>CM021733.1:37402027-37538034 GCA_011075105.1 Heteronetta atricapilla
AAAAAAAAAAAAAAAAAAAAAAAAAAAAAAAAAAAAAAGATTTTAAATGTGTTAACTTTATATTTGGCTTTGTGATACGAAGTCATATTCTTATAACAGGATTCAAGCAACTGCATTGCTAAAGAACAAGATTTTATTCTTGCTTGCATCGAGATGTATCACAGCAATTTTAATGAAGTCAAAGATCATTTGCTCAGATCAACTGAGATCAGAGATCATATCATGAGTAACTGACTGCTACTGTAATACCTTAGTCATTTTCAGAATGTACAGTCTTGTAAATGGGATTTGAGGTCCCCAATTCACTGCATTAAGCAGCTGCATGGAAAATTATTTACATGGCAGTCACTGATGTCAGAGTGACATCAGTCCAGACTATGAGGAAGCAGCAATTTTGAACTTCAAAACAGTGTGGGGAGGTGGGGGGTAGGGAAGAGATCTATTTTTAACATTATACTTTGTGAAATGATTTCTCCTAGGTACGTAAGAGGGATAATGCTCTGGAGGACAATGAACTAGCTTTCAAATAAATTAGTTTAGAATTTACCAAAACTGCAGTATTGCTTTGTTGTTTAATCATCCACAGGAGTATGGTCTTGCTTTACACACTTCTGCCATAAGTTGAAACTAGCTGAAACCTCTAGAAATTATTACTGATGCTTTAAAAATTTACTGCATTGTTTTAAACAACTTTTAATAAATTGGTTGTATTAAAGTTGTACAAATGTAAAATGTCAATTAGCATAGATGTGTGATTTACCTCATAACATTTAGAATTATATACATTTAAATAGTATTATCTGGGAGACTCATTTACTAAATACGATTTAACAGTATCTTGAGCCTGAACTTTCACTTAAAATGATACAGATCTCCTTATGGTTTGCTGGCAAGAAGAGTGAAGCAGTGTCATGCAGACTGACAGAAAATTCAAGACTTTTGAGCTTCAAGACCTTGCTGTATTAAGTAATTGTTCTTTACAGACTAAAAAATGTTTGTCTGTTCTGGATATTCCCAGTAGCTGTAGCAAATTGTTAATACTCTGGTTTCCACTGTATATGCAAAAGTTCATTCCAATAGGATATTTTATATTAAAGAAAACTTTTTAGAAAAAGAAATGCAGATTATTTTATATTAAAATGACATCTATTAGGATTTTATTTTACAACCATCTCTACTTATTATCAACTTTTATGGACTGTTGAGTAGGTCTATAATTCAAAATAGCAATGTATATTTCCCACTGTATTTAAAAGTATAGAAAATGGTTAGCTATTTAAAAATATAAAGATAACTAGCTATGGGTAAGTTTGCACTCTAGATCACAGCTCACTCAGTTCATGCATATAGTGTCAGGTAGAAAAATGAAGTTTGTTTCAGTCAGAATTACCTGTTTGTTAAAAATAGTTAGCACTCCTTTCTGAGAGGATATTATTGTGAAATCCAGATGGGGCACTTTCACTATGCTTTTAATCACATCTCGTCTCTTGACAACTGTTAATGACACAATATCACTCTTCACCTCACAGGCACAGAGAAGTCTACATACATATAAAAACATAATACTAAACAAATTAAACGATAAAACCAAAAACATTCTCTCTTCCGGAAATATATATTGGTACCAACTCTAAGGCAGTAATACATCATGCCATAGATTATCATATACCTGTTTTAAATAAGCATGTTGCATTTTGTAATATCGTTAATTCATTATGGATATGCTAGTTCTTTCTAAAATATTTTTGAAAAAAATACAGAAAAGGAAATAATAACTGCATAAATAGTCTGACTTAGACAATGTTGCAATTTAAAAATCATCTAGGAAAATGGTGAGAGAACTGGGCAAGGCAGCAGTTGAATATTCAAGGCAGTTTATTAAGAAACATAAATCCTGGAACACACAAGAAGCATGAATAGTAAACAAAGGCAGCTATGAAATCTTATAACTGTAATTTCAATAATGTGCAACACAGAGCATTGAACAGTAATTTTGTTTTTGTTGTTTTGAACTCAAGATGAAATATGTCACCTGGATGAGTAATCTGCTGTTTTTCAGATACAAGGAAAACCATGTTTTCTTCTTCAACCTGGGAAGACACGGTACCACTTTCTCCCATGAAATAGCCAAAAATCTAAATGAAACAAAATAAAAGACAACAACCAATATGCATAAAAACTACTACTGGAATACATGTTCATAAGCATAAAATCTAATGTTTATCTGACATTTTTCTATCACTTCATATTTTTGAATAAGTCTCTTTTTTTTCACTCTTTTCTAGTTCAACATTTTTCATGTTATACAACAGAGATCCCTTTTTCTCCTCTGGGCAATTCAGACATACAGCTTTCAACAAAAATATTGTGCATATTCTTACACAATGTTAGTCTTCATGTTTCAATTCGTAGCTTCCTCCTTACCATGTGCACAATCATCCATCACAAATCACAATCTATTATGACTCTAAAATTTCTCCTTTTAGTTTCTTGTGACATCACCTTACTTTTCCATCTTGTACCCAAACATAAATCTGAATTTTAGATTCATGTCTGAATGCACCTCTGCAACAAGCACACAACTGGAACTCCCATCATCCATATCATTTCTTAAGATATTAAATAGTATTGGCCCTAGTATTGACCCCTGACATACACCACTACTGACTTGCCTTCCACTGGATTTTCTGCAGTTGAGGGGTTCAGCCATTATTCTTTCTGCCTTACTACCCACTGAACTCACACTTTGTCAGCGTGTCTAAAATAATGTTATAGGAGACAATGTCAAGAGCCTTACTAAAGTCAAGGTAAATGTCATCCACTGCTGTCCCCTTATAGTCATGTCACTGTAGAAGGGCATCAAGTTGGTTAAGCATGACTTCTATGATTTCCCCTTTGTAAACCAATGCTGACTACTCCCAGTCACTTTCCTGTCCATTATGTGTTTGGAAATGTTTTCCAGAATTAATTCTGTCATCTTTACCAGAGATTAAGGTGAGGCTGATCACCCTGTTTTTCCCTTGATCTTTCCTTTCAGCCTTCTTGAAATATAGGAGTGTCATTTTTCTTTTAAGCAGATATTCCTATTTATTTATTTATTTATTTATTTATTTTTCAGGCAAAGGAGAACAAGCCCTCCACCTTTCCAGGGAATAAGTTTTTAGTGGGAGTAGTTTTTTTGTTTGTTTGTTTGTTTGTTTTTTAGAAAAAAAAAAAAAGATAAACTGACCTGGCATCAGTTCACTGCTGAGTCTACTGTCACTGCCCAGCAGGCAGAACACTGCCCAAAGAAAGTACATCTTAGAAATCCCTTACAGCAGCAAAAATGGCTTCTGCTGACATGGAGAAAGGGATTCCAACAAACCCCATCCCATACCAGAGGTTTACAAAGAACATAAAATTTGATGCAAAAAACAATTTATGTTTCTTACGTTACTGCCACTAAAAATGGAACTTTCAAAGTATCAGCTACCTTTGGAGAAGGAATGCAGAGGTCGGTCTTTCAAGTCAGCTAACAACTGATAAATGACACCTCTTAGGCCACCTAGGTCTTCTAAATTTTGGAGACAGTGAATGACTAAAAGTAGCCTCTAATGTGATTAAAAAGAAGATTTTAAATTACACTTTTTTATATATACAATAAAAAAGTGTTATTTGAGTATGGGCATGCTGTTGTGGAGTTCAGGGCATGTAGGACACCCTTGAAAATGGAAGTACTTGAAAAAGAGAATCAACAAGATAAAGGAGTAGAAATAGTCACACTCCATGATCTTTTAGGTCACAGAAATCCTGCAGATTTTGTCAAGCTAAAGAGAGGACACATATGGAGAAGTATGGAGAAGCAAATTTAAAAAATCTGTATTTGGGAGAGCAGGAAAAGAGGAACAAAGTGTCAGGGACAGAGTTCTGGGAAGGAAGAGAGAGACAAAGATGATAAAAAGAAAAATATCAAAGGAACAAAGTGACGTGTATGCCTCTTCTTTGACTTTCAAGACAAATGAAATGCTCAGCAGTGCCAAAAGCAGCAGGGCAATTCAGGAGAACAGGGATGAAATATAGTCCTTGTAGAAAAAAATTGAGAATTGGAGCATAGACGGCAGAAGACACGATGGCTACTTAGAATGTTACAGAAAGTAACCATTATTGATGATTCATTTGAAAAATTAAGTGATAAAAAGGAAGCCACTTCCATTTTTCACAGGGGGTAATTAATAGTATGTCCAAATTGCAGATTATAAATGTGAGTTGTCTAACATAACTAGTAGGTTAATGAAGATTATAAGAATGAATGTATCAATTAAGGGAGACATATCTATTTCACCATCTCTCTAAAACAACAGACAGTTTCAAGTAGAATACCCAGAATAGTTTCCAGTCTCTTAAGAGGCTAATTACTATTTCAGTAGTTCTTTAATCATGCAAGACAGAAATTGTCTTCTTTTTTTTTCCTGAAAAAGTTTCACTTGAAAGAAAAGCCTAAGGAGGATGAAAAAAGCAAATGGGACTTAGGCTGTTCAAGTGTTAAATAGAGTAAACTTCAGAAAAGTAAAATAAAAAGGAGGAGGGGCTACAAATATGGGTGGAAGAAAAAAAAATTGATTGTCCTTACCATTAAATAAATATGCACATCTTTAAATGTCAAGAAATGAAAAAGACTAGAGCTTGAAGGAGACCTTTTATTGAAGGAGATCAGTTAATGTTGATCCTTTTGCTATCTTAAACATGGTTTGGCTAATGAAGAAACTTTGTATGACATTTCCAGGTTTCTTTGGTTCTTTAGTTCCTTCATTAATAAAGATGCTGAGTGCATCAGCTGTTACCAATTCTTGTGCTTAATGTGCTAAAAATTCTGTACCTTGAATCATATTTCCCTCCTTTTTCTGAATATCTTCTACAACATTATTTAAGCATATGATCAATTTAGCCAATGGCTCCAGGAATTAAAAGTAATTATGTAACCTAGGTAACTAGCCCGACTGTACTGGAAACTCAAGTAAGAATCTGCAGTAAAAGATACTATTCTAGTAAAGGAGCAGATCTTTCTTCATTTATCTTATTAGGTAAAGGGCCTGAACATAATTTGCCACTGCTCTGCTTTCGTAAACAAAGGGTTGGCTCAAGCTGACAGTCAGCATGAATTCAGAAGTAGTTTTCTCAACTGGTCTCCACTTCATGCCCATAGAGCATATCATATTCTTTATAGTATATGTGTCTAGCTTGTCACCTCTACACAAGAGATTGTCACCTCTCTCTTCGCTCCCATACAAGGAGAAGCAAGAAGTTTGAAATGAAGTAGAGAATTTTGAATCATATGAGAATTTGACTAGGGCTGTAATGAAGCATTACCTCACGTCTGATGGCAGCTGGCTATTTCAAGAACTCAGCTTGTACAACATGTACTAGCAAATCTGCAAATTTCTTTCTTTCTTTCCTTTCCTTTTTTTTTTTTGTTTTCCCTATTCTTTTAGAGATTTTCAAAGAAATGCTGAGCAAAGCCAGGACTTCATCTTTAAGTATCCTCTCATGTTTAGAGAAGAAGTATGGAAGAAGACGAGTAAGTAAGGGTGACATGCAAGTACATGACATGCAAAGAAAAAGATTTCAAATTTACGTCTCACAAGGTGAATTAGTAAGAGAGGAAATGGATGTGGCCTAAAGTTTTGTCTGATAAAGAGAACTTACAGTCAAATTCACTAGAAGGCAGTTACATGATATCTGATGTCCTCTACAGATGATGATTCCATAAATTTCCCTCAGGCCCTCCTTGAAGAAAATTTTTAATGCCTGACATAAACAAAGTTTGTGAGTTAGGTGACATTGCAAGTAAGAACAATGTTAAGAGAGGTGTTAACCAGAAATCTTCTCTTAAAGAAGCTTATTTAACAGAAAAAACCAAACACATTGTTTTTAGGATTGTGATAAGAAACTATTTCATAGCAGTTGTTAATAAAATGCAAAGAACAGGTGCTGGATATCTTCAACATTCACAAAAATAATGTGATGTTCCACTGTAAAGTAAATGGAAATATGGTAATGAATTAATCACTCAGTAGTACCTTGCCTGCTGGCTTTAAGACCAGCAAGGACTTGTCACCTCTGCTGTCACAAGATAGCTACTGTGTGCTAGAACTTATGTCCCAACTGCCCATCTTCAGGCAGAAAACAAAACAAAAAATCTTGTCTTAGCATTTGATCATGGATGCTCTTGATACACATTGGCTCTAACAATGTAAAAATTATTTATTTTTTATTTTTTGTACAACAGTTGCTTTGAATTCTATCCATGGTATACATCTTATTAAAAGATACTTCAATAGAGCAAGCATACATAATTTCTCAGAACGCTTTGAAAAATAGATCACCACATTTAAAAGAAATGAGAAAAAGTATTTTTCATAAAATATATAAAAATGTGGATGCTATGGAAGCATCCTTTTTGATGGATTCAAAAGTAATTTACGGACAGATATATGAAAAGTCCATCAAGGGATATTAAGCATAGAATGCATCTGCAAGTCTCTGCAGAAAATGCTTAAGCTATATTCTGTCAGAAGCTGAGAGGCCAGATCTACTTAACTAATTATTACACTCTTTTTGCCAGGATTTGCTGTTTACCACTATTATGGACATAAAAATGGATTATCTCACTCACAGACTTCAATTATTTTCCGATTACAAAAATCTCTACTAAAATGGTGGCATAGCTTTAATGCTTCCCATCTAAAGTAAGGGGCAGATTTATCCCTGAGAAAAGAAGAAGGAAAAGAAGGAGAGGAAAGATTTGCAATGGTCTAGCTAAAGATAGACTTATCCTCAGGGCACAAATTGCATACTGTAGTCATACGATATTTCCATTTTGTCAAGATGCCTGAGGCTAATGCTTATCAGTGAAGTAGTTCAGAAGAAGACCTGGACATATTGATTTGTACCCTCAGGGTCCACGATCCAAATCCTGCTGCCTTGTCAGGAATCTAGAATATCAAACTTTGCTTGAGGACAAGGAGTTCTGGTAGATAGCTCAGTGTTCTTTTACAAAGCAAGCAGGAAAAAATGTTTTTATTTAGTTAGGTCATTCTTCATCATGCATTCACGTGCATCAACGTAATAGGTTCGAGAATCTTACAGAGAACAGGGGCCAACTTCCTCAAACTCATATAACCGATGTAGCATAAAGTTTAAGAATTTAGATTTGCAAGCTCAGCTGATGATGTACTGAACAGGAACATCATTGTAGGAAAGAAAGGTAATTCACCTACAAATTAAAATGTAATTTACACAGGATTTATTAATTTCATTCCAATTATTATTATTATTATTATTATTACTAGTACTAGGACTGATGCTGTAACCAGCACAGTATGAGCAAATACTGCTCTTAAAAATCTGCTAGAATTAGCAGCTTGGATTCTCCCATGTGTTAAGCTGTTTGGTGCACCATATTTACAAGGCCGAAATCAGCCAGAGATACTCCAGCAGAAAATCCAGTTCAGGGAATCCCTTAGCTAAAAGCTTGTAGAGACAACACTGTCATTTGCAAAATACTCAGTTGTTGAACCACATCAAAATGGGGGAAAAGGCAGAGGTCAGCAAAGCTCTGCCATACTTAAACCTTCACTGACATAATGGCCTGAAAGAGCAAGCCCCTACTGTAGTGAAATAGGTTAGGGGCAGCTTTGAGGATTATTTTCATATTTCCAACTTCTACTCCCACCAAACATAGATCTGATGCTCAAGCTTCACATACTAGGTTTAGGTACTAGGAGAACAGGATTTTTCTTACTTAGACTGAAGTTAATAATCGCATAGCACATAGAATAACACAAGCTAGAAAGAGCTAAATTACTGTTATCTCCTCCATCTCTCAAGTCATTGATAAAAGTTTATCAGGTCACAGAATAGGTATCACCACTCATATTTCACAAGAAAAAATCCAAAGGATAGATTTACCCTTCTATCTTCAAATGTCTTCCCTGGAATCTTTCATTTAATCAACAAATAAGTACAAGTTTCTAAATTGTTTACTAATAGAGTAAAAATAAACATGGAGCCTCTTTCTTTCTCAGATTGTTGAAATTAAACATCACTTGAACAGGATAACAAAGCCACAAATGAGGTACTCCAAGACAGTCCTTCAATTTTGTTTCTGCCTAGATCAACCCACACAATACATTTCATCTAATTTGTATAGCTTCAAAGGCACATCTATTTTCCAAGTTAGTTCTCTCTCTCTCTTTTTTTTTTTTTTTTTTTTTAGCAACTGAATGATGGCCAGAATAAATAATAATGAGACTGCTCTTATGGTGACATAGAGAGACAAAGGACTCATGTATGACACGCAATCAGCAGATAAATATTGCTACCTTTTATGATTCCAATTAGTTGTATATATTTAATAAAGTATTAAAAATACTTACCTCACACCATTCTGTTCTTGCATCAAGGTTGTTGCTAATCTTCCTGAAAAAGGCTTTAACATTATGATCCTTAACTTCTGGGCCAAAAAGTGTCTGTGTGGTTGTATAGAACTTATCATAGTCTATCTCATCTGGATAGGAAGAACCAATATCCACAGAGTTAAAAATCGGCAAGTTACAGCTTCTGTCCTCTACCTCCAGTTTTATTTCTCCTTCCAAATCAAAAATGTGCAAATCCCACCTTCTCACACTGTATTCATTAAATCATTTTGCCAAAAAAAAAAATGTTCAGTCTTACTTTTTAAAACCACATGATTTGCAACACATGACAAGAAATAGCTAAATAAAAGAATATCTGAAAAATTCTCAGCTCTTCTTTTCTTCCCTTACTTCCATAACACAATTCTGTTTTGTTGAAATGAACCTGAAAGGTGTGCTAGGATAAACTTTATCCTTTCATGGAACAATATCCACTAGCATTGAAAAAAGCAAACCTTTGCCCTCATTATTTACAATCAAGAAACCGGATTTACATAATTAATAATTTTTGTGCTTTTACAGATCACTAGAAACATCACAGAAATGACGACTTGTAGATGTG
Organism: Heteronetta atricapilla; assembly: GCA_011075105.1. Classification (NCBI taxonomy): domain Eukaryota; kingdom Metazoa; phylum Chordata; class Aves; order Anseriformes; family Anatidae; genus Heteronetta; species Heteronetta atricapilla. The sequence continues at coordinate 37,411,043 of CM021733.1, forward strand.
TCAACTCTGCCAATTATACTTTGTAAACAATTACCCCAGCATTATAATTTGTCCAACAGTCCTACAAGGAGGTGAAAAGCACTCTCCCAGAGCAATCTACCTGTTCCCTGTAACAGTCAAGAAGTCAGTTAGAAAGTTAATTTGATGTCTTTCCTGCAGTCTTGTTGCTGACACCTATTCTCAATAAGAAAATTACACTTTTCAATCAGAAAGAGTATCTCTTACCATCATCTTTAATATACAAGCCTAATCTTTCCTCTGTCTTCTGTGTTACTGTTTTTTCAACTAGTTTCTGGAAATCCTTCAAAGCATTGTTGAAATCTGGCATGTTAAGAGGAGAGCAACTCTCATTATCACAGTCCTTTTCAGACATCCTTTAAGAGAAGGCAACAAGGCAGGAAGGAGGACTCTTCTTACAGCGCAGTTCGCACGAGTTCATATGAGATGTAGCTGCATGACTGGCATATCAAGCACTACATAATAAGAAAGAGGTGACTTGTTTAGCATCTCAAGCTGGCAAACATGCTAGTGAACTGCTGGTGTCACCACCTCCCATTACATCACAGAATTCTACTCATTGAGCAACCCTATGTCACAAACCATTATCAGTAATAACCTGGCAAGTGAGATTAGTTCCTGGAGTCTGGTGTAATTGGTGACTGAACATACATTATCTTTCTCACCTCAAGAGCAACGTAAGGATCTCATAAGGGTTCAGTTTTGCTATAGCTGGCAATGGTTTAGCAATACAAGATAGCATTCTCTGGCAAGATTATACCTCTGAAACTAGATGTTGCAAGTTCATATTGTCTTTCAGAATTTTGTACTGAGTGAGGAGGAAGATTATACTACCTTTATCTAAGCTTCATATTGTCTTCTTATGCTTTGGATTATCTTCAAGACTTTGCCAAAAGCTGCACACCAACTCTTGCAGTTAGGAACAGCTGCTGTTGTGGAATTCCTTGTATCCACACATTATTTGTGAAGAATGATGGACCCAGTTCTCCTTTTATATTTGCTTGGTGATAGAAGAACTGAGACCCATCTGTTGATATTCTGGCATGTGCTACTCTTTGTAAGGTCTGGCCAGGGATCTCAATTAGGTCGGGGTTTAGGTCGGGGTGCCTGGTTTTCCAGTAATAAAAGCATTTTATCAGGGGTGTTATGTTTTGAAATTATTCACGTAGCACAAAAAGGCCAACTCAACCCAAAAAGAACTAGAAAAGCACTTTTTGACAGCTAGTACTTGGGAGTGACATTAAATATTTGCTTCCTTAGTACATCTCTCACCATTTATATGCCAATTATTTACTTTTTATTTCCCAATCACCCCTCTTAACTCCTTCCTTAACTTCCAGTTAAGTTATTGTTTCTTTCTTTCTCCTAACATACAAATAATAATCACAGAGATTATGTGCTGACTATTAGCATGTGTCTGGCCAAAATTCAGCAATATGTATCAGATGATTCCTGTTTTGAAAAAGGTCCACATTTCACTTATGCATAAGTTCAGTTAGGACCTTAAAGTCAGATATTCCTATACCACAGTGACCCAAGAACTTCTGTTTGTTTGTAGTTGTCAAAGCAACTTAAAAGCAGGATGGGGCTGTTCAGAAAACGAAATTGCAGCTACCGCTTTCTTTGAAAAGTGACAGCCCAGAGCACTCACTGACCAACCATTGTGAAAGCACCAAAACCTGTGTTATATTTGCTTTGTCTTTCCATCCCACCACATCTTAAATTCTTTACTGAATAATGGAACCCTAGGGGATCCTACTGGAGTGCTGGAAAAGTTAATTTATTTTTCCTCTGGCTGAAAGAGAATCAAATCTAAATCTCGTCTCCTGAATAAAGGACGAGTACCACTTCTTGTGGGAATATTCTAAAGAATCAAGCTTCATTCATTCTTTGGAAAGTAACGATGTAAACAGCTGTCTTAAAAGAATGGTTCAGAATGAAGTAAAAAGAATGATGTTAGAAGCTTTCCTCAAAGAATATTAACTATCTATTGACTAGACAGTTAAAAAAAAAAAAAAGATTTAGATACCAATAATTAGTATGTTAATTACTTTGGATCTTGCTATAATTGTAGGTTCTGTGCATATGGAAGCTAGTTATCTTGCTCAGGGTTCTGCATTACAACTCAGATGATCAGCTTTCAGTCTCTGTGAACTTTGAATCTGACCCCTTATGTTTGATAACATCTTGTAAATTGTAGACGCTTAGCATTTCTAACACTGTTAAGTGAAGACAGTATGTACTAACTGCAAGCCGGATGAGTCTTTCTTTCTTGTTAACTTTATCAGGTAGCTAAAATTTGCCTTTAAAGCAGGAACAACATCCCAATCCAGAATTACTTGCTTTAAAGTATTACAAATCCTCATAATTAATGTCCACATTTTAAAAATGTGTGCAGTATCTGCAGCTCCTATTATAACACTACACTCTGCAGACATTAAATTCTGCCATGTCTCTGATTATCATGCTACTCCCACGTCCACTGTAGATTTACAGGAATGTCATTGGCATAACAAATATAAATAAACTATAATTGAAGTTGAACAAAATTGTTCATGGCATTTGCCATGCTTAAGCAAATTTCTCATTTGTTCATTGATCTAATTCATATTCATTAATGCAATTACATATTTTCATGATCAACAAAACTCCAAAGTACTTCAGAGAAGCACATTAGTGATAATGAATAGAAACTGGTATCTTCTATCATTCAAAAAAATAGGACACAAAGTTGCAGGAAGCGAGAAAAGTTGTCCCTCCTTTTATTCCCCTCATCCAGTTAATTAAAAAAATTATAGATTTTTATATATATATTTTTTTAATACCAGTGAAAATGTAACTGCTTTACTAAGCAGATGATTGATTTTTTGGATGAGAAAACCTGACTAGAATAGGCAGGCCAAAATATCCGTTGACCTTAATTAGCATTCTTGCTCCCAAATTTAAGGAAGACACCATGAAATCATAACATTTAAATCCAGAAAGGATGATTAGATCTTCTACTTTCACTCCCCCTGATCTTTAAGTATCAGTCATTTATCATTATAGTTATCCCAAAGATGTTCTTCTAGAGCATAACTTGCAGAAAGGTATCCAGTTTTCACATGACACCAAGACATAGAGAATCTATTATGTTTGTTCCAAAGTTTAATTGCTTATACTGTTAAGCTTTAAACCTCTCATTTGAATTTGGGTGGCTTCAGCTTCCACTAGACAGTTTTTGTAATGTCTTCAGTGATTTAGAGAAATAGTTGGTATATTGTACTATGAGCCCTTGTACCTGAATTACTTCTCCATTTCTCTCTTGTTAATTAAAATACGTTGAACTCTGTACTCCAACATTTTTCTTCAGGTCTCAAAATAATGTTTGTGATTCTTTTCTGCATTTTTCAGCTTTTCAGTTTCTTAAAAAAATGCTGAAACAATGTTGCTATGCAATACAACAATAAGCAAATTGGCACTCTGTTCAAAAAATGAACTTCAGTCTATTTGTTAGATTCACTTTTTACTGGACTATGTTGATCAATTTCTTTGTATTGTTCTTTGGCTATTTATCTCCACATCAGCTGCTTGAATTGTTGCACATGGAATTTCTGCTCTGTGATATTCTGTGTTTGAAAGGAAAGGAGGAATTGTATTTTATGTTTTGTGTCTATCTAAAGGATCAAAACTGATCAGCCATGTTTCAAGAATAACAAAAATACTTCTTCAAAAACAGAGAAAGACCATAGTCATCACACACATTTGGAAAAAATCATGTGAAAAACGGTGAACAAAAGTAAATTTGATATTAAATGAAGTTACTGGAAATAATGTATGTAAATCTTTGCATGAAATATATAGTTCTTTGGGGAAAGTGGTGTTTCAAGACATGCTGCCTAACTTATTACATGGATAACTAAACTGATTGACATTCTATCTTTTCCACTGGGAAGAGGACAAAAGTTGCTGGGTACTCCTGCTCAACCACATTGAGTACATCTTTTGTTTATAATAAGGAAGAGTAAAGCAGCACTGACTCCTGGTAAAGTGAGGCATAGCTTGAGGATGCATTTTTGCTAGTTCCTACAGTAATTCTCCAGCCATTATAAAGAAAAATGTTTCACTTGTGTGTCAAGATGCTTGACGGCTGGTTGGATACTGTATCGTGGCTAGGGCTATGGTGTGTGTATTCCTTATGGAGCTTCAAGTTGAACCCTTGTCATGCAGTGTGTCCTATTGACTGATTTTTCCATTCTGTGTACATCTAGCGTTGTATTCTCGTTTCTCAATTAACAGGATGGAAAGGTTAAGAACAGAAAACTATATTTTCTTCTCTTGCAACCAAGAGACTTCTTGCTATACAGCACAACCTAAATATGTGGGAAATCCCAAATAAAGAATCATTGTTTTCAGTACCAGCTGATTCTGTTGTCTTCAATGCTTAAACTCCAAAAAATGTACAGCACAATTTTCAAATAAGATGTGATGACTGAGTGGTCTGAAAAACAAAAGTAGAGAAGAGAGGAACTACATTAGAAGATAAGCTAAGTCTAAGAGACAAATTCAATACTAAATTGATGAGTAACAGGAAGTCCTTGCATTAGTAAGTCTGCAGTAGTATTAAATGAATAAAAAGCATTTTCTTTCCTGTCTCCCTTACTGATACTGCATGGGATATGGAATATGGCAGAGTTAACATACATTCAGAAGTTGAACCTCACAACTCTCCCATTCTTATTATGCAGTCAGATTGCTCTTGATTAGTAAACTCTCAGATCAGTACAAAGTTACTGATACTTGGTACAGCATGTGCAAAGAACAGCTACAGCAAGCTCATTGCCAGATTGGCAATGAACTTGGCAATTAGAAAAGCAATCATTTTCAATCTGTATCTCAAGAAATATCAGAAGCCTATGAAAATGTATGCTAGCTTTAAAATTCTGACCATGTACCTTGCTAGTTCAAAACAAATAACCCTAAGCTACTGCAAGAGACAAACCAGCAAAAAGTGATAGATCTTATTTCCTGTCTTCTACCAGGTTTCCAGTCATCTTTTCTGATAGTCTAACTTAAAGACAGATCGTCACCAAGTAAAATGACAGTTCAAAAGAAAACATAATAGCTCTAAAATGACCTGAGTCGTCCTTAAAGAGGCTTTGGCGCATAGGAGACTTGGATTCAATCTCTGGTTGTGGTCTAGATCAAGCCAACACAAAAATAAATGAATGAATAAATAAAAAATCCCCACAAACCTGTCTGTGTTTGCAGGCAAGTCAGGGTTGAGCTGCTTGAGTTCAGCTCCCTGACCAGTAGGGGGTTTGAAAACTCAACTCTTCATAAAGAAAAAATTAAAGTTCTCCCATGAAACAGCATTGAAGGGGTATTATCAAGTTCATACTTACATTAGCGCACTCTCTTTTCTACTGACATCACTTTTTACTTTGTCTTAGCCATATTATTGCCACAGAAGCAATATCACACTACTTGCTGCAAAATATGTTTGGTCTGCTGTGTCACTATCACCAGCTTGAGATGATAATTAAAAAAGTCATATTTCTTATGCAATATTTATGATTTACATGTTGGATTCTGGTAAATTAAAGCAGGCCAGTGAGTTTGTAATCTCTTTCACTGCCTGTTTATCATATTAATCAGAAGCTGCAGCATAGAAATAAACTCCTCTGGGAAGTCATTCCTTTAAAATAAGCATTTTATATCACAACTGAATTTCACACGGTTATTGCTGTAGAATGTGATGCTACTGGTCTGATTTGGCTTTACAATGTTAGTGGTTAGGGTTCAAGCTGCCCTAGGAGCTGTGTTTATACATCCAGGGCAGGTATGTGAAGGTATATATCATCACTTATTTTAATCTACAGAGCAAGAAACAGGCACCAAGGAGGCATCAGTGTGCATCTGCTACCTGAGCAGTACCACCCAGGTTTGTACTGCCAAGATGAAGTTCATCTAACCTAATTTAGGCATCTAAAAGGTAATTATTCAAGTAACCGATAAGCCAGTCATTAGTGAAAAAAAATAAACATTCTAAGACAATGATTCATCTTACTGGCTTTAAATATGTAATTTAGGTGAGATGAATTGCACCTGCAGCTAGTACAGCTATTTGTACACCTGCCAGGAATATTAGAGCTCAAAGGTTGCTGTACATGCTGCATTGAACTTCCAGATTCAGCACAGGTGCTCCAACAGTACCTCATCACCTTCTAGGATTACCCATTTGGGTCACATCCCTGCTGCAAGCATTTGCTTCAGTCAATTGTATTTGAGCCAACCTCTTTTCCCAGTTCAGAGTATTCTCAGATTCTTGCAACGTTTCTGCACATCGTGCTCTATGATTTAAAGTTCATATCCCAATACAGACTAGATTTTATAGTTAGGATTACAAATTCTGTGGGATCAAGTCCTAATTTTGAACTTTAGCATTAGGTTTGCACATTTTTTTTTTCTCATATATTGCATTATCAGCAGATGTAGAGCTATAATAAAGCCCTTTTTAATGCCAAGTGTTTGGGAACAGATAAAAGGTTTCTGTTCATTAACTCTTCCCTGTGCTACTGCAGCTATATTTAGATCCAGTGAATAATCATTTGTTTTTTATCTGCTGTTAAAGCTAAAGAATGGCAAAAAGAATATATAAGAAAACAAATACCAGCAGAAGGCTGTCAAAATCCTAATTAAAAAGCTGAAGACTGGTAGCCATTTATTTATTTAATATCTTTCAGAAATTGCAGTCTAGCTGCCTAACATACCCTTTGAAATAATACGTTTTAGAGAGTTCAAAAACAAGAAATAAACCCCCAGCACAATTGATTCCTGAAACAAATGTGTTGAGTATGGACAAAAGCCTCTCTTCTCTTGTCACCAAAGATGGGAAACAGCCTGTGAATTGAAAGACATGCTAGCAGAGAATAAAGGAGAAATAATAGAGAAAATGAGTGAAAGCACCATATAAGGTAATGAACAAATGGGAAATTAAAGATGCCTCATGTTGCTTAAAACACTTGACTTCCACCCCCCAGTGTTCTCACTTTTTGAAAATATCTCATTGACATTTTTGATGGTATAGTTAAGACTGGGAGTCATGGTCAGAATGACAGGGTTTGTATTTCTATTCCCACACAAGGTTAGAAAGCACTGCTTCATTCTTCACCTCTAATGTGACTGACACTCAATGCTCTGATGTCCTGAAACATTTCAATGTCTAAATACAGCCAAGTCAGAGAGCTTCTAAAATAAGTCCCAGATAAGTATAAACTTTTTTAACTTTTTAATTTTGAAGCATTATTTCAATAGCTAGCTTTTATTTTTATTTTTTCTTATACATATGTAAGCATATATCTACACATATATATTCTGGTCATCTGAAAATCGACATTGAATGCATTCTACCATTCCATGTACATTGTACATAATGGACAACACATTAAAAGAACTAATGCAGAAGTGATCTAGGAGCAGCTAGGGATCTGCAAGGACTTTTTTTTTTTTTTTTTTTTTTTTTTTTTTCCAAATAATACAGGATTATTTTTTCTTTTCTTCTAGAAATCTAGAAGATATCTAGAGTGAGTACTTTTGTCAGGTGCTATAGTTGAAAAACTACTTAGAAACTCTGAGTATATGATGGAATCTGCTGATGAGCTGTACATTTTCTAAAATTTATTTCTCTCCTCACTAAATTTCTACCCTGTGCCTCACCAGAATTTTTCTCTTTTCATTTTGTGCAGCAAAATGAAGATACACACTTAATGTAAGACTTTCTTCTAAGGGCAGAAGACAGAGATTTCTTCTTAATGATGTATATCATTAATTTGGCCCAGCCATGTCTTCTTATTATTGTGAGACTTTTACCATGCAGCAGCTGGTTTTAAAACAACTCATAATATGGTATTTTTGCACATGGTCTGTCATGCACAGGTAATTCCTTTCTACTGATAAAGAAAGTTAAAGAGTTATGCCTCTCCTAAAGCACATGCTGAGGTGCCACATGTCTGTTACTGGAAGTTTTGGAAGGAAGTCATATGTTCTACTAATCCATCTTTTGGGGCCAGGGGATGTGTGTGTGTAGAAAATATAATTAACTTGAGAAAGGCAACTGATCCTACTGCTTTTTGGAAAGACAGAAGACCAGTGATCAAGAAATAGACAACTATGTTTTAAAAGTAGGGTTCAGTTATTGATTATGTCATATCTAACAAATTTGAAAATATTGTAAATAAAGTTTGTATTGGTAAGAATGGTTACTTCAATGAGTGTTTTACTTTTCTGACCCAATGCATTACAGCACTAGTTTGTCATATAAAATTGTCACTGCAAGTCCAGAATTTGTATTCAAGTATGCATCTTGAAAGACATAAAAATTACCTCAACTACTAGTGTTTTCAGTCTCAGTCCACAAGGAATCATATTCTCCTATCATCTGTCTTAAAACCACTATTTGTGTTCAGAGGAAAAACACAAACAAAGAAAACCCACAAAACAAGCTGGTATTGTTTGTTTGCCAGGCCACATTTCTATGAAAATTCTATTGCTTCCATAGCTGACATATCTGATCTTTTTTTTATAATCTGAACTAAGAAGAGATCTAAACTGTAAGTTTTGTCTGATCCCAGTGAAGGCTGGCCCCTGTCAGTGTTCTCAATGCCCTTACCTTCCAACCAGAATGCGTGGGGGTCAGCAAAAAAACTGGAGGCCTTCCTGTGGGGAAGACTGAGGTTTTATCTGGCAAGGCATGTTAGGCCTAAAGCGAGGCTGAGCAAAAATTACAGCCATACATATTCAGGGACAAAAGCCCAATTTGGAGACAGTACAGCTAACCTAGCACAGCTCGGGGTTACTTCAGCTCCCTGACTACTACCAGCTAGTTGTAGGAAGGCAGGCTTCTGCACCATTTTTTGCACAACACACACTGGAAACAAAGATGCAAAAGTTGACTTCAGTTTCTGACATGACTTACTTGCTTTGTGTCTGACAAACAAACAAACAGAAAAAGTTTTCACTTGCGTAAGTTTACCTGTGGGCAAAAATAACGCTGCCAGTTGCTTTATGAAGATGCAGCTGCTACAGCCACCTCAGAGGGCTGTGGGGAAGCACCTTCCTCCTCTGCTGCTCATCCTAGACGCGTAAGCAAAGACCACTAATTCAGACTCACTAGGGAAAAAAATAATAATAAAAAAGCCAGTCTTAATAGAAACTATGTCCACAGAGGGGAAGGAAAGGGTAATGTCACTGGTGAAACATCTGGAGTCTAAATAGCGGCTCAGCAGTTTCTACCTCTTCCTGAAGCACGGCGTAAAGCCGGACTGCCCCACACAGAGCTACCTGGCGGCAAACGCTCAGGAAAGCAGCTTCAGGGAGCCGAAACATATGGAAAATTTCACGGCAGAGGAAGCAGCAGCCCCATCCCGGTCACAACCAGGCTGCTCACCGACAGGCGGAGTTGAGAAAGAGCTGCTGAGGGCCACCCGGCAGCACCACCTCAGGGCGGACAAGGGCGCCGCTGCCTAAGGGCTCGCCCTCCGTGGGCGGGAAGGCGGAGAGGGCTCCTCCTCCTCCTTCTCCTCCTCCTGCCCTCGTTAACGGGCTGCCAGGGTGCTGGGGAGTACGGAGGGTATGAGCCCCGCTGCGGCCGGGCCCCGGCAGCCCGTGAGCCATGCCCTGGGGGAACGGCTCGGCGGCCACCAGCCGCCTGGAGCCCCCCGCGGCGGAGCAGGAGGCGCCGGGCGAGCGGCCCCCCTTCAGCGCCGGCACCTACGAGCTGCTGGCGCTGCTCATCGCCACCATCGGCGTGCTGGGCTTGTGCAACAACTTGCTGGTGCTGGTGCTCTACTACAAGTTCAAGCGGCTCCGCACGCCCACCAACCTCTTCCTCGTCAACATCAGCCTCAGCGACCTGCTGGTGTCCGTCTTCGGCGTGAGCCTCACCTTCATGTCCTGCCTGAGGAGCCGCTGGGTCTGGGACGCCGCCGGCTGCGTCTGGGACGGCTTCAGCAACAGCCTCTTCGGTGGGTGCTGCCCTTCCCTTCCCCTCCCCGCCTGTCACCAACAGCCGCCCCCTCAGCACCAACCGTCCCGTCCCGCAGCCCCGGCCCAGCTCTGAGCGATGGAGGGACTTGGCACGAGCAGTTGTGTTTGCTGTGGGGAAATGCCTTAGCCTCTGGATAAGGAACATGCACAGCTTCATCAGCGGGGCTGATAGAAAATTGATGGCTTACTCTAAATGTCTAAATGTGCCCTTTTACAACAGGAGGGGTGCAGCCTCCCCAGTGTTTGGACTTCTCTGTCTATAAAACTATCCCAAACATGGCAGCACCTTGATTGTTTTTTCTATTATTTTTTATCCCTCTGTGAAACTGAAGTATTATCTTTCAGTTGTAACAGTGTCAGAGTGCTATTTGCAGAATCACTGCTTCCTGTGAAAAGGGATTTTTAGCACTGTAGGAGTACTCCCACTAGTTTCATCCTAACAAACCCACCAAAACAAACCAAGAAAAAACAAACAAACAAACCAAAACCCAAACCACAAAACCCCCTGCACATAACATCTGTGTGTTCTTTTTGAGATTCATGCTTGCCCTTTACAGAAGTCTGCAAAAGAGCAGGATGTGGTCCAGCTGTGTATTTAACAGACATGCAGCCTGTTAAAAGGAATATAGATATTTATTCATTTACTGATAGGGGGTCATGTAAATAACAGGATTGTGTTTATAATGGTGAAGGCAAGTGCTAGTCAGGAACAAAAAGTTCATTTTGAAGTTCTTTTTCTTTCTAGCAGAGGTGTACAAATGAGAGGTGGATTACTGCACCTGCTCACACAATGTGTGTTCACTGAAAATTGGATTTATTAAGGTAAATTAATGTCTCTAGTAAGGACTGCAGCTTTCCTGCCTAATCTCTGTTTCATGTGGTGCTTAAGTGTGCTTTTGTTTGGCTGCTGGGATGAAGGTGTGTGGTTCCTTGTGATTCATTTGACTGCTGCATAGAGTAGCAAAACTCCTGGATCTTGGGAGGCAGATCTTCAGGCTGTAGTTAGACCTTTATGCAGAGTTTAGTATCGCATACTATTTTTAATGGTGCGCTGCTCTTAGACATTTGTTTCCTAGTGTTAGGAGGGAAAATACTAGAGCACCTAGCTAACATAAGGCTGTCTGTATCAGTCACACCGTTCAAATACTTGAGAAACTTGGACATTTGCAATTTGATTCGGCCAGACAGTTGAACATAAAGTTTACATAGAAGAAGGTAAGTATATTTCTGTTCCTATCTTTATCTCTTATGTGTTATACTTACAATTTTTGATGAAGGCATTTTGTACATAGATCAAAAAATAAGAGGTATAATAAGGGTAATGGAAAAACAAACAAACAAACAAACAAAAAAACACAACAAACAAGCCTTAGTAGTCATCTCTTACTTCCAAAGATGGAATAAATAGAAATAATGAGATATAAATTGGGAAGCAAAATGCTTGATCATATGTCTTCTCATTTCTGTTTTTAGTGACATATTTGGTCACTGTAACTATATTTTATGTTGATGCTTTCCTGTATTGCTTTCTTACATAAAATTTATTTACAAAGAAAAGAAGGCAAACTCATGGGTCTTAATTACAGAATGATCCAAGTAGCATTTTGGTTTGCAAAACCACATCTTCCGGTGCTTGGTCATGTTATTTTCCTCTTACATAGTGTGCTTCAGTGAGAAGAATTTTTTATGATGTATTAAAGAAGCACATGTTTGTGTGTGGAGTCTTTCCCATGGAAGTGGAGAGTAAATGCACCACTTAAATTCAGGTGTCAGATAACCCTGAGTTGGTTTGGCTGCCATGTAAAGTAATAGAACATATTTCACTTGGATACTATAATTTGTCAGTAGCACAGTAAAGTTACTTCTAGTCTTAAGGTTTCCTTTTGTACATACCAATGCTTCCATATTCTCAGCTGGAAATAAAAAGATAGTTTTTTTCTGATAGTGAAGAGATGTAGTTCCCCACCTAACTGAGTGGGGAGAGCAGAGGCCTGTCAATACTGAAAAAACAATGATGCCCTGCAGGTAGCATCACACTTCTCTGTTTCTCATCTGAACTACTGCCACCACAGCTTCTATTTTCAATATTTCATATGTCTATGAAGAGAGCAATGCCTTGAAGGTGTTTTTTCTTTTGGCGGTAGTGGTGGTGAAGAGACTGACTGGGGATTTCATTCAGAGTAACCAGGTATTATAAATACACTTCTCTTGAATGTAAAAGCCCAAGTCAGCTATTTTTGTGGAGTAAGGGTTGACGGGGGGAAAGGTAAGGTAATGAAGTCTTGTATGTATAGTAACTAGCAATGACTATTACAGTGTAACTCTCTTTTGAGAACTTTTTGGAATAAAGAGTACACTCACTGATTGGAAAACAGTTGAATTCAACTGTTTTCAATTGACATTTAAAAGTAATGGCTTCACTAAGCAAGATAGTTGCAGCTTGGTAGCTTTCAACTTCAGTAAACCAGAGAGACCTAATAAAGACGTTTCTAGAATAAAGTGGGGTAGTTCTGATACCATGGCTGTGAAGTCCATTAAATCATAATAACAAATACCATGAGGTTACTTCACTGATATAGGTATCTGCTGGGTTTGGACACAGTCCAGCTACTTCACGTGGAATGACCAAAGTCTGTTTATTTACTGTAAAGTGATTACATTCTTGTGCATGAGCTTGTACTTTGTCGTATTAAGTTTTCTGTACGCTTCCAGTGCAAAGGCTGTTCAGTTTTGATTTTGTTTTTCTTGGGAGAGCAACCAATATTCCAAGCTGTCTTCTGTGGTTAATATAATAGAATAGTTCAGTGGGAAGGGACCTATGAAGATCAAGCCCACTGCCTGACCTTTTTAGGGCCAACCAAAGTTAAAGGGCATTGTTCAAATACCTCTTGAACACTGATAAGCTTGGGCCATCAACCACCTCGCTGGAAAACCTCTTCTGGTGTTAGACCACCCTCACAGTGAAGGCTTTTTTTTTTTTTTTTTTTTCCTGAAGTCTGTTCTGAAGCTCCCCTGGTGCAGCTTTGTGCTGTTCCTGTGCATCCTGTCGTCGTTAACCAGGGAGCAGAGATTGGCGCCTCCTTCTACGCTTCCCCTCCTTCAGAGGCTGCAGAGAGCAGTGAGGCTGCCTCTTGGCCTTCTTTTTCCTAGCTAGACAAACTATGTATCCTCAGCCTCTGCTCGAAGAACATGCCTTCAAGAAGTAGTTGTATAGTTTATAGATGATCTATAAGTGACAGGTTGAAGGAAAGCTTTTGAATTTGAGATGTATAAGGTTGAAGAGCACCACCCCTTCTATGCCTATATTGCAGCTTATGCTAAGAACTCGATATCCTGATCCTGGCCTACCTCTGCGTTTAGCTACTTCTGGTAACAAAAATATTTGTGTCATGAACTCAAACAGTGTCCATGTGGAAGACGAATGGAAACAATTTTAAATAGTGGCATTATGTTCACCATTGACTTTATAGCACTTCGGTCTTGAGCAAGATTGGTTTGCAGTGACTTAAGCTACAATTTTCTCTAATAGTGAACAAGTTTATGAAACATGATTAAAACTACTTTAAAACAATTGTGACTTTCATTTTAAACTCTGGGATATTTCTTAACAAGTTTTGAAAATTACATTCTTTCCATTTACTGTAGCTAATAATCCAGAATCAGAATTCACTTTGAAAATTGTGATCATGCAGCTGTATTTATAATTTTTCTATATGTTGTTATAGGTGGAGTATGTGCTTAAAATGAACTGGTAACATCTGCGTTTTCAGAAGTCTTTGTTTGTTACGTCATGATGACAACTTATTTTTTCAAAAAAAAATAAAAAATAAAAATCACAGCAAAGAGAGCTCCTAGGAATTTTGTGTCAGAGAATCTGACTATTTCATTTGCAAAAGTGCTTCTCATTTTACCAGTCAGTCTAGCCACTTGGAGGCACTTGATAAGGAGAACTTATGCACTGTAAGCAAACGGGCATGTTTCAAAGCTTTTCAGTTGAGAAGAAAGTAGTATAGCTTCTGATTGATTGTCTGTCTAGGGATAAACAGCTATTTTTATGTTACATGCAATTGTCTACATTTGCATTACCATAACATTATAATTAGGCAAGCCCATGTAGCAATTTCTGTTTCTTCTTGTGCAGACTGGGGCTTACTGTTGGTGCTACTGCTGGATGTTTTTTCTGGGACTTGAACTTCGGTTTAACCTTTACAATGTGTAGATGCTGGGGACAGAGTGGAGACAATCTGCTCGCCAGAGTGCAAAACTGTCATCACTTCATCAAATGAGTACTGAGAAGTTTAAGTTTTGATGCCATGGTTGCATGTTTTGATCAGTAATCCCCATCTAGGTTACTTTACTGAGTTCTGATTTTTGACAGTTGCACTGTCCCGGTGGAATAAAATAGTTACTTCAGTTAACTGATGTATTAAAGCTGTGAGGGTCGCTTTTCCATGGAGTTGTGCTGGTCCCACTCTGTGCTGGTCCCACTGAGCCTGCCAACCCTTCTTTACATAAAACCTTCTCTCTTTTCCTGTCTGTAGTAGTCCACTGAGCTGCAAGTAGTAGAGATCTGGGTAATCCCTAAATCTGATTTAGTTACACAACTCGTACCTAAAAGGTTTTCTGTTATCATTGAGAGTGTAGGTTTTGGGTATAAGAGTTAGAGAAGACACTTGACAGTTAAATACACGCAAATGTCTCTCTTAACAGAGAAGTTCACCCGTTTACCTGAAGTAACTATTTGTTTAATTATAGAGTAACACACTAAGGGTGTAATAATTTTAGGTTGGATATTAGGAAGAACTTCTTTACTGAAAGGGTTGTTAGGCACTGGAATGGGCTGCCCAGGGTAGTGGTTGAGTCACCATCCCTGGAGGTCTTTAAAAGACATTTAGATGTAGAGCTTAGGGATATGGTTTAGTGGAGGACTTGTTAGTGTTAGGTCAGAGGTTGGACTAGATGATCTTGGAGGTCTCTTCCAACATAGACGATTCTGTGATTCTGTAGTCTTTATGTGCATTTGCTGGCCTTTCACAGACAAATAAGACTCTTAAATGACAGTGACTGTTGCAGAACTTGATTTGTGCAAGAGAAGTGTGCATCCACAGGTTTATCTGAGGCTGCTTCTACATAGTGTGAAAGAATGATACCCTGTACCCTCATCTCACATTACCAATACATGTTGTATGCATTGATTTAATATCACTAAAAGCATTTTCTATTACTCAGCAGACAGTTTTAGGATCTTGTGTTACAGACAGCTGGAGACTTGATCAACATGCTTTCAGCTTTAGCAATTTGTTTGAAGTGAATTAATCACTTACAGTGTTCAACATAGTGGAGGTGATTAATTCTATGCTATTTTCATAGTAAAGGTGTATATAAAATATACTTGGAAATCTATTTTGTCCAGGAGAATTGATTTTTTTCACCTACCTAGATTAGGCTGTGGATGCTAAAATTTGTTGAAAAATAAGCAATGATACATCGTTGTCACCAAAAATATACTCTAAAACTTAATTGCTCAATTCAAATAGATTTGGTTATATATTAAGTAATACAAAACAGAGTGTAGTAGTACCTTGTTTTGCCGTGGACAATAAGTTGTTTCAACTGAATAGATGGCATTTAGCTGTTCCGTTACAAAGGACGTGAGGAGGGCTTGCAGAAGAGGGGCTTTCTCCTCTGATAAGATATGCAAAAAAGTTATTCAGCACTTAGATGCAGGTCAAGTCTTAACTGATATGAAAAATAATACTCTCTTTGAACAGAAGCCTTGGTCTGTCTCAGAAGTGAGTCTTCTTTGCTGTGTTATGGAATCACAGAATACTACCAATTCCACCCCCCCTCCCATAGGCAGGGACACCTCCCACCAGACCAGGTTGCTCAAAGCCTCATCCAACATGGCCTTTAACACCTCGAGGGATGGGGCATCCACAGCTTCTCTAGGTAACCTGTTCCAGGGCTTCACCACCCTATAAGTGAATAATTTCTTCCTTTTATCTAATCTAAATCTACCCCTTTCTGGTTTAAAGATGTTACTCCTTGTACTGTCACTATGCTCCCTGACAAAGAGTCCATTTTCTATAGAATTGTAGAAAATGTTGTAGTTACTTTCCAGAGTTGCTCAGTTGTCAGGAAGGTGTGTCTGATACCCACTCTGTCTGCATCACGAGCCATTTTTTGGTGGGCAGTATGGCAAACAGAATCCAAGTAAGTTATATATTGCAGGGAGAAGGCAGGAGCAACTGTGGGTGATGTTAGATGAAACTAACAGATCTGTTTCTGAACAGTGTTGCAATATTGCTTTCTAATTAAGGTTTATAAAGTCAGAATACACACTCACTGTATGGGATGATACACTGCAGTTGAGATGTGCTTTTCAGTCTTCTCCATGATGACCTACGCTGTGTAGCTTGTAGTATTTCATGATGTATCAAGAATAATATGACTTCTGGAAAAAAAACAGGGTACAGAAGAAATAGAAAGTTACATGTGATGAAACCTATCTCAAATGCAGTATTTCAGCAGGAAAACAATAAAACTAGCCAAAAAAAATGAGGTTCTGTGGGTTTATTTATTTATTAAATAAGAAGTAGCATACCGTCCATTTCTAATTCTCAGTGGCTTGCTACTGGAGAAGAGTACAAGCTGCAACACAGAAATTGTATGCTACTGGTTTAAACAAGAATATGCTTATGTTCTGCTATGTTTAACGTACAATTTAAATGAGAATAACCCTACTCACGTGGATGCAATTGCCCAGGCTTAAATCAGAGTTCAAATAGCATCTATAGTTCCTTAACACAGTGTTCATAATCACTGCTTGAGGAAAGGAGTATTCTGAGATGAAAATCTGTGTATCGGACAAGCATTATCTATAAATATTGGTCAGTCAAGTCTTTCAGAAAGAGTTTGGAAGTCTCTGATTTACTAGTAAATTAAAGCAATCTTCAGGATACTGGGCCTTAGTCTTGAATCATACTACTTAGATCTCAAGAATAAATGGCTTAAGGTAAGAACATTTTGAAATGCATATTTTTGTTATCAGAGTCAAAGTAATGAATTCTCATATATGGCTCCTTTGATTGAAAAAAAAAAGTGCAGGTTTGCATACTAGGGGCTA
Organism: Heteronetta atricapilla; assembly: GCA_011075105.1. Taxonomy (NCBI): domain Eukaryota; kingdom Metazoa; phylum Chordata; class Aves; order Anseriformes; family Anatidae; genus Heteronetta; species Heteronetta atricapilla. Next base: position 37,428,213 of record CM021733.1, read on the forward strand.
ATATCCAAATAATAACCATAATGGCTTTCTGTAACACTTCGGTTTTTTAATCAGCACATAGTTCATCATATTAAAATGTGTAACTCATCCTGGATGAAATCTACATCATTTCCAGAAAAGCTGCTTAGAAAAGAAAAAAAAAAAAAAAAAAAAAAAAGGTAAAATTCAGTGTGTTCCTCTGAACTGGGCCACTTTTTTTTTTTTTTTATGGAAAATGAATGGAGCCTTGCACGTATGTAAGTCTTACAAAAGGTGGCTGGAAGCAGTGCAAGAAAACAGATGATGTGTGTATACCACAGGCTAAAAAAGGCAAGGTTCTTCTAGGTGAGAACTGCCACTGTTGATCCCAATCAAAGTATGGCATTACATAAAGCACTGTGTTTCTGTGGGGACAGCACAAGAAGCCTTGCATCTCTGTGCTCTTGACAAATCCCTGCCAGGATTTGGCTTAACTCAGGGAACACCTTTAAATTCAGTGGTTACATCAGACACTGTAGCCTGCAAACCAAAATTGTTTGAAAGCTCACGTATTTTCATTTTCTCATGGGGAAGAAAGGAAGATGGATGGAGCCCTCTTTAACTTAAATAGCTTGAAAGCAAAGATTTGTGGTTGCTTCATAGGGGCTGTTTTAGGCTAATTTATTGACAGGACTGACAGCACGTAGAAGTAGTGACAGGTATCTCAATCAGAGTAATGAAACTTGAAGCAGCTAATACATATCCTTGGAGAAATAGGCTATTTGCTCACTTCTTTAATGGTAAATGTGACCAGAGATCCTTTGTGGTCATAATCTGTCTTTCAGTTTGATTTTTGAGTATGCAAAGAAAAATCAGTAGGTGTTTTTGCTGCTGCCATGTGTTTATATACTTTCCCACTAAAATGTGTAATATGCAAGATACTAATTGGTAGCAGGACTGAAACAAAAATAACAGAGGTGGGAAATATAGAAGATGGGCCAGGTATGTGTGTGTAACTGTGGAGACATGAAAGGGGAATCTCTGAAGACAGATTTCAGCGAGTCTTTGAGAAAATGAGAAATGTTCTACTTGCATGAGATGTTTTTTTTTTTTTTTTTTTTTTTTTTTCTATGCATGCCTATTCTAGGTAGTGCTGCATAGAGTTTCTTTCTTCCCTGCATTATCAGCTGAAAATTTTAGGAGTCAGCTGACAGCTCCTGCTGTTCCACTTGAGTATTGTTCCACTCGAACTGCCAGCTCAGCAATAGGAGGGCATTGTGGCACCTGGAGAGACACATATATCTGAAGAATATTCCATTTATTTGACATGTAAACTTCCCTGAATCTAGCCTTGCAAAGAAATGATCCACACTAGAGTGTCATGTGTGAAAGAGGATCTGCACAGAGTTTCACTAGCCAGTGTAAAGCCAAATACCAGATGCACACAGCCATTCACAAGATGATATTGAAGACAACACACAACCACTTCTGTCCCCAAATCACAACCCTGCCCCCCAGGCCCCAGGAAGCCTCAACCTCACAGAATATAGAGTCTCATAAATTGCTTATGTCCTTCATATTGCTTATGTCCCTCATAAATTGCTTATATCCTTCAATATTAAGGATAGTTTCCAGTGTCATCAGATATGTGCTTGCTAGCCTCTGTGGTTCAGCATATGGGTAGTTAAAGGATGTTTACCTTCTTCTACCTGTTCTTTAGTGTTCTGAAACTTGACATCATAGCTAGTTTCAACAAAGAGAAATCAATATTAAGAGTTAATCAATGCTGGGGGGTTGGGGAGAGAACCAAACTGAATAAAAACCCTGTGTTTTGCCATGGGATCCACAACAAGGTTATTTTTTCACTCGCATTAGAAAAGTTGTTTTTAACCCTTGTTTAAACCCTGATTTTATTCCTATTTTACTATGAATTAGATTAAATTAGCATTCTGGATTTATTTATTTACAGTAGAACCTAACTTTTAAGTCTCCTTTCAATTTTGGTTCCGAATATACAACTCTAACTGGAAGTAGCAAAATTGAGATACTGGTACTTCTCAAATTTGCCTGAAAGTTTAATGAGTAGAAAGGTACAGAAATTAAGGCCATATTTTCTCAAATTTAGAAATGAATCCATCATCCAATCTGTATTATGATTTTTATGGTGTCCTGCATGTTATTGGAAAATTAAGGTGGCTACAGGTACATGCTACTCCTAATTGTTTTAAACTGTAGGTTATGCCAAGAAGGCTTAATGACCACAGAAGAATCAGAGAATCTTTAATGCCCAGGATAGATATCCCATCAGATCCATTAAATGGACTGTTAATAGATGGTTCAACCAGTTCAGCATTATATTTAACATATATTTATTATCGGGATGAATTTAACATTCTCTGAACTGCAAATAACCAATGCTTTTTATTGCTTTGTATACAATCCTACATTTAAGTCCTTTAAATTTGATCTTCTACCCATTCCCCGCTTCTTTCCTGACATGAGGGTATAGTGTTAATTCTGGGCAAAGACACAGAACTGCAAACAGGACATAAAGAATGATCGCTTAGGATGTAAAATAAATGTTCTAGTATATCAATGCTTTAAAAGAATAAATCATTCACATTAGAAAGGCCATTAAAAGACAGTGAAGTGGAGTCTAATATAGAAAAAGATTTAGAAAGAAGAAATATTCTGAAAGATTTGTGTTAAGATCTAAAGAGAAGAGTGGATGAAGTCCTTAGGTACAGAGGCCCCATTAATGTTTATTATTAATTTTGCTTGAGTGAAGGCTGCAGGATTCACTCATGAACTCTTTGCAGTCAACCATAATAAACTTCATTCGGCCTCTCTAGAGCTCATTTGACATTTGTTGGGAAAAACCTGTGTGTATAACAATGAAATAAACACTACATATAACAAAATCTGAATGCAAAGGTGAAGTTTTATATATCTGTTTCTAGTTTTAGCTTTGTACCTAAAACCACCAGCTAGTAATCTTTCAGAACAAAAACATCAAATCTAGAGGATTAGCTTTTATAGAAGTTGTTTTGTTATAACAGCTTTCGCTTCAAGGGCAAACAGATGTGTGTGTATGTGGCAAGGTTATTTGGTAGTTATTGTTGATTCCCAAACTGTTTTCTCTAATGATGATAAGTTGTTTGATTAAAGACTGACTGCTAGACTTCTGCAAATAAGTCTATCAGGGACAGAAGTTTATTAGAAGCAGGTATGAAAACTTTAAGAAAATGAGCTCTTAAATCCATTTGGGGATGCTTTCAAAATGAATGTTTTCTTATTGAGCACTTTGAACTATGTAACTAGATAGTTCTTGTGAAAAAGCTCTGGTTTACTTCATTAACACTATGACTATGTGCATATGTATGTATATATGAGTATATATATATATATAATTATTATTTATCTGCATCTTAGATACTATTTTTTTCTAATCTTGCTAGTGGCATTAATAGGCACATAGAATATATTTAATTGAATCTTGCATTACAACAAGAAAAAAAGTAATTAACTTAAAGTAAGCTCAAAAGGATGTGCATCTCCTTCATTTGTTAATTATAACTGTGAGCTGTAAAATTCCAGAAGAATTGTGTAGTTTGCTGAATATATCACAACTGCTGTTTGAAACCATCCTTTGACATTAAAGCTAAAATCTCCAATTGAATTAAATTTCAACTACTGAAATGTATAAGTTCTCCCTTCCCCACTTCAATTTAATTATAATTTGCTCATTTGAGAAGTTTCCCATCTGCAGGATAAGTGCAGCAGAGGTGCAAGCAGTTACCCAAGTAAGATACAGGTAACTCACTGAAGATTTTTTGTGTTGTGTAGAAATTTGATTGTAATGCAGAAGTGTTATTAGTATATGGAAAAAAAACTGCACACTGTCAAAGTGCACATTGCACATGGACCATGGCAGGTCAGGCTTGAATAGATACTTTGAAGATTTCTGCCACTGTATTATGTTTGCATCACTAAGTGTGGAGGTGGCAAGCATATCCCAGCCCTTGGTACTTAGAGCTGTATGAGGCCCTTGAGCATTTTTCTGCTTTTACAGCTTTGCAGCTGCATAATGGAATTTGTTGCCACAAAGCACATACCCAAATAGCTGGAATTCCCAATAGGTAAGAAACTGAAATAGCATACAAGGTTTCCAGTCTTTGCTCCAGTTTATTCACAGATATGAAACCTGATTCATATCCCATTTTAATGGTTTATCCATAATGCTATTCTAGAATTACTTTAGCTAATCAATGCTTCTTTGTCAAAGATGTTGCTGAAATTGTCAAACATGCTTTGGATACATATTGATGCAGAGTGGAAAAGATGTATAATGAAATGACAAAAATGCGTCACTTTCCTGTTAATCAGTAAAGCTTTCTGAAGTTAGGAACTTAAAAATAAATAAATTAAAAATCCTCTGATACTTGCAGGACAAATCTGATTTCTTACAGATACCTTAAAGCATAACCTTCTGTGAGGTACTCAGTAGTAGTATGCTGATTTTGTGGGTTAACACAGAGGTTAAGTGTTTCCCTAGATTTTGTTATTCTTAATTGTCTTCCTAAAATTCATGTTGCTGGTGCTCAAATTGTTGATTTGTATTCCTTAATGCTTATTCTTTTTCCAAGTGAGATGAGATGTTTGTGATATCCTTTGAAGGTTTCTGACTACTAAAATGGTTATTTTCTTTCTAGCAGCAAGATCTGCACATTTAACCTTCTCCCACCTGTATAAATTAATATCATGATTAATATGAATGTACTTGAAAAAATGAAACATCATGGGAATGTGTGATAAATACCCATGCTGCTTATTAGATAAAATGTATACAGACACAAGTATTCATACACAGAGTGCTGTGAAACCCTTTTATGTTCAAGTTGTGTTGTTTAAAAGTATATGAGCTTGATGTCTGAATCTTAACAGATTTCAGTTCACTGGCATATGCATAATGGGCAGATTTGCTCTTTATCATTACAATTCACAGACCATTGAAACTGAAATCCTTATGTCCTACTCAGGACAGAATTTCCTTGACTTCATTAAAGTGTCTGGATAGAATAATGGTGACAGCTGAAAATAACATTTCTGTATTGACACATCAAGTTTGTAGTGTGGTTGAGGTGGACAGAAAAGGAGAGAATGCAGAAATAATTGGAATGAGGACTACGGTATTTCTATGGTAGCAGTGAAATAGGAAAGGAAACTTGAACAGATCTCTTCCAGAGAGGACTCCTTCAGCTATGTAACATTTTGCTGTATCAGGTTTTTTTGGTTTTGTTTTGTTTTTTGAATGGAAAGACTTGCATGAAATCTAGATAGAAGTTATAATTCTGCTAGTCACTTTGTTCAGGTTAAAAGTGTATTTCAGTGCTCCCAGTTCTTGAAGGCTTTCCTTGACTTCAGTCTCAGCTCTGAATTCTCTAGATTTGTGGTAGAGTGTTATTGTTTATTATCACACTTTTATATGGCAGCTTTTCCTTAAAAGAAAGGAAGGAAAAAATAATCACCAAAACCAAACAAAAACCCTTGGAGCATGACCCATCACTTAATGAAGTAACGTTAAGGAAAAAGTATTAGTTCAGTTGTCCTTTCTGTTTGTCCTACTTTCTGTCCACCACACACTATGGGGCAGATTGTAGTACTCTGAGTAGTTCTGAAGTTAGTAGTACTGTTTGAGTTAGTAGATAAGGATTACTGAGGTGTCACCTAAAAAATGTATTGGTGTTAAACTCATAATATGAGCTAACTATTTTTAAGTTAAATGTTTCCTTTGCCACCAAGTTATCAAGAGGACTTGAGTCCATTTTACAATGTTTGTGGATGATTTAATTGTTTTCCTTTTCTTACAGGAATTGTTTCAATTATGACTCTCACTGTTCTTGCCTATGAACGCTACATTCGAGTGGTCCATGCAAAAGTGATTGATTTCTCCTGGTCTTGGCGAGCTATCACATATATCTGGCTCTATTCATTGGCCTGGACTGGAGCACCTCTTTTGGGCTGGAACAGATACACATTGGAAATTCATGGATTAGGTTGCTCAGTGGACTGGAAGTCAAAAGACCCCAATGACACCTCCTTTGTGCTCTTTTTTTTCCTTGGCTGTCTGGTTGTGCCTGTTGTGATCATGGCCTATTGCTATGGACACATTCTATATGCAATAAGAATGGTAAGTTCATGGAAATAAGACTTCTTTCAATGACATATTTTCAGTTGGAAATGCTGGTACCCTATATTAAACTTGGATCAGAGCCTAAATCTGCTCTCTCAGTTCCTGTTCAAACTTCAGGACCTTAATGTTCAGCCATGTCAGGGACCACTAGAAAGGGTGTATGGTTGAAGGAGAACCAGCCTAGAGCTACCAAGATTTAGTTGTTTAATAGTTTGTGAGTTACAGGTGAGTTACAAATAAAAGGCAGATTAGGGAACGGATCCTGCCAACTGATTGACAGTAGATCCTTCCTTAAAACAGAAGGGAAAAATCTTTGGTTTTAATTTATTATTAAATAAATCTCTCTTCTTCATTGCTCTTGAGAGAATAACCCTGTAAAACTTTTCCAAAAGGAGACTAAGCTCTGTTAAACCAGTTTTCCATGTTCAGGCAACCCATTTTAATTCAGTCTGAATCTTCAGGGTCAGGAATTGATAATGTTTCATATTCTGTGGGTAATCAGCCTGACAGACCCATTCAAGTTTGTGGTCAACAGTATCAGCACAACTGACAGCTATTGCCGAGGACATTCATGTACGTGTCCCATCATTGCTGCATGTTGTCAGATTCACACAGATGACACTGGAAACCTGCTGCTTAGTATTCTGATTAAAGGAGAAATTTTATAACTTGAGGGTAACAAACTAAGTGGCAGTACAGTATAGAGAAGTCTATTTATCGAATTGTCATCAACTATCTTCAGAGGGAAGAAACAAATTAACAGGATTGTCGAAGTTTTCAGACTAAGGACTGCTGAATGTAATCTGAACTTGCTTATGTTAATGGATTAAGGCATGTTTTTACATTATTTAATGTATACAATAAGTCTGGGAAGCATGATGCAAACTTGCAGAACTGTTGTTGATAAAATGAATATATAACATCTGTACCTAAAGCTGTTACTGTATTAGTTATTTGTAAATTAAAGTAGAAGTATTCAATGCTTTTACTTTACCATTTCCTCTTTTCTTCTATAGCTTCGCTGTGTGGAAGACTTTCAGACTGTTCAAGTGATCAGACTTCTAAAATATGAAAAGAAGGTGGCTAAGATGTGTTTCTTAATGATCTCTACCTTCCTTATTTGTTGGATGCCCTATGCAGTGGTCTCCCTTCTAGTAACATATGGCTATGGCAACCTTGTAACTCCAACAGTAGCTATCATCCCATCTTTCTTTGCGAAGTCAAGCACTGCTTATAATCCAGTCATCTATATTTTCATGAGTAGAAAGGTAGGTACATGAAAAATTTTCTTATTTGAATAATCAGTAGCCTATGCCACAGTTGTAGAGTCTGTATCTGATTTACTTTTATCTGTAATGACCAGATTTTTTGATTTGAACAGCAAGGATAAATAGCCAAAAATCTAGTAAATTAAAAGCATAGATTGTGCATAAAGTAGTAGTTTATGAAAAATTGGATTTTTAGATGCCTGAATTACAGGTGAGCATTCATAAGAAAGGGAGGGGAAGGAGCATTAAACTGTAAGCATCTGTTTTTGACTATTTACCCCCCAAATGGGCTATGCCTAGAAAATCCTATGTGAATCCCTCCCTTACCACAGTAGAAGTCCATCAGACAAAATTCAGAACGTCCAATGTCTGTTTTCAGGAAAAAAAAAAAAAAAAAAAAAAAAATTGCTTCTCTGACACTTTCACTATGGTAACACAAAGATTGAACAACTCAGCGTAGTATTTCAAATAAGTATGCTCACAAAAACATGGGAGACAGCCTGTTTACAATTTAACATTAGGGTTTTGCAAAGCAAGTATTAAGTGGGGTGTTTCAATAATGTTAAAATACCAGGAAATGAAACCATTAACTGTACTCCAGTTCTGCTTAAGCCTAGAAAACTTTTAGGAACACACATTCCAAATATATTACTTCTCAGGGGCTCAACCATGAAAAACTTAAAACACTGAATGCAAAAGTAAGTATCTATTCAGTTGGTACATGGAAGAAAGTTGGAGGAGGAAAACACTGAATTTTTGTTTAATCTCAACTAGTGACAAAAAATTTACAACTTTTTATGATTTTAAAAGCTTCTAAGTTTACAGTATTAAAAAGGTAATTTTAAAGTAGAAAACCGAAATACTGTTTTCTTAAAATGTTTCTATTAATTCTTTAAATAAACATTTTACGAAATCTGACAGAATGTTGGATCATTTCCGTCTTGATGAATTCTCAATTTTGGTGAAAAAATATATTACACCAATAATGTTTCTGAGATCTTTGTTTTACTCAAAGCCAGAATCTCACATGGATGACAGTCAAGTGCGTTTTGGAGATAAATTTATATGGCTAAGGAGGTGTATTTATCTATGAGAAAAATAACTTTCCGTCTACTTTTGTAGTCTTCATTATGAAAAGCAGACTGCTGATTTAATGGTGGAAACTAGCTTATTTTGCTGCTTTACAGAGCAGAAAACAAGTGAAAGTGTTTGGAGTTATCAGTAACTTGTAAAAGATGTGGAACTAGGTAACTTACTTCTTTCTGCAAATCATCAGTATTATAAAGATAACCACTAAATGTAGCTGAGCAGAGCTGGTGAATTTGTTTAGACATTAAAATAGCTTCACTATAACCCAGAATGTTAACTGGAAATGTAACTTCACACTGTAAACTTCTGAAATCAAGGGTATATAGTTATAGATATCTGGAATTTAAGTATAGTAGAATCACTTGACAAAGGGTTAAAAAGAAACAAAACAAATGATTGCTGGAAGGACTTCCCTGAGTTTTCATTACCTTTAGCTTATTACAGAGGTGGAATTTTCTGTGACTTCCTACACGGTGTGCAATTACCAGGAAACAGCCAGGGCCAGCCAGCAGTCCAGAGACAAGGCAGCCAAGTCAGGGGGGGGGTCCAATCAGCCCGATGGATGGCCAGGCAAAGGCATAGCTGCAGCGTGGCTCAGGCCAGCTGGGCATCAGTGATGCTCATCAAGGGAAAAGCTGAGCATCAGTACTGCTCCTGAGTGGAGGCAGGAAGCCCCCAGCGTGGCATCTCACAGCTCTTCCTATGCTGCTCTTTTCACGGCAGCCTGATTCAGTGTTACACAGCTGCATGATACCAGAGCCAACCCTGGATATGGGGAGCTAAACCCTAAAGGTGGAGATGGAGGAAAGGCGCTGCAGAACCTCAGAGCCTCACTTAGGCCCCCAGCAACACTCGTGCTCCAAAAGCATATTTTCAACTGAGTCATTTTAATTTGGTGGCTCTGACTTGGTACTTGGATGTCAGATTGGTTAGTTTAATCTGAAAAAAGATTTTGTAGGTCCTGATGCCAGGAGGCAAATCAAACCAATACCAGGCACAATGCCAGTAAAGTCATAAGCACAAAGAGAATAATTCAGCTAAACATACTGGAAATGCATCGTGAAGAACTTTTCACTCACCTCTAATTCCAGATTAAGACCAAAGTGATAATATTTTTGCTCATCTTCTGGGTTATTTTAGGAATAATAAACCAATTCTTCCCTATTATATCTTTCATATATCTGACCTATGCTAACATGCTTGTGCCTTCTCACATCCATGCTGCTCAGAGGTACCACATTATCTCTGAAAACATCAGGGCTTCCACATGACCGTTCTGTTGTGTTTTTACATAACACAGGATCATTTTTCTCTTTCTAGGCTCCCTTCCCAGCAGGACCTCCTGCCTTTCCTGTGTCAGAGTAGATTAATTTCCCATACCAAAACCTTGTTCCATACCAGCATGCCAGTGAGCTTCTTGTGCGATAGCTACACAAAGTCAGGGACCATGCAGAATCATATAGAGTAGTACTTAAAACAGCTAGGTGGCAGATGTTTGAGAAAGATGTCCTACTCTTTCTTTCTTTCGTGCTTTCCAAGTATTCCAGGCATGTCTCATTATGAGTTATTAAATAACTTTTTTAATACACTTTTTTTTTTTTTTAAAAAAAGAGAATTTCCCTAAAGAGTCATACTTGAGCTTTAGATGTGCACAGACATGAACTACTGAACGAGTGCATCTTCTAACCCTTGTACTTGAATGTTTTGCTTTGCCAAAGGGAGGCCACCATTAGAGAGCATTTAGAACAGTGCTACTACTGGAATTGTCCTCGTATTTACTGATGAGAGCTTTCACTGAACACCTAGTGTATTTAGTCTCAAGGTAGACAAGAATGCCTATATCATAAGTGGCTTGTATTTAGCTGAAAGACTTCCATTCCTTCCCTATTCAAAGGGAGCATTTTAATTTTGTGTTACCAACTTTTGAAATGTTATTTTATATCTGTATTATTAAATGCTTTTGTTAAAATTTCAGTCTCTAGAGTTGTATAAATAGAAAAGTTTTCTTTCATTGTACCTCCCACTGCCCCCCTTCGTTCCTTCCCTGTACATCCTCCTGTGAAGTGCTTCTGAGAACATTCTTCCCCTGCTAGGTCAAATTGCGATCTTTGAATACTCAGAGATGGAATACTCAGAGAACATACCTATGGCATGTTCTGGGGCTGATTCTTGTTCTTTGTTGTCTGCAGAGCTTGCTGGTGGTAAAATATTAAATTGCATTTCAGTGCCCTCTACTGGCCACGTCATCCTATTGAACTCTTTGGAACGTGTATGGGGAAAACGTGCCCACTAAAAAGCTGTTCATTTGTTATGGCACTGAAACCAACTGAGAACAAGTTGGAGATGCAGAAATAGGTTATTTTGAGTTATTTACTGTTTCTGTCTTCACTGGATCATACATGATAGCTAACACTTAGGAAGTTGTAATTTCATTTTGTTTTTCTCTTGCAGTTTCGACAATGCCTTTTGCAACTCCTGTGCTTTCGCCTGATGAGATTCCAGAGGACTGTGAAAGAGACCCCAGGAGAAGGGAATGACAAACCAATACGACCAATAGTAATGTCTCAAAAAGGAGGGGACAGGCCAAAGAAGAAAGTGACATTTAGCTCTTCCTCTATCATTTTTATTATCACCAGTGATGACACTCAGCAAATAGATGATAACAGTAAATACAATGGAACAAAAGTAAATGTCATCCAAGTAAAGCCACTATAGGGATGAACTGAAGAGTCACTGGAAACTGATGGACTATTTGGGCTGGAGACTGGTTTCAGTGATAGTGCCAGTGGGCTGCCAAGGAAACCATATTAAGCTGTGAAATACTGAGGTAATTCTGCATCTGAAGCTCTGCAGACAGTTCGGTTTTTGTCACAATGCAGAAAACTCTGCATCTTGTGCCAAGCTTGTTGATGGATGTTTTTACTCAGAAATTTCTTAAAGAGTATCATAATGTTTAGCAGGTTTTACTCTACCTAGCAGCCAGCAACAAGTGGAGTCCTGCAGGGGTATCTTGGGACCCATCCGTCTTTATCAATGACCTGGAGGAAGTGACAAGTGCACTCTTGTTGATTTTGAAGATAACCCCAATCTGGGCAGGAGTAGTCTGTAGGCTCAAGGACAGGACTGCCATTCTGAAGAACTTCATCTGTCTGGAGGAATGGGCTGACAAAAGTGTTACAAAATTCAGCAAGATTAAGTGCAAAGTCCTACACTTGAGGAGGAAGAACCACACGCATTACAACAGGCCAGGCCCTGGCTGCCTGGGATGCAGCTGGAAAATGGCTGGTAGGCGGGCTGAAGTGATTATGTCTCTCAACTCAGCACTCATGGGAGTGCATCCATCAACAATTGGACCATGTCTAGATACTGCACCCGGTTTTTGAACCCCTGATAAAAGAAAGGCACCTGTAAACTGGAGTAAACTCAGTGGGGTACATCAAGATTGTCAATGTTTGGAGCACTTGGCCTGTGAGAGCCTGGTGGATCTGTATTTGATCAGGCTGGAGAAAAGAAATCTTCAGGGGACCCTAATAGCAACCTTCCAATAGCAATGAAGAGGTTTTCTAGAAGATGGAACCATGATGTTCAGGGTGATGCATGCTGAAAGGATGAGAGATGAGCGTCAACTGAAATAAGATATTCAAACAGGATATAAGGAAATTTTTTTCAAATCTGTAGACAGCCGAGCTGTGGAAGGGATTAGACTAGAGACTTCTGAGACTCCTGCAGCCTGAGTTATCCTATAATTCCCCAAAATGCCAGCACTCCCACTGCACAGAGCTCTTAAGAAAGAGGAATTTTGGAGGTTGGCTGGGGTTTAGTTTGTCTGACTTGGTGGTTTGCAGGGAAGGAAAAAAAAAGTTTGTATCCACAATGACTGTGGCTGTGGTTAATCCAACAGCCTCCAGAAGGCTGCTCATGAGTACTCAGCAAGCCATTCTCTCCATGCTATCTGGTGGGACTACTGAGCTGTGTGGTGAGACGTAGAGATCAAAGCATCAGGCACTGATAAAGGAGAATGTTTGTTTGTTTGTGTTTTGTTAAAATATATACTTTAAGCATCTTTATCCTGCATACAAATTATTCTGTACATGGAGCAGGAGCCTCAGCCTGTATTAATGCTTAACCTCCTCTGGCACTTTGGTAAAAGTAACAGTTAAAGAAGAGCAGGGGAACCTCTGCCTAAGTTGCAGTGTGAGTAATGACTGCCCTACTTAGAGCTCAGCAAACAGAACATACAGAGATTTTTTTCTCACCTTTGTTGGTACCAAATGATGACAGGATTCCGTTCTGGACGTGGCTGCCTGTCACGTTGGATAAAGAAGTTAGAGAAATAATTTTCTAGTAAGGGGGGTGATTCTCTACCACATCCATTACATTGGTAAGCACTTGGTAAAAGATGTGTGGAAAAAAAAAAAAAAAAAAAATTAAGAAATTACTTGATTCATCTGGAGGTAAATCTTTGAGAGGGATATGGGCAACATGCAGAATGACTACCGGCACCACCAGATATTGATCTCATGGTAAAGAACAAAACTTTAAATAAAACAAAATCAGACCACAAATGCAGAAGCTGTCAGCTAGTTTCTTGGGAGCAGTGACCTCAACTTGAAACAAGTGACGGACGTATTTGTGCCAGTGCCTTTGAAGAGATAAATTCCTTATTCACGTACTCTTCTAGAGTATTAGAACTGGTAATCTGGCTCCAAAAGTACATCTAGAGTCCACTCTATTTTCTAGATTAAATCATAATCCAAGAGAAAACAGATGATATATACTTGTCTTTGTTTTTGTTATTTTTGTTTTCATGTTCTTATTGTTTTGCTATAAATGCATAGATAAATTGTCTTATGATGTCAAAGGTCTGCCCTTACAAAAGCAAGTTTGTTTCAATGTTAAAAATTTCATTTTCAGCCAATGATCACTACATCTATGCACTTTTATATTTACAAAAGGAGAAAGATGTACATCAGTTGCATAAAAATGATTCCATCCTTTTAATAAAATGTTTGATATTTTAGTGTTTTCTATATGTTGAGCCTTCAATAAGTGATTACATTTATTTATATTAATGTGTTCTCAGTGAAATATTTTTTTTCCATTGAGAGGGATTTGGTTTGATATTACTACCTCTTAGAGGTAGCTTGAAGGGTATCATTAGGCACTGAGAAAACAGTAACATTTCAAGATTGCAATTGAATTTTTTTTTTTCCTCTGGTAGAACAACCATAGGGTGAATTTAGTGTAAAGAGAAACTACCCATTGTCCAGATTTCGGAAGGTAAAATTCAAGTAATCAAAAATAACAGTAAATGTATTTTTTAAATAATTCATGCAAGACATGGTATTCACTGCTACAATACACAGAACAACTACAATTATATAACAATATAGGAAAACAAAACAATAAAAACAATTGTAAAGTTATTATTTCTGCTGTTTCATGTAAATGGGTGGCCTAAAATGAAACAATTTGCAAACCATTTAGAGTGTCAGTTGCAGCTCTGTAATGTGCCACTAGCTCCATAAATGTGGTCACGTGTAGTTAACATGCTGCAGTCTCATTTGCTCATCTTTTAACTGCAACAATTTTCTGTGGCTATCTGCAACACTGATGCAAAATTCACACCTGTCTATAGAACTTAAGTATTGTAACAGAGGCTTATGTGGGTCCTTTCTCTCCCATTACAGGGAATGGAAGAAGAAGATCCTTAGCATTCACATTTGGACCATTTACTGCACCTATAGTAAAAGAAATTCAGAAAGAGAAAAAAGAGGAAAGAAAGAGGAAAAAAAAAAAAAAAGGAGAAAGCGTGAAGGGCAAAAGAATGAGAAGAGATGACAAGGGTACACAATTAATGGAAGTTTTAAATAAACTAGTTAAGAATTTTAATGATCCCATCATGCAAAGGGAAGCAGCAGGTGTGGTGAGTACCATGATAGCCTCAGAGTCAATTCATTTCTTTTAACATAGTTTCATTGAAACTATGGGATGTATAATGCAGATCTGCTCTGCAGCCTTATAACCATCCTTTTTTCAGCTCCCAGAATAAGCTAGATTTATGCTGAATGTAACTTGACTTCATGCAGAAAAGTTGGGTTTTACAGTACTGAGACATTATCTTTTATCACAGTGATTAAACCAGTCAGGAAATCAGTATTCACAAGCATTATCTTTAGTGCTCCTATTCCTTGCATAACAGCAGTAGTAGAGGATGCTGTTTTCTGCTAAAATATTGCAGTAATAGCTGAGTGGAATGGACATTCAAGTATAGCATTGTGCTAAACCATCCAGAAAGAACAACCTTTAATGACATATTTATCCTTAGCTTATATCAACAGCCTTCAGCTCAAGAACAAAATTCAACTATATAATCAACTATATAACATTCAGATGTAAAGGAGAAAAAAAATCTAGTGCTGGTGGCAAAAGATTTCACAGATTGAGATTTGACCCACATAAAAACAGCTCAGTATGAAAGTATCTGTTAGGTATTTAAGTATTTCTTTCAAGGAGTACAAGACACCTGCAGAAGCTCAACGGGTGCAACAACCTGCGTTCCTGGATGCAACAGTAGTACTAAGGCAGGATGTAACAAAACAGTTTTTGAAGAAAATAATTGGAAGATCCAGTTTGGGAAGATTGGGCAGAGAAGGGATAGGAACATAAAATAGACTTTGCAGCTGGGGGGACTCAGACAGCACTAGAAAGTGCTGATGCATCTGTCTTTTAAGATACAAACATCCACTAATTTCATCGACAATAGCAACATTGCTGCTGCTGTTGTGCTTTGGAAAGCCTCTTCTATAAAATCTAAAGATAGTAAATCCAGGTATTAGATGAAAATAATTTGAAAAATCAAGAATGAGAGATCTGTGAAGTTGTTTTGGGAAGATACTACATGGTGGAAGCCTGGAAAACAATCAGCAAGTCTTCGTCTTTTCAGACCTCAGTGAATAAAAGTGGCAATGGTTGAAGCAATAAACAGTACAGAGCTTTTTATATTACATTTTTGGGCAGCAAATTTTGAAAACAGAAGCGTTTATACCAGAAAAGCTTTCCATCTTAATGGAAAAGTTGTGAGAACAAAAGCATAGAAGAGCAGCTGATTTGGAGGCCTAGAAGATGTGCATGGAAGAACACCAAATGATGCAGATGTGTTTCTGAACAGCAAAATGTATGTAGCGGCTTCAAACCAGAAAACAAGGGAGAGGGAGGGCTTGGGCAAGGCAATTAGTGTTATTGGTATTATATGGCATTAATGTGAACTATACTGAGAAGTAATGTCTGTTTTAACACAGTTCTTATTTCTTGACTCTCGTAAAGGAAATGGGGAGGAGGGAGTGAGGCTGGAACAGTCCCAGAGGGTGGGGATGAATGTTCTTGCCGCTATTAAGGTTGGTAGTTCTGAGTTGGACTGGTACTTCCATGTGCCCCAGTCGATCCCTTCATGGCAGCCATGGCAGGATCAAAAGCAGCAGGAGGGAGACTCAGCTGTTTGAACTACAGCAGCTGATCTTCTGATCTTCTTTTTTTTTTTTTTTTTTTTTTTTTTTTTTTTTTCCTGGCACAGGCAAACTGTGCAGCCTTTTAGTCTCAGCTGCCTCACACCCAAGGCCTCTTTGCTGCTGTTCTGACCTGGCTCTGCATATAAGTTATCCACCTAAAGCTGAATGTTATGAATGCCTTTCTCTCTCTCTGCCACTTTACCAGATTAGTATTGAGGATTTACTTTCAAGGAATTAAAGCTGAAGAGGAAATTAAATTGATTTTCACTACAAATTAGAATGCAGGTTATTAGTGGCAGGCTCAGCATCAAACACTTCCTGGACCTGGCTCTTCTACGCTTGGTTCTTTGCATTTTCGGCAGTATTTGTGCTCCCTCTTGTGGTTAATTCAGCACTTACTAATAGAACAAAGAGCCCGGCTGCCTAAAAGCCTATTTCCGTTACACATTACGTTGCTGGAGCAGTACATCTAAATCCACTTTTTGCCTTGCCGAAACTTTCTCCAGCTGAGAGTAGAATTCTGTATGGTACTTTGTAAAGCAGCCTGATGTCTGCTCTGAGGAAGAACTATTAGCCATGTTAGGCTAACTGGGCTTGCTTTATAGAGAGGTGATGGAGACTGGGGCCAGAATATGGTGAAGACTTATTAAACCTTATTTAACAGCCCTAGTATGTAACAGAAGTTATGCCTGGTGCAACCCTCATCATTATATTGACCGAAATTCTATTATATCAGTGAGTTTCCAGGTGTAACTGAAATGGAATTTTGTCTCTATTATGAATGGATCTGAAACCAAATAAGAGAAAATACTCTTTGTCTTTACATGTCATGTTGTCTTCAAGACATTTATCTAATTGACTAGGATCAGTTGAAACTCAATACAGTGAGCATTTGGTTTGTTTTGCTGTGCTGGTGTGCGTGGTGTAGTGAGTGCTTGGGCAAGGCCACAGCTGCTATCTTGAATTGTGTCAGGTTTTTTTTGTTTTTTTTTTTTTTTTTTTTTTTTTTTTTCTTTCCTTTTAGTTTTCTTTCTTTGTGCTAAATATGCAATAAATACATTGCCTGGATTGTAAAATTTATTTTATCACAATTTTAGTAACATTTGTCTATGAGTTGGGTCTGAGGAAAGCTTATGTATGTCTCATGGGCTGTTGAATATGAATTCTAATTATCTTCCTTGAGGTAAAGTATAGAAGAGTCCACTTCTGAACCTTCTTTCATTACTGAGCTTCTATGATTTTTTTGGTTAGATAGTACAGCATCTACATACCTGACACATAATACAAGTCTAAACCTCCATTTCACATGCCATCTTCTATTCTGTTGATCATGAATCACCTGTTTGTAGAGAGAGTTGTAAAAGAAATGATTTCTTTGAACCCCTCAGAAAAAAATGAAGCTGTACAAATCATGGAAATATGTATTGGTTTCAGTTGCAAGAAAAGTTTTTAAATGAGAGGATAGTAGGACAGGAGAAGGCAAAGTGTAGCATGTAGGAAGGCATTATTTTCTTTTTATAAATATTGGAACAATGCCTGATGTTTCTTCTAATGTGAGGATACGATGGCAGCCATATGCCTAGTACACATTTAAGGATGTTCAAGTGTATAAAGCAGCATATAAAGATGGTTACTAAATAAATAGTTCAATTAATGTAGCTATTTATGGCTATACAAAAAATAGTCTACCTCATGAATATTATATGCAGTTAAAATTTTAAATAAAAGCTTAGATATAGCCATCTTTCTCCTGCCCTGAAGCTACTTCTATTAAAGTTAATGGCATGTCTGGTTTCCAGAGAATTGCTATGAAATGCACTGACAGTGGGGAACATTTGCTTCACTAACTGTATTGAAACAGCTTATTGGTTTCTATTGTTGGAATAATGTGTGATAGAATAATAACCATATTTACTTTGAGCTTCCTCTAACTACATTTTATATGTCCAGCTCAGGCTACTGTTGTAAAAGACACTCAGCTTTTAAAAGGAATTTGGGAGAACATATGCTGCCAATTTCCAAGGTGAAATGAGAAAAATCAGTGATTAGCAATAGACATGTTGCTGCCTGAAGCAGATAGAACATTTCCCAAGAACAGTATGTCCCAGGCCTAACCTTTCAAACATCATCTCCTAATAAATGGTCCTTGAGACATTACAAAGAGGCATATAAATAATCATGTCTTTCTCAGAAAGATAAAGAATAGCAAAAGAAAATACATTCTAAATTGGCAAATAAAGGAGAAGTTGATAACTCTGTCTTCCTTTCTTCTTCCTTTCTTTGTATACTCATTTATTGTTCTTTGAATTTTTAGACTAACAAGGCATTGCTTTTTTTTCTGATTGAAGGACCTTCTGTGTTCCTATTTTTTTTTCAATTTTTCAACCAGTTGCATCATTACTTTACCAATTGTGTTCTTTTCTAACAGAAAGTCTCAAATATGTGGGGTCTGGTGAGTAAAAAGGGAACTACAACATACTTGATATCTCCACCTTATTACAAGGAGGAATGTGAAGATAGCATCAACTTTGCAGTGGGGAAGGGGACTGAACTGACATATACAGAAATTTTAAGAGGATGGTGTAAAGCGAGACAGCACCGACAAGAATTTTAACGTGTCCATGTAGGTTGAGAAGTGCGTTAGTTACGTACAAGACCATTTTTATCTGAATAAGGTTTAACCCTGCAGAGGGAGCCATTGAGTTATCAAGCCAAGCGTAACTATGGTGTTTTTATTGCTGGAGTTTGACTTGTTTCTGTGTTCTTGGCAGCATATTTTTTCCCCTTTTAATATATATTTTCTCTTTTATTCCCCTTTATGTGTGTGTGTATATATATATTCCCTTTTATATATATGCATACATATATATAAGTATACAGATATATACTGTTAGTATTTGAATGTATACTTAATAGATTTAGTTTTCAGGCTTTGCTATGTTTTGGAGAAGTTCATCTTCTTAAACTATTCTTCCTAGGGGTGACAATTACATGCTTAATGCTTTCTCTTCAAATGAAACAAGATAGGAAAAAAAGTCCATCCTGTTCTAGAGTGGCAAGGGCAATGCTCAAGGTATATAAAATGCAGCAGATCACAAAAGGGTACAACTTGTCTTAACATTGGGTATACAGCACTCTGTGTATATGGGAGCAGAATTCTGCCATGACAGAGAAAAGGAGGAATGAGTTGTTTTCATGGAAAAGAAGATGCTGACCACCACGGGCAGTCTAATGTAACATGCACAGGAAAGAGCAGGACATTACTGAAGATATTTTTATTAGTTGCTATTTTTAGTTTTAATTATGCTGTATCCCAGCTTGTTAGACTTCCCCAAAACTGGAAGGCTGCTATCCTGGATGTTCTTTGCTGGTCTGCTGGGGTGACAAAAGCCTATTCTAAGAGATCTTTAAATGCAAACAGAGCTTCAAGAGATATTTCTGTGCTAGGGAGTCATGCTACTTGTAAGTGAACGTGCTAGCTCTTACTGTCAGAAATCCTCTGTTCAATTAAGGTAGTTACTTTGCTTTCTCTTGAGTAAATGTGCCACCAAATTAGGAACTCCACTTATTTCAGAGCAGTACAAATCTGAAGAAGAGAAGTAATTCTCATCAGGCCATGTAAGTCCACTTCCTAGTGGACTTCCTAGTGTCCACGATGGTTTTCCACCGATTTTGGAGCCACTTTCCCAAATGTAATTTGCTTAAAATTAAGGACAAGGATTGTTAATATTCTCTCAAGCTGGAGAATATACATCAAAGTTCTGGAAAATATGCTAGGTGGGAGTAAGTATCAGTGGGATAGGGAGGCCAGGAAGTGGGTGCTGCAAACTGCTCTCTCTATTCTCCTCCCACCCTGCAAAACATATGCTTTTCCTGCCTCCCACTTTTCCTCTGGGTCACTTTGTGTCCAAGTTAAGAAGAATAACTCATGAAGGCAGAGTAAACCCTTTTCCACATCCCTAATGGATTCAGTGTAGCACATGCTTCTTTTACTGTACTTCAGTTTGCTTGTAAACATGGACATCTTTCACAGTAACTTTATGCTTCTGTAAA
This sequence comes from Heteronetta atricapilla, assembly GCA_011075105.1. Lineage (NCBI taxonomy): Eukaryota > Metazoa > Chordata > Aves > Anseriformes > Anatidae > Heteronetta > Heteronetta atricapilla. The sequence goes on from CM021733.1 coordinate 37,448,282, forward strand.
ACTTGGTGCAAGCACTTATTTTGGATTTGGGCTTTATTTTTTCCCAAGTCCTCATATGTCTTTGTAGCTTAGTCATCTCTGCTACTGTGAATGGCCTTGGACAAGATACGGTCAAGCAAGATTAATCTGTTGTCTTGGGTGTTTCTATATGAGTCTATTAATGATATTGCTTCCCACTGCATGCGTGGAAGTCCTGAAGGCACAGAAATATTCTTCTGATAGATCTGACAGTCAGAAACAGTTTGTAGCATTCCTGATTTGAGCAATGTTTCTCTATTGTTCAGGTAAACATATGTGGTACAATCATTTTCCTCAATCTGTTGTTGCCCTGGAGGCTGGCAGCAAGAATCCACATAGCTCTGCTGGCACTTAGCTCCCATCCAAAGATTTAGGTATTGACCATCTACACAGTATTGCACCATTTTAAGAAACACTTAGTATTTAGAAAATGCTAAACAAAAGTATTGTGTCTACAATGTACTCCTTAAACAACAAAACCACCACCACCAAAACCTAATCCTCTCTAAAACTGCATTCACTGAAATGTCAGTACAACATACTCTTGATTCCTCAGTTGCAAAGGTGATCTCTGTGGTACAACATCACCAGAGACAGACAGCCAGGAAGACCTGTCTTGCTGTTTGTGGTTGTTAACAGGTTTTAGAGTTTTCTTTGAAGCAACTGAAAGACAAGCTCATGACTTTTGCCAAGTAAAGCAGTCATCCTCTGTACAGGTTAGGCACTGGCAGGATTCAAAGGCACATTCTGCAACGTGCTACAGATTGATTTGTTTATTTATTTTTGTTGGTCCTTTGGGGACCCAGGAATTGGACTCAATGATCCTTGTGGGTCCTTTCCAACTCGGATATTTTATGTTTTAGTATGATTTAGTGTGATGTGTGTAGCATGACTCTCCAAATACGCTGACCAAGCACTGAGTTCAGGTTTTACACTGTCCTCTGTAGACCCTTCTCCGGTCTCTTCCAGACAAATGGATATAGATGATATAGGTGTAGTTAACAGTCATGCTGCATTTTCCCACTTATTTATCTTCTCATCATACCGCAGTTACTGCAGGATAAATGATGAGCTGCATTTGAATGGTCTTGTTGCGCCAGGGGATTTTTAGGTTAGACGTTAGGAAGAACTTCTTTACAGAAAAGGTTGTTAGGCACTGGAACAGGCTGCCCAGGGAGGTGGTGGAGTCACCATCCCTGGAAGTCTTTAAAAGACGTTTAGACGTAGAGCTTAGGGATATGGTTTAGTGGGGACTGTTAGTGTTAGGTTAGAGGTTGGACTCGATGATCTTGAGGTCTCTTCCAACCTAGAAATTCTGTGATTCTGTGATTCTGTGTCTTCACTCTTTTTTGCCTTGTTATTTTACTTTGTCATCTGTATGCTTTCATATATATATATATGTATATATATTTATGTATATATTCCCAAACAAACCAGAGCTCCACAATCTATGCATAATAGCATGAGAAGGATGCAGCAAGCATGAGAAGGGCTCAAGGCCTTTGATGGAGGAGATTCAGGCTAGATCTGGCAACTTTGGTGCTGGTTGCAAAGAAAAGAGTCACTAAGACCTGGTTTTGTGAAGCTGAGTGGGCCTGAAAAGCCAGAGAAACAGCCTGTTGTTCAAGAGTAGTCTGTGAATAAGGGGTCTCTGCTGCTGAGTCCTGAAACACTGGCCAGGGAGTGTGAAACTAGCATCTGTCTAACCCCTTGGGATGGACTACCTGGAGCAAATGTCATTGGTTGTAAACTGGCAGAAGCCTGTCTTTGTGCTGTTGTATGAAGCTAGCCACAGAAAGTAAGACAGAAGTTGTTACCCCTTCCTACCGATCAGTATCCCTGCAGGTATGAGTTCCAAATTTGGAGCACAAGAACTCCATGGTAACAAGTCTGAATTATTTTGTGGACCCTGGGAACAGTATCCAAGGACTTGGTTACATGTGAGCTTGTACAGAGCCTTTGGATCTTACAACTTTTTGAAGTGTAAGAGTGAAAGTAGATCTATGCTCAGTTCCTTCACCCAAATCAAGAACTGTAACTATGGGATTACCTAAAAATGGAGAACAAGAATAGTTTGGGAGCCTGCCTGCCTGCCTTCCTTCCCTGAGCAGAATACTATGAACTTTACCTGGACAGCTTAGTTCCATGACGGCTAATCATCTAGCAGCCAGGCTGTCAGATGTAATAATACTGTATCCGGATGCATGGTCTGGCCCTGTTCTTAATGATTATGTTGAGTGGCTCGCAATTTGAAGCAAGCTGTCGTCTGGACTGTGCTCAGTGTGTGCATCATGATTATTGCTAATTTTTTTTATGACTGACAGCAATGAACACAATTCCACTAAATGGTGTTATTTTATTGAAATCATGTTTTCTGGCTGAAAAACATTTAATTGAAATATTTTTGGCTAGCACTACTTGGGTAGAATCAGACAAATGTCTTTCAGTCTTTTCTATAAATAAAAAATGCTTGTCCTTAAACATGTTTATATCATCCTAAGTCTGTAGGGATTTCTGTCATTTCAAACTGAGCAGGTGCTGAAGTATTATGGGCTTGAACCAGCAATAGTTAATGCTGCTATAAATGTAGCAGAAGAGACAGAGGGAACCTGATGCAAATATTACCCCTGAATATTCTAATCTAACTTTCCTTAGGAACAGATCATTAACCTGAAAAAAGACAGTTTTGACTTCTCCATAAAGATCAATAGACAAATTTACTTTTCCTGAAAATCTTTGAAGTCCAATATTTTTAGCTCCTTCAAACTTGTAGTAGTGATCTGAATCTAAAATAGTTTTCAACTCGTTTTTATCATGTCATTGGCAACCAGTGGAATGGAGATGCTGCTAAATCAAGATGGCAGGAATTTCCATACATTTAGCATTTTGGGGAAACAAGATGCATGAGATGCAAGGCAAAAGGGACACAAGAGATAAAGCTCCAATAGAACCTACTTGAGTCCTAAAGCAGTGGGTATCTCCATATTGGCTCCTTCATCACTGTATGGCCTGACCGCCCCAAATTATCCTCACATTGCTCTGCAGTGGGACAGTAGTAGATCTCATCCAAGTAACCAAGCTACAGAAAGGTCATACAGGAAAGTCTCTGGCAGCAGGAGGAATGCTTTTCTGTAGTTTGGTGCTCTCTGGGCTGCCCTACTCCAGAACAGACAACCTCTCCAACAGAGATTTGAACCACTTTTCTTGCCGGGCAAGAAGATACATTTACTGCTGCTAACAAAGAAGGAGAAGAAAGCAGGTCCTGCACAGAGAGCCACAGGGGGGTGATTTGTCTGGTGGTGAAAGTAATTGTCGTTCATTAAATACCTTGCAATCTCAACCTTCAACACTGCCTTCCTTAACAGTTATTTTGGGATTCAAGAACATTTGAAAGTTACATTTAATTCCAGCGTCTAATTATTTTTTTAATCTTCATTTTAAAAAGCTGTTGAAATAAAGGTCACAAAATGCTAACTATAAATTTCCCAGGTCACTGCCTTTCAGTGGCTGTTGCCAGAGTGAGCAAAAATGTTATAATATAGATTAAATATCTTAAAATACGTTTTCACTCTTGCTATCCTAGCAAACATGAACATCACAAAGTATAATGATTTAACAGACATTTTTTCATGGCTTAGTGTGACCATCAAGTTGATATAAGAATCTTTTTTAAATACTGTTGTTAGTAGTAATAGCACTGCTAAACATTTCTTTTTATCTGCTAATGACTTAGTTTCAGGGTTCGCTGGTAGACATTGTGGCTGTCTGTTTTCCATAGTGCAGCATAAAGTAAGTCATCAGAAGTTTAAATCTTTAAAATGCTGAACAGATAAAAGCTAGCTTTGTCTGTCTTGGAGACAGACATTCCCTTAATTTTGTGAAAACAGAGCTCAGAGGTTGAGAGCCTTCCCAGCTTGAGTCTCAGTCAGACTTCATCATCTGTCAAATCTCCCTACAGTCACTCTCATAGTTGGCTCTTGGTATTATACTGCACCCCTAGCAGCAGTAAAATTTAGTAAATTATTAACAATATAACAAAAGTAAGTTGTTTGGGGCTGAACTTTTTGCTTTGTTTTCATATTGTGCCTGTCCTGGTCAATATTAACCCTAAGTATTTGACAGCTTACTTTGCAATTTGTGGTGTCTCATATGGAAAGAAACAGTATTAACATACTCATTATCTCCTATGCAAGAAATGTAGCTGGAGCAAATTTTATCATGTGCAGTCATAGATCCAAATGGACAAGAGAGATCATTGTTGTGGAGACTGTTCAGAGAGCCTAGGACAGAGTTTGGATAATAAAATACTAAGAAATGTTTGTGGACATGAACTTCATTGTGGAATGCCTTGGCAATTCCTGGAGCAGTGCTTGGACCCATGCAGGGTGGATAAGCAAGCATGTAGTTAACTAGGAAAATAAATGCAGCCTGAAACAAAGCATTGCTAGTGCTTCAATGAAGCAACACTTAGAAGAGGGTAAGAGAGCAAAATCTGTCTGTAGCTGTTAAGCAGGGTTTTGGCCTAGGCCAAGTCACTGATTGGCAGTGAATTATGAAACATCAGACCCATAGCTAGGGTAGGGCAAAAGGCACACAGCAGTAAAGGTGCTGCCCAGGATGTGGGGAGGCAGATCGATGACAGAGATCTGTAGAGGAGGGGAGAGCAGAGGGCACTTCAAGAAGCTGGCAGAAATCTGATAGCCGTAGTAATAGCTATCTTCTCCCTCAGGCTACCCTTCTGAAAATAGGATAGCTGCTTATAGCGTAGTTCTTTTGTTGATGATACACAGAAGCTGCATTTTAGCAGCTGATTTTCCAAAGATGTCACTCAAAAAAACCCTCCTGAAATCTGTACCAAAAATAAATAAGAAACTCAATTTAACATGGGCTGGTTGTTACAGCTGAGTTTGCTGAGTCAGAGGAGGATACATCTCCGAGGTCAGTTGGTTGCTATCAGCTGTGCTTGCTCTCTGCAGAAGAGGTTACATTCAGTGGGAGATGGGTGTAGGCAGTGCTCTTCAGAGTTAAACACAATCATTTAACAGATGAAATTGCCTTTATTATCTGAGGATTTTTTTTTTTTTTTTTTTTTTTTTTTTTTTTTAAAGTGAGGCTATTCCATTCCTCCTCCCTCTCTTTGCATTGGTGTTGACAGCTTCTATTGTTTACAGGAAGCATTGGGAGAGAAGCTAAGCTGCAGACCCAGCAGAGCTCCTCAAGGTCAGCTCTTGTGTAGCAGTTGTCTATAAACAGCATTGTGCACACGCTGTCAAGGTCTGTGGGCTTTTCATTCCCGGCAGCTGCCATTTTCTGTTAGTGGTAATTGGGAGGTAAATCAGGGCCTCATGATATATCAAGCCACTGATTCAGAGCTTCGCTTCTCCTACTCCCTTTGGTCTGCACAAGCACTGAGAAGCCGTTAGCAGGAGTTTCAGGTTAGTACTTAAGGATGCCTGGATATCACAAAGGAGCACTGGAATTCAAGGGCAGCACAACTACAGTGCAGACAAAGAAACACATGTGCTTTAGGGCTTTAAATACATCAGTGAAACCCAATAAGATACAGCTATGTGAAATACATGGGGCTGTCTGTGACCCTCTCAGCAGAACAAATTAAACTGAGATTAAACTCCTTCAGGCCAACTGTAACATCAAGCTCTGACCCACAGTGGTAGTATTTTGCATTAAGAAGTAGGCAGCTCCCCAGTTGCCCTTTTCTGTCCCCTCTAGTGCTGAGCAGATCTGGGCACAGGGCAACCCCAGGCCTAACTTTGATGCCACAGTGATGCTTGGAAATGTTAAATTGGTGCCAGACTACAATGACACAGGAGACAGAAGAAATGCTGCAAGCATAAACAGGTTTCAATCTGTGTGGGTCTCTAAGCATCCTCAGCAGGGAGTGCAATTCACCCACAAGGAAATGGTAAAGTATCAGTGCACCATGTTAGCTTCTGGCTCTGTATGTAGGCATTTCATTTCCTATCCTGTCATGATCACATTCCTTAGGCAGTAAGTTCTCCAATCTCCCCCCGCCCCCCCCCCCCTTTTTTTTTTCTTATCCAGGAACAGTTCCCAAACATTTTTGTGTTTTGACTTGCACACTTTTATACCCTGCTCTTTCTTCCTTGGTCCACAACTCCATGTTGCACCTGATTTTACAATATATGGTACCATTTACAAAAGCTAGGTGATATTTCTATGTTTGGTTAGCCCCTAAAACCAGTTTTGTCCAGTTGCAGTGTGATTTTCCAGTTTTGTCCAGTTTGTCTGATTTTCTCTGAGTGACTACTGGTGAGTTGTTTACAGCTGTAGGCTCCTAGGCCAGCCCGTGGCCTGTCTGCGCATCCCATGCCTGCACTCCTCTGCACTGCATCTGGTGGCCACTGCTTAAGTCTTCTCCTGTCAGACTGGGCCTCTGTTTCTTTATGCTACATCATTATGCTGGAGCTGTAAAAGTCTCATTCTATAGGAAATGCTACTTTTTACTTATTGCTATTGTCTATGTAAAAAGAAAAAAAAAAAAAAAAGTGGAAAAAAGTGGTTATTACAGTACAAAGAAAAGTAAAAGTAAAGCAAAATAGCCACAGTTGCCTGGTTATTGGAAAAATCCATGTTACAGCCAAACCAAGTGAAATGAAAGCCACAGGCAGGTCAAGGTGAGTCCAGGAAGAGCAAGCTAACAATCTGACAATCTTTGGTCATGAGGGCTTGCAAATGCACCACAAAGCCTGCCACTTGTGACTAGCAATGGCAACACTTCCCTGACAGCTGCTGTTTGTAACACGTAAGGGAAGATGCGAGTTTGGGTTGTGGGTGCAGTGCTGTTACGGCATCCCCCCTGCTCAGTCCAGAACCTCCATTCCTGTTTGCATTTATATCCAACACTTCCTCTGTTGCCCTAGGGGCAGTGTATTTCTTTCTCAAGCTGCAAAATACCACAGGAGACTTCACTTTCAAGCTGTAGTTACCTTGGGCAGTGACAAAGCATGGAAGCTTTAAGCTGAAAAAGAGGATAGGATGAGTAAGGAGTGTCTTCAGTTAGGAAACTTAAATAATGTTCTGCAATCTTGATTGCCTTGCTACCTGCAAAAGCCATAATGAAACATCTTGTCTTTAAAGACAGATTTTCTTTCTGAACTCCTGCTGGGTGTTCAGGCTGTTATATATGAGAATATATTCTTCCAAGTGGAATATGGGGGCTGACTGCAGAAGCAAAAACTGGAGCAGGCTTATACCTGATGTCATTCTTTAAAGACACATCAGTGCTGAACCCTGTGTTTAAAAAAAATGTCTGCCATAAGATCAGTCAATATATCGGATTCTTCATGTCTGAGGGAATGATGTGTTCTCAAAGTCAGTTTACAGTCACCCTACACTGTGCTCTGTTAGAGTCATCTTAGGCTACAAAAGACTAATGGGGATGCTATCAATTTGTTGCTGGAGATGCACCCTTCAGTTCCAGTGACAAAGAGCTGGAATTTTAGCTGCTTTCTTCATTACCAACCGTGGAAGTGTCCTGTGGGGAGAGAGCACTGCCAGACTCAGGGCTACAGTACTGAGAAACTGTTTTTATTTATTTATTTATTCTCTTCACTTTTAATGCCTTAAATCTGAGATAGAGAGTAATTCCCTCAACTCTTTTCTGTCAAGCAGCTGTGGCAGCTAAACCAAGACAAATGGCTTGTCAGCTGTCAGTGGAGACATGTTATAAAGCCTTCACAGGTAGCATATTGCTGTCAGCTGCTTCATAGGTGTCATGAATCGAAGCGGCCTGCAGAGTGAATTTTCCTTGCTGAACTAACTTGGTACTGCTCTGCAGCATGGCTAAAACCAAATTTTGAAATCCTAAGCATGAAAAAATGTAAGCAGAGTTCTATTTGCTCAAGTCATGAGAAGAGACGGTGGTAGTAGGAGGGACAGAGATGGAATCCAGAGCCAGAGGAAGGATGTGGGGGAACCACTTTTCCTCTCGTGCTGCTGCTTGGTGATCAGGAGGTGCATCAGCAGCATTGGTCGGTCTTGGTTTCCCTCTGTTTCTCCTCCATGTCCTCCTTTTCCCAGTCTTCTCCCTGTCTTCCCTCTGCCCCTCTAATAGATTTCCAATCCTACATCACCTGTTAGTAGCAAGTGGCACATGCCCTTGGTCACTTTTTGGGACTTCAGTGAGGCAAAATAGGCACCAGGACTGCAGACACTTCAGTGCCCCAGGCAGTTCTGCCATTCTCCACATTGCCTCATGCCTCAGCACAGAGCTGTGTGGTTGATTGGGGGTGGGGGACGGGGGAGGAACTGCTCTGCAGCATAGGTGATGCCTTGATGATGCAAAGGTTTACTCAGAAATGTCATCCTGGGAGTAGAGTCACTAAGCTTATTGCAATCAGGTCTGAACTCCAGTCATTTTGTGGGGCTGCAGCAACTTAAGCCCACCTGAGACCTGCAGTGAAAGGATCCCACTTCATTAGTGACTTCTGAGCTAAAAGCAAGCTATTCCAATCTTGAGGACATTGGAAGTCTCCAGTCCCCCAGGTCCCCCCTCCATTTAATAACATTTGCAAACATTTCAGAGCATGGCTCCTCAGGCACCTCCATGCTTCCCCCTATGCCTTCCCTTGAATGAGAAGCAAGTTCCACAGAAGCGGCATTTACGGCCTTCACTTTTGTGAATTATCCTGGCTTGTCAGGAAAACATGTTTCAGGGAAAAAAAAGAGCTAGAAAAAGAGAGGTTTTGAACTTCCACGTTTGTCCTCTGTAATTAAGTGCACTGGGAGGCACAGAGCTGCCAAGGACACAAGAGGTAGATTTCAGTGACAGATTTGAAAGGTTTGCCTTAGTGTAAAAACTTCCTGTTTAATTACCAGAAGAAGCTCCTCCTCTTAGATATACCAACTGGTGATCACTGCAAGCTCACAAGTGCAAGGGAGAAGAAGGGGAGAAGAGGAAATGTCGCTTGAAGGTTTCATTAATGTGCAGAGCTGTTTAATAAGTCTGTGCTCCTATCTATTTATCAGCCTGACAGCTGCTTCCCTCCTCTCCATCCCACTGTTTGGTGACATCACGTTTGCTTCTCCATTTCTGAGAATTTAACGTTAATGCAGTGAAACTGGTGTAAAAATTGCCTGGTGTGGGGAATAACGGAGCTAGTGGAAATGAAATCTTTCATTGATTTTTCTTGAAAGGAAAGGTGACCCTGCACTGCATGAAGCTGTAACCATGGCAGCAGAACTAGTCACAGGGAAAAAAAAAAAAAAAAAAAGATGCTGCTTTTACAGTAGGAGGTGGAAATGGACACTCTGAGCTGAATGTTTTCAAGCCCGTGATTGGAAGCCCAAGACATTTTCATTTAATAAGCTTTGACTTTGGAGATGGATTGTACTGCTGTATTCCTCACAGAAGAGACGTCTGTGGGAGGAGAACACATTTGGTAATTGGGCCACAGCAACACCAAGAAGATGAGGGAAACTTGTGCTAGAAGAAAGCTGAATCTCTGATGATTACAGTTATCTAATAACAGGTGTCAGGGATACAACAGGGTGTCCCAGATATACAGGGACCAACTGTTACTTAGATAAAGGACCATTATTTACATCACTGGCTGCAGAAAGGGGCCTTGAAGCATTAAAAAGGGCTAGGATATAACCAGGAATTCAGACCATAATGCTTTGGGGGCACTTTAAATCTGTCAAGTACTTTAGAGAGGGCTAATTCTCATTATTGTCCGGGAAAGAGGGCAGCACAGAAACTGAAGTGGCAAGGTCAGCTTGCTTGCCTAAAGCCAGAAAGAAAATATATGTCAAAGCTAGCACTAGAAAGCATGATTTGCAATCCCATGCTCAGTGTATCCCAGTCCTGCACCAGTTGCCCCCATAGCTCCCTACAGAGCCATACAGGCTGGGGTTGCTGGTGCATGTTTTAGGATGCTGGAGAGACTCCCACATGTGTGGAGTGCTTGGGGGCGTCGCCCAGCAGCTGGGTGCTCACCCCAGTTTGTGCCACAGGTGAGCACAGTGTTTCATCTACTAGGCACTGCATGCTTCCTTTAGGATGCCAGTTCCTCCTTGCAATTTGATCAAGAAAAGTCGATGAACTTGAGAAACAGAGAGCTTGTTTTGAAGCAGCATTTTGTTTCTGAAAGCAATTTTATAATCCCTGCTGTGCTAAGTAACCACTATAAAATTGAAAACACTTGTCCTTGCTATGCCAGGTAAAAAAAAAAAAAAAAAAAAAAAAAAAAAAAAAGTGGAATATGTAAAAGCTAGAGCTTCTGCTTGTTTTAGATGGAGGTTACCCTGCAGAAGTAATCTCTGCAGTAATGCACATCCAGCTAAAATGCACAGGAAATAAGAGAAAGCAATGTGCAACTTCAAATGGAGCCTTCAAATATAGCAATACCAGGAATCCTGCTAACTGAGACAGCTGGGTATGCTGCATGCTTTCCCGAGAGGTTTAGATGCTTTTAGGATGTAATATCAAATGTTCCATTTTTACATCTAGGCATCTGATCTCAAACTTTCTCACTGGTTTTACAAAATATTCTGGCCTTTTTTGTACATCCTGGAGAGAGGACTGGTGGAAGACTCACTGCAGAGAGGCCAGCTGCATTGCCAGTGGAGCCATTGAGAAGCCTGTGGCTCAGCAGTTTGAGTAACCCTTGTTGCTAACCTAGCCATGCTCTGACAAAGACATCCATTAGGATTTATATCTATGGTGCCATCACCTGGCATAGCACAAGCTATTGACTGCAGTGACAGTGCGGTACCCTCACTTGATTCAGCCTGCCCTGGTTTCAGAAGTCACACACATGCTGTTTGACCGTAAATGTGGTCCTTCCTTTACCATCCCTGGAGGGGAGCTGAGCTTACTGCAGTGAGCAGCAGTTGTACCAAGCCCTTAAAGGAGCTTCAGGTGTGCTGTCTGAATCTCCTCCCTCGCTCTGTGGGAAAGTGACTTTCAGCAGGCAATGAGGGGGAAAGGAAATTTGTTTCAGTAGGCACTGAGGAGTCTTCAAAAAGATTGATTTGAGGGTAATGATAAAAGGAGAGAAGCATAGGTCAGAGAAAAGGGCAAGTGTGAAAGCTAGAGAATCAGAGGATGAGAGAAAAGGAAATTAAAAAATTATGGCAAACACTTTAATGATCTTGTTGTGGATTTCAAAGGAGGAAAAGGATCAGACTTCCTTCAGATCTGGGTCAGTGCTGAAAGACTTCACTCAGATCCTCGGGAGATGCATTTTCCATCTTGACAACTAACAGTGTTTGTGCAGGCTGACTGGCAAATCTTTGTTTTTCAGTAGACTAATCTGCTGTTGGGATTTTTCTGGCACCATTTTTTTTTTTTTTTTTTTTTTTTTTGAGAAGAGATTGGAATAGAAATAGAAAGAGACAATGAGGCAGATCTCTCTGCTTTACCCACTTCTCTTTCACATGAAACCCTGTTCTTCCCACCTCATAAGTAATTCTGGATCTGTGTAGAGAATATTTGTAACTGTGATAGCAAATAGGAATGGGGAAAGGGAGAACCAGTCGCATAAGGACAGGAAAATAGAAAGGAAAAGAACACAGTATTCAATGGGAGGAGAGTATCCAGACAATAGAGGATATGAGGTAAAAAATTGAAGCAATGTGATTTTTAAGGGAAAATTTTGATGCAGATGGACAGATTTAGGATAGAGAATAGCAGATAAAAATACAAGCAGTAAAGGGATGTATGAGGTTAAGGAAGATTTTGTCCCCAAATTGTATTCAGGCAGTAGGTAATACTTCCAATCCTGTTTCAGTTTTATCAAAGTGTTTTAAAAGAGAAAAAGGAAAATAACAACAGCAAGAAAAGCCTAACAAATGCCTTTCATCTGAAAGTTTTAATAAACCTGTAAAGGTTGGTTTTGCATAACCTAAGCAGAACTAACAAGGCATATTTCTAAATGACTAAAGTAGCTTGTTAGCGGCCTTTGGCAAGACTAAGTCTGTGTGAGTCAGATCAGTATACTGAAAAGGCATAATAATACTCCCAACAGGAGATGAAAATGTCCAGTTTTGCAGAAATCTGGTTTTTGTTGTATTGTGATCAGCTGCATTTCGTTGTCACATTGTGCTAAAAATTTGTTAATTGTGAAGCCACATAATTCATAAATGCCTTCTGGTGACATCCGTAGCCTGAAAAATCTTCCATTTGCTTAGAAAAGGTAATGCTAATGGCATGCTCATGAAATGTTTTTATTCTGAGAGCTCAGAATAATCCACAAAATGCCCTAATGTGCGCCGATCTGGATAACCATAGTATTAAAAAGTTCTTTAGGCTTTGCTATGGCTCAGTTTCAAAGTATATGGTAAATATCAGTGAATATGTGCATATGAATGTGTGTGTATATGTGCAGAAAAAAAGAAAAATGTGTACACACAAAAGGCAAAGGAAAACTGATGGTGTAGAACATTTGCCTTATCATGGAGTTGTATCGGTGCTACGTTATGTATTTTATGTAAGAATTTAGATTTGGATCCTGAAAATGCTAATCACTGCTTCTAATAAACACATGTTCTTTAGATCAAAAATGCATTAAACTCCTAAAACCTCTTAGGAGATGCCTGCATCTCCCTCACTGACAGCTGTGTGGTCATAATCTAAGCCAACAGGGGATCAACAAACTAATGAGAAAGTCTTTTGATGGAGGTGACAGAGCTGAACGCCCACGTCAGCAAAAGCCTGAGGCAGGTGCCTGTTAGTCTGAGCATACAGAACGCAGCTACTTCAAAAACAAGGCATACAGTGAGTGAGCTAAGTCATAAATTACTTCAAAACTGGCCTTTGTTACCAACAATTTTTCTTGCCTCCTTTCTCCTTCTGTCCTCCCCTCCCCCATGTGTTGTATTTACTTGGATAGAGGATTCACATCAGTACATGACCAGTGATTAGATCCACCATATTAAAAAAGAAGCTGGATCACAAAAGGAATGGCAACATTTTTTTTTTTCTTGTCTAATTACTAGGCTAAATGCTTCCCTACTTGTGATTCATGTTAAAGATCTCAAATGCTGACTTACAGTACAAAAAAACTAATGCTGCTCTATACAAACGAGAGAGTGAAGAATGCCATCAGTTTGGGTAGGAGCTTACGTGAAGAGAGCTGGGGATCCAGCCTCTGGGGGGTGTGAGCCACCTATTCACTGGTTAGGCTAAAGGATTAGAGGCACACTAAACTACGCCTGTTGGGATAATGAATAACATTGCATATCAAAATCATTTAGGTCATTGTTTTGCTTTTTTATTAGATAACAGCTTGTACTTGTGCTCTCTGCCAAGTTTGTATTGTATCAGATACTCTGTTGCACTCATCTTTTTGGCTTATGAACAATAATTCCCCAGGGACACTTTTTTTTTTTTTTTTTTTTTTTTTCCTGTCACTACCTTGCTTGCATGAACATGTGGCTTGAATGCTGAACATCCTTTCTTGTCCAGGTACCTTTATTCCTGTTCCAATTAGAAATGCAGGCAAATGTCAAAGACATAAAAGTGTTTCCAAATAAGAAGCTGAGCACGGAGTAGTGTTCAGGGCCCACTGGTTTCCTTCAACAGAGCCCCTTACCTGACAGTGAAGAAAGGTCTTCCACAGACAGAGGGCTGCTCTGAGAGATGTCATGCAAAGGAAGAGGAAGACTTTACCTCATGATGGGATCAGGATAAAAATAACCAGTTGACATACTTCAACCTTTTTAAAGTGCTGGGGAGGTCTAGATCATGTTTTCTTACACCCTATAATTCCTGCCTGCAGACTGCTCTGTTACTTGGAACATAAATACCACTGTATCACTAGGAAGCATATCAAGCATTGCAATGGTGCTAGATCTGACGGTAATGATGCCCTTTGTTTTGTATAATCTTGGAAAGTGAATTGTACAGTTTTTCAGTATTCCTCTTCTAAGAGTGTGGTTTCAGTTTCTTGCTCTCAGGCTACATAACCAATTGCATTTTATTGTTTCATGGGGGCAAGAAGAGGATGTAATTAAATAAATACTCTTAGACTAAGATTTGGGAATAACCTTTATGAGGAAGGAGTTTCACTGTGTTCAGCTCCTCCAGATTTCTCTCTAAATTCAATTCTTTTGAACCTCTGAACCAGCGGGCACGAAAGCCACACAGGAGAGTTACTTACTGCTCTCTTTGAGGAGATCAATGCAGCTGAAAATCTGTCTTCTCCTTCCTTAATCCTGCCTCCTCTTTTCTTTCATGGTTCAGTGTCAGGGAATCAAAATGCCAGGCAGAATATTCAGCAGCTAATAGGTGAAAGGATCAGCAAAATAAAATAACTAGGATCAGTGGGAGAAAGTTAACCTTATTCTGTGAGGAAACCTGTGAGTGGATATATTAGTAGACAAAATAATGTTTGGTTTTGGATTAGGTGTACTGCCCTGAACTCACTGCAATCATTTAGATGGAAAACAGTACAGGATTTTAAAAACAAGCCAGTGTCAGGAGGAAGATCGTGTTTTCTCCCAGGACAGACTAGAAACTTCACATGTACCTGCTTATGTACAGTTCCCCTTCTGTTACTGGGAAAGCAGCCAAATGAAAATGTTTTCTTGGCAAGTATGATTAGAAAAAAAAAAAAAAGCTTACTACCTGAGTAAGTCTCAGCAGATGCCAGTGGGCAACAAAGGATATCAATCAACAAAAATAACTTGGTCAAAGAAAATAATAAATTAACTAGGTAGTTCTACGTATATATGTGATTCTTGATCAAATGAATACATACCTCATTCCAGGCTGAAAAGTGGCAGTCAAAAAAAAACCACGATTTCACTACATAACCTTAGGATCCATTTTAGGAGGCAAATAAGAAGTCAATGATCTCATGAATCTCCTTCTGAAGTAGATATATATTTCAAAAATATAATTGGAATAAAAAATGTGCATAGGCTATTTCTAATGCAACCAACTGAAATTACAAAGGTCTGAAAGAAAAGAAGAACTGCTGTTCCCTTGGATAGATATCTCTAGTTCTGTTGGCCCAGAAAGGCTGTTTACTTTCAAAAACGCTGTTCAGTGAGACAAATGTGCTGTTTTATAAAGAAAGGGCACTGTCACAGGTGATTACACAACCAGTCTGAGACTACTGAGCCCCTCTGTTTCTGCCATACAGGACAATTACAGATTTTTTTCAAAGGGGAGGCTCCAGAATTGAGAGGGAGGAAAGACAGGCAGGAGTGGAGCAAAGGCTCTGGCACAGCGTCTGGCACAGGGCCTCCAGGTTCATCATCATGCTGCTGGAAGCTAAACAACAGGAGCCCACACCTTCTCACTCGAGAGACAAAGATGAAGAATAAGCTCTTTGGAAGAGTCTAAACATTAGTGTTTCTGCACAGCAGCACAGTATGGGAATACCCAAATTATCACAAGGATGGAGCGTAGTTAAGCCATATGTCTGGGAGCCTACCTGCATCTGCCCTCCTAAATCAGCCAAGGTAAAGGGCCACAGTGTATAAATAGTTATTCCCCCCAGTCTCTGAAAAAGTTTGGAGTCTCTAGACAGTGATACACATCGGGATGCGATGGAGATGCCCAGCAGGTGGCTTGGGAAACTTCAAGCCGATTCTCAAAAGTACCTTTAGAATTGAGGGACTGCTGGGATTTGGGTTTACCTGGGAAATGGGATTTTAAATCTGAATTATCACACTGCTTCCAAATGTTTGCTTTGAACCTAGTTCTGTCAAGGATACCAGGGTGACTAAAAAACATTAACTGTGTAGGTGTAATATTATTTCCAGAAAGTACAGCCACTTATTTTACTGGGGAAGATGCTGTATGTTTGACTATTTGCTTTGTAAATAAATCTTATGGATCTGAAGTCAACTATAGAATTTTGAGGTCAGCTACTGAAGCAGATACTAGGGGGGCTTAAATTTGTAAAGACATTGCAAAACAAGTTAATTTGGCAAAGATAAAGAAAGGTCTTAGAAGAATATCTTCAGATTATTCTGAAAATGCCTTGGCTGGAACCCAGATTACTTTTATCTGAGTTTTATTTCCATGCACAAAGCTAGGAAGATCAGTATACTGGCAGAGGACATGAAAAAGAACTTCGAAGAAGCAAAGGTGGGATCTATCCTGTTCAAAGTAAACCAGCTAAAACGCAAAACTAACAGTTGTTACCTGTTTTTGAGCTGAGGACAAGGTAAATGCTATGTGGGGCTCCTTTACACGAATGAAGAGCCATTACAGGCTCTTCAACACACAAGCAAACTTGTCTGAAAATGACACAGGGGCAGCGGTACCCTGCTGCTGACATCCCAGCCAGGGGAACTATGCTGAGGACGCATTGCTGCAGGGCTGTTGTTGCTAAGCAAGAGGAAGAGGCAGCTTGTGCTAGGCCACTGTTCTGTGTATCCCCAAGGAAATGCTGCTGGGGATGGAAAGTAAGTCCTGAGTTCATGTGGCTGAGGCTGTACAGGTCAGGGATCTGTCAGATAAGTCAGATAAGCCTGATTCATCTTCACATCCTGGAATGGAAGCACTTCAAATTTGAGCAGAATTTGTGCCTACAGCAAAGAGTCTTGCTTGGGTGTTGACCTCACATTAATAAAACAATAGTCTGGAGGACACAAAGTTAGGTAGCCTGAAGTATTATCAGCAATAAGCTTCCTTGAATCACACTAAGCATTTCTGTAAATTATTAAGCGTTAAAGAAGCATAAACCCCTCACTACTATGAATCTAGACAATGCAAACCAATGAAAGGAGTTATCACTTTCCATTACTGCTGGTTATACTGTACCTGAAAACAGTTGTCCTTGATTATAATTTGCAGGTGAGCACTTTTACATAGCAAAAAGGGACCTTAAAGATTGTCGTTTACATTCACACACACTTCAGGGCCCTTTATATTGCCAGAGTACCAAAGAGAGAAATGACATAAAGCCTCCATGAAGGTGGAGCTCAGGCAGGGTTACTCTAAAAATGAACATCATTTGGGCAGATCTGGATCCAGTTGTTGTTGGGGAAGTGAGTGGTACTTGGACAGCCAAGGATGAGAACAAGTAGTGCCATATAAAGCCATGTCCACAAGGCTATGTATTTTAGCACACACTCTTCACTTCTTTCCTTCTTTCCTCTCCTGTTCACGCATCTGTTGCAGCACAAATCGTTCCTCTAAATAACAGAAAGAGAGGGAGGAAAAATGATTTCATCATGATTTCATGTGATTCCCTGGGTAGGTAAAAATAAAGTTGTTAAACCAGTGACCATGCATAAATCTCACAGAAGTGACAGCACCAGCTCCTCTGTGCTTTTCCTATATAGCAGAGATAAAAATAGCTGAGATGATGTTGGCCTGAGATTTTATCTATGTCAATGCTCTCTTGATGACAATGAAACACCCTGGCAATAAACATGCAAATGCCAAATCAGGGTATGACATAGAAGACATTATATCAGGAATAGCTGGATATAATAGGAAACTTTTCAATAAAATCTTCTGTGGTGAAGATTTCACTGGGGAGGGCAGGGACTGATTGGATATGTTCTGGAGTGGTTAGCATGAGGCTAGGACCAAGAGAAGATGGTATGCAATCGATGTCCCATGGTGATAGCAAGCATGTCCCCATCTTCCTTCCCATATGTAAAAGCCAAGTTATATTTTCCCCTGAATTCTGAATCTGATACCCACAAGACTTCTTTTAGATACATTCTGAGGTCAGTGAATATCCTGAGATAATGCTAATGATCACTCAAAATATCTCATCTGCCTTTGTTCCTTCTCCTTCCTCCAGTACTCCAAATGTATATCCACACATTTTTAAAAAATATTTTTTATTTTTTATTTTGTTTTGTTTCCTTCTATGATCAAAACCTCTGCATTTGTCACGAAACTGAATTTCAACACTCAGGCCAATGCCAGTGATAACAAAAATGTGGTGAATGAGAGATCTGTGTAACCTCATGTATGTCTGAGGATATGTAAAATTATTTTTCAAAATATTTCAGTAGTGGAAGGGCTGAGGGAGGTAATAAGAACCTCTCTCTCTCTCTCCCTCTCTTTTTTTTTTTTCTTTTTTCGTTTTTCTTTTTTCTTTTTTTTTTTTTTAAAGTCAAGAAAGAAAGAGCTCCTCTCTGAACAGAATCACATCTCTGCACCCTTTTTGCCTTCAGAAGAGTTTCACTAGAGTAGCTGAGAGAAGACTTGGCTCAAGTGGACTTTCAAACAGAGGTTAACAGAAGTGTCTAATAGATTGATCATGCAAAAGCACTTTGCTATCGCTTTGCTTTTCTAGCCCACAGTCATGAGTAATCCCTCATTTCCTTCCTTCTTTCTTCCACAGGATATTACAAGGCAGACCAGATTGCCAAGAGAGCAAATGAAGGGATGACACCAAAAGCAGCTGTCAAGTTTGGATTCCTTAGATAGGAACAGTCTGATCAGCAGCAAAGCCCAAAGAAATATTTGGCTTTGAGTCATTTTCTCAAGAACCATGGGGAACAGAAAATGGAAAGGAGAGAGCAGTGACAGAGAGCTATAGATGATTTTGCTGCCTGTTTAATTTTCCTATGTAGAGCAATCTATTTAATTGTGAAGTAGAGGTTTTCATGTACATTACATGAATGAGTTGTACAGTATGAGAAACACAAATCAGGTATTTACCAAATGCCCAAAGGATATTGCTCACATTGAGAATACTCCTGCCTCAAAGCCAAGTGCATCTTTCATAGTTTGAATGTAGATCTCTGAAAAGGAGAGTTGTTCTTATGCTAGACAAAAGCAGGTCCATGCAAAGGCTCGAATAGCTTTGATATGAAAATGTTACCACTTAGTTCAGGACTGGAGTTCCTAATTTATAGGGGTGACTTTCAACTTTATGATTTGTTCATTCATTTCCATTTTTATCTTTGATTTCTGGTTTGCATTTTCTAAAGGGTCTCAAGGGATTAGTGTGATCTCATTGTTTAAGGTCTGGGTGGACTTCTACAGAGTTAAAAACAGACAAAAGAGATGCTTTCAATGATCTTTTAACAGCAATATAAGTTGTTTCAATGCTTGTATGACACTAGGCTTGTGGAGTGGCAACTTTCCAGCTTTTGCAAGATTTGGCAGCTAGTAAAGCTCCTTAATAAAACAGCAACATATTTTTCTTTCAGATTTGCAGTTTCTAAATGTCACTCTTTTATTGCTGATTTATAAAGTTCTTTTCTTTCCAGACCCAACCAAAGCAACATATACACATGAAATAGATATTCTATATTTCAAAAGTAATGTCTTTTCCCTTGATTTAATAAAAAATTATGGGAAAACATTGTAAATTATGTTTGCTTTACACCATTTTATTAAGTAAATCAAATGGTTGGATCTCTCTGAAAGAGAAGTCTTCTAATATTATGCAGAAGATTGCACAGTGCACTGAAGAATAAGGATGGATGGCTGCTTATTTACAGAAACTCTTGACCATATATTTAATTTCTGTAAAAAATGTCATCTCACTGTCTAATTTGATAAATTTGAATAAATAATTTCCCTGTGCTGTGTACTGAAAGGTATGCTTCTGTACTACCTTCTCACATTTAACTTGAACAGTTTAATACCTCAAGAAATTGCATAAAGTGAAAAAATATCTAGTAATAACAGTACTGCAAATAAGATTTTAATTGAACAGAGCCAGGAAATACAGTCAATTACCAGTCTTACCCTTGCTGTTTCTCCTGAAGACAGACAGTAGTTGGCAGTCACCTTGAAAAAGTCAATTTTTGAGGGAGAGGGACAAAGGTAAAATTTAAGAAAACACAGTATTGTGTTTTCTCTTTATTTAGAACAGAAGAGGACCCTCATGTTCGTACAAATTTCAGAGGGTTTTGGAGTTTTCCCAGGGTCCTGGGCTGCAGGTGAGAAACCTCCAGGGCTGCATGAGTCACTGTGGTCAGTCATGCAATTAGCACTGGGCTCTGTTATAAATAACTCCTACTTCTCTAGTCTGCTTGTGCAGTTAAAATAGCTGCCAGTGATGCTCAGCAGATTTGTAGGTTTCATGATTTTTCAGGTCCTAACTGAGCCGACAGCTTCACCTTTGCCTCAGCAGACACCAACACAGTCTATTTTTCCAGATGGAAGAATGCTGCAGTTGCATCATCCATCGCTTGTCTTGCCTGCATGCAGAGTTTCAGCCTTCCAGTGTCTGGGATTAGGGGGAGGGTTAGTTTGTTGCAGCTTGCTTTCTTCTGCCTCCTGCTTTCTGATATGTGGAAAATGAATACTCCTTCCTTCAGGTGTAATGGATGAGCTTTGAGAATTGCAGCAGCATCAGAACTTTGCTTCCTTGATGCATGCCCAGAAAGGGTGCCTGATTTCTGGGGGAGTGATAAGCATTTGGGAAGCTCTGGCATGTTCTGTGGGGAGCCATTTCCTGGAATGTTGTCACTGTGTGGCTGAATATGTTTTAAGGAAGAATTCTTTGTACAACCACGCTGCTCACTTATAGGGAGAGCACCAAAGAACAATCTCTAAATTGAGCTCTGTAAATACATGTTTTTAACCATGCACGTTAAATCTATTAAAAAATAAAAAAAAAGGTGGGGGAGTGAGGGGTGGGACAGAGGAAAGATGACAGCTACTTTAAACATACCAGCTAAAGGTAATTTCATGCTTCAGGCATAATCAATCCAAAAGCTAGCCAAGAATATGAAGGGACCTGACAGAATAATCAGCATTTTCTAATAGCTTTCTTTTCCTTCCTTCCTTCCTTCCTTCCTTCCTTCCTTCCTTCCTTCCTTCCTTCCTTCCTTCCTTCCTTCCTTCCTTTTTCAAACAAAGCAGACATTACATAGGACTGAAATTTGAGGAAGGAGGTAAAATACTTGCTAGCATCCCTCAGAGTTTTAAGCTGCTGTAGATGGAGCTTTTATATTTATATCATGTAAGTAATGTCTTGAGAATCATTCAGGGGGCCATGGTGAGAAGATGAAAACCTGCTGGTTTAACCAGCATTACAGAGATGATAATTTTTTTGCTGAAGTAAAAGTATACAGCCTGTAGCCTGCTTCAGAAGTAGATTTACACCCTGTACAGACGTGCTGCAGCAGAGATGTTCTGAGCAGGATGATGCTGTTACCTAACAGGGATAACAGACCTGCACACAGGCTGTTTTGTTGTCCAGGTACTGTGCCTGGAAATCGCCCTCATGTAGTGGGCTGTAGTTAGAGTTGACCTTTAGCTAATTAAAAAGAATTATTTGTGCAAAGCTTTTGCTTGTCTCATCAAACAAAGCTGTTTTCCCCTGTATTGAAGGAGAGGTTTCAGTTTTTCTGTGAAGAATCATGTTGAAATGGCACTGAAATTGCTCAGCTTGCTCAGTTTCTTGCATCATTACAGGCATCAGCTTTTTGTCTTAATGTGGTGTTGTGCTCATCCTCTGCAGAGCAGCCTTGAGTAGACACAGAGAAAATGGCCATGGGGACCTTGTGAGCTTGGACTGTGTTCCACAGACATAGATCTCATCCCCAGCTGCACCTGACTAGTTTTCAAATAACCTGAAGAAGACAGAGGTATGACCCCCTCCCTCCCCATGGATCAGTCTGGGACTTGGCCTGGTTCCACACCCCACATCTGTGCACATTGGGAGGGCAGAGACAAGGTTTTATTTAAGTGCACTCTCTCCCTTTCCCCTGCTTATCTGCCCACAAGTGTCTGGGATTCCCATGGGTTTTATGCTAGCATTGTGGCTAGCACTTGCTCAAATGCCAGGCTCTGCTGGCAATGTACCATGCTGGGGACAGGAGACCCAGGAGACCTCCCACACATTTGCTTGGATGGAGGCAGAAAGAAAGACCAGCATTATGCTGGTGGTGCTACACTGTTCTTGTCTGGGACAGCCTACAGAGTAACCCAGACTTCTGCATGAGAATAACCACTTGCTGTGTGCTTTACTGGGATCTGGCACCCATGTCCCAGTGCCTGATCATTGTTAGAGCTCCATGTTTGCTAGTGCTTTGCTAGGTTTTGGCAGTCATAAGGATATTGAGATTCTGTCTGGCAAATATGAAATATATAACTGAGC
This sequence comes from Heteronetta atricapilla, assembly GCA_011075105.1. Lineage (NCBI taxonomy): Eukaryota > Metazoa > Chordata > Aves > Anseriformes > Anatidae > Heteronetta > Heteronetta atricapilla. The sequence continues at coordinate 37,470,325 of CM021733.1, forward strand.
TCAGCTGTAGGCTTATTTGACACAGCCTCCCAAGTGTCCACAGCTGACTTCATGCACAGCTTTTTGGCATTCTTGCCTCGCAATCCCTGCATTACAGGGAATTACAGGTATTGCTGTCAGTCTACCAGGCCACTGTAGCCCTGTCAGCATTGCTAACAAAACTACACTGAGTGTACAGTCAGTGAATACATCTTCACGTCTCCTTTCCCTGATTCAGGCTGGCGCTGCCTTCCCTGGGACCACACTAGTGTCAGTCCATGCTGTGGCCAGACCACGTCACTCTGTTTTAGCAGAGGCAGGCATCCTTGCCTGGACAGTACTTCAGGGACACTTTTGAACTCAGAAATTGTAGGCATCCTGCAGGCATTTTTCGAGAAATTTTACCTGCAGAAAAGGATATTTTGCATGGCTGCATAGACAATAGTGTCACAGGTAAAACATACAGTAAGATTCCCTGTGAAACACACTCCAAAACCTTTGAAATCAGTGGAATTGGACCCAGCAGGGCAAAGCACCTCAAGCATGCTACTTTCTACAGAATACCTACTGGCAAAAGACTAGCACATGAGGCTTCCATCAAGGGAATGTGTGGCAAATACACAAACTATTCAGACGAAGTTTAAATACAGTATATTAAATGCCTTTGCAAGGCCAAAAACTTTTTTTTTTTTTTTTTTTTTTTTTGCAATATATTTGAGACACAAGTCAGAGGACTGAACAACTCTTAGATAAAATTCTGTATGTGGTACTGAAGTTTCACAGTAATCTGAATTAAAGAAAACAGAATGACTGCTGAGAGGCCAAAGATTCAGATGCAGAGCTTAGCCTCAGTACAAGGCTGAATTTAAAGATGTAAACAGATTAATTGTCAATGTGAAATAGAAGCATATATAATAGTTGGGTATGATAATTTAAGATGTACTTTTGGATAATAAGTGTGTTTTCAGAAGAACAGAACAGCAGTGAATGTCTTTCCACTCTGGTGCACCACAATGCTATTATCATTTCCTGCAGTTTTTTAATGAAGTTCAACTGCATTATCTACAGTAAGTATTTCTGTGTGTTTGATTAAATTTATAAATAGACTATAGGAAAATAAAATTACAGAAAATAATAGGGAACACAGAAAAAATGACGATAGGAAGGACTTCCTAGGATGACTAAGGATACCCTAAGTGGGTAAAATAAAAGTAAAGTGAAAATGAGGAACTGGTAAAACTCTTCTTCAGAGGCACTTGCTTAACAATTTGTTTGCTACATGGCTGCTGAGAAAAAAGCACAAGTAGTGGGTCTGCCATATCATAGTTGTTTTTCCTCTGTATTCCGGTTAGTTGTAATTGTAATGCTTGCAATCATACTTATTGTTAAAAGAACTACATTAAGTGTGCTTTTTCATACAGGAACTTCTGTTAGTAATGTGGCTAACTGACAACATGAGTACAGACATGACTACTGTACCATGGTAATCATGAAGGTGAGCTAAAAACTAGTAAAAAATTGCTCAGTTCCCAATCCCTTCATGAGACTGTTTATTGCTTGTGTGGGTTTTAGGGCACCTGAGTAGGAAGCCCTGGAACTTGTCCAAAATGTGAATAAGATGTAGCTCTGTAAAGAACTGAAAACCTGTTACCTAATTAAAGGAAAGAAAGGTTAACTGCTAAGATTGTCAGAAGCAGATCAGATCAGACATTTGTGTTTTAATTCTGAAAAGGAGAGTAAGAAGATTGTTTGCTTTTTTATGTTTGATGTTTTTCCTGCATAATTTTTTCTTACATCAAATGGCCAAAGCAATCCAAAACTGCAAAGAAAAGAAAAAGAAAAACCAACAGCTCAGACAACATGTTTTTTTTTCAAGGAAAAAAGATTTGAGACTTTGGACTGATGGTTTTCAGAATGACTTTTTCTACAATAGTTTATTTATTTTTTTCCATTTTTTCTTAATAGATGAAAATCTAGAGATCCTGTCTTTACCCTGCTTAATTCAGGCTCCATTCTTGCGGTGATAGATTTTCATCTGGAAATATTATTGCCTTTGGTCTAGACTTGAATTGTCATGCTCCCAGCTACCGGGAGAAAGGAAGTTCCCTTTTGCACTGAGACATAGCAAAAACATCCTGAAAAAGCTCCAATGTAATTGCCAGATTCTGCCCTTAATTACCCTTCTGTACTTGCGCTGATTTCCAGAGGGACTGGAAAGCCTATGTTCCACGTGCTGAAATGTTCATGTACATTTTTTTTTTTTTTTTTTTGTTCAATTAAATGGAATGTATACCCACGGATTTTTCACAAGTTAAAATGTTTTCAGTCAATTCAGGCTACACCACCATTAGCAAATAGTGCAGTGTGATACGAACACAGCAGAAGGCTGGAGCGGTTGGAGCTGAGGCCCTGAGGATATCTGGGGTGGGGGGGGAAGGTCACTGCAGAGTGGTGTTGGTGTTGCCCCCCTGTGTGACATTACTACTGTCTGTGTGGGGCAGAAGGCATCTGAAGAGAAACTAAAAAGAAGCCAAAGAGACTGCCAGTGCCAGCAGGAGAGATGGTAACTGGAAAGAGAGGGACAGTGAAAGAAAAAAGAGTGATAGAGGGAAGCCTTTCCAAAGAGTTTGTCAACACTGAGGTGGCAACAGAACAGAAAGAAGGGAAAAGATACGGGTGAGGGGATGCCTCTGGAAGAAACAAGAGCTGTTCTCACGGATTTGAGAGCTGGCAGCAAATGTGAAGGTGCAGATGCCTTTGCACAGTAAAGGGAGGATTCAGGGTTATCACAAGGTAGTTCAATTTGATTAAAGAGCACTGGAATAGTGGGTGTATATTACACACATGCCGGAAAATTTAATGGCACTGAATTCACTCATTGGTTTGAAGCCTCTAATTCCCACAAGGGCTTGGTGTTCATTAGGTGGGCTTCTGGAGAAGGCCTTCATCCACAAGAACCTCAGATTATGTATACTGTCAGCACACTGCCATGTAAACAGCACATGGCTAGTGGGGACAGCTGAGAGAACTCATTGCACTACTGCTCTGAGCTAAGACACAAATGTAGACACACTTCAAAACTTGACTGAGGTCTATTCAGACTTTATTACAGAATTGCTATGGGAGCTTGTAATGGAAGCAAATGCTCCCCTTTACTAGGACACAAATGACAAATACAGCACTTATCATCTTCTATATGGGATACCCTATGTTGCTGTCAGTACTTTCTCACCTAGTCTAGCAATGTATAAGGTATTCATTTTAAGTGTCCATAGTGCTTTTGGAACGTGTTTGGTTGGCAGTTGTACTGGGTCTGGCTGGGATGTTAACTTTCCCTGCAGCAGCCCATACAGTGCTGCACTCTGCACTTGTAGCTAGAACAGCAGTGGTATCACACTGGTGTTGTGTCTGCTGCTGAGCAGTGCTGGCACAGCATCAGGACTTTCTCTAACCCTCCCAGGGGGTGGGCAAAAAAGTGAGAAAGAAACATCACCAGAGCAGCTGACCTAAACCAACCAAAGGGATATTCCATACCATATGATGTCACACTCAGCAATAGAAGGTGGAAAAAAGAAGAAGATGGTAGGGGTGGGCTCTCGTTGTGAAAATGTCTGTCCTCCTCCCGAACACCAGCTACGTGCGTTGAGGCCCTGCTTCAAGGATGTGGTCAAGCATCGCTCATTTGTGGGAAGTAGAGAGTTATTTCTTTCCTCTGCACTTCCACAAAGCCTTTACTTGTTTTGTGTTGTTATTCCCTTTCCCCCTCCCTCTTCCTCTTTCCCTTTTTTCCCTTTAGTTGAATTGTTTAATTAATAATAACATTCCCTTATTATATTTTTTTCCTCTTTAATTACATTATCCTTATCTCAACCTGTGAGTTGTTCTTTCCTTTACTTCTTCCCCTTCTCATCTGAGGAGGGGGAGTGAGAAAGCGATTGTGGTGTTAGCTGCCTAGCACAGTAAAACCACCACAGCAGTGCTAGAGACTCTGTCCTTCTGTTTTCCCAGAAGGTTCGCAAAATACACACATCATTGAAGAGTTTCTAAACATCTAACGAATTAGAAAAGGAATTATTCACTCTGCTGCTGCATCATATTTTGACATCTATGTCAATAGTTAACAAGTATCATTTATTGCAGGGATCTTACTATGTATGTTTATATTGGGGAAATAAATACACACATTATCTGTATTTTATATAAACTATTGAAAAGCCTTTAGATTAAAATCACTTTCTGTCCCATACAACTGACTGCTCCTGATGATCTAGGTGGGACAGCTTCTAGATACTAACCTCTTTGCCATCTGGTTTCTCAGAAAAGCAAAAACTCAGCATTTGCTTTGAAAGCAGCTCTACCTACCATATGGTAGCATAGTACCTATCTAAAATCTCAAGGCTGAAAGTTTTCACAGATGTTCTTGAAACTGCTTTGCAGAAATCCACATTGGATTAACATCCGTACTGTCTATCTAAATGTGAGCCACAGGCTTCTTTTGCAACATTCTGATCCTCTTCTTCTCTAACAGATACTTTCTTCATATTAATTTGCCAAACATACATAAGATTATGTATTCTCATGAATATATTTGATGTTTAAGATGCTGAACAATACGCATGTTCAGTGACTAATGCAGCATGATTCCTTTGTAAACAGTGTTTCAAATTGGCCTGCAGTCAAAGCACCTGAAATATTTCTAACACCTTGGCTTGACAGGAAGATGTAATTGTATTAGCTTCTCAGTTTTTGCAAATATGCTTTTATTTAGGTCCAAATAATGATCAAATTCCAAGCAGCTAAATCCCCAGCTGAGACCTTCTGTATCATCCTGAGGATTATTTTTAGACAAAATGTCAGCTACTAATCAACACTAAGGATAAAATTAATTGTAGTTTTTCCAGACTGCTAAATTAATATGGTGTTAGCCTTGATGAATTGCAATGAAAATACATTTTTGTAGGGTACTGTAAATTGCCTGTAATGCCTCTGTAACAAAAGTTCACTTCTCTTTCTGTAGAAGTGTAATCAAAGCCAAACCTCAGGGAAAAAAAAATAAAGCTTGCAAGTGTGAAGTGAAGAGACAAAGTACAGCAAATGTCACTGATGACTGGTGGCTTTAAAGAAGGCATTTTTAAACATCTTGTGAGCAAGAGTGTTTACCTTTGATGCCTCTTGCTGGGCTTCTAACTTGCTTACATAGGACCTAGGAAAAAGCAGCTCTTAGAAGTGCAGAACAACCTCTGCTCCTGGTGGGATAAAAGAATGTAGAGAGGCACCCGTATGCTGTTAGAATTAGCCTGCCTGCAAGATAATGCTGGAAAATGTGCTGGTATGAGAATAATTAAATGGACAACTTTGATTTAGACAAAACAGAAACTTTCTTAACACAAATCTATTCCAGATTGCAATTTAAGCTTTCAATAACTTTCACCTTCTTTGAATGCTCTGTGGACCATCATAACATCAGCATCAATGAATGACAGGAGCATTTTTAATGCTGGATTAATATTAGCAAACAAATTCAAAGACTTCAGCACCAGAACTATGTGGCACCATCAGATGCAAGAAGTATTTATGTGCCTGACAGCACAGAATTTAGGAACTGTTGCACTGGTACACAACTGTTTCAGTCACACCTTAGCCCTGTAATACATGAGCAGTTCAGAGCTTTATCATGCATAGCGAGCTTTCTTTTTACCCTTACCTTTAAAACACTGGAAAAGTGAGGGAATTCCTTTTGTCCAAAGTAATATTTCAAAGGCATTCCCCTCAAGATGTCTGAGTGGCTCTGACAGGGAGCCAAAGTTAGCCGGTTGCTTTCCCCCAGAAAGCACAGTTGACATGCCAGGGGTAGGCAGAGGAAGGGAGGGCAGGGCATGGGCACCTCACCTGGGGAAGGGTCCCTTCAAGGAGCCTGGGTGCAGCAAAGAAGGCTGACATGGGCCCAGGTGTAACGAGACCTCCAGCCCCTCCAACACAACAGCCACTTTCCATCTAGTGTGTATTTCTGAGATAAATCATCCCTCAGAGTGGGTCCCTCGAGGTCACTCAGCACTGGCTATAGCAGAAACATTGCTGATTTCTCTATACTTAAATAGTATTTTGGACAAATGCTTTAACCTTGTGCTCTATTAACTGTAGCAGTGTGTAGAAAGTATTTATAGTGTGATAAAGATAACACATTTTCTGTAGGTATCACTGTTTTTCTTACCTATACATTAAGTTAATCATCATAAACAGCAATATGTATCATCCAAAGCTAAAGGTAAACTATTATTAAAATGGAAAACTTTAGTGAGGATATTTTTGGCTAAGGGCTGGATCTTTATTATATTTCACACTGATGGAAGTCATCAGCACAGGCGACTGGAGTTGTGCCAAAATATATATATTTTTATTATTATTGTTATTATTTTTTATTTTTTTTAATTTTTATTTTTTCCCCTCCTCTTTCTTTCCCCCATCTCACTGTGAACACGTGCAGTTGCATTAGCAAGCCATGGGTTATTTTGGGGAGTGAAGACAGCCAAGCTCCAGGCACTTGGTATGCTTGAATTAACTTGGCCTAATAAACTGTCTGAATGTACCTGCTTTTTAATTGCCTAGCCAGCTAAAAACACCTCTCTTTGATCAAACAGATCTGTTTTTGTCAGCTTTGATTTCTCTTTTCTCACCTTCTCACCTATCAATCTGTCACCAGCTGCTATCTGTCATCTGTGAAATGCTGATGAAACAAGTCATAGTTGTGGTTTGCTGGCGCAGTTTGGTAGCATCCATGCTGGAAAATCAGCAAGCAGGTGCAGTGGCTCAGAACAGAGGCAGCACCTGATGCACTTTCATGTGGCGTACAAGGAGGACACAATCAAACATGCATGGTTATGAGGAGACTCTGCAGGGGGCCTTTTGTGGTTCAGAACCTAGGAACAACTGTAGTAGTCGGGATTAAATGCTCCCTGAAACCAGAATCCTTCTCTAAATCTGGCCAGTAAAAGTTGCAGAGGAAAACTAAACGTATGGGAGAGATTTGCCCAGAAATTCTTTCTCAGTTTGCCATGACTTGTAGCTTGGTAAATTCCTGAAGCCAGAGAAGATGCTTTTGTGTTTAAAAGCCCTTGACAATTTTTTTTTTTTTTTTTTTCTTCTGTGTGTTTGTCCAGCTGTTTTGGTAGCCATGTAACTTAGCATCCTCAGTGTCCCACATCTCTGAAATTGAGACGGGAAAGGTATCTAAGGAATCTACAAAGGCCCTGTCTCTTTAGGTGAAAGCTGAGGGCTTTTCCACCTTCTTCCAGAGGGAGTTCAATCCAGAGAACTCCAACCTTAGCCTGATGTAAAAATGATTCTCAGTGTAATGAACTGCAAAAAATATTGTCTGTGTGAGCTTTTTCTCTGAACATATGTAACAATGAAAACGGGTTGGTGTCAAAGTTACTTCTCACTGCAGAATCATTCAGCCTTCACATCAGTTTTCTCTACTGACACCTAGTTCTAGACTTACTAACATTTCTGGACCTGACTTTATAACTATAATGAAAATGACTTTTTGCTCTAAGACATACATGTTTGCCTGCTTCTCATTTTGCATATGCCTGCCTTCACAACTACAAAGTGTCTGGAATTCCTTACTATACAGTGACACCTCAGTAGCAGTCATCATCCATTTTGAGGCAAATGTAGCCCTCCACTCTAAGGCTATGGATATGTTCTGGTAAAGGACCCGATATGGCCATGTAACCTAAAATGGACCTCTTAATATCTTTAACAAATACTTATTCATTTGGGTGAGCATGAAGTTCCTGAATTTGTTGTACTACTGCAGCTGAGGATATATATAGCTACGTAGGATATATACATATATCTTTATATTAAGACAGATATGTATGAGGGTATATATAGCTATTGTAGTGTAGTTAAGGCAACATCTGGTTGTCTTAAGAACCATGGAAAACTATTTTGGGCATACTATGGCGAAGTTTGCATCTAGGCATTTGCACCACCTATGGTCTCCAGCACTGAGCATATATTTTTTCTGGGAGCTCAGAAGGATGAGGAAGATTTAGAGCTCCCTGTAGCTGTTCCTGGCACAGCACATCTGGTCTGGTTTTCATTTTGGTAGTCTGCATTTTTTAATGAAACCTTTAGGAAAACACCAAAGTGAAAGAATACATTGTTTGACATGTATCTGAATACAGAATGGAAATTTGCATTCACAGTGCAGCAAAACTACTAACTTTTGCTAGGAAAACTGCCGAATGTATAGGATGTTTTATGAATACACAGAAACAGTTCTTCAGGTGCTGACTCACATCTGAGGCAATAGTAGCTATTTGCACCAACTGCAGAGTTATATGTGGTTTCATTGCCCTAATACATTTTCAATAACAACTTCCAGCACAATCTAAGCAGACGGCTAATAATACAATTTTATTTACCTGTGGTATCAACTACCTTTCAATTTTTATACATTATTTTTCCTTATTGTTTAGCTTTTTACAATAAGTGCTGTTAATCTGCCTCTAGATCTTCATTTAGCTTCAGTACTAGTCCACCCTCTCCTACAAATGCAATGCTGGAATTCATTTGATAAATTAACACATCCCACAGAAAAATGAAAACCTATGAAAAACAAAAAACAAACTTATGAAAAAATAAAGACTTATGAAAAAAAAGGTTGATTTTTTTTTTTTTTTTTAACTACAGTATGTTTAGGTAAGCATTCCCAATTTACTGATGAACAGGCTCACAGCTGTTGCAAACAGGACTGCAACCACTTCATGGCAGTGTGTTACAGGAATGGATTTGGGGACAGGTTATGGCTAGAATAAGTTATTTAAATGGGTCAAGCAATCAAAAGCAGCAGAGGAAAACAGGACAGCAAGCTGAAATCATTTGTTAATGATTAGTGGCAGAGGCAATACAATAGTCAAAGCCTTCTGGGCCTCACTTTTGTGCTTGTTTCTTGATCACTTTGCTCCATCCTGCACATGTAAATTTTGGCCCTAGACATGCTGTATTTCTTTCCAGTGAACAAATAACATTTGGTTCACTTCCAGCAACAAACTTTCTTATACTTAATCAACCAGTTTATTGGAGCATGAAGGAAAATTGGTCATGACTTCAGTTCCTGTACTGCCTGAATTAACAAGCTGACTGTTGCCAACACTAAACTTGGAAGTGCTAATGGTAATTAAAATCTATTTCCAAATACATCTCACAGTTTTAAGGTAGAGAAGTACTTGCTACTCATGTGAATCTCCAGACTGTGTTTATATATATATATATATATATTCATGAAGTGCTACTTTCTTCAGGATGTTGTTAGCTGTGGGAAAGAGATCATAATTAATTAATGCTGAGTGATATGTTATTTGTTCTCCTTTATTGAGTTTATAGCTATTTATGTCCTCCAAAATCTTTGGGTAAGAGAAGCTTGAAACTAGAATTTACAAGCATTGCTAATTTGGGTTAACTTTTTTAGTTTATTGTTTTTATAACAGCAAAATATGGAAAAATAATGCTAATATTGAAGCTGACAGACTAACAGTAGTTTTACTATCATTTGGCAAAAGTCCATGTAGCTCAATTCTCCTTCAGTTGCATTTGGGTAAAATATCTTAACAAAGTACTCTAACCCCAAGCTCAAGTGGCACCATGTTCCAAAAAGTAATCTTCTTAATTATTCAGCATATTCACACTACAGAGTGAAGAAAATAAAAGAAAGATAATCATACTCTGTTTTCCACTTCATTTTCTAAGCCTGCTTCCTGGCTAATTCAATCTATTGGATCAGTGGGAAGGACAACATTAAAAAAATGTTGACTGTCAGATCAACAGGGGATTTGAATTAATGTTCTTTTGCACAAACTGGAAGCATATGGGCTGCAGGGTGCAGCTTTCCTTGGAAAATTACTACCAAAACAGTACCATCTCTATTAACACAGCTGCTGGCTTGTGAAGCAAAAATCAGTTTTTAGTTGGGTTAACTTTCAAAAAATACTTTCAGAGCACTGCCCACTAACATACTGTCTTGCTACACCAACAATGTTGCCTATTAACACCCTATTACAAGTCATGCCTGTACAACTCCACAAGTGTTATTGTAGGATGTAATACCCTACAGCCCCCCCCTATGATACCATGAAGGAATCAAAGTTTTGTTCATTTGGCCTGATAGTTGTTACCAAGATCTCATTTTCCTCCTGTAAAAAAGGAAAGCATACTTTGATAGAACATCTTTCATATACACATTACTGTTTCCTCAGTATAGATTTACTGCTCGATTTGACTGCATTTCAGCTGATTTCCAAGGCAAAAGTTCTGTCTTCTTACATAATCAGATACAGACATTTCCTTTAGGTATTTCTCCCACAGATGTTCTAGTTTGCTACCCTGCTGTTTCCCACAGGAAGTAGCAATGATTTCTTATCTGTCATTTCTTTACTTGCAAGCTATGAAGTGTTTCATTTGAAATGAATGTTAAAGATTCAAAGTTAAGCTCAAAGAATAAGAAAATGCTAAAGTTAAAGCTTTATCTATGCATTAAGTAGGATTGTCTCCAATAAGCAAGCTCATGTTCCTGTAGAAGCCTGTGCCTCACTCAGCATATGCCAGAAAGGAGTCTTGTCACTAGGGCTCTGTAGTGGGAATCAAAGATTTGGAGCTTTCTGTTACTGCCTGTGCTACCATTATCGTCTTATATAAATTTCTTAATCTTTCTGTGCTTCATGTCTCTTGTTGTAAAATAATGATGACACACACTATTTCCCATTTAGATGGGAAATTGTGGATACATCCATAACTTCTGAGCAGTTTAACAGTCTGGTGACAGAAGCTACAACAAGTTTAGAGACTTGTTATTGCCAAGAGATTAGTAGGAGTCTGAAGAGATGGTCATGAGGACTTCTGCTGAAATAAGGTGCTGTTGATTTACACTGTTAAAAAGGACAGATATACAAATTCTTTGTATATATTGGACAGTATCCAATGAAAAAGAGGTTTAAAATGTATTAATAAATGCATATTTCAATTTTTAACTTAATGGATATATTAAGTTCCCTTCAGAAAAGTAATGTAAAATTAAACAAACAAACAAACAAAAAATCAGTGGCACAAATTCATCAAATTTTCTCCTTCCTGAGACTTTTACGTACATTGAATGTAGCTCTCTGATCTTGTTTATCATGTACAATAACTGAAGCAAGACTCCTATACAAGTAATGTGACCCATACAGATTGTTGTAATGAAGAACATCAGGATACTGGTGAATTGGTTAATACTCAAGATCCATATTGCATACGCTTTTACCTTCCATTAATGTTTATGTGATTCAAACTTTAGAGTCACCAGAGATTTTGTGTGCAGAATATAAAAGCCCCTTAAGAACCCTGTTTTACAGAGAGCAACTCTGAAACATCATGTTGTTTAAAGGTCTCTTGACTGGGACTTCTCATTGTGCCTGTGTATGTGCAGGTCAATGTTTAGATCTGCGCATATGGATAAGCCACTGAGCAAGAAAGGGACTTCAGTGTTTGGGTTTCAGTGTGAGCAAAGGGTTTGTCCTCAGTTCAGGACATTGTTCTGTCCCATGATGCTGATAACACTGGGACATACGCTCTGAAGCTGTCCTAGGGAATGGTATGAAGAACATAGTTTCAAGTTCCATGTGTTCACTACTAATTTTAGCAGCACTTATAAAATAATTGCATGATTCTTGTCTAAAAAAACAACCAACCAGACAAACAAAACAGGAACAATTTTCACATGACTTATTGTCCTCAGCATTTGCTTCTCTATAAAACCTTAGGAAAAATGTTGGATTTTCCTCTTGCTGTTAAATATAAAAGCTTCAAGGTTTCTTTGAAAAAGACAACTGATGGGTTCAGTTTAGAGCACATAATTACTGCCTTTACTGTTACAGGAATCAATACAGTGCTAGTAACACTGACAGGGCAGTTACATAGTAGGACTAGTACATGGTTATTGTGTCAGATATGCTAATTTAGCAGCTTATCCTAAAACTTAATGAACGATTTGCTATTATATTTTTGTTTACCTTGTTATTTTAGTAATTCCATTCATAAATTTTGCAAAAATCAACATTAAATTCTGATGTTTTGACTAAAGACACCAATGAATTCACCATTAGCCTTTGACTACAGGCTACGATGTAAAAGGCAAAGCAAAAACGGTATTTGTATTAATATTTCTTGATTTCTTTTCTCTTTCACACCCTGCCCTTTGAACTTCAGGGCTGTTTTCGGTGCAATATGTAAAATTTGTGCAAATGCGACACATCATATCTGTTGGGCACTTCTACCATTTTTTTTTTTTTTTTTTAAAAAAAGCACTACAATTTTGCAACACATGGAAGGGAATGAAAGCATTCAGACACTTCAGTTCCCAATTACTAGAAGGTAAATGGACATACAATCATTAAGAACAACAACAAAAAAATGTTGAACACTAGCAATGAATTTGGTAAATTTTGAGGACTTTATAATTAATCAGCTTGTGCCACCAGACTTTTTACTGATAAAGTTATTTGTGGATGATGTAGACAAGCTGGTGCTAAAAGTCTTTCTTCCTTCACCCTAGGCAAAACCAGGGGAAGAAAATCCAGTGCCACATCTGTAAGGCCTGCCCCAAAATCAAGACAGTTTGTCAAAAGAACGTGTATTTGCCTCATCAGACTTCTGGATTTAAAGAGAGGCTGGCACAACCTTCGTGATGTGAAGGTGAGTGTGCATGAGATTGGCAAGGAAAATCAAGTCCTTTTGCAGCTTGGGAGCAGAACCACCCCTGCACCAGTGCGAGTGGGGAAATCATCCTTACTCCTAACATAACATCAGAATGGCTGAACCAGGCCAGAGCAGTGCAAGGATATTCCACATCTGGTAGCACACCGTTTGGTGCTGGGAGCTCAGGGGCTTCCTCAGCTTTCATGTAGTTTCAACTAACTCAATTCCCACAGCTCCCTGCAATCCAGCCCCAAGAGGTAGCCTGGACAGAAAAACTGGTAAGCAAGCTGTGGAGCCACTGCAGTCCTGGGGAAGCAGCCTGGAAGACCTCAGGATTCAAAGGCAGGAGTCAGGCAGGAAGCTGAAACGCAATCTTGCTTTACCACATTCTTCCCCAATGATAGCACTAGGAATTGCACTGACTGGCTGGGATTATTTTGCCTTGCCTCTGCTCTGCATGACTCACTACTCATTTCCTTCCTGTATGGTTAGGTAGGACGTAACAAAAAGCTGAGCCAAATACGAAAATTCTTAAATTTGGCATATGCCTATGTAAACTTAAGATTTTACTTAAAAAGCACATGATGAGTTTCTTGCTGTGTCAAAAGCTACAGACCTCTTGTAGGACATTCTTGAGGCAAGTATTGGCTCCAGAATGGCTCTGAACTCCTCGCACTCCTCATCACATCTTCTTCCACCTCATCTGGGAATAAAAACCTCATTTTGACAGGTTGCATCATTTGTTATTTTAAAGTTTACCTTTTTTTTTTTTTCCTCTCCCCTCTGGCAACTGCTCTACTTCCTCATCTCTTTTCCTTACCTTTTTCATTCATTTTTAATAGCAGAGATATTGAACTACTGATAAACTGTATTTTCAATTTGTCTTTGGTATAAACTCTAGTGCTTCTGGGACATGGGTGCCATTCTAGCTGTACTTTGACTCTGCATTTACTTCTGTTAGCATCCACAGTAATTGCCAATAAATTGCAGTTTCAAGCAGTGGTATTTTTTTAGATCATGGCAGCAAGAACACAAATATTTTTGCTTTGTATGTTCTTACCCAATGGCAAGAGAAGGGAATATGTCTGTTCAAAAATACAAAGACTGAAAGGGGGGGAAGCAGAGTGAAAAAAGAGTGGGCAACTTTTAACTCTAAAATAAATTCAGTATTTCAGATAATGAGATAAAGAGATAATGAATTACACAAACAACCACTTTTTTTCTTACTTCACTGAAGACCTGGTACAGGCCACAAAAAGTACGTCGCTAAAATGTTACTGTGGAAAGAAAAACAAACTACAGCATACATATTAAATAATTTCTTTATTCAAATAGATTCACCCTTGCAAAAGAAAAACAAAAGAAAAGAAATCCCCACCCACTTACTGGAATGTACAAGACTGCTGAACTCTCAACATCCTTTTATTATCTTCTGTGTTCTGCTAGCCAAAGGCCACAGGCCTCTACAAGACAGAGCAAAGTAAGGAAAAAAACTCCATGGGAAGGTACAAGCCAGGAGCTGAGGGTACCCCAGCACCAGCCATTCCCTTATGGACTAGGGCACAGCCCCACTGTGTCTGCAGACAGCAGGTTGGAGACGGTGCAGGCAACAGAGTCCATCCACAGCCCCAGATATGGCAATTGATGCACCAGGTCCAGGGTCCTTCCAGCGAGTCCAGTCAGGAGCAGCAGCAGGAGACATGGCCGCAGACCAGGCTACAGTGCAGTTTCAAGGTCCACGCAGCACAAGTGCCCTTGCAGACACCGCTCGGGACAAGATGGAGGTGGCTCTGGGCAACTATTGGTGCCCTCAGGGACTCGACAAAGTAATGCTTACAAACAACACACATTAGTATAACGTACATGTTATTTGTTTAACAATGCACTGGTGGTCTGAAAAGCCTCGTTACAGGCGGTGGTGCTGTTTCTGTATTCTGGCCTATTTACTACCGCTGTTTGAGTTTTTTGGCAACTTGTGTTTCTTTCTGATAATGTGAAATAATTTGAACAAGTATGAAGCTATTAATAAAAAGGAAAAGCAAGCCAGCCAACCATATAAGTAAGAAAGTGTTATAACCTCTAAACTCCAGAAAGTATGCAGGAGCAAGCCACAGGCCTTGTCCAACAAACCACAGGAGGAGCAGCAGCACACAGCGATACCAGGACATCTTAATATTAGGCATTATGAGTGGCAAAAGGCAGAGATACCAGACAAAATACTGGGATGTGCATACTTTGTTAAAACTGACAAAAATGGCAGTGTGTAGGAAGCAACAGAAGGCAAGGTCTCTGTAAAACGCTACAGACACCACTAGGAGCAAGAGTAGCTGGGGCAGGAAAGCTGCGAGCCCCAGGGCAAAACTCCACTTGCTCTCTGCAGTTAAGTACAACATATAGAAATAGGGAGAGAAGTTGTGACGGATATCTCTCCTGGTCAGGTGGTAGAGGTAGGCATGCTCCAAAAACTCCCAACCATACAGGTGATAAAAGGCAACGGTCAAGGCGGCCAGCACAGATCCAGCGACCGTTCCAAAAAGCAGCACATCGCGGTTCAGCATCTTTACCACCAGATGCCGGAGGCACCCCATGGTCCCAACTTTTGCTACTTTGTCATGCCCCACACCCGCCACTACCCTTTCCTCGACGCACCGCTTGCCCAGCAGGTGCAGCGCGATGGGCAGCGCGTATGTCAGCGGGTATATCTTCAGGTGCACGGCCAGCCCATAGCACGCAGCAGCCCTCGCCACGCTGCCCTCCTGCAGCAGGTGCAGGGTGGCCAGCACCAGCAGCGCCACCAGAGCCTCCGCGTTGCCGCGGCTGGACACGGCCATGGGCAGCGGGTTGAAGAGCCAGGCGGCAGCGCAGCACCCGCAGGCCTGCCCGGCAGGCACCCCCCGGCCCCGCAGCGCCCGGTAGGCCACGGCAGCGGCTGCCAGGTCTCCGGCGACGAAGAGCAGCTTCCCGAAGGCCTCGGCGAGGTACACGTTGGGCGTCAGCAGCCAGGCCAGCAGCGGCGTGTAGCGGTAGGTGGCCCGCCCGTAGGGCGACCGCCCCTGGGTCACCAGCCGTGCCGCGTCCGTGAACACCCGGTAGTCGACGTCGGTGTAGCGCAGCCGCATGGCGCCGTCCTGGTACAGGCCGTACAGCACCAGGCCCAGCCGCCACACCAGCGCCGCCGAGAGCGCCAGCGCCAGCCCCGGCCCCGGCCGCCCTCCCGCCATGGCGGCGCTCGGGTCCGTGGAGCTTCCGCCGGTACCCGGCTGCAGGAGGCGGCGCCGACCGTTGCCTGGCAGCCGTTGGGCCGCTGCGCGTGCGTGGTGTGGAGCTGAAGCCGTCGCCCTGGCTGAGGCGGGGCGGGGAGAGCCCGCTCTGCTCGGGGCGGGGCTGCGGCAGCCGCCGAGAGCAGGGAGCCGCCAAGCTGCCCGGCCCCATGTGGGCAGGGAGGCGTGTTCCCGATGTTAGTTAGCAAGGAGGAAAAAAGGAAAATAAAGTCAGTTATTTACCTTCTGCTAGTGGCTGTGTTGTGCCCAGGTGTACAGGATCCCTCTAAAGCACTTAGGTGAGCTTCCTTCCACACGTTCCTCATTTACATCAGAAACAAAACCGCTCAAGTCAGAACCTAGATAGATGTATTTATAACAAAGAAATTCCTCCGTGTTTTGAACTTAATTACATATTTAAAAAATCACTTTCCTGACTAGATCTTTGCCCTATAGTTTCTCACATTCGACTTGTGGCTGACTGGAAAATGTTTTTATTGCTTTTCAGTTTCATTTTTTTTTTTTTCTGATTTTATTTTTTTTTTTTCCCCTCAGAGACACTTTATTCATCCAAAAATGTGCGTTTGTTCAGCAGTTAATTAAAGTGCCCTCATTTTGCTGAATGGTTTCACCTGGGAACTCTTCTGGAGCTGCAGCGCTGCTGGCTCACACCCCTCACAGAAATGAATCTCATTTCTCTGTATTAGGGCTGATCATCACATAATCAGCAACAGATTTTTCATATTTGGCACAGAAATCCTGGAGGGTATCCTAACTCACAGTCTATTCAGGTGACAAGATATTTCTGTTTGTATTCACAAAGTCACTTTTTTTTTTATATATATGTAAGATTGTTTTGCCTTGCACGATGTCACAAAAGCATATAGGCTGAGATGTCTGGTGGAAGAAACATACTGACTGACTTGGAGAATCAATATTTCTCTCTCTGTAAAGGTCACTGCATAGTTCCATTATTACATATTAAATTCAACACTTTGAATAGGAAACACCAAGAGATTTCTCCAGTAACTTACCATATGCCCTCATAAAGTCCTAAAACTGATGGTTAGGGTAATTCTAGCATAGGGCGTGAGGTTAGTTGTTGCTCCTTTATAAATAATTGCTTACTCATTACTACTCTTCAGAACAGGAAAGATTGGTAACATTTTATCCCCTTCCTCATTTTATAGATCTTGTGCCATAATGACAGGGTTATGTCACCTTATCCTTTTCCTGTGGAAATCTAGGAAATTATAGAAATCATTTACAGAATCACTGGGACTGAAATCACTTGATACTGTGTGAAACTACTAGTCTAAGAAGAAGCATGTCTGTAGATACTCATTTCTAAGTTTTAGTTTCAGGAAGATTATTGCTCACAAAGAACACTTCTTGCCATCTCTGTTTTCTCCCTGGATTGTTTGTGTTTCTTCTGTAACTTTTTTTAAAGAAGTATGTTTTATTAGTTCAGATACTATGAGGAAGCTCTATATTATCAGAAGAGAATTCATTGCAGTTTATTTGCTGATGTGTCTAAGTTAAATCATACTGTTTAAATAATACTCGCCTAATAAATATCCATTTGCAGGTCTCTCAGATGATTTTTTGTATGCTTCTGACATTCTGGTTTTTATTTATTTATTGTTATTCTTTTCTGAAGTTAGTAGAAGTTGTGAGGTTGTCCCTAGTGACTGTTTATCTGGATTTTAAAGAAGAAAATATAGGTAATATGTTCTCAAGTTAATAAAATAGTAAAACTACCTTAGCTATTGTTGTATATAATATGGCTGTGTGACATTGCCCAAGCTGGAAAAAGAATTGATATTCCTTATCAATAATTTAACAGATTGAAAATAAGCTTGAAGATCTTCAGAGAATTAAGGTCTGACTCAAAAAAAGTGTTTGGCTTCAGATTTGATACCAGCTTACTTAACCTGATTTGTCATATACTGTAGACTAATGCAGGAAGAAAAGCTGTCTTATTAAAGTTGTAAATCTGTTGTTCCTGTAAAATGCTGCTTTTATTTATATAAGCCATGAGAAGACACTTTTAGAAAACGCTAGGAGATAAAAACTAATAGAACCTCTGGGACTGAAGCTGATTGATTCTAGTGCACGGGAAGACAGAAACAGTATGAAGAAAAATGTGGAGTCAAGCATAGTCATGCATAAAATATGAACTAAATAAAAATACATACATGCGTATATACTTACCTATTTAGTTCATACATATATATGCTTATATATGCATATATATAAACATTTTATTTTTTCCATCACCCCTTGTTCATTTTGTTTACACATTCTCAAAGGTGGTCCCATCAGATATTTTATAAACTGGAGTTACATCTGGATGTTTATCTGTTGGATGTGTATGAAAGGAGATGTTATCTTGATCTCAGATGTTACTTTTCACATCTTCATCTTTTGTGGTGGAGACTACTTCAGCAGCACTGAGATCAGTTCTCCAGAAACTACCTCAAAGACTCTGTTGTCATTTGAAATTTATATTGCAGTGAGACCACAAACCTTGGGCCTTATTTTATAAGGTACCTTATTACCCAATAGAAGTTTTTATCATCTGGAAAAAAAGGTACATCTGTGGGTGAGGGAGAGCATGAGAATCTGGTTCCTGGTCAGTAAGGAGCAGTCATCATACCTGGTCGTGTACTTGCCTATCAGTGGTTTACTATTCACTATGGTAGAAGGTTAGTTTTGGGGAAGGATAAGCTGATGCTGATTTTGTTGACGAAACAAAGATGAGCATATGGTTAAAAACTAGATCTGATGGATATGGTAGGACTAACTATTGGTGGGACTAAAGGGTTAATCTTGAAAAGTTGGAGGAGAATAAGGAGGCTACTGAAGTGATATGAAGAAGTCAACAAAGAATTCAAGGGTGACTGGCAGCTTTGAAGTAACGTAAGGGAGTCATGCTGGTTGGTGGCAGTGCAAGGAAACAGCGAACAAGTGTTGGGTTGCACTTTGAGAGCCATGCTAAGTTTGAGGTGGCCTGGAAGGCTGAGCAAAGTTAAATACCTGAAAAATTCCAGGGGAAAGAACAGTAAGAGGCTTCACCTGAAGAAAGCAGTCAGAGGATCCTTTCACATGCTGTATTTTAGTTCATTCTACTAAGATCTTAGGGTGAGGCACTTCTCTTGCAGGTCACTTCTGCAATTATCTAATGTTAATGGTTAACTATACTTCAAGATTTTATCGTTGAGTTAGTAGTTCAAATTTGATTGTAAAGACTAATAACAATATTTATGGATTGTCTAATTGTATGTGTGTTGCAACCTAAGTGTGTAAGTGTATAAGGTCATAGGGAAGCTGAGTATTTAAGGTATGTAGCGAGGAAGATCTTGGACAGTAGCTGATACGTCATCTTCAGAATTCTGAAAGGGAGACTGCTGTGCTGTGATTTATCAGGTTCTCTTTCAATTTTATTGGTTTCTGAACTTAGAATGTTCCTTTAGTGGAGGAGTACTCTGTAATATATTTATCAACTCGCAATACATTATTGTTAAAGAGATTAGTTTCTTGCAGCACATGACATTTGATAGAAAAAGCAAGTAGCGTGTTAGATATTTTGGGCTTGATAAAATAAATTGGTTTTGCAAACATAATTGATGCCTTTCAAATATTTCTGTTGTGTTAAACTTCAGGTATTATTGGCAAAAAGAAGGTATGGCTAAGATTATGGAATGATGTGTTCACTTCTGCTTTAATACTGGGAAAAATAATACAGTAGTTTTTGCAAAAATAAGATGAAAAACATTAGATCTCTTCACAGAAAAAATCAAATATAAGCTCACTGCTTTTTGCCTAAGCCTTTTTTGTAAATGTATTTACTTAATGCTTCTGGATAAATCTATACCCATATTCACACATTATGCTAAAAATGTGGCATAGCCAGAGAATGTGACCTGACTCGTAAAGGTTTTTTTTTTTTTTTTTTTTTTTTCCCCACTGCATTATGGTTTTGTGCAATGTGCTCTAAGTGGCGTTTGCAGAGTTGTGCTTGCGGTGGTTATGCTGATTGTATGTTAGAGGACTAGGTTAAACGCTAGCACTTCAGGAAAAATAAATACTTTTTAAAAATTAGTTTGTGGGAAAACCTTGTAAAAATTTACTATTTCAGAAAAAGAGACTGCCACTGAGAAAACACATGTGGCAGGTTTGTCAGCAAGAGTAGGTCTACTGAAGTATGATGCTGGCCTAGGGAGAGATTCCAAAAAACATATGACCCATTTTGATTTAAGGCAGTGGTGTCACTGAAGTGTGAAATAGTAAAAAAGAGTTATCTGCTTCTACACTGGGCAATGTCCAGTTTGCTCACTGCTTAATTTGAAAACATAAATGCCAAAACATAAGTGTTTAAGCACTTCTAAATTAACTGCTATAGCACTAGCTAATGGGGAAAGGCAGACCAGTGGATTAGGATTCCAGAAGTGGGAGTGTATAACAAAGAAATGAGTTGAAGTTCTGTTTTTTGCATATTGTCTCCAGCTAACAAAATGATGCATAGAGTGAACAGGTGAGAGCGCAAGGAGGAGAGAAACCAGGGTCAAATGCCAAGTTAAGGATTTAGGAGATACTTGGAAGATGGACAGTTTCTGGCACAAGACTTTTGATTCTGACCATTGTGTAGAACCCAGCAACACATCCAGAAACTGTTGGTTTCTAACACCTGTAAAAGGTTAAACCTAATTGTGCTGGGCAATGTTTCATGCCAGTTTTTGAAGGGGTAAATGAAATGATGGGTGTTAAGAACTGGTGAAGTCTCTGTTAGATGGTTTTATATACTTTTATATAGACAATTTTATATACATGTATATACAAATGTATGTAGTGTTAAAATATAAACAATGCATATTTGCAATGCATACACATATAAAACAATTGTTATATATAATATATATGTGTGTGTGTATGCATGCTTAAAGAGTAATAGTCTTGTCTTTCTGAGTGTCCATATTTTGAATCCTTTTAGGTACCTCTGTATCTCTCAGTCTGAAATGTGTAGTAGCAGAGCTTGAGAATGTGAGATGTATGGGATCCAGCCTCTGTTCAAACAATAATGTTTGTGACCCTTTATAAGTGAGGAAATTAGATTTTGTATCTCAGCATCTGAGATGCCCTTGGCTCAAGAACCATTACCTATCAGTGCAGCCAGCTATAAGTGTCCTGAAAAACGTGTATTTTGAGTTTATAACCACTTAATTCAATGTTTTTCAATTCTGCAGAGGAAGAAAAGAGACCAAACTTGGAATGTATCTATTTCACTCTTCTCATACAAATCTTTTATCAAATATAAGGGATAGCCTGAAGTTATAAAAGGAAAAATGTCTCTTGACTGTAAGATACACCACCACCTTCTCTACATCAGTGAGACCTTTGCTAAGGCCCAGTTCCTGAGGCCATACTGAGATAGATGAAAAGGGCACAAAACTGTATTTTGGTCCTCTGATCTTATTTTTTAGGTTGACAAGTAGACATCAAATATAGAAAGAAAATCAAGCTCTGCTACTAAGTTTGTTATTCTTCTAGTGCTGCTTTCAGAACAGATGAAATGAACATGAAAAGGCACAAGAGGTGATCATTGATAATTTGTTTGGGAATAGGTCTGAGTGGCTTCTTAGAGGCTGAAGTCATAAACAGGTTCTTTAACTGCAGAATTCTGGGCTGTAATTCAGATGTTACAGGAGCTGTGGTTGTGGCGAGAACATTAATGTCATCCTTTGAAACAGTACATACTGGCACTGGAACGCAAACGAAGGGGTAGCTAAACTATGGACACTTGGAAACTTGACTAGTTCTAGCTTATGTGACAATTGGATTCAGTGGGACCCAAGAATGTAAGAGTGTTGATCAAACCTTTTCTTAAGGAAGAAACAGTCATAGCTTCTCTTAGTCTTTTCCCTTCCCCTCCTTGGATTTTGTTTTGTAGTTAAGTTACAGTTTGCGCTGCTGCTTCCCCTTCAGTAGGGGAATTCTACTTTACCTGACAGCCTGTTTTCATGAAGTTAGTGGGAATTTAATCTCCGAGTATTGCTCAATATTATGCTAGTGCATTAGAGGTGGGGAGATGATCCCAGATTGTATGGATTTATTGTACCTGAAGCACATGGAAACAGTTCTGATGAACAAGGCTTTTAATATCTGTCAATGGGCTGTAACCTGCCATGAAGAAGGTATTATGGGTGAAAGAAGAATGATGGGTGGGAAGGCCACCCCTCACCTGATGGTTTGATCCAAACCACTTTTTTTCTTACTTTAGTAGAGGAAGATATATATATTTTTTTTTGTACTTGATACTATACAACTATAAGCTAGAGACTTGTCATAGAGACTTAGATGTAGAGAGTGTATCCTTCCTTAGCTGTATGTGGAAATTCACCTTTTTTGGTGACTAAATAGTATTTTCCATCTCCTGAACATGTAGCTGTGTTTTACTGAAATGCTCTCTGACAGTTATTTGGATGGATTAGTTGCTTATGAACACTTTCTGTCTGAGCCCTACCTCTTACCATATCAGGGTCTCAGAAGGCAATACTTCTACAGAGTATAATTACATGGTAGCAGAGTTCATATGGTTAAATATCTTCTTTGGTGCTGTCTTTGGCAGTTACAGTTCTGTCTCTACCTCTTTCACCTCCTTGTTATATAGGATGACATTATTTGTAACCTTATATACATGTGTTTCTTAACTCAGTCTTCAGAGTTTGTTGATTCTAAGTGACATCTGTGGCATCAATCTGTCAGTCTTCCCACATTTTGTGTGCTAGAGTGTGCTCTCCATCACATGCATGCTCGAGAATGCTGTATCGCCCATGTGCAGGTGGCACCTGGATCAAAAGGTAAAGGCAGACTCCATTGTTATGAACACTTGGTGTTTTGGTGGTAAAAATCCTACTGTAGGAAAGTAAAACCATAGTGGTGAATTCAGGCAAGCTGTGTTCATAGTTGTCAGACAATTCGTATGTTGTGTTCTATATCTGCGATCTAAGATGTAACTAGCAACAAGCATGTCACTTGTTTCAGTACTGTTTAGCTTTCTTCCTTCTGATTATTGTTGAATTTCAATATTTACCTTCGCCACATTGCTGATTTTGACAGGTTGTTGCCAGAATTTGAGTCTACTGACATAAACTTTGCATGTGTGTAAGAAGATATTCAACCAATGATTATCCTGTGTCAGAGCAGGTCCTGCTTTGTTTGTGTATAGTAAGAGATTAGAAAAGACTGCCTTTTGAGAGAAAGAGGACAGCTATATATGATATTTATTTCATGAACCTTTCAAAGAGCTGATTGTACTAAAAATACAGCACAAAAATATCCCCCAGACAAGGTGTACCTTAGGTTGAAATGTTGATTCAATGAAAATTAAAGTAGATTTCCTTATTTAGACTACCTTGTACAAACTGTAAGGTAATTATTTCTGTACAAAAAAAAAAAAAAGTCAGCAGTTGATACCAAGGAGCTATGCTATTTTAGGATGATGGAAATCTTCAGAGTTCCCTGAACAACCTAGACAGGAATGGAGCAAAATTATCATTGTGTTGAACTGTGTGCCTTGCTTCTACAAAATATATAAATTATTTTCCATGGATCTTCCTTTTAGATGCTTAGCTGCAAAGGACTTTCTGGAATAAACTCAGAAAACTGTATTTTCTGAGAATCAGAAGAAAACACTTTTCTACTTCCATATAAATCACTTTGTAGTCATTTTTTATCTAGCATAAAATAGAAGCAGTTGAAAAATTAAACTGCATTGGTGAACCTGTGGACTTCTGCAGGAGGACTGCTATGTCAGGTTTTAATTCCTGCTAAAATGTTTGTCAGTATCTTTAAAAGATGCAACAGTTCTTTATATGAAAGAGCTAGAAAAATCCAGAACATTGTTTCTGGATTTATTTTGCTTTTGTTGAGTTGCTGGCTGCTTTACAGTTGATGTATAAAGACAATTTTCCTTTCTGAGAACCCAGTTGTCCATAGAATTGTTCAGAGAAAAACTGAGCAGCACTTCTGCAGGGAATATTGCTGCAATCTTCCCTTAGCACGATCAACAACAGAAAGATTCATTATTCAGTATCCCCTTTGATGTTCCTCTGAATTTGAAAGTTCAGTCTTCTATGAAGTAAGAATACCTCAAGTGAAAAGAGATACCATGTTGAGATTTAAGTTCCACATATATCCTTTGATGTCCTATGAAGGCAAAAAGATCAAGTTCTTGTGTGTGTTTTCTGACGGAAATAAATCAGCCTGTCTACCCGACCCCTTGGAAAATTCTTAACAACTTCACAGATGTGTGACAGGAAGTAATCTTTAAGCGTAAGTCCAAAACATTTAATCTGTTTCTCCGTATACTTTGCAGAATTGCCATAGTTGTGGCTTTGCATGGGGTAATCACAACAGCATCATGCATTTCCTTGAGAATGCTTTTATAAAAGAAAACTAAACCATATTTCATATAAACTAGTGTAATTTCTAATAGGTAATTCTAATCAAGGTTTCTGGATTTAATTTATAAGGCACATGTTAACACATTCTCTTTCTCCTACTTTAGGTCCTTACAAATGTGACCTGGTGAAACAAAAGTTAAAAGCAAATTTCTATCACTAGAGTGATCAAAATTGGCAGGTTTTTGTTGACCTTTAAAGCCGAGGGGAGTATAGCAAGTTTTCTTAGATATTCTTCAAGACAAACCTTTTATTAATGTTGGAATCATGGCAGCCCTCTCTGTGGGTTGAGCGATACTCTGTCACTGAGGTTTTGACTTCTGTGGAGATATTTGAAAAATAACAGATACTGCCGTCAAAATGGGAGGCGTGGTACAGATGGATAAGCATGAAGCTTGAACGTTTTAAGCACTGTTGTTCTACCCTGCTAAGAACAGGTTCACTCCCTTACTGTTTTTTGTGGGCCTAGGATATCTGTCCTCATTATAGATCTCACTGCTCTGCAGAGAGAAGTAGGTAGGAAAGAGAGCTGCTGAAAAGAGATAGCTGCAGGTGATGATGAAGCTTAGTATTTTGCAGGGTTATGTTTCATGCTTGTAATAGTGGTTGGTACCAAGAGGATCAGACACCACGTGGATTTGTCAGGTGATTTGAGAAAAAAAACATTGCACTGTATATGCAAGTAGAAACATGCTTACAGTAGTGTCTGTAATAGTCTGAGGAGCAGGTCGATACATGTGTTATCACTTGGTCTTCAGGGTGCTGCCTGAGTAACAAAAAGCAAGGGAGAAGGTGACAGAATAAGCCATTTCATTTATAATGTTTTTATATCCAAGTTTTGAACTGAAATGTGTTCTGTGTCTTCAAATTTTTTTATATATATATAAATATTACTGTATTTGGGCTTAATTTATTTAAAGTGGGTTGTACGTATGATAGATTTCCTCACTAGAGCATTCTTGTCCACTTCTGATTTTTCTAGATATCATAGAATCTTAGAATGGTTTGGGTTGGAAGGGACCTTAAAGACCATCAAATTTCAATCCCCCTTGTTCCCCCAGAACACCTTCCACCAGATCAGGTTGCCCAAAGCTCCATCCAGCCTGGCCTGGAACACCTCCAGGGATGGGGATGAAGAAATCCAGGGACTGTAGAGATAGGACAGGGAATAATGGCTTTAAACTGAAACAAGGTGGATTTAGGTATTTAGATTAGAGATAAGGAGGAAATTCTTTACTCTGAGGGTGGTGAGGCACTGGAATAGATTGCCCAGAGAGGTTGTGGATGCCCTGTCCCTGTAAGCATTCAAGGCCAGGTTGGATGGGGCATTGGGCAATCTGGTCTGGTGGGAGGTGTCTCTGCCCCTGTCAGGGAGGCTGGAACCAGGTGATCTTTAAGGTACTTTCCAACACAAACCATTCCATGATTCTGTAGAATACAATCAGTACGTTTGTGTGAGATGTTTACTTTGAGATATTTACTTGTATGGGGAAGCACAATCCTCTGTTGTACAACGAAAACACACCTAGTAAGATGGTTTTGAAGATTTCCTTATTTTCTAAAGGTAAATGTTCTAAAAGTAAACGTAGGTTGGTGAAGGGAAAAAAAGGATGAATTTACAGAAGTCAAATGTGAGCAATTATGTGAGGCAAAATGTTGATTATCAATCTACCCAACAGTTTCTGATTGCATTGATTTTATTTTTTTTTTAAACTGCTCTGTGTACGTCATAACCTATCCTTCATTACATATCAGCATATATAGTGATGCTGCTGCTGTAAATCTCTGGAAGTCCAATGAACAATTATGACATGAATTACTTAGTTTTTTTCATAGTTCTTTTTGCTTAAGTGCAGAAGCATATTAAATGGAAGGAAATCCAATTAAACTTGGCAGGCAGTTGCTGGTTTAAATTTGTTCAAAGGAAAGGAATGAAAAGAAAATTCAAAAACTAGTCTTCAGTAATGTTAGAAGTCTTTCCTGTTTCTCTAAAGTTAGCATAAAAAGACTTTGGGACAGCATTAACAATTCCATGTGAGAATCAGTTTGATTTGAATGTTTTTGAAGATTGTTTCCAGAAGGCCTGGATGAGTCTGTTTGAAGGTGATACCGAGTTAAAGATTAATAGCAATAAAGAGGGAAATACAGGATGGTGGTAGGGGAAAATTTTAACTCTAATGTCTTATGGGCTAGAATTACTAGCTTTTAGAGGTTAATTTGTAACATAATATTATGAAATGTTGAGTTTCATGGACTACTAAACTGCTTGCAAATTTTAAGCCTTCATTCTTTCCACCTTTGCAGAATACTTTTAAAAGTTTAAATCTATATAGGTGAAGAAGTGCTTAAAAAAAACCAACTTTTTTTTGTTTGTTTGTTTGTTCATCAGCACAGTATGGTTCAGCATAATAATATTTCTGTTTTCTTTTTAGAAGAAGATAATAAAGTGTATCCAGGTTTTGGGTGTGTGGACAGTCTGTAACGATGCTTAAGTCAATACTGCAGAACTGTACCAGATGACCTTACGAGGATTTGAGAAGTGACTAGCTTTCAGCATACTACAGCGTTCAGCTGTAAAAATGGCCTAGAAATATTTATAAAGTTTATAACTGAAAGAAAGTGGCCTATGTTCATCTTATGTAATCTTAGCTTTCTAAAAGTTTGACATCTAGCCTAAACTGTTAAGGTCCATCTCTCTAGATTCCCTCTTTAATTAATGGAAAGAGATTGGAACCTCCAGGCAACTGGAACAGGTAAGTCCATCAACATGTGACAGAGGGAAGAAGCAAGGTGACAGAAATGCTTTGTTTCTTTGCATCTTTCCTGTGCTCTTACAGTGAATCATTAGGTGTGAAAAATCCATTCCTTTTATCTTGCAGGACATGGTATTGATAATTCTGTTCCACTAACATGTAAGATCGCAGTGCGTATCAAGTCTCTTTCTTACTGCATTTAAAATGTATTTATAGGTAGTGTGGATATTTTTAGTAACAAATCTCACTGAAATCAGGAATGCCACTTTATAAATTAGATCTTAGCTGTGATCTGTGATCTTAGCATAAAGACAATAATGAAATAATAATAAAAAAGGCAAGTCCAATTTCTGTGGAAAATCTCATGTAAAATGATAGAGGCATGTAAAGAATTATATGCAGGAGTAGTAGGAGGAAGGATGTAGCAATTGCATATCGTCTTTTACAGAACCATTTCTGAACTGACAGTGTTCAGCTTATGAAGCAATAGTATGAACTAAATTTACTCCTTTATAAAAACTGAGTCTAAAGAGAAAAAGATCTTAACATAAACTTAGCGTACTGTTAGGTTGTTCCAAAGTTTTACTTCCTGAAGGCCTTGTGTTTTAGGTGTTTTACTTAGGAAGGAAAAAATGTTGGTATGCAGTTCTAGCTTAGTCTGGTAATCCTCACGAATAGCCAATCTTTTCTCTTCCATCCCCCAACTCACTTTTTTTTTTTTTTCTTATTTAAAATTAATTTAATTTTGTGGCTAGTTCTGAATATATGTAGAGGAGGTACAAGGAATCCTTAACCAGTACGTCATTTGATATTAGGTCCAAGCCAAAATTTTTGAGTAACAAAGTCTATCTGATGTGTTTTGACTGTGTGTGTACCTCTAAGACTTTTTTAGGCTTTAATTTTTACTTCAGTGATATATTGTGGTATATAATAGAACAGCTTTTCCTGTTCAGAGAGGGAAGGTAGCTTTTGCCTGTATTTTACTATTAGCTTTCTTTCCTGCCTCATGCTGGAAAGTTTCTTAGAAGGCAGCTTCCCTCTCTTCACTCAGTTGACCAAAATTAACTGTGATTGAATTGGAATGTTTAGTTTTGTTGTGGATCTTGGATGCTAATGTGTACGAGATGAAGAAATGCTGACCTGTAAGTATGAATATTATTAACATTGCAAGCACTTATAATGCTAAGTGACTGTCTCAGCAGCTGAAATCAAATAATATTTTTTTCAATATTTGTCCTTGCTTGAAGCAATAACCTTCTTCTTCCCCTGCTCCCCCCCCCCCCCCCAAAAAAAAAGGGGGGGGGGGAGCAAAATACCCCTACAACCAAACCAAACAACAAATCCAAAAATAATGAGGATGATGAATTTGTAAATATCTAAGTGTTTCAAAATTCAGGGAGGGCTTACATGGGCTTTTTAAAGATGTCTCCTTTCCCAGGCTGGAGTAGAAGCTAAGTATTCAGGCTCCATTTTTTTATTTTTATTTTTATTTTTTTTTTTTTTTTGAAATTCACATAGAAAATGTATCTTTGGAACAGCTTTCACTGATTTTTTTTTTTTTTTTTTTTTTTTTTGTGGCAGTTGGGGGTGGATACATTTTCTGGGGACATGAACCAAATATCTCTTCATTTGAACACTGTACAATAGTGAAATTTTACATGATCTGAATATCTAAATTGGAGAAGAGATTTTTAAAAATATTTTTCCAAATCTATGGCACTGACTTCATATGCAAAACTAATTCTTCCGGTACCTTCAGTTAAACTTACCTGACTTTACGGTTGCTGTCCATCTGTGGAAGTATTTTGCTCCCATTTAGTTCAAGCATGTTTATTGCCTTCTTGATTCTCCATGCCATCTTGTCTGCACCCATTTACACTAGGTTTCAAAAAGTTTAAATGGAAATGTTGAAATTCAAAACTAGAAAGATGCTAGCTTTCTTAATTAACATATTTTGGGGAGGTGTGAGTGTGGTGGAGGGGCATGGGGGTTTGTGCTACATTTCTTGTCAATTCCATGAAGAAGTTATTTCTTCTTCCTCAGCTACTTTTCTTTGTTTTATTCCCTTATTCATTTTTTCCTGTCTCATCCGTTCCAGCTTGTGAGATTGGAAATGTGAGATACCATCCTCCACCAAAGTACTGCGGAAGGGCTTGTAGGAGTCTGTAACTGGCTGAAGACATTGCTTTTTATCTCAGACAATTTAGAGATGTTGAAAGTCACCCTTCTGTCTGTCTTGTTCTTCCAACTTGTCATGTTTTTTCCACCTGCTTAAACTGATTGTACAGCTGAGAAAGGTACCTCAACTTCAATGGAAATAAATTTAGCCCAAGAGTTTTAAGCTACTTCAACAGTATTTAAGAGAAATGTTATCCAACTTCAATTGGTGATGTCACCTTTATAGCCTTGTTGTAAGCTTTCTCACTCAAGCATGCACATAATTGTGCTTATTGTTGCATGTTTTACTTTGGCAAATGAATTTTGTCCTTAGTATGCTGTAAAAGGATACAGGATGTTTGCTAGCACCTTAGATTTTAACCAAAACAGAACTGTTAATTCATGGAAAAGAGAAATTGTAGCATGGGACAAATAGTTCCTGCAGCAAGAATGAACGAAAACTAATGTTACAAGACATCGAGCATGTATGCTTCGAGTGCCAAGGCCTTCTCACCATCACAGTGCTTGCCATACAATCAGTAGGAGGGATACCTGCCTAAATTTGGCAGTGAGATGAAGTATCTGTGCTAAGCACATTATTTTAAGTTTATAGCCCTTGCCCTTATGATTTTTCAGTACTGGATGTGTTGGTTTCACAAACTGTTCGAGTTTAGCTTTTTTTCTCCTCCCATCTTTTTTAAAGCAGTGGGAAGGATTCACACATCTTTAATGTGTCTTTGGTATGATAGTCTGAAAATAATTCTAAGTAAAGAAGAATATTCACAGTAACTACAACGAATAAAGTAGCTGTTATTTAAACTTTGTTACTTTTTTACTCGTACTTCACAAGACAGGTACTTCACTTTCTCTCAGGGAGAACTCAGAAAAAGTTGAGCAAGCAGTCTTGTTCAAAAGACATTCCTTATAGGACAAGAGGCCACTTTTTCAGGCAACCCCATGCTAAGTGATTCTGTCTCTCCTTTTGCATTAGCTGAAATAGGGATGGGGGGGTGGGGGGGGGTGGAAAGATAATCAATTTAGGCCTTAAGACTACGTCTTTGTTAGGAAACTCGGCAGGGAGATGTGTTTAAGCACTGTCCAGTGATTTCACATTCAGTGAATTTCCTGGAATGTTTTTCACGTGTAGTAATTATCACTCTGACAATGCCTTAACATGGATAGCATGGGCTTGTGACCACTTCCTGTAAGCAGCAGCGAAGAAGTTCCTGCCTTGTTTTGAGGGAAGGCAGGTTAGCCATATGGATCCCAATTGCTGTGCCATGATTTCTCACAGTAAGAGAACAGAGAGTGGTCTCTTTCATTTTAAATAGAAACACAATTACACAACCCAGTAAGACAAGAACTCGGCTATAGCAGTGAGCTGTAAAAGGATGCAATTATGACAAATTTAGATCATTTTCAACAACTGAAGACTCAGTAGTAGCATCTCAGAGGAGATGGCTGGTACTTTGAGTCGGTAACAGTATCTAACTGCTGTAGGAAACAAATACGATAGGAGTTTGGGTTATCCCATAATAAAATAGAATTTTCTATAAAATGAAAATAAAACAAAGTGGTCTGCAAATAGAGAACAGAGTGTTGTCTGCAGCATTTGAATAGATAAAACTCAACATAGCCAATGGCACTTGTGCCTGAAGTTGCTGAATGACAGAATCATCTAGGTTGGAAGTAAACCCCAGACCTGGTCCCGTTTCAGGGCAGTGGCATTTAGCATATAACATGGGGAAGATTTTCGAGGAACCTAAATGGCACATTGCCCTTGACCGCCATATTCCTAAGTAAGGCATCTCACGTGGACCGCAACACGTCTTGGAGACCGCAACACAGAATCATCTAGGTTGGAAGAGACCTCCAAGATCACCTAGTCCAACCTGTGACATAACACTAACAAGTCCTCCACTAACATATACCTAAGCTCTACATCTAAATGTCTTTTAAAGACCTCCAGGGATGGTGACTCGGCCACTTCCCTGGGAAGCCCATTCCAATGCCTACCCACCCTTTTGGTAAAGAAGTCCTTCCTAATATCCAACCTAAACCTCCCTTGGCACAACTTCAGTCCATTCCTCCTCGTCCTGTCACTGGGCACGTGGGAGACTAGACCAACCCCCACCTCGCTACAGCCTCCTTTAAGGTACTCATAGAGCGCGACAAGGTCGCCCCTGAGCCTCCTCTTCTCCAGACTGGACAATCCCAGCTCCCTCAGCCGCTCCTCGTACGACTCATTCTCCAAGTCCCTCACCAGCTTTGTTGCCCTTCTCTGGACTCGCTGGAGCCCCTTGATATCCTTCTTGTAGTGAGGGGCCCAAAACTGAACACAGTACTTGAGGTGCGGCCTCACCCGAGCCAAGTACAGGGGGACAATCACTTCCTTGGTCCTGCTGGCCACGCTGTCTCTTATACAAGCCAGGATGCTGTTGGCCTTCTTGGCCACCTGAGCACACTGCTGGCTCATACTCAGCCGTCTACCCACCAATACTCCCAGATCCTTCTCTGCCAGGCAACTTTATAACCACTCAGATGGCTTTTCCAACCATCCTCAGACTTCCAGATCTAGAGGAACGCTTTAGCTGCAGCCTAAAAGCCGTGTGTACATAAGCTGCTCCAAGCCAGCCAATCTTCTTCCCGTGACCTGCCAGAAAACAGCAATGTAGGCATGTAAGCAAAGTAAAGCCAAAACTTTCAGCCCAGTCCTTGACCTGAATAGCGAGTGAGGATCCGGATCCTGGCATTTATACCTGATGGTTTATATGCAACCAAAGTAAATACTGTGGTCAGAGGTCATGGGGCTAGATTTTGAAAAGTCCTGCATAAAGAAGAGATCTCAGAAAAGCACATTTAAATAACATTAATGTCAAGAAAAGGAATTCTGATTGCTACATTCTTTATCTGTCATGACTAGACAGATGAAAATCTATGATGGCAATTTTGTTTTTTTTTTTTTTTTTTTTTTTTTTTTCTTTTATTTATTTCTTTTATTTCTATTTTTTCATTTTTTTTAACAGGCTCTGTACTAATTTTCCTCACAGAATGACTAACAGAAATATGACCCTTGTGCACCTTTTGTAATTAATTCATTAGGTCAACTCTAACCACTAAGCCCCTTGTCAGGTTAGTTCTACTAGTGATAAGGAATAGTAGACCTTAAAACATTGAAGCCAGGTAGATGAGCCTATTCCACAAGGTCTCTTGGCTCCACCCTTGTGAAGTGAAATCTGCCAGGTGTGGATCATTTGACTTTTGCTATATAGGAAGCATGAGGAGCTGGGGGGAATTGCCTCCCCAGGGGAGTTTGAGGCTGGGGTTGTCTAGGGTGCCTTTCTCTCGTGGCGAAAGGGACTCTGTGTTCCTGGGTAGGCTGCTTTTTCTTCATGTTTTCTACCATCTCTGTGAAATAGTTTCAGAGACTCTATGAGCTAGTTGTGTTGGTGGTGCCTTCTCAGTAGAGTAAAACCCTGGTGGTACTGCTTCACTGTGAAGCAGTTTGGAAGTGACTCAAGTTCAGAAGCTAGCAGGTAAGTGTTCCTGGTTCTAGGGTTGTCCAATGTTGAGGAGTTTGAGGACTTTGTTTACCTTGTCTATTTTCAGTGCAATTACTTACATGGCTTCTAAGCTCCCTTCCCAGCCTGGAAAAGAGAAAACCCAAACAACCAATAAAATAAAACAACCTACAAGCGCAGAAGCACAAGAGCCTACGGGTAAGCCTGACTTTAAAGAATGTTCTTCAGTATTTAAGGCTGAACAACAGGCTGCGTGAAAAAGGTGCCTTAACGTGAATTCAAATGTAGCCTTGAGGTCAGTAGAAACAGAATTGGATAGATCTGGTCCCCAGATCTGGTCCCCAGATCTGGTCCCCAGATCTGGTCCCCAGATCTGGTCCCCAGATCTGGTCCCGCTTCAGGGCAGTGGCATTTAGCACATAACTTGGGGAAGATTTTCGAGGAACCTAAATGGCACGTTGCCCTTGACCGCCATATTCCTAAGTAAGGCGTCTCACGTGGACTGAGTCCTGTGGTGCACAGCATATCCTAAGCAGCGGTTGGGATCTCAAGCTGAGATGGCAGCTTGACTGGCTTCTCAAGTTTAAGGATGCAGAAAAATATTCAACAGTGTGCTTCACCCTTCTTTGTCCTAATGCCTGATATGTGGTGGGTTGGCAAGGAGTTCTTGACCTGGCAGGAATACCTTGAAGTTTTTTTGTGGCAGTGGAATGTATTTTTGGAAGTTGTCTTGCCCTGTTATACATCTGCAACCTCCTCCCTTCATCAGGAGGAGACATGATGAAGTCTGAAGCTACAAGTCTCTTATGCAGAATATGAGCCCCACAGAGTAAAGGTTCATCTTGGAGGGGGTACTTCTGAATGCAAAACTCATCTGTAGGACCAAAGCAAAACACTAGCTCTTCATGTGAATAGGAACATGAGTTTTTTTCGCCAGGAACACAATTCAACAGAGCAGTCAACCACTTCTTTAGCTTTGCAGATTTGAAATGGACCCTGGGTTAAAAAGAACCAGTTCCCAGCCTGTGTCTAACAAGAGTTGCTTAGGGCTAAAATCTGAGTTTCCTTTCTGTTATATTGAGGTCCAAAGAGACTCGTCCTCCCTTCTCAGTTGAGTTTGCTGCTGCCTGGTCTTAAGATTTTCAGTAGTGTACCACAGACTGTCATATTTTGAGAGGGATTGCACTCCCCTGAAGTAACATGGGAATCCCATTTTTCTGTCTCGAGGGAACAGTGTAAGGCACTTCTAAATCGCTGCAGATTGTGGTTGTTGTCAATTGCCGTGAAAATTATGGCCACGCCAGTACCTTCTCTTGTTCCTTCAGCTGCTCCTGCTGGGATTGAAATCTCTTGAATATCAACTGTATTTAAAAACTAAATGGCAACAGAATAAAATTTAAGTGCTGATTAGTTTTCATAAGTACCAAGAATTTACTAATTCCATATATTCCTGGCTTTTACCATAAAGTATACTAATTTTTTAATCATATATTTATTTACTGCACCAGGTTTTAGTTTTCCAGCTTATTTAAAATCCATAATTACGTGATGAAGATAACTGTTTAATTAAAATATCAATCATCCTTTTCCTAAACACTTTCTTGTTATTTTAACTGTGTTCACTAATCCTATGATGGGATTTGTATCCAACACTATTTCTTTGAAAGCAAGGATTATTTCCTCTAGATGTTGTTTTCTTGACTGCTTAGAGAAAATTTAGGTATATATTGGTTGCACCATGTATGTAAGCTTTTACATTTGTCATGTCTCAAAATATCAAGGAAATACAACTCCTCTTTTCAGAAGTTACCTGTTTTCTGTTTGAAATGGGTCATGTTTTCCTGTATTTATTTTTATTTTCAATTTTTTTTTTTTTTTGTAGTTTCTCTCTCTTATTGCAGACATTCTTCTTTAATTCTAGAAGTATCCCACAATGCATTTTTGGAAAATGGGATGCCCTCCGATAGAAAAGCCTTTCTGCATGCTAAGGCTATTTTCTTTCCCTGACTGTACTTTAGTCTACTCCAAGGAGCTGCAGTTTCTGAGGTCTTTGTCATGAAAACAGGAGTTTGTAAACTTTGTAATTACCAGGCCTATCCAAGCTTCCCAGGCATGCTGCTGTAAAAATCTGTTAGTTTTAGTTGTCCTGATAAAGGCTCCTGAATTCTAATGTTTTGGGAAGGTGTATCTTGCTTAGGGCCCTGTGTGGATATGTTAAGTGCTCCTGTGCTACTGCCTGGCTGGGCAGCCTGGGGAAATTGACTGGTTTGGCAGAAGGCCCCTTAAACAACATTTGTAGACAACTTGAAGTAGCAGCTATGGTATACACTATGAATATTTGAATGCACTTTTTCAAATGTTCAATTTAAATGAAGGCAAAATAAAAGACACCTTCATCTAGACTGGGGCAAAGCAATTCTGAAAGCTTTTTTTTTGTGTGTGTGCACTGAGTGAGCTGCATATAGAGATATGATGGTAGACTTGGTTATTTCCCTGCCCTAATCCCAGCTCAATAGTTTGGGCCATTTTCTCTATATGCACTTATAGAGAAACAAAAAAGAAAATCCAAACACATTGCATTTATTTACCAGCATTTTGGTTTTTAATTTTTCAAAGGTGGTATCTATAGATGTATAAAACATTCTGCTTGGTTTTTAGTTATATATGTCTTAAAGATGTATTTATTTATTTTTATTTTAACTTGATTACATGTTTGACAAGGAAGGAGACTACTTGTCTAGCTTCCTTTTTCAGTTTGTGTGAAGGTTATTGAAAATGCAGTGGTTTGACATGCTATGCATTCCTTGTGGTATGTGATCCAGGGCAAATTCGGGGGGGTGGGGGAGGGGAGGGGCGGGGAGAAACAGATTGTCTTGGAAGTCCATGTCCTTACTATATCCATTATTCATTTAGCTTCTGTCTCAGCCTTCCTCCCCTTATGAGCTATAGTAATAAAATTGAACAGAAAAATGCCTACTAGAGAGATGTGCTGTTTTATTGCATGCCTCTCATTGTTATGTTTCTGCTTGAGTTAGCTTACTATGCTTATATGTAAAGTAGAAAAAAATTGCAGGACTGAGAGAAAGAAACCTGAGCAGAGAAAGAAGATTGTCACTGTCTCAGTACTGGAACACTCTTTAGCTGAAAGGTGAAATTCAGGCCCCACTGAGCAGGTTGGACTTTGAATTCACTAAACAAGAAATGAGTTTTTCCAGGTCAGTTACCGTTTTGCTTTTTGAAGCCAGTGTGTTCCTAACAAGGGAAAACAACACAGGAAAGGAAGAGGATAGTTTCTCAGCAACCCAGAACTGATTCGCGCTGACAGAATCATAACTTAGAGTTAGAGCCCTTCAAGCTCTGTAATGGAGGTTTTTCTCTGATAAGCATGACTACTTTCAATCTTTTCCCCATCTATTTGAGAAATAAATCAGGCAGGTATTATAGTTTATCTGCTTGTCCTGCATATAACTTAGTTACAGTACATCAAGGCAAATGAAAAAACTTCTTCCTACTTTGCTTTCCTTGAAGAGTTTTTTTTTTTTTTTTTTTTCCCCCCCTTAGTCTGGTAATTCCAGAAAGTAAAACTCTTTAAGACAGAACCAGAAGAGATGAACAA
This sequence comes from Heteronetta atricapilla, assembly GCA_011075105.1. Classification (NCBI taxonomy): domain Eukaryota; kingdom Metazoa; phylum Chordata; class Aves; order Anseriformes; family Anatidae; genus Heteronetta; species Heteronetta atricapilla. Next base: position 37,506,811 of record CM021733.1, read on the forward strand.
GCCAAAACCTTGCACCCAAACCCTTGTGTGGAATAGATGCGGATAATAAGAACCATATAAGGTTTATGCCTAAAGGTGAACACAAATTGTTTGCTTATCAAATGAATGGGGGAGATAGGTTTTTTTGTTTGTTTGTTTTCAAAAATCACTAAATTTACAGAGGTGAATTACTAATGCTGCATAGTTAAAACTAGTAGTAATTACAAAATACAAAGCACTTGCTGACCAAAGCAACTTGGTTGCATATGACTAATGTAGATACATTTCTTTTATTTAGACACAACTTTAAAAAAGTTAGATATGCAAAAAAAAAAAAAAAAGAAAAGCATCATATCAGGTTTTTTGATGCCTGAGAAAACTCCTTTTCTCCACTCGCTTTTTGCTGCTTTGCATGTTTGATTTTAACTTATAGATCCTGTTCTAAGAAAATCAGCAAATAAAAACTTTACCACCATTAAGTGAAAGTAGCTGGACTTTACCACACACTCAGGTTCCCTTATTTGTAGGGATTATCAGGTTTGGACGTCAGTGTTGGATTTAAGTGTTTAATTTTTAAAAATATATATTTTTTAGAGGGAAGAGATATCACCTTTAAAGTGGCCTAACTGAAGTTTTTAAGGTGATACCTGATGTTTTGTCTCATACTAATCATGCTATTTTTTTCTGAAGATAGTTTCTGCGAGATTGGTTTGGAGAGGTTTTAGCACAACTTGGCTTCCTGTACGAAAGTAAGTTAACTTCATTGTGGTGAGACAAGTGGGCAAAGAGGGATTTTAGAATATTGCAGGAAATCCAGTATTTTGAAATTGTAGAACTCCTCACTTTCCATGCTGACAGATGAAGCCACCGATATTTAATATCACTAAGTACTGTGATAGCATTCCAGCATTTGGGCTGTGAGGTAGTGATGGTTTGAGGAGGAAGGAAGAGTATGTGAGGTGGGCCCCTGTGTTACTTTACTAAGGTTCTCCTGCAGCTTTATCTCAGGAATAACTTCCCTGAAGCTCTAGGACTTCTGAAGGATTTTTATCCCACAATGAAGACTGCAGTGTAAGTTTGGCTGCTTAGATGTATGGAGTCCTTGCTTCAGAGCAACCTCCTCCTCAGCACCCACAGACTGCACTACTGAGTTGCAATTCATTACTCTTCTGCAAACTGTTGGAGGCAGAAAATTATTGTTGTGTACAAGAATTGTGTACTGTTTATTTCCCTCTGAACTGCTGTCGTGGAGAGGTTATGCAAGTAACATAACCAAGTGTTGGGGAGTGAAATGGAAAGAGGCCAGAGGAAAGAGGACTATTGTGGGTGCTGCACTAGTAGCCTCTGATGGCAGTGTTACAAGCTGGCAATGTTTAGAATTGAAACAATGTCATGCTACCATTTAATTGCTCATCAATAATCCAAGCTCATGACTTTATTATCTTCCTGTTCATACTAATGAATGGTGACTTTCCATTGCTACAAGTGTGGATGTACAAATTACAGGGATGTTGTGTGTACCCTCAGAGATAAGGTTGGGAAGGACAAATAATTGGAAGTTGTGAATGGCAAAGTGATGTAGGCTTTTGTGATGTTATGCTTCACCAAGCTCAAATGATGTTTATTTGACTAAAAGTGGTTAGGCAGGGACATATACCTACAATTCCATGTGTGCAATTTGCTTCCCAGATGTAAGTCTGATGTTTGATGAATCCAGCTTTGAAAGTGATGGTTGCTTTGCAAAATGCTACCAGTCTAGATTGCAGGGTTGGTTCCATATTTCAAGGTTTTTCCTTAAAATGTGCTTGCAAAGTTTAGTGATGTTTTAGGCAAATGAGAAACACTTAAGAGGTCTGAAATTGTAATATGCCTATAGAAGTAATCTCCAAACAACTTGGAAATGGAACATGAAGTCCACTGATAAAAACTGTGGCTGCATCTGTGGACCTTATCAGCAGTCACTTCTGAACTTCTGTTGCATGCCAAAGGCGGTTTCTGCAATGCAGCTTTTTCACTAGGCAAGCTTTTGGTCTAAGGCGAACTAAATGACCTAAAACCAGACTTCACTTCCGTTTTTTCTTCCTTTATTAAATTATTTGAAACAATCTGAGCCAATATGAAGCCAGTTTCTGTGACAAATGTGTGCTGGATATAACTGCATTACAGTGACAAAAAATTATCTATTACATTTAATGCATAACCACAGTCATGGATGTAGAACAAGTAGTACTGTTAGGTCAAACATGCAGGCCGGGTAACATCTGCTTTAGCATGATGTAGCATTATCAGACAAGTAAATGTTGTGTAGGAGAGAGAGAGTTTGGAAAAAATATGCACGTTGGTATGAGTTCATGACCTTAAATTTCAGCTCTCTCTGTCACATAAAGGTTTTAAAAGTTAACCAAATGTAATCCTTAAACATTTTGCATTACCTGTTGTGGCTTTTTGTGCCAAGTATCTTTAGAGAAATTCCTGAGAATTATTATTATTATTATTATTATTCATTTTGCAAACAGCCTGGCTCCTTATTAGCTACACTTTTTCCTAGGTACAAACCCATGCTCTCCCTGTCTGAAACTTGCTCAGACCTTGCTTCCTCTTTATTTGTAGTCAGGAAGTAGATGGCACCAATTAATTTTAAGGACAGTCTGTCCTTGCTCAGTAAGAGCTGAGCAGACTTTTTTTTTTTTTAAAACCCTGCTCTGTAACATGCAGTGCTCTTTGCTCTTTTGTCCAGTCCGCAAAGTATTTTGGTTTCTTATGAATCCCTGAACCTCACCCTTTTCTCTCCATCATTCATTCTCTTATCATTGTTGAGGTGAAGAACCAAGTGCATTCTTCTTTATATATATAGTGCTTAGCTTTTTTCCCCTGTATATCCTTGGATTTACTATCATTTCCTTAATTTTATCCAGATAATCTAACCAATTTGCATAGAAAATGGGATTAATCCTTGCTTTCTGAATTATCCTCCTTGCTCCCTTTCTCTCATCCTAGCCCATCTTCTTCCTTCACCATTGACAGCTGCACAATTTTCATTTGGCATACAGAGTCATTGTGATTGTAGAGTCTGATTTCAGTCTGCTTCCTTATTAAATAAGTAGTACTGTCCTCCCCCACTGGGAAACATTTTTCTGTCTGGATGTATTCATGTTGCCTTCCTGCCTTGACTATCATGACCTCTTTATTCACTTGTCTCCATCTCTCTTTTTCTTCCGTTACCAAAGGCCTGTGACTAAACATTTTTCTCTCACCCAATGCAAAACAAGACTATATCCTGAAAATCTCCCCCTGGTTGCCTGATTCCCTTGCATAAAATTTTAGTTCCCTATCTAGGAGCACCAAAGTGCTGCTTTTGTTACCCCCTGTTGACTTTACTGCTGCTTTCTGTCTCTATTTTCTTGCAAAACATAAGGTTTGGAACATTGCTATGTTAGGGAGAAAGATTTTTTTTTTTTTTTTTTTTATGCTAAATGTTTTATCTGTGGGGTACCTTATCTGGCTCCACTGTTTGCTTCTAGTACTGAAGTAGTAGAAGCCAACTGTATTTATCTTGTGTTTAGCTGTTCTTTACATGAACTAAGGAATGGTACTATGTAGTGTCACAAAGATAGACATGCTGGCATTTGTGAAAGAGTACACAAAATTAGATTTGTTTTCCTATGTCTTGCATCTTTTAATTTCCTTCTCTCTTGTTTTACCTCACTCCCAGGCTAATTCAGGCTGTGAGCTCTAGTTAGAGTGACTTGAATTTCCTCTCTTGCAAAGTGCCTTGATACTACAGCGAAGCTTAAGTAAAGAAGTGTGTTTTACTCATTGATTCCCAAACATTGGAAGCTGAGACTAGTCTTAGTAAGACTTTTCTTGACTATCCAAACTGTTGTGTGTGACTACTTTGAACTTGTAGGTTTATTGTTTTTTGAATTATTTTCCTAAACTTTCTTACTATTTTAGAGAGAATACAACCAAGGTATTTTCACAAACATAACTTTCTTTGTCAGCCAATTGTTTTGAGCTACAGAATGTTCTCAGACCTGCAGTTTGGGGTTTTGAGGAAGTTTCCTTTAATATTTGAGGAATTGTATAATAGTTGAATGTCTGTTAACAATCATGTAATCTGAAGGGAAAATATTTGTAATATAGGGTGAGTTCTGTGAGGGACTTGAATTCATGTTACGGTTTGAAAAACAAAACCAAACCACCCTAGTTCATGGTTATATTATGTTTTATAAATAAGAATCTTCAGCTGACATAGAAACCTGCTTATATGCTTTGTGGTTTCTTGTTGTTGTTTTTTTTTTTTTTTTTTTTTAAGTCCCTTGAGTTTTTGCAGAACTTAATTAAAAAAAGCTGTAATTTTAGCCTGAATGTTATGTGGAGTTTGACAAGAATGAGAACCCCATTTATTTCTGTGAGGGTATTACTATATGTTTATTGTGTGTACTTGGATATAAATGGATAAAGATTGGTTTAGTTCGTAATGCACAATCAGCAAATTGACTGGCTGATTTAAACCTTTAGAAAAACAAAACAACCTTGGAGGGGAAAGACTGTTTGATTAGATTATCTGTGGATGTAAGGCAGAGAATCCATGAATGATAGAGGGAACTTCAAAATGAAATGTAGGGGAAGGAAGGAAAATGATGTATGAAGCCTGTTAAACTGCTGAGCTTTTTCTCTCCAGTGCATTCAGCTTGGTGAATTAATTAGATTAAGTCACATCAGCACTCATTGCTGGAAGGGTTCAGCAGGGAAGGGAATTTCAGTAGCAGCATGCATAGCTGAGCTTGGCACTTGTGGGCTGCCTATGATAGTGTGGTGCTACCAGCTAAAGCCATTTCCTGACTAGAGAGCTGCCACACTTCTTTTTATTTTATTTTTTTTTTTGGTGATATGTGGAAACTTAGATTAAAGTTGGAAAGATATGTTGGAGAAAATTTTATTTTTTTTCTTTTTAAGAGAAACCACCTAGAGCAACTGGGAGAAAAACAAAAATAACATTTTACCATTTCTCTACTTGGTGAAAGTTTCTAGAATTTCTCTGTGTATTAACAGGGTTAGAGATCTGGTACCTCAAGGAAAAAATTATGCTCTTCAAAAATTCTCAGTTTTCCTTAATCCCATCTCATGAGCTTCTTAAATACATCTTCCACTTCCCCTAAAGCCATTCAACAGCTTGCAAGAACCACCCACTGCAAACCATGACCAAGTCCTTTGTTTCATTCTCTGTTTTTTTTTTCTCTCCCTTTTTTTTCGGGGGACTTTTTTTTTTTGGCTTTTTTTTTTTTTTTTTTTTTTTTTTTTCCACACAAATTATTCCTTCAGCCAGTTCTCAGTGACTCCTGTTAATTCTCTTATGATGCCTTTCAACAATTAAGCTGTTCTGGTCTGTAACCATGGCATTCTCACACATGGTACACTTTTTCCCCTCCCTATATAGAGTTTGAGTCCTCCTTTCTCTAGTTTTTCATGCTAAAGGCTTCTAAATCTGTGACTTACTCCTAATTAATCCTTAATAAGGGGCTTATTCTATTCTGATCAGAGTAAATACAGCCCTGTGAATCAGGCTTGAGAGATTTTCTTGAGGAGTAAAGGGAGAGAGCTAGCTACTTGGTTTGATGGAGTTTCGTTATTGTTTTAGCCACAAGAACAAACAAAACCTCAAACCAGATCCAAAAGTGTTCTTTTTTTTTTTTTTTTTTCTTTAAACCCGGAACTAATGTCAGGTTAAATTAAGCTAACAGCTCAGGCTAAAAGAATTATAGCTAAACTTACAAGATCACATTCACTGTTTTCTTTTCTTACTTCATATAAAGTAGCTCAGTCGTTAGGGTGCTGCTGCATGAGGTATGCAACATTTCTGAAGATTTCTATGTTAACCTGTAAATCTTCCATTTTTTAAAATTTTTTTTTTCCTCCCTGGAGAAAGTCATAAGCAGCAAGTAATGAGATGCTGAGAGCAATAGACCCTTATTTAAAATATTTTGGCTGAAGCATAGATCAAATGTCTGATTTCCCACACTCTAGGTCCATCCTGTCAATAATATCTTAATTGAAAAATGAAAAGCCTCTCCAAGAGTTGTTTTGGGACTTGGGAGACCAGGATTTTGAACCTTGCTTGAATGAGAGAGGATGCTGGTAATGTAAGACCCAAACTTGACTATATATATATATATATTCTCAAGAAGATTAGCTGTATTACTACATGTTTAACTGATTTCTCAAATTAGTGATTCAGACTTAAGAGTAAAAAGAGTAATTAATTAAAAGAGTAATTTTGAGAATTCCAGGAAATTTTAAAGGAATATATTGTAATATTTTACATTTCAGTAAACACTCAATTTTCGAGGAAATTAGGGTGTATAGCTGATTGTAATAGTTATTTGTCTGGAAAGAAAATTAATGTTGCATATTTCTTGTATATCATTTATCTAATGTAACCTGTTTCTCTTTGAGAAAGACTGCCCTCTTTTGGATGTATCTAAAACTGGTTTAATGCGAAGAATATACAACTACTTGACATTGATCTGCTTTGACTGTGTAAGCTATTGAATTTCTATGGATAGCTGTGGTAGACACCATATTGATATAAAATTCTATGTAGCTGTTATCTATGACAGTAGTAGTCGACATCTTTAGTAGGATATGAAGTTAGTTGCATTTAAGTTTCATATATATGTATATCTTACTATGTGTCATATATGTGGTGTGTATATCTATATGTCATACTTAAAAAAAAAAAAAAAAGATAGTGGAAATGTGGGCTTTCCTTATTTCTAATAGTTTCCTAGTCATGTGAAATTATGCATGTCCATAACTTCTGCATTTTTTGTTGTTCATTTATCAGTCCTATTTTTTTCTCAGTAATTCTAGAATGCTATCTAGTTATTTTCCTTTCTGTTTTAAAAAGTCCTCTTTTTGTTGTCTTGACCTCTTGTCCTATAAGACAAATGGCATACAATTGTATGTAGTTACGCTTTCAATAGAGTTGGTAGGTGGGTGACAAAACAGATGAATAGGTATTTTTTTTTTTAAAAAAAAAAGACATGAAAGAAATAATAAAGTTTGTAAATCAATCAACCTAAGGTACATTTTTAGTAAATATATACTGTAACTTGTAATCATCTGAAGGACACTTGACATCCTACATTAAATGGTTTGATTGCAATTCATTCATGAAGGAGCAGCTGTTCAAATCAGGCTGACGATTCAGTCTGTGATCTCTAGCTATCAGTTCAGAGCATGGCACTGAAACACTTGCAGTTTTGTAGAATCACAAATATATCTGTTCAGTTAAAGTAGAAGGGCTGTCTCCATGATTAGCTAGGCTAGCAGAAAAAGAAAAATCTGGATTTTATACTTGAAGGTAGCACAGTAGCAACTCATCAATATTTAGTGTTTAGAGCCTAACTGTCTAGAAGGTTTGCATTATTTTTGTAAGTTTGAATATGATTGTTTATAATGCAGTAATGTTTTAAAGTATTGGTCACATAACAAGATCATGCTGTTCTAAGAGGTTGCACAGTAAGTCTTTACTCCAAGGAACATTCAGTCTAGGCATAAGACAAGAGATAATTAACGGATATGGGCAGCATGCTGTCATAACATTACAGATCAGTAGGACAGACAGAAAAAATCCTGATTTCCTTCATATCCAGATAGATGATGTCCTGACATAATATTCTGACTTAAAAATAGCTGTGTTATGTGTACCACCTGCATATGATGTTACTAGAATACTTGAGTTTTATTGACAATGCTAACTAAACACAGAAAATGTAGTCATCACCTTGCTAAATCATGTGTACTTTATTGTCTTGTTAGATAAAGCTGCCCCTTGGCAGCCTTTCCTATCATTTTTGTTTTATTAATGAGTAGTTTTGCTTTGCATTTTGAAATAGGACATTCCTCTTCTGGCAGACCATGCTTTCTGGAGATGCTAATGCTAGCTGTGGATGAGGTAAGTAATGACTTTCAACATGAGAAGATGTGTAAGTAATTTATGAATTAAAGCCTTTTATTGAGCAAGCACATCCGTGTTAGAATGAGATGATCCAATTAAGTATTTTGAAAATAAATTAATTTCTTTTGACTTGCATTTATGAAGCTATCCATTCCAGCATCTGTTTCACCACAAAATGGTGACCAAAATAAATAAATAAAATCTGTTTGATTATTTCTGTCTTTCTCTTCTGATTTGCCCTTTCAAAGGTTAGAGCTTCTTTTTCGTTTTGGCAGTGGACGTGCTTATGAAATGGAAAACTTTTTTTGGTGTGCTTCAGTGTAGCTAGTCTGTAGTTATGAGATACATAAAAGTGATGACTGTGTTACTCCTTTGGTTCCAAGGACAAGATTAAATACTGTATGTGAAACATATTTCCTTTTGATATTAATGGATAAACGTGTATTGACTTCAGCAGATCCAGACTGTTGGTTTGTTTTTTTTCCCACTTGGATTGATAGTAAGATGAGGCAGAGTAAAAAAACAAGCAAATGGCTTTATTGGAAACCTAATGTTTGAATTTTTAATCCCCTTTAACACAAATTCTTTATTAAATGTTGGCGGGCACAGCAAATGGAAGGGAGTATGTGTAAATCAATATTTTTAGTGATTTTTCTCCTATTTTATGGTAAAATTGCATTTGAAGCATATTTTATGCAGTTCCCATTTTTACTCTCAAAGAAATGTGGACAACAGTCTGATAAATAAGAATGTGAGTTTACGGCTATTCAACTTTTTAAACAGATTTTGGAAGAATTCTCCCTTGATATCAAGTACACCTATCAGTCTTACACAGTCAAATTTGTGGTATCTGACCTACTGCAATGCTGCTCACTTGGAATGTGTATGTGATGGTTAGGAAAATTGTAGATTGAGATCTTTATTGCTGGTATTCATTTCTCAACAGTGGACTGGACTTAATCACAGGGTCTGTTGGGAGATTAGAACTTTGAGGTTTCATTGCTTAGATTCCTCAAGATGCTACTGTACATCAAGAGGATTTTTAATGGGAAATGAGCTTTTTTCCAGTTCTGTTTATTCTTTAGTTTCATATTTTTCTCTGCCACTCTTTTCACCCTCTGTAATTCTTTTCCTTTACTTTTCTCTTTTGCTATAAACTTCTTTCTCTTGCAATCAACTTCACTTTCACTTCGTCTCTCTTCTGTCTCAAAACTGCAAATTTCTCTCTAATCCAAACCTTTTTTTTTTTTCCACAGTGCCATTTTCTCATGTCATACTAAATTATTCTTCTGTGGAGAAGTCTAGACATGTGCTGTCTGTCTGCTGCAGAGCTCCTTTCCTGCCCAGTATATCCCACTGAGCTTTGTTGTTGATTCTTATTCTCTGTTGGGTCATTTCACCTTTTACTTCTACTCTCCCTGAAGACCGTTCTAAATTCATGTTTGAGGTCAGCTGTCTTTACTCCAGTGCTTGTTATAGGACCCTTATTATATCTATCTTTCTTCCACTTTTTTTTTTTTTTTTTGTAGTGAACAATGTGGCTCACTATCAATGTCTTAGCTAATTTGTCACTTTATCTTTTAAAGGACTTGAAGGTATCTACAAAACTCAGAATAGTTGTTAAGACTAGTTATCAGTAGTTGCTAATAGCTGGCTTCTAACAGGATATTGTTGATTTGAGTCTCTTTGGGATGTGAGGATGACAGTATGTGTGGAAACCTCTGTGTATGTACTGTGGGACTCCACCAGTGCACACTCCACAAGGTGCAGTGCACAGTAGAAGATATTTTTTTTCCAGGATCATGTTTTAAATTTGAGTTACTATTTCCAGACAAGATGCTTTCAAATGGGAATATCCCAAAGCTAACCATTTAAGTATCTTCTGTTCTTGCGGATGTTACATGCAGGGTGTTTCAGCACTTGGAAAACAAAAGCATTCTTATCCATGTGATGTGGAAAAATGACCTACAGACCTTATTTTTATTTTTTATCATCGACCACTCTATATGCCTTTGCAAACGAGGGACAAACTGGACATAGTAAAATAGCCCTGAGGATGTCCTGAGGTGTCCTCAGGGCTCCTTCCCGTCAGGTTGGCACAGACTTGCTGTCTCCTGCTGCTCAGCAGTCAACAATGTCAATGGGGCACGAGCTCCCAACGGATTTTCTTTTTTTTTTTTTTTTTTTTTTTTTTTTTTTCAGCTAGAACGAGGGAGTGCCCAGCGCAGGGCCGAGGATCAGGCAGAGCTGATCACCCTGCTGCTGCCGGTGAAGGTGTAGGAAGGAGGTGGGGGGGAGCAGGTGTCGCCTAGCGCCTCTCGCACCACCTTCCCTCCTTCCTTCCCCATCCCATTAGCCCATATTTCTCTTCCTGCCCAGCCCTCTGGCGCTGCCTAATCTCATTTTCAGGGGCCGCTGCCAGCTCTGCAGCAGCTGCAGTTCCTTGGCCGCCGCTTTCGGCGAGGAGAGGCGAGGCGGAGGCGGCGGCGGAGGCAGCGGCAGCAGCAGCACCTTTGACGTGCCCGTCCCCCACGTGACGGCCGCTCCACTGCGGGGCGGGCGCTGCGCTGCCGCCGCTCCGGCAGAGCAGGGAGAGAGAGAGCCGCAGCCCCGGCTGTGTGTGCGTGTGTGCGTGTGAGCGCGCGCGTGTGTGTGCCCGCGTGTGATGAGAGAGCGCCGCCGCGTCCCCCCGCCCGCTGCCGGCTGACGCCGCCCGCGCGGGGCGCGCCCGGAGCCGCCGGAGTGACCTTGGCCCGCCAGGTGAGGCGAGCGCGGCCGTTGTCCGCGGTGCTGAGCGCGGGGCCGCCGCTGTTCGCGGGGCCGAGAGAGCTGCTGCTCGCTCTCCGCGGGGTTGCCGCTCTCTGCGGTGCTGAGCCAGTACCCGCCGCTCTCCGCGGTACTGAACGCGCCGCCGCCGGGCTGCCGGCCATTTGCTGCGCCCGGGCGGCGGGGAGGGCTCCGAAGGGGGGTTGCTTGGGGTAGGGCTCAGCCCGCCGGGCTCCCCGCGGCCGCCGGCGCGGTCTGTAGATGGAGCACGTTCTCACACCTGCGTGCAAAGCCAGAGCGCTGGCTTGGTGCAGCTCCCGTGTGGCCGGGGGGAGGGAGGGAGGACAGAAGATGGGGCTGGCGGCCGAGCCGGTGGTTTGTGGTGAAGTGCGAGGAAAGTAGGTGAAAGCAACCTGGAAGGGCTTTTGCCTTCTTTCTTATGCCCCCGCCTCTCCGCCCCCCTTCCCCCCCATCCTCCCCGCAACCTGCTAACCCGCTCCCCTCCCCCGGCACATTACATGGTGAATTGCAGAGAAGTTGAAAGTGAGTGGGTGGCTTTTTGCGTGTTTGTGTGCTTTGAAAGTTGCTTTGGCCCAAACGGTGAGGAGAGGGCAGCGCTGCACATGCAGTCATGGCCCCAGTCAGTGCCCTCCAAACTGTGGTCTTAGGTGCAGAACAAACCTCACTGAAGCTGTGTAGAGGAGGGCTTTGAGAGGAGGCACCCACATGATATGGTGGTTGGTGGTGTGTCAGGGAGCTATTTGGAGTGATAATTCATTACAGGCTAAATTAGATTAACATATTACATTCATTACTTACAGACAAAAGAGAGTAATGACAGTAAAAGGTGAATTAACTGCTTTGCTTTGGTGTAAATATCTGTTGGAGTTAAGGGCATCCACTGATTCTGATAGTGTGTTGGTAAAAATTCAGGTCCATTAATCATCAAGAAAGGAAGGATATCTGAGGCAGTGGCTTAACGAGACCACTTTTACCTTTTACAGCACAATAAAAGCAGATCAAATCTGTGGGACATGGCACAAGGAAATAATTACGGGCAAAGCAGCAACGGGGTGGCTGATGAATCCCCAAACATGCTGGTGTACAGAAAGGTAAGCCTTTATGTTTTTCAAAACCTGAGGAAGGTACTTCAGGAAATGGTGACGTCCTGAACTCTTTTGCTTAGCAAGTGAGGCCATCATTTTTACTGTTTCTCTCCAATGTACTGAATAGAAGCTGCTGCTGTGCTTCGCTGTGAATGAAGCAGAATGATTTCTGAACACAATCACCTGACATAGACTTGGAGTCTTTTTTTCATTTGTTTTTATCTGTTGACGTTTATTCTGCCTAATGCAGATCAAATGGCATGTGAAAAGTACATCTATATTCCAGGTACTGTTAGTGACTCCTATGTTACAAAGTGACTGGATTTGTTGTTTTGAATGGTAAAATATACATGCATGTGTCAACTTTGTGTCATGTTCAGGATCAGTTGGTCTTGATTCAAAATATTTGATATATATAATTAACTTTATGCATAGAAACATATGATATGTGGTGGTGGTGATGTGCCAGAGACTGGAAGATGTTTTGAGTTCAAGCGTTCACTTGTAATACCTATTAGTAAACTTAATTGATATATTTTAAAGCAAAATATTAACTACATAACATATTATTTTGTATTGCTCTCTCTGGGCAAAGATTCTTAAAGTGTAGGAAAGTCAGAACCATTAACTTGTTGAGGAGAAAACTGATTAAAGATATTACTTATCTGCAATCATTAGAACTTAAAAACAAAAGAAACTGAAACAAAACACAACAAAACAAACATACACTCCAGGGATTCTCTCTGGTAAAGATTTCTAATGTGTTTATTCTAATAGCATCAATATACAAATTTCCAGATGCTGAACTCCAAGAGTGGGGGTTATTTAGCCACTATGCTTTCATTTATGTGACAGTAGATGCTTGGGGATTTTGAAATGGTTGATACGCTAATATTTTTTATTTAAAATTTGGCAATTGTGTTTATTTTCATAAATCTTTAATTGCATTTTTCAAGAGAGAGTAGCAATTTCTAATAATGGAGAAAAATAGCTGCCCTTGCACACTGAAATATATAATTACATAACTACTTATTTATTCCTAGAATGCAGTGCTTTTTAAATTGTTTGTCATTGTTTTTATCTGATGGAAAAATCAATAATTTTTTTAGAGGCACTGACTTTTCTTTTTGCATGTTAACTGTAACAAAATATCCAATATATATACAGTTTAGTCTTTGAGGTGAAATGAGGTATCAACAATAAGTTATCTTTTCCCAGGAATTATAAAATAGTCTCAAAACTAAGAGAGATACATGGTTTATTTTTCTTTCCTATTTTCAAATACATTGCTGATTTCAGTGGGTTCTAGTGGTATTTACTCTTTTGAAAAATTAGATTTTTTTTCAAAAGTGAATGAATTTGTGAATTTAGTTAGACGTATATGTAAGATTGCACATCTAGAAAAATACGGGGTTACCTTACAATTGACATCACAAGTGTGTTTCAAAATGAAATTGTGTGCATAAATTTATATGTAAAGTTGTTCTGCATATATTAAAAGCAATGTACCCAAGCTTATATTATATTACAAGCCTTCATAAGGTTTTGATCTTTCTGGACAGAATCTTTCCATATTTGTCACTTACTCTATGCTGAGAAATAAGTCTTTTCTCTGCTTACTTAGTACACAGAGGAGAAACACAGAGAAACTGTCTTCTCCTGTGGTGTCTTTGTCCCAGTAGTTGTCCAAACTTGTGATCTATTATATTTAGTGTGACCTCATGCCACAATTTAATGTTGCCCCTGAGCAGCCTCCAGATTCAAAGGAAACTTCTGAATCAGGTGACGAGAATCCTGGTGATGCAGGGAAAATTTGAAAATGCAGAGTGGGAATAGGGTATAAAACCTCAATTACATGTTCAGCATCAAATAAATTTTCAGTTCTCTGTAAATCAAAGGTATGGGGATGGTATTGGTTTGTCTTCTAGTATAGAAATAGTCCTTCTCTTGTTATCGTTAAAGTACAAGTGGTGCATCAAGTATTAAACTTCCCAAAACACTGATCTACAGTATTACGTGCCATATCTATTTTTATAGTTCTCAACTTATTTTTGTAGCATGCTGAATCAAAAGGGCTATCTAAGATTGTTAGAGTAGAGAGAAAACTAAGAATAGTCTTCCCTCTGGCAATATTCAAGGAATAGGTGACAAAATAATAGATAACTTTTTAAAAAATCCCCTACCTTTTTCTACAGTAAGTTATTGTTTGTAGTCAAATGTGTTATAATTTCTGTGCCTAGAACATAAGAGAAGGATAGTTAAGTAGAAATCGTTTCATTTCAGAATATATTGTCTCTGAATATCATTCTTTAATAGCAACAACTAAATCACAGGATTCCTGTAATACATTTGAAAACACAATACTTCTCTGTCTATCATTGTGTTGGAAATGAAAGCGTTGTGCAGAGTGAACAAAGAACTTGATCTGCCAGCTTTGTGAAGGACTTTTTTGGCCAGCTGAAAAAAATATTAATTGTTGTTAGGGGGAAAAAAAAGTGCAATTGGCTGGCTTCAGAAGGACAATGAATTTGAAGTCTTGTAATTTAAATAACACTGCTGGAATATTTTTTTTCATTAGTTTATACAATGTCAACACATGCAGTAGCATACCTTTTCTGATATATGTGCCTGCAAGGAATAGGTGGGACATCTTTTCTTGTGATAATAAAAACTAAAATTTGGCCGTGCTATGTGAAGACAGTGAGTTTGGCTATAAAACCATAATTACGTAACCTGATAATTCTTGCTAGTCTGTCTAACTTCCAGACAATCTGAACTAAATATATTCTAAACTGAGGACTTTCAGCCTTGGTTTTCCTAAATCCTGATTATGTCAGGAGCATTTTGCAGGTAATATAAAGAGTGTTCTTTAGAGAATGAAGTTCTGGTGTTTGCAAATTGAATATTTAAAGCTTGAATCATTATAGTGTCATTATTGCACTTTAAATAAGTTGCAAACTCTTGACATGAAAGTCTTTTTCTTTTTATATTTTTTCTTTAACCTTTGGTTTGTGATTAGTTACTCATCTGAGGGGTTGAAGAAGGATTATCAAAATGCAGTATAAAGTAATACTGAGTGTAGATAGCATATTTTTCTTATAGTAGCTTGTATTCACAGAAAGAGTTTTATTGCATTGTTTTCAGATATGAAATATTTGGAACCAAACAAACTGTAGAATATTTTACTTCAATATTCCATGCATACATAATTCTAAAATGACTTATTTGAATCTGTGATGGAAAAGGCAGTAACATGAATGAATAGTTCCTTATATCATTTTTATGCTTCCTCTTAAGATGCTTTTGTGTCAGTGGTTTTATGCCTTGGGAAATACTTTTTATTTTAATAGAATGTCAGTTGCATTATTCTTTTTGGCTATCAGCCTAATTATAAAGTAATGACATGTGACACATCATTGGTACTGACATACCTTGGAAAAAGTCCTGAATTTTTCTACCAGTAGCCTTAGGCAAACATAAAGTAAAAAAAATAAAAAAAAATAAAAAAATCTTGCTTTTACTTCCTCTCCAATGAAGTTCATTTCAGTCAGCAATTAAAAGACATAAGGCACTAGAAACCTTACCTTTTGCTCATATGGAAATCTTGGATTTCTTTAATGCTAGATTACTGCTAGAAGTTAGGTCTTAAATGAGATGCTTGAGATGTAATATAAGGTCTATGTATTGTGCAGTTTCCCCTAATTTCAGAGCCTAACTTTTAACCTGTTTTATCCAGTGTGAGGCACAAATGATTAAAAAAGAAAGAGTTGTCTTTGAAGAACTTCAATTTTAGACCTACTGAACCATTGTTTATCTTTCTGGCCTGTTCTTTGTTTACTTTTTTAATCAAGCATATGCTTCAAGGATTAGAAGTTTAATGGTTATTGTATTACTGTCTGAACTAGCTTCATTTGAGAGATGATGGTCTTATTTTGTAACAGTAAGATTAATCTTGTCTGAATAGTAATATTCTTGTGACTGAGGCTTTGGTTCTCCATCTTTCTCACTGCCCCAAATGTTAAAATAGCTTTTTCCAAGGCTGAATAGAATTGCTAACAGTTGGGGTTTTCAGTGCTGTAATGAAGCAAGTGATGTGTTTGTTCTGTTCTTGTGTCAGTTGTTGAAGGTCGTATACACCAGTACTCATGTATAGAAAAGGCTGAATTTATAATCTCAAGCTAGTTATTAGTTTACCATTTTCTGATATTATTTGTAGAAGCTATGACTCCCAGGTGTGATACTTTAAAAGATGTGGTAAAAGAGCATTATAAAATAGTGAGCACCATCTTCCAATAACCATTCTTCTATCTTCTATTTGTACCAGAGGTGACTTTCAGTGTTGAGTGCATATAATACTGTGTTCTCATGTGGCTTTTATGTAGTGTTCACTTAAAAAAGATTGTTGGAAAAAAATGATATCAGGTAACTCTATTCCATAAAGCCTGTAAGGGTAAGGGAGGGTGTAGTAGGTGACATTTTTCTAAGTGCTGTCACTCACTAAGATAAGAGAAGAATTAGTTTGATACTATGCATTTCTGAATACACTGTCACAACCTAATTGTTCATCTTGCACCCAGTGAAGACTGCAGAGTTTGTTACTCCACTGTACATGCAAATGCCAGGGTGGTACCTGAATTTATGTTTTTGGGAATTAAATTACAGTAAACATGTACAATATGAAGTTTCTTCTTCAGATCAGAATGGTGATGCTGTTGCAGTTTGTGCAAGGTGTGAATGCTGTTCTTGGTCTTATTCTGACCATCCTATGTATAGAATTGACTGAGATCAATCCACAATTATGGGCCTTGGAAATTCTAACTGTAAGATGTGAATATAATTTTCCCCATTCTCCAGCATGAACATCATGAGGATGTTGTTCATAGTTCTGGAGCAGTTGGTTGCTTTTAATGTAGACTAGGTGATAGTTAGGGGACAGGAACTTAATACTGAAGGATAGAATAGTTGCTAGACTCCGTGGAGCACCCATGTTTTGCTGTATGCTCTCACCCCTTCTTCTTACTTAATGTTGTACCTACCTGCTGTGCAGTTGTTCTTTTTTACGCTATATCCACTCCTGGAATGGTTATTGTCAACACTAGGTAGAGAATATATGCTTTGGCATCATTTGTGATAAGAGCAGTATAAAGGATTTGACTGTCTTGTAACTATACAGAACCACTGAAAATGCAACCCAAAGAAACCTGATTTAAAAAAACATCTACTAGAGTCAGCAGGTGGCTAGATCTGCAGATGTGAGAGGTGCACCTGCCCTGTGTGTTTGCTTTGGTGATTCCTGCTGATATTTGTCTTTCTATTATCCTCTTCCTTCCACTAGGTGTAGAAATGTATCAAGTGATTTCACAGTGAGAGGTTTACTGCTTCTTACTGTTGTTCTAAGCTTGATGTGCTCAGATCACTAGCATTACTGTCAAATACAAAAACACCACAGAATTCTGTGCCACCATGTTACTTCCTTTCTCCATCCCACGTGCCATCTGAAAACTGTATGTGCCTGTTTTGATTGTGCATTGCCATTTTTAGTTTCTCTCCGTTTTTCCTTTGAAGCAGTCTACATTTGTAACTATGGAAACAATGATGCTATTGATAGTGACGTGCAATATGGAGTCAGAAGTTGTTTGTTTTGGAGTTTTTGTATTTTCTTTTACTTCAGACTTTCAACATGGTTTGTGGAGTGCAGGATTTTCTTGTAGTAACCTATATCAGATGATAATATTTGAAAGATTCCCACCAAAGCTGATATGAACAAGACTGCATTAAAAAGTGCATGTAAATTAAACTTGTTAAAATATGGCTATTTTTCCAATTCAGCAATAACAAACAATTCAAGTTGATTTGTAGTTTTAAGTATAGGAAACACCACAACAGCTTCAGATCAATCTGTAAAAGCTGCTGAAACAGAAGAAACTTGGTTTATGAAGTCCATCTACAGTCTAAATCCCTGGTGGAACCTAGAAGAAACAGAATAATGTCATCAGCAGAATATATCTGGTGCTTTCATGCTATAAAACCTCATGCAAAGTGGTGGGAAGGGTTAAGACTGCAGATCTATTAAAATACAGAATGTGAATGTAGTTAGTTTTCAACTATGTCTTAAAAAAATTACAAAAGAGTTGCATATAATTATTGTTTGTGTTACCAATGGGTAAGCTGAGGCATGTCAGAGCGGTGGAAAAGTTAGAAGTCCCTTTCAGATGAAGTAGAACAAGCTATTTTCTACAGAGAAGGGAGCCATCGGGGCTGAGCTTGCAAAATACTGCCTGGACTGGCTTCAATACATTCCATTATTATTACTATTTAATGAATTGCAGCAGTAGAGGGAAGGAGTTGATGATAATGTGGGAGGATAACTTCTGTGGATTTTGATCAAGGCAAGAAAAGTTTGGATTTTAATGGCGGTAATGTAAAACTTAGGCAAATGAATGAGGGGAGAAAATTTTGAGAGTGGGGATAGTAGTCAGAGAAGACTGAACCACTTCAGTAAAAATCTTCAAATGAAACTTTCAGATGATGATACAGTGAAGAAAAAGTAGGAAACAACACCTAAAATTTTCCACAACAAAGGGATCAGCTGGGAATTTTGATTTTGGCTTTGATTCCTATGAGCTATAAAAAAAAAATAAAAAAAAATTGAGATAAAGAGGTTGAGCTGGTTATAAGAGTACATGTTGGTTATAAGAATAACTGGAATATATATGGCAGGAATGACGTTGCCTGGTAAGCCGAACATTAGTCCTTGGAGCTGAATTGTCTGAGAACTGGAGTTTGGAGCAGTAGCTTTATCTGGAGTGGGAGAGCTGATTGGGGTTTGTACAGGAAAGCAAGCTGGACAAGAAACTGAGCAGTAGGAACAGGAATAGAAGCACCTTATAAAGCCATCATAACTAGAAGCTTTTACCAGATAACGTACAAACTTCTTCACTGACAGGGACGGAAGCTTGGCATTAAGAAACAAAATCAAAAAACATAGGGGAGAGGAACTCAAACTGCAGAATTTAAACATCTGTATATTGCAGTCTGTCAAATTGTTCAAAAATTTGTTTATATAATAAGGAAAAAAAGTTCAAATCAAGTATGTATTTCAATTAAAACCCCAAATGGTTTTTAAATGGTGGAAGTCCAGAACTAACTATACTTAATCTTGCTTATGAGAGCAGACTTCAAATTATTTTCCTTTCGGATTTTCACTGAACTCCCTAAAATAAGGAGTTGGTCTGTATCATGAGCATTTGGTTATTCTTTGAGTAGTTCCTTGAGTAGTTCCATCATATCTTTTCTTTTTTAAATTGGGGGGTCTTGGTCATCTTCCCTAAGCCTAAACCAGCCTGTGCTTAGTTTATGTGATACCCTACTCTGGTAGCCAGTTTGTATATAATCTTTGTGTTATTTATCCTTGTGCAACTGGGGCCTGTTTTTTTTATGCATGTGTCTGTTTGAAAGCTTCCTTTGTCAGATACTGCTGTGAGTTTCCTTTGATTTATTTGTAATGCTCTGTCCATGTCTGAGAAGATATCTTTGTCGGCTGAGCTTCAGTGAAGCTGCTTTGTCTGTGGAAGTGAACAGAGCATTGCTCTTACTTTTGTTACCTGCTTTTCCCTCAAAGATACTTCAGATTAAAAGTTGACTGTTGATGAATTAGAAACCGGAGAAATTACACAATGTATATTTTATACATCTCTTTCATTTCAGTTGTGTAACTCAGTTGCTTATTTTTCAAGTATTTTACAGTTATTTTGCTATTTCTACTCAGGGACATCTTTGATAGCCACTGAATGGAATCTGAAGTGTACTAGATCCATAGTGTCATTCATATCAAAAATCCTTTTTGGGGAGATGTCTAAGGATTTATGTTGCATTCATACAAAAAATGTGGTGATTTTTTTCTAAAAAACCTTAAGCAAGTGCTGAAGAGATCCCAAGGACCAGCCAGATAGAAATCTATCCATGGCAGTTGGTTGGGGTGTGTGTGGGGGGAGAAGTTGTCATTTTCCCATAATTATTTTTGCAGATTTATGATTGTTTTCAGTAGTATTTCAGTAGTCTAATCTGACAAACAGATTGGTAATTATAAATATCCTCAGAGCAATGCAGAGTCCTGCTGCTGTGGGACAAACTGTGACAGTGGGGTGGGCCAGTTCTTGTGATGTAGTCTTGTGGGGTCAGGATTCTTACTGGCATGTTGCTTTTGTGACAGTTACGTTTTTGTGCATGTTTTTTTTTATTGATTAAATAACAAGTCACATTTAAACAAAAAAAGGCTTTCAACATACATGGAAAGTATTTGAGGGAATATTACAGCAGCCAAACCCTGTTTTATTGAGTCATAATTGCATATACATGAACAGAAAGCTTGTTTTAGGGGTACATGAATATATAATGGTCTTTGACAGTATGTCATATATGATACAGCAGTATTGTACCTTTCCTACCGTGTTGTAAAAATGAATTACATATATTTGTCTATATGATTAATTCCTCTTGTATATGAAGTGCAGCTAAAATAAGTCTGAATTTCCGTCTTTGAGGTTCTGTCTGCAGTACTAAAGTATTTTGAATAGATGTTATTTAAAAATGCCCTAAATTCTGGTGGAAAAACACAGTTTTTCTTATCTACTTTTATATCAGGATGAATAAGCAGTTTACTGAACACCTTTTAGAAGAAAGACATATTAGGGCCTCTTAACACCTACACTTCTCTGAACTACAGGCTTTAAGAGGTATAAATCTGTGAGCTAGATTCTGCCCTCAGGTGTAGATTCACAGCACCTCTGGATATCAGTGGGAACTATACAATTACATTAGATAACAAAATCTGTATCAAAAAGAAGAATGGCAAAGCTTAATTGAAACAAAACAAAAAACCACACAACCTTGAGGTAGATATTTTTACAAGAACTCTCATTGTGTTTTATGCTTCAGTCTTTGTGGAGTGCATATAGGACATCTTGCATCTGTACCACAAAGTTCTTGCTGTTGGTATGTTTAGTGATATAGGCACATAAGTTTATTCTTCAGATCACACTTGAAATTGTGAAACAGGATGGCTTCTGAGTAGCGAATGTAAAACTTAGTGTATGAATAATGCTATCGTACAGGGCTATGCTAATATTTTCTATGGCTTGAATAGTTTATTTTAGCTGTGTCATCTGTAAAATAGATTATACAGAGTATAATTAAACTCAATCAAATTCTATAAAGATTAACCATTTACTTTGATAAATTTAAGGTATGCTATACAAAGTACTACCTGGAATGTGTTAACGTAGGAATTCTCCTTTAGCCAGATAGAACACACTAAAGAACAAGCTGCTCACAGTACTACTAGATTTCAAATGTCTCCACTTTTTTCAGAGTTACTAAGCAACCACAAATCTCATTCAAGTCACTAGGAGCTAAAGATTTGTAGTACCTTTTCACAAATCATGTCTATAACTCTAGGGTATCACCACACTACCTGAATGAAAGGAGCTGGGGAGGGGGGAACAGAAAATGAGATTCTGTCCCCTATAGTCTGGAGTGGACACCAGTGTCCATCAGAGGTGAAGAACTATACAAATACTCATAATACATCAATTTCTTTTCCTAAAGAGAAAAGAAAAATGCCTTTGGATTTTATGAAACAGGAATAAATATTATAGTGCTTTATCTGCACTCATTTCTTCAAGTGACATTCATTTCTTAAAACAAAACAAACCCATCAAAAATGTAGTAAGAGAATGGTACCTTTGCTACAGGAAAATCATATAATGGAATCATGGAATGGTTTGGGTTGGAAGGGATCTTAAAGATCACCTGCTTCCAACCCTCTGCCATGGGCAGGGACACCTCCCAGCAGAAAAGGTTGCCCAAAGCCCTGTCTAACCTGGCCTTGAACAGGGATGGAGCACCCACAGCATCTCTAGGCAACCTGTTCCAGTGCCTCACCACCCTCATAGTAAAGAATTTCCTTCTAATGTCTAATCTAAATCTACTCTTGTTATTTGAAACTATTACCCTTTGTCTTGTCACTACAGTTCCAGATGAGGAGTCTCTCCTTGTGTTTCCTGTAGGCCCCCTTTAAATACTGGAATCTTTCAAAGTTTAGGCAACTGTTCTGTTCTACAGACACTTGTGACCTGAGCTACTTTGTTTCATTTATTATGGAAGAAAATATTGCTGATCTTGCTTTCTCTTTGCCATCAACTCCACTTGTATTAGAACTACTTTTGGTTGTTTAAATGTATATTCAGTTGTTCATTAAACATGGGTTGTTCTCATGTTGAGGTAGCATTTTTGTCTCATTTTGATATATATATATATAATATAATATATATATATTATATTTATATTTATCTATATATTTATTTATATGTATTATATATATTTTGTCAATATGTATATATATTGACAAAAAACTGTGGAGATATTCTATCTATTTAGTACCATTTGTATTTATCTGTAGTCACGCATCCGTAACTGTCATCATGTTAACTTATTAACAGAAACTTAAGTACTCAGTTGATCAGGCAGGTCATAGCCAATGCTGTTGTCTCTGGGAAAATTTTATGCTGCTTTTCTTTCTGGAAACTGAGGCATACCTTTGACTGCAATACCACCAGACTAACTTGTCCTTTTAGTTTCTCTATTCCATTGTTCAGAAGCTCTTATTTTAAATGATGAAAATAATGTCATGAAGGTATAAAAGTGTACATATGCTTCTGAAGCTTCTACCTTTCTTTCAAAGTCACTGATCTTTATTATGTAACATAAAGATAACCACAGATGCTGAGATGTCACTTTAGGTTATCTAAAAGGGTATTAGCACACAACAGTGTATCAATTTTAAATTCCTTTGCCTTGCTATCCATCCTTTTTATTAAAAAAAATATATTGAAGAACTACACTTCTTGCTCCCTCTTCAAATAGTTCTACCATTTTTTTCCTCATGCGAAATGGTTTATTTAACTAGATTATTTTATGGTGCTTATTCTTGGTCACTCTTGGCAATATTGAAAGATATGGAATAAGTTCAAGGAGAAAAAATATTTAGCATTACATCATTTTGTTACTTGCGATGTGTTTATCTTCAAGTGAGCCATACCATCAGTTGATCTGGTGAAGATAAACGGGGTCAAACAAGGCCAGCATGGATATGCAGGTGTTTCTGGAAATAGTGCTGGAGATTCACTAGGTGGTGCTCTTCTCCCTGGGTAGTGAACAAACATCCCACAGTGATGCTGAGAGGGTTTATGTTGAAGAAGGGAATACTGGTCTCATAAATAGCGTTTTCCATGTTGGCTGTTGATGTTGGCATCCTAATCAAACAATTGATTGAGTCTTTTATAGTGGTTTTAATTCGTTGATACTGCAGAATAGGTATTCTGCAGTTATCAGGGTGGGAAGCCTCTACTGTCATCATATGTTTGTCAGTGAGCCTAAACACTGCTGTTTATTGCCTGCACTTGTTACCTGCAGGAGACTATTGGGCTTAGCATTCTATTGACAAACCGAAAAGATAACTTCTATGTACAAAATTCTATAAGTATAAAAAAAGTGGGTAAGTGATCTGGGGAGACTACTCAAAATAGGCTGAGACCAGGGTAATTTCCATATATATGTATGTACGTTTTTTTTTTTTTTTTTTTTAAGAGCATGGAATGGTCTGTACATCACCTCCAGAATGGTAGTAGAGGATCACCAAAATGGAGGTGGAGCTTGCCACAAATTCATTATTCACATGAATTGATCCAAATATCAGTGGTTTTGTTTTTTGTTATCTTGGCAAGCTCTAGCAAGAACAAAAAGGCTTCTGTGTGTTCTCACCTGTCTCCATTATCTCACCTCTTTGGCTTTTTCTTATGATCCATATAGACATAGTAAATGGATTTCATATGAGTATTCAAAATTTGACTTGAATATGTTAGTATCTATTTAAGTTTTAGCCATATTGTTGACTACATCTGAATATTTTCCTCCTATTCTTTTTGCAAGCTATATTAGACAGAGGAAATACTTAAATGCTTATTTATTAACTGATTAGACTTAATAGTGTTAAATAGAAACACACAGTGTTCTGGTTGTTTGTTTTTTTAGCTATCCTTGGGACAGAAGCTTCCTTAAACATAAAGCATCTTGAAACATCTGATAGATGCATTTAAGGGGGGAAATTTTCCCTCTTAAGATTTTTTTATTTTATTTTATTTTTTTCTTATTTACTTTATAGTTATGGAGGTGGAATTTCACTTTGTGTCCCCAGGTACTGAATAATTGTTGTCCTCACTCAGATTATTAAGCTAAATTCCTTGAAAATTACTGTATTATATATATATATCTGAGCAGGTGAAGTGTTACAGAAGTTGTTATGCAGTGGTGTTCTGGTGGTAGCATGCTAGGAGTGTGAGGAGCAGGCTTTTCACACTGAAGTAGGCTATAATGTAGAATGAGTTAGATGAAATCTTATGTTTTGTTTAAATTTTCAATATTCCCTTCAAAGTAAATGTCACGATCACTTTTGAAAGAATTTCCTTTCTACAAGCCAAGTAAGTTTTCATAATTGACATATCAATTGTAATGTTAACTATTAAGACAGTGAATTATTTCTGACAATCAAGAATAAATTCGATAATAGTCATTAGCCAGTGTAACTGCTTTTTCATGAATGAAGATATGAATGATATCTTGAGAATATAGTCTGCATTAGAACGTAGTGGAAAAACTGGCAGATAAAATGCTGCACTGAAATGCAATAATGCAATAGTAGTCACACTTTTGGCTAGAATGATTTGTGATGAATGGTCTGTTGTATCACTCTTCTAATCTGTCAGATTTTAGCCTATTTCCTCCCTTTAGAGATTCAATGTGATCATGCAGTTAAGAGACTCTAAGCATGGGAGAAGTGGGTTAAGTCTAGGTTGTGCTGCTCGATGGTTTTTGAACAAATCACTCAATACGAAGAAAAGCTTACAGGCTCTTTGTGCTTAGCTGTTTAGGATGCAGGTAAGTAAGAGGTAGGTATTATTTTAAATGGTATATGAACCAGGATTGATCTTCAAAGTAAACAGCCCCTAACCAAATTTTTGAGAAAGAAGATTAGAACCACAGAAATACTGTATGCAGTGCTGCAAAAATGGCTGGTGAAATCTTAGGATATAACAAGAATGCAATTTGCAAAAGAGTAAGAAGTGTGTCTAAAATCAAGTGTTGCATTTAGAATATAGGGCAGTGGGAATATGGATGTAACTCATTGTTCTGGTTTCCTGTTTGATAAAATGGTAGCAATTTTGTTTCCCATTTGTAATTTGGAGATAATGTAGCTGGACTTTAAAAAGACCTTGAGGATAAAATTATTTTTGGATAGTGGATAGCATGGTGATGGCAGTATCACAGTAATTAATATTGCCTTTGTTTTTTCCCTGATAGAACTCTTTTCCAGCTGACTTTTCAGAATTCCACTGTGATGATGTGATTCATTACAGATCTAACCTTTGACTTTCTGACTAATACATCCTATATCATTTTTGAGTGAAGTTTCACTAGCCTGGAGAACTTTGACTCCCAGTGGAGTGTTAAGCAGAGATACAGTGGTCAAATCACTGCATGGTGTGCTGACAGTATATTTCCTAGAGCCATTGTTTCTGTTTCTATACCTGCTTCAAATTCTTCTGTGAATGATGACAGAGGGAAAAGATGTACATGACCTACAGTACTGGCCCATCTGTGAAGACCAGATGCCATCTGTAATAATTTTTCCCTTCCATTTCTTGTAAATTGTCTAGGGGAAACTCATGTGCTGAAACAGGAACAGTGGAAGTACTGATTTTTATTGACAGAGGCATTTTTTGTTTTGTAACCACTGCAGCCCAACTATGTAATGCCTATGAATACCGTGTTTGAAATAGTATGAAATTCTATGGAACCTATATGTAGGGCTTTTTCATGCCACTAAAAGAACAGAGAGGATATCCGTAACTAAAGCAATGTGTAGGAGCCATGTTTATGAGATTTTGTTTTCTTGCAGTTTAAAACTAATCATAATACTGAATAAATATTATGGCAAGTGTAAGTAAAGGGGCGTTAATTCACACTGCATTTTCCCCAAGCTTTATTTTTTGTAATCTATATTGTAATTGTAGCTCTCAGCAATACATCCTAACTTTGTAATATTCACTACACTGAAACATAAAGTCCAGTCTGTCAATCTTCATCCAGATAGCTTGGGTTTAATATGAATAGCAAAGACTTGTATGAGCCTATGCAGTTTCATGCACAATATTTCTGTGAAATATGAGTAGACTTGCAAGACAACAGGCTTACCTGTTTCTCTTCCTTAGTAGTTGTATGCTAAGGTTGACATTGACATCTGTGTTACTGCCAGCAGAATTTAATTCCCCAAACTGTGTGTGCATATGTGTACATATGTTTGCAGCTGGTATTTTAGCTGTGACTAATTTTTTTTCCACCCAGCTTATATAGTTATATGCTTTTATCCGTGTGGTCCTTTCTTTAATGATTATATATTACATCTGTGGATGGAAGTGTTTTACCTCCGAGCAAAGGGAGAAAATCATCTAGAGGAAAGACTATGCTATTAAAAGTGCATGCTCTCTACAGAACTACAGATCAGCAAGTTTGGGCATTTCATAAATATTATTCAGTCAGGTCATTTTGTAATATCCATGCAATATTTTATTGAAGACATTCAAATATATTCAAGTGCTTAGCAAGTACAGCCTCTGAGGCAGTAAGTCATAACTCTTAACTTGTACAGCAGATACTGTAATTTCTTTAAGAAAGTCTCTCTTAATTTACCTCTTCTAGTCAAAAAAAAACATTATTCTGGAATTATTAGTTTTGCTAATGATAGATATTTTTCCCGTTTTGGATCAATGTCCAGTTTCTTTTTCACTTTTCATAAAAATTTATCAAGTAAAATTAGGAGTGCCTTGGTATGTCACTTCTAAAGCGATTTAAAGCAATTTAAAGCAAACACTAGCATCAATATCACTTTAAATTGTTGGAATCTTGTTGGCTGCTAATGAGGCTGAGTCGTGATCTCAGACAGTGCATGATTTTGAGTCTGATGATATGTTGGGTTTTGTGCTATTTCTGGTTGTGTCCAAGGTTGGGTGATTTTAAGCCTGATGATATGTTGGGTTTTATAATGTTTCTGGTTGTGTCTGAAACAGGCATATGAGAAATTACAATTTCAGACCAATTAAGATGTTTCTTCTGCAATCACAAAAACTTTTTTTGTGAGCTATCATACATTCATTTTCACATTTTTAGCTCCCTTTTCACTGATTCAGTTCAGTACAGAAATCCTAAGAGGAAAGCTTTTATAAACATAATTTGATTGGGGAAGGCGGACTTCAGGCTGCTCAGGGAACTAGTCAGCAAGGTCCCCTGGGAAGCTGCTCTTGAAGGCCTCGATGTCCACCAGTGCTGGTCATTCTTTAAGCGATGCCTCCTAGAAGCACAAGAACAGGCAGTTCCTAAATATCGCAAGTCAGGCAGGCGGGGCAGGAGGCCGGCGTGGCTGACCAGGAACATTCTAATGGAGATTAGGTGGAAACAGAGAGTCTTTCGCTACTGGAAGGAGGGCCAGGTGACATGGAAAGAATACAGGGATGCTGTTCGTGTTTGTAGGAAGAAAATTCGTGTGGCTAAAGCACACCTAGAGTTGAAGTTGGCGGTGTCTGTGAGAGATAATAAAAAGGGTTTTTTTAGATATGTGAATGGAAAAAGGAGAACTAAAGAATACATAGGGCCGCTCCTTGATAGGGAAGGTCTCCTCACAGACAATGACATAGGCAAAGCAGAGACGCTTAACGCCTTCTTTGCCTCTGTCTTCAATGCCGATGATGGGCTTCGGGACCCAGGGTGCCCTGAGCTGGAGGACCGGGACGGTGGGGATGACAAACTCCCAACTGACCCTGAACGTGTGCGGGATTTGCTACTCCACCTGGATCCCTACAAGTCCATGGGTCCGGATGGGATTCATCCCCGGGTGCTGAAGGAGCTGGCGGACGTCATCACGGAACCTCTCTCAATTATTTTTCAACTATCCTGGGAGTCTGGAGAGGTCCCGGTAGACTGGAAGCTGGCAAATGTTGTGCCGATTTTCAAGAAGGGTCAGAAAGAAGACCCTAGCAATTACAGGCCTGTCAGTCTCACGTCAGTGCCTGGTAAAATCATGGAGAAGATGGTTCTCAAACTTATTGAGGCGCACCTGGGGGACAAAGCAGTCATTGGTCCCAGCCAGCATGGGTTTGTGAAGGGTAGGTCCTGCCTAACTAACCTGATTTCCTTTTATGATAAGATCACCCGTATGGTGGACCAAGGGAAACCAGCTGATGTGATATTTTTGGACTTCAGCAAGGCATTTGACACGGTTTCCCATAGGATCCTACTGGACAAAATGTCCACCATACAGCTAAATAAAAACATCATCCGATGGGTGAGCAATTGGCTAACGGGCAGGGCCCAAAGGGTTATGGTGAATGGGGCTGCGTCAGGCTGGCGGGCGGTCACCAGTGGGGTCCCTCAAGGCTCCATTTTAGGGCCGGTACTTTTCAATATTTTTATAAACGATCTGGATGTAGGAATAGAAGGTATTTTGAGCAAGTTTGCTGATGACACCAAACTTGGAGGAGTTGTGGACTCGGATGAGGGTGGAAAGGCCTTGCAGAGGGATCTGGATAGGTTGGAGAGCTGGGCGATCACCAACCGCATGAAGTTCAATAAGAGTAAGTGCCGGGTCCTGCACCTGGGACGGGGAAACCCTGGCTGCACGTACAGACTGGGCGATGAGACGCTGGATAGCAGCCTAGAAGAGAGGGATCTGGGGGTCGTGGTAGACAGCAAGTTGAATATGAGCCAGCAGTGTGCCCTGGCAGCCAGGAGGGCCAACCGTGTCCTGGGGTGCATCAAGCACGGCATCGCTAGTAGGTCAAGGGAGGTGATTGTCCCGCTCTACTCTGCGCTGGTGCGACCTCACCTCGAGTACTGTGTGCAGTTCTGGGCACCACAGTATAAAAAGGACGTGAAACTGTTGGAGAGTGTCCAGAGGAGGGCTACGAAGATGGTGAAAGGCCTGGAGGGGAAGACGTACGAGGAACGGCTGAGGGCACTGGGCCTGTTCAGCCTGGAGAAGAGGAGGCTGAGGGGAGACCTCATCGCAGTCTACAACTTCCTCGTAAGAGGGTGTCGAGAGGCAGGAGACCTTTTCTCCATTAACACCAGCGACAGGACCCGCGGGAACGGGGTTAAGCTGAGGCAGGGGAAGTTTAGGCTTGACATCAGGAGGGGGTTCTTCACTGAGAGAGTGGTTGCACACTGGAACAGACTCCCCAGGGAAGTGGTCACTGCACCGAGCCTGACTGAGTTTAAGAAGCGATTGGACTGTGCACTTAGTCACATGGTCTGAACTTCTGGGTAGACCTGTGCGGTGTCAAGAGTTGGACTTGATGATCCTTAAGGGTCCCTTCCAACTCAGGATATTCTATGATTCTATGATTGCATTGAAATTTCAGACAAGCCCCCAGACCAGGGAACCAAACCAAATACCCCTTGCAGTATATATGGATTAAAGAAATGCATGTTACCTGGAGAACAAATAATTTTTGCTCAGTCTTGTTTTTGTTGAAGTATTAGCAATCTAATCATAGTTGCTCTTAGTCCAGTTATAATACTCCGCACTCACACACATAACCCTAATTATCCAATTATTACCAATGCCAAGTAATAGTATGGTTAAAGCTGACACAAACTATTTAGTAACTACTTCTTTCTCTGGTGTTACAAAGAATTTTTCTCTGTTCCTTAGGGTCACTGATGCTAAGTTTTCTTCTAGAAGGATGGTGACACATTAAAATAACTCATCTGCATCCTGATGGACAGAGCATGGTGTTGATAATGAGAACTTCTTCCTCCTTGCTTTTGAGTCTGCTTAGATTTATTTTTAAGCATTTGCCAACACCATTATCTTGCTTGATCTTTCTTTATTGCTCCCCAAATTCCATTTTACATTTGAGTTTTATTATATATGATGGGTTTTACCCAGCTCTGAAGGCTGCATTCTGTTACCAGGAAGCTGATGGTTTGCATTTGTAGACCTGTAACCATGGTATGATCCTATGCCAGTGCTGTCATCTACCTCTTGACCTTTAGGGATCTTCTGTTACAGATCCCTATCTTTTTTCAGCAGCCTTCAAACTTCTTTATAACATAAGTAATTTTTTTTAATTTTTTTTTATTTTTTTTTTTTTTAGCCCAGTCTCATTGCATCATTTTCTTAGGGTCATTGTTCAAAAGCAATGGTCCATTAGCAGATCTGTATATTGATAGATACAATGTTTTGGTATTATTTGTTGTTAGTAACTATTAGTTACAAGAATGTTGATAGTATGTTAACAAAATTACTTTATAATATAATGAAGAACAAATTAATCTATTTGTAGATATGAAAGACTTTGTTTATTTAAGCTTCTGGTTCTTCCCTTTTCTGAAACAACAGGAAAGCCACAAGATTTATCTTGTAAATATTGCATAATCTAAGATCCGTGCACAGGAAGACACTAGTAAAATAGAGTAATAGTAAATGCAAAGGGTGAGACCTGTTGTGGAAGAAATCCTGTCCATGGCTACTATCCAAAAATAGTCACTTGTACAGAATGAGTGCTGGTGTATGTAATCTAAGACGCTCCATTATAAACCATGACCTTTCTCAAACAAGTGATTATTACTCCTGCCTTCCACTCAGATCTTTATAACTGATGCCTGACTTTGCCCAGTTTGAATTTTGCAATCAGCTTAAATGAATGCAGTTGAAAGACCTTATTAAATAGCAGAAACAGAATGATTTTGGACATAATTTGAACATCCTCTTGGATTAATGGCATTTGCAGTATTTATCTGAGACCCTAAATTCACAACTGTTCATGCACAGAATAATGTCAGCTGAGATGCTTCCAGCATTGATGCTCTTGAATCTTGATACATGTGAAAGGTGTTTTACTTGCACATAACTTTTTTCTGTTTCCAATTCCATTGCGAAAGTGCAGAAGTATATATTTTTGATATTAGCAAAGCTTTATTATTGAGAATGCTGCAATTCAGTAAATCCGCTAACAATTGGAAGTAGTATCTGTAGAAGGTCTGTTGGAATCAAACATCCTCTTAACCACTCCAAACAATTACTTCTCTTTGTCGCCTTCAGGTAATAGAAATTCCAAACAAGAAAACTCCTCCCATCTTATTGTAATAATAATCTACAAGGGCCTTCTTTGGTTTTAACTGTCTGTATTTTTTTTCAACCTACTATGGCTTTTCACCAGACCTTGCAGTTAGATGAACAGTCTTTGATTGTCTGTGCTTCAATAAGAAGATGAGAAAAAATGTGTTTCATCTCATGGA
>CM021733.1:37542634-37568108 GCA_011075105.1 Heteronetta atricapilla
CCAAACAAACAAAAAAACCCACCAAACTCTCAAGATCATCTAGTTTACTCTCCAGCTAAAAATCATTGTTGCCTAAATCAGGTCAGCTGTATTTGCTACCAGTTCTTCCCTGTTTGGGAGCTGCAAGAGAGAATCACGGAGTAGTTAAGAACTCTAGAAATAGAAAAGTAAGAGTAGTGTTATGAACAGATTTTTGTGAGGTTTCTTTGAAATGTTTGGGTAACATTGACTCTTTAAAATATGACAACTTTTAATATAAGGAGATATATATTTTATTTTTTTCCCCCACAATGTTTGAACATTTGGATGCTTTAGCAGAAGATTTTTATTTATTTAATCAGTGTGTTGAAATTCTATTTGGAGGTACATGCAGTAGTGCATGACTTGCAATAACTGAATTTAAATCCATCAGATAGATAATTCAGATAGAAAAATGTGTGTCTTAGTACTGATTATATAAGACCTTTTTATTTCTGGCAAGGAATTCTAAGAAAAGCCTTTGTAATGCAGAGTAGAAAGGTATGCTTGTAGCTTGAACTGAGAGATTCAGGGATATTTGCTTGTTCTGAAAGGTCTTTCTATTTAAGCTTGGAAAAATTTATCAGTTTGTCTTAGATTCTCCACCAGTAAAATGGAAGTAATATGATGTGTTTATCATTCTATTGTCTTATTACACTGTAAAATGTTTAGAAATGACTATGTTGTAATAACTATATACATGAAAATGACAACATTTATATTTCAAATATCTATCACGTAAAACTGAAGGAAAGCAGCTACCAATTTTGCAATATCAGGATGATTAATTTGAAAGACTGGCTTGCATCCCCTTGCACAGCATACACACTGATACTACATTCCTCTTAAAACAAGTTTGTAAATTCAAATAAGTCTAACTTGTAAAGCCTAATTTTAGTTATTACTGAAGAGTTTGCACGTGTCTTCACATAATCATGAATTATGTTAATTGCAAATACAGATTACTATTAGTACAAGTTGAATTACTCTTTCCCTTCTTAACATTTCTTAAAGTAGTCTGAAATAAGTTGTTTAACAGCTTCCTTTTTCCAGTTATTCAAGAGAGTGGATGAAATGGTTGGTTAAGCATCTGTGCCTGGCAAATCTGCTGTGTTTTTTTTTTTTTTTTTTTAAAAAAAAAGGCATAATGCACTGTGTCATCTGCTTAGTGAAGTGAGAAGCTCCATCCAGTCATTTTGAGCCACCACAGTTACATCTGCATAACCTAATGGAAGATGAAGCTTCTTTTACTAACTCTCTTCTCTCCATTCCTGGGTGACACAAGAAAGAATCTTTCAGATTCAGAGCTCCACAATAACCGATTGTCCACTTGCATAACAAAAGATTGCTAGTATAGAACTTCCTCTCTTGCCACCAGCTTAATTTTTGACAAGAAATTAAAGTAGTAGACCTCCTACACTCTCTAAATATAAATTATATCCAAAACTTGCAGAGATAATAGGAAAAACTGTGGCCAGTTACTTTCTTATAAAATGAACCTACACTGTAGACATCCTCTGAAACTTGTAGACAACCTCTGAAACTCGTCATCTATCTCCTTTTAAGGGATATAAACATTAAGTTATTGTATATTTGATGAATATTCTATTACGAAACCTCTTGTTATTTTCTTTGCTTTGTAGAGACAATTTATGTATGCTTCAGCTGGTGGAAATGTTGCTGATATGCATCCTGTGGAATACACTTTAAAGGGTGCTGCTGCACTACATGTAGATTATCCATGCATTTTTTTTTGGCACGTTCTCTACTTTGCCATAAAAAATTGACAAATCTTGTCTGAGTTATTCCCTGGGTGCTTTATAGTGGTGAAAGGAAGTTAATGTAATGCCAAATGTTTCATAGGCTCAGCAACTTCCTTCAATTTTTCTTTTCTTGTACAAAGAAGTATGAGGCTGCTGTACTCTCAGGGTGCTTCTGATGTGTTTACTTTCAGCACTACTATTGGGACCCATCTGTGGAAGGCAGGTGTAAAGTGTGGTAATCACTTCTTAGTCAGTGCTCTAGTAAGGGAAGCTGTGTGGATGTGGTGGTAAAGGATTTCCTTTGGCGATACCAACTGTGCTTTCTTCTTATCCATTAGCGGAAAGGGGCTATCACTTTTAGAATACCCTGCAACAGAGACTTTAAGGCTGAGCTCAGTATGTGGTGAAACTTTTGCTGAGGAGTTCTCCCATCACCATAGTACCTTCACTTTGAAGGTATTGGCAGTATTCTAAGTTGATGATGAACCCTCTAACTCTTATTAGTTCCTATCTTAACGGCTAATGTTTTGAATTCATTTAGGTATAGATGAAGCACTGAATTTCAAACAAATGAACAAAAACGAAACAAAAGAACAGGTTCTATAAACAACTCTGAAATATAATCTCTTAGTCATACACAGTATACTAAATACTTATTAAGGATAAGCTGTTTCTACTTTTAGAACAAACATTAAATGGCAGATGCCCACAATTCTAATACCAGATGCCAGTGATGGAAAGGATTTGTGACCTAAATACTCCTGAACAGTTTCTTCCCTAAATGCACATTCACAGTGGCACAAGGATTAACTAATTTAGGTAACTGGAGATGTCTCTGTTTCTGCTCATGCTTGGGCAAATATATTGACAAGGTGCTATTGATACTGTTCTGTTTAACTAGAAAATGCCTTTTATTTCCAGAAGAAAAAGTGTAATAGTTATGGGATTACTCTGTTTAGTGAAATCAGAGAAAACTCTCTTAAACTTCAGTGTGAATGCCTTGAAACCATTGCCTTAACGAAGATCTGAAAGTACTGTATGAAAGTATGTTGCCCATCTTCTCCAAAGATGGATCTCTTCTCAGGTATATTAGGTTCCTTCCTATTTTATAGTGAATAGGATCCTACCCATCCTGATTCATATAAAAGATTAGATTCTTTGGGAGAGGGGAAGGTTTTGAAGACAAGGAAAGGTGCAGGAGGCTTTTTGTTTGTTTTCCAATACAACTAGAAGTCCTAAGCTTGCTGCAAAATTAGTTAGAGGAGGTTCTTCGGTTCTTCAGTACTATGTTCAGTACTATGTTCAGATTTGAGTGACAATAGTCTCTAGGAGCTTTCTGTTAAAACTGTCAAAGAAAAAAACATGCTCTTGTGATGCTCTAAGACCTAGGTGGAGAAGATTCCTTTTGTTTCTGAATAACTTGGCTTTGCCAGTAAAATGTGTTTTCCCCTCTTCTTTCTTTTTTAATTTAAAGAGAAACAAATATTTGCTAACAGCCCTTATCTTTCCCTGCCTGGGCCTTTATATGCCTAAAAATTTGCATTTGAGACAGTGACCAAGAGGTACATGACCATGAGGTGGACCATTGTTTTAAAGACTAGTGAGAGTCGACTGTAGTTGGTGAGATGACTGTGCACTTGTCTGTGGTCATTGTGACCCACATCTTTATAATCTCCCTTTTCTATTTTCCAGAAATATCATGCTTATATATTTTAAGATTAGTTAAAATGTAAGTGATGGCTTTGTTCAACACTTAATGTCTGTCTGTATATTCTACAGTTAAAATTAGTCCTTTAACCTAAACACCTACCGTTGCCTTTTTAAATTTTTTATTTATTTTTTAGGATTTTATTTTTGTTTTGATGTTTCTTATGCTTCCTTTCAAGTATTTTCATATTTTCTGTGTTTGCTTTCTCCTTTTCCATCCATTGTGTTTGTCTCATCCATGCTGGAGAGACTGTTCTGTAATGATGTGTGGTAATGTGTTATTGGAAATATTCTGATTTTGCAGATGGATTAACCTAGAAATATGAGACTGCTTTGGTTAATTTTTGTTTACGGTTGGATTTGTTAGACAGATAAAGTGGAAGCTTCATCTGTAACAGTAAACTGTATTCCATAATTCTACTTTGCAAGAAGTTCATATGGAAAAATAGCACTGATAGAAGGGATGTTACTGAGCGTTGAAACAGAATTCTAATGGAAGTTTTAAACAGAAGTACTTTTTTTTTTTTTAAAAAAAAAAGATTGACAATAACCAGTAAACAATTTCCTTCTAAACAATAGAAGGAAATCTTACTGAAATTTTCTTATTAGAATTGGTGCTATCATTAAAACATGTTCTGTACTTTTAAGTTATGGGATACTTGAATTTTCCTCACATCTAGAGGCATTCCTGTGAAACACAGGAATGTGATCTATATGAAACTTGGTGGTGGAATTTGAAAATTCTGTATCTATTTCTTGACAGCAAAGCTAAATTATTTTTTAAGACATCTGGATATAGAAAAGATATACAAACATGGCTGAAACAAATTTATTTGAAATGTGCGTTTATTTGTATAAAGTGTTTCCTTCTTTTTGACTTCCTCTGCTTGTGTATTCCAAACAAAACAATGCTGGCATGTCAAAGTCAGCTAACCTGCTGTAGTGCAATAATAATAATAATATATACTTGAAAATGTCAAGGTAAAATAAGAACAAAACATGTTATTTTGGTCAAGGAAGATGTTAAATGCACTTCCTTCTCCTTGTAGTTTCTAATGTTACAAACAGGAAAAAAAATACTTTAAAGCTGTAGTAAGCAATGAAATGTATGTAGCTTGTACAGCAGTATGTATGGTCAATAAAAATACTTTGCTACTGAAACTGTTAACTAAGTTCTATAGAATTTGGATTAAACATCTCAGAAGGCAATGGAACCTTATGATGTGGAGAAAAAAAATCCCCTTCATCTTTGATACTTAAAATTTTGATAGCATAGCTTGAAGAATATTCTTTTGAATGGGAGTGCAAGTAATTAGATTGGGAAATGTTGTGTATATATATATTTTTTTAAGTGAGGACAGGAATTTATAAGAAAGTTTTTTAGACCAGCAGAAGAAATTAAAGTTAATGCATGTTTTAGGAAGGTCAGTATCCCTTGGCATTGATTCTTGTGGAGATAGAGGATCTCTGGAAAGCTTGACTCAAGATGAAAAACAAAGACTGGAGGTGTCTGGTTTATCTGTGAAATGTTTGCCAGTGCCAGAAGTTCCCAGTACGTTTACTTTGACTTTTAGTGGAGTAATGTTTGATAATATATCCTCTAAAGAATTGTATTGTAGCTCTTAGTAAAATTACCATTTAGAAGAAGGTCTGCATGATGGCTGTAACAGGCACAAAAAAGGAAAGTACAACAGAAAACTACCCTGCATGATAATATATGTGAATAAAACATCTGTGAGGTGGAGTCCTTTTTTCACACTGTGATGTTTACATTGTGTATCAGCTGTCTGCTGTAGTCCAGAAAACTTTGGATTCTGATATACAGTAATAACTCTTTATTATAAGCTGTTTGTCACAAGCTGAGAGCATAACATATCCGGAAAGATGGGTAAGCAATCAGAAGTAAAGGTTTTTAATTCATGTGTGCTTTCAGAGTACAATATACCTTCTTTTTGTGTGTGTGCTGTCCTTCAGTGTATGATGGCAACATCAATTTTTATCAGTTCTATCTGTTTAAGGGGTACTCAACAGTATTTAAAATCATAGAATTTTTGTCTTGAAAGGTACTTCTGGCTTATGCAGAATTTTTAACATTGAGCTTATACACTTCACTATTTGTACCAGCTCTTGAAGGTGTTATAGGTGGAAAGAGAAGAAATGCGGGTAGCTCTTTCATTGCATTTCTAGCTAACCCAGGTGAATATTGTAAAGACTATCCTAGCACAATAGGTATTTTTCAATAGTATTGGTTTACACTAGTGCTACAGCAGGTGAACAAATACTGGTATTGGCTGTTTTTGGAGTTGTGTGTACACACACAAATATTACTTTTTAGATTAAATATAAAAGACTGATGTAATAATGGATTTGAGGAGAACAGTTAAGTTGTTATTACTGCAAACATTCACACCTTGAAATGAATGGAGAATATCTTTGACATAATACATTTGGTGATAAGCAGGCTAGTGAGTCTATACTGATTAGCATGGATGTAGTTGCCATAACTGTGTCTAGGAACCAGTCCTGTCACTGGTCATTTATGTAAAGTACAAATGATAGAATAAGAGCAATGAAGGCATACATATGGAAATTCAGCTCTCATCAGCATAGCAAATGAGGAAGAATTCTAACATACGGTATATTTTAACTAATGTTTTCAGAAACTGTTACAATTTCTTAACATTTGCAAGTGAAAGAGTTGTATTTATAACAACATGCTTCTCTGATCCTTTCTATAACTATTTTCCAATAAGAATATGGCTATTCTTTGTGTTTGAGGGAAAATAAAACTCCAAAAAACAAACAAAAAACACCACCTCTCCATTCTGGAATTGTACTATGAAGCTTAGGGAGATTTTAGCCAAATCCCTCTGACAGGATTTGGTTCTGACCTGTAAAGCCAGCTTGAGCTCAGTGGGGTTTGCAGCTAGTGAAAAAGTGCTCCCTTCACACAAAGCTTTTTCTTCAAAAAAGAAAAAAAAAAAAAAAGAAAAAATCTTACTCCATTCTCCAACGATGACCACAACACTTGACTTGGTCTCCACTTTCCATTTCAAGTATAAATATTTTGTCTTCAAGGACAGTGATGGTAAAAATCTTTGTGTGTCTGTTCTGTAGTCAATGATGGGTCATGTGTATGTGTGCATTGTACAGATATAATTTGTTCATGTACATATGAAGTAATGCAGCTTTTTTGTTTTCTATTATGTTCTTGATCTGACCCTGATATTCATATTTTCTTAAGAGATGTATTTTGTATTGTATTAGTTAACAAACTAGAAGGCTTGTACAGCATGGGATAATTAATTAAATTATTATTCCCTCTTACTGCTCTTTAAAAACTAGTACCTGCACAAACACAAACTTTATAAAAGGATTGTATGAATGAGTGATAGTCTTAACAGCTAGCAAAATCCTGATCCAAATGACAGAGAAGCAAATGAGGATGGGTGCTCTGCTGAACCTCATACTCACAAACAAGGAGGGGCTCACTGCAGATGTGAAGGTCAAAGGCAACTTTGGCTTCAGTGACTGTGAGATGATGGCGTTTAGGATCCTGAGAGGAGGGAGTGGGACAAAAAGCAAAATCACAGTGCTGGTCTTCAAAGATCTGCTTGTTTGGACCAAGTGACCTCCAGAGGTCTCATCCCACCTCAACCATTCTGTGATTCTTTCATTGGAATTCTAAAGATTATGTCTGTACTGCATATATTGGAATATATATATGGAACAATATATGGAAACATATATTTAAAAAAGGGTATAGAATTCAAAAGTTGTCTATTATTAAAATAATCTGTTAAATAGCTTACCCTTAACTTTGAGTTTTCAATTAGGTGATTAAAAGCAGAAAATTTCAAAAAGGATTACTTCACTGATCTAGGTATCTGAAGTCACTGAAACACCTATTTTGGAAAAGGATGATCCAAAATTGCTTTTTTTTTTTTTTTTTTTAAATGAGAGCTGTATTTCTCTAAGGGAGACTAACATTTCAAGCTCTGTGCTTCAAAGCATGGTGTCATCTTGTTCTTTCATTAAACTAAGTAAACCTAATTTGTAGACTGGTTTTCAGTCTATAATATTTTATATGGTATAGCATTCAGTGGATAAAGTGTTGTAGCTGTGAAGTTGTTCATGAGTGTTAGTTAATTTTATCACAAAAGTACAATAAAATCTCCAAAACTATTCAAGGTAAGTACTGATTTATAGAGATTCCTGTGTATTGATAAACAGATGGGAAACATAAACTAATTTGCCAATTGAAAAAAAGTCATGAACCTTATTTATTCGCCAACTTCCCATCTTCCTGCCAACTCTGCCTCTTTCATGAGCAACTGAATATGCTACGGTACTCACTTGAAATTATTTCCTAAATAACTCTGTTGCTATGGTAGCAACTGCTGCTGCTGGCATTTACATGAACTCCAGTGAGGAGATTTACAGACTAGTCATTGAAAATGGTTGAGTTTGTCAGAGTTTTCATAGCCCACCCACAAAGCAGTTCCTTATCCATCTCTGCTAGAAACCAGAAGATCTGTTATAACTGGCACAGCTAGAAATGCAACAGAGGAGAAAGAAAGGCCCAATTTGTCTAGTATAGTACTAGTCTTGGCACTTTTTTTTAGAACTAATTAAAAAAAATCACAACCTTGTGGTTCCTCATTTGCACCTGTTCAGGAAGAAGGCCTCAGTTTATTTTTCACCATCAAATGATTAAGTACAATAACATTTTTTGATTTTCACATACAAACTGAAACTGTGCTCTTTGAGAAAACAACTTTCTTTTAAAATATTAAGTCTATCCTAGAATACTAATTTTTCATATCATATGAAAAATGGGTATCATTGCTTTTGAAATAAGCATAAAATATTATAAAAATGCACAAAATATCACTGCTTTTGAAAGCATTACAAGATTACTAACATTGCACCCTGAGACCTGCTAGCTAGAGGGAAACTCAAGCATTGTCATATTTACTTCATATCTCCCAGTGGTTTTGTATATAAACTGAAGACAATATGACTAGCTGAAAGGGCTGGAATCTAAGCTCAGTTTGAAGTGGGAGCCACCCGAAAAGTTTTTACCCTAATATAATTCATCCTAGAAGCTTCTTTGATCAGTTTGTTTTACTGTGACAAAGAATATTGTCTTGATGTACTGCTGACTAAAGTTTTTTTTTAAGAACTTTTGCATTTCTGATCCTTTTGGCTGTTCTATCTATGCTCTTTCAGAGCTTGGCAAGGGCCTTAAAACACAGTGCAGTAATATTTAGGGTTACTCTTAACCTTTTTTGCCCTCAAAGTACCTCTGTTAAAGATATTATCAACCCCATTTTTTTCCTTTTAGTTCAGCTGAAAGAGTCCCACATACAGTAATAATAACTGTATAAATAAATTAAAAGACATAGCTTTTTTTTTTGTTTTGCTTTCAGTACATATTCTATGTATGTCTTAAAGACTTAAATGTCTTAAAGATTTCAAAGCCTATTCCATTTACTGTGCAGATTAAAACACTTTTTGCCAAGCTGAAATGGTCCCTGAAGTAGAAATTCTGCTATAGCAAATAGGTGTGATACTGTTGGCATAGTTTCCTATTTCCAGATGTTTATTATGTGTGGCAGGTTTTTTTGAAGTTTAAAGGAATAGTTAGGTAGGGCAAATATCACACAGGCAAATTAAAGTACTGAGGACTCTGTGCAAATACTGACTAATGTTTCTAGGCTTTTCCAGAACACATTTATTATTCTTAAAGCCCTTTAAATAGAACTGAGATCTTGAAAAAGCTTGCTTCAGGATTCAGAAAGGCTACTTGGACATCTTGCCTTCTCTGTATGTTACTGACACACAGCAGCGTAACTGTCTTCTGGGTCACCAGCAATGGCTGTGGGTGTCTAAGTAGTATCATCAAATCTGAAGGAATGATGAAGGATGTTTTGGGAATGAAATGTTCTTCGTTGTAGGAGTTTGATGGCATTCTGTGTCGTTTGTGTCCAGGGGAAACAATCTCATGTGGAGATGTTGACTTAGACTTTCACCTAAACTACAGTGCAATGCTGAACATAGGACAGTTCTCTGGATAGGCAGCAATAGTGATGCTTCCCGATCTTTCTTTTATTTATTTTTTTTCAGTGTCACTGTAGCAATTGCAGTGTTATCAATATTAAGAACATATATATGCTTTCATTTTGTTAGAGAAAACAGTAGTGGTGGCACAAGTAGATGAAAACAAGTGACCAAATCCTCTTCTGTCACAGATCTGTTTCCTTCACTGATAATGTATTTCAATGCCATTTTATGACAACTTGATAATAGCATAGTGACTTTTTGCCCCTATTTTCCAGAGATATGATAGATATTACTTGCAGGGAACTAAAGAGATGCAGGTTTGTCTTTGGCACCTTGAATGTGGGAAGCTCTATGGAGCTAACACGTGGCCATTATCTCATAAAAATGTATTTTTACGTGCCCACCTTGGAAATGCAGAGGATATGGTGCTAAAGCTCTAGGCTAGCAATCCAGATTGATTTCAGAGAAAATTATGCTTTTCTTCACTGCTGATGGAAAAAAGGATTGGAAGAGAGAAATGTTGCCGTTCTTAGTAAACTTCGAAAACCTGATTACAAACAGACTTCTGAGGTGTTTTGAACTGAAAATTTTGGCCACGCGCAAAGATTGGTAATAATTTTAAGTACCTTTACGTGAGGAGACCTATTTTATTAAGAATATCTTACCATATGCCTTCTCTGTGTGTGTTTTTTTTTTTTTTTTTTTTTTTTTTTTTAAATCTTACTGGTGTTAAACAAACTACCACCCCTAAAGAGTCATAGTAATTCTGTAGTTAGGTGAGATGTTTGCAGAATTTTAAATTGTAAAAAATGTAGAAATATTGCTGGATGTAGTTACAAGAAGAAATGTATTTCTGGGAAGGATAGTTTCATTTTTGCTGGGCACAGTTAGCATTCTTTTTGTGTCATAAAACCTTCCTGAAAATTCCAAAGACTCTGAAGTTCTCTGCTATTCCTTAATCAAATCAAGATGATGATAGCAATTGTTGGAGAAATTTAATGGTGGTAGGTTACTAACTAGACTTTCTTTCATTCGTAGCTTATAGAGTTGAAACCACGTATGTTGAAGTCACATAGTTCACTTGAAGTCACTGAAAAGCTAATGAAATATAATTCTTATTGAAATAAGCTTGCCTTTTTATGTTAAAAATTAGAAGGCTTCATATATTCAAATGGCAACTTGCCTTGCCATTATCATAAAAATCTTTTTAGCTGAATTTTGCTGACTTCAAAGGCAGCTGTTCTTGTCAATCTTTGAGAATTACATATCCTTGAATACTGTAAGGCAGACCAGCTTTCTGAGACAGAAGGCTGCAATGGAGCCACAGCACACCAAATAGGCCAGATACTAAATATTTACTGGATATTCTTAGTGCTTCAGGCTTCTTGTCCTGAAACAAGTATTTCTTCTTCCTCTGCTATTAATTTCATGGATATAAATGGCCTTATGTCCTTATCATCATTAATCTGCTTAGAGTAAGCTTGCATTGTATGAACCTGTTATTGCCCAATATTCTGTGCAACCCTTCTGCAGTCATTATAAATCTGAATAACAACGTAAGGTAAATTTGGCCTGAGATTAAATACAACAGTCTGCATAGGAAGTAACTGATTTAAAAGATTTGATCTTGTCCAGAGCATGTAACATTTTGAAATCCCATATCAAACCACATTTTTTTTTTAACAACTCTACATGTCTGTGAAGTCTTTTTATACACTAAGGAAAGACATTAGAAAAACAAGGAGACTTGCGACTTCAATAACACTCAAAAAATGACAAAAAAATCTTTGAAATGGAAGAAGGGGAATGAAAGGATGTCTTAAACAGTAAAGTGGACTTAGAAATTATATATATTTATGAAATTATATATATATACTTATATTATATATATATATAATTTCTAGATATATGAATTTCCAAGCCGTGGTGGTTTTACCAAACTGGGCAGATGATCTCCACCACAACTGCTCTCTCACTCCCCCTCATCAAAGGGAAAGGGCTCAAATGAAAAGGGCTCAAGGGCTGAGATAAAGACAGGGACATCACTTACCAATTACCATCATGGGCAGAACATAAGGAATATAATAATACTAATTAATATAATTTATTTCTTATTGCTAGCAGGCTAGAACAATGAGAAACTAAAAGCAAACTAAAAACACCTTCCCCCCCATCCCCCCTCCGAGTGGTGCAGGGGAATGGAGGCTGCGGTAAATCCCTGATGCTTAATCTCCACTGCTATTCAACATTCATGCTCTGCCCCTGCTCCGTATGGGGTCCCTCCCGCGGGATGCTGTCCTTCCCAAACTGATCCTGCATGGGCTTCCCACAGGACAACAGCTCTTCAATAACTGCCCCAAGATGGGTCTGTAGCCATGGGGTTCATCTGTCAGGAGCACAGTGCTCCAACATGGGTCCCCTATGGGCAGCAGCTCTCCCCAGATCCCTTGCTCCTGCATCTGTGGTCCAGGGCCTGCTCCTGTGGGGGCTCTCCATGGGCTTACAGCTACCTTCAGGCCACATCCACCTGCTCCACTGACGGCTTCTCCACAGGCTGCAGTGTGGAGAACTGCTCTGCTGTGAGACCCATGGGCTGCAGGGGGACAGCCTGCTCCACCAGGGGCCTCTCCCCAGGCTGCAGGGGAACTTCTCTGTGCCTGGAGCATTTCCTGCCCTCCTTATACACAAGGTGCCTGCAAGGCTGTTTCTCACTTCTCTCTCTATGCTGCTGTGCAGCAGTGTTTTTTGTCTTTCTTAAACCTGCTCTCACTGAGGTTCAAACAACACTCTTTATTGACTCAGCTGTGGCCAGCGGTGGGTCCCTTTGGAGCTGGCTCTGACTGGCTCTGATCTGACTTGGGGCAGTTTCTGGGCCCTTCTCACAGAGGCCACCCCTGTAGCCCCCTGCTACCAAAATCTTGCTGTGTAAACCCAATACATGTGCTTATCACGTGTAATGATATGCTGAGGGCAAGACAAATGGCAAACAGCTCAGAATGTGATGATGATAGCAAACAAAGCTAAAAATAAGAAGTGATCCATTCCAGAAAATCCTACTTTTTATTCTAAAAGCAGAGAGAAGCTATGATTAAACTCTTGCCTAAGCTATAGATGACCCAGTTAAAGCTTTGTTCATAACAGAAGCTGTAACTTTAATCAAGCCTGACTATAAAATCTAATTATATGTCAATGTGTATGTAAGATTGGGAATCTATTTGTGCTTAGCTAGGGACAGCAAGCAGCAAGTTAATTTATGCAATTGTATTTGTACTTTTTAAGGGATTTAAGAACGCATTTCTGTTTGCTTTGTATTATAATTGATTAAAAATACTTACGTAAGTATATAATATTTTCATGTATTTACTTATTTATGTAAATACATGAACATGTATTTCACTTTGTCATAAACACTTTTTGGCATCTTCCTGTGTGGAAACAACTACATTTTTTTTTTTTTTTTTATTATTTTTATACGTATTTATTAAGAAAGGCAGCCTGGTGCTCTCTGTAGCTTGTTTTTGGTTTTCAAAATAATGATTTCTAATTATTGAAAAGTATATAGGTGCAGAAGAAGCTTTACATCTAAATGACTTTTAAATATATGTAAATAGTTTTATTATCTGTATTGTTTCAGTGGAGAAAGGAACACAGAAGTAATAATAGTTATTTGAAAATAAAATATCTAAAGACTTTAAAAGGATTGATCTATAATTGGTCTATAAAATGATATAAAAAAAAGAACTTTCAGAGAA
Source organism: Heteronetta atricapilla (assembly GCA_011075105.1). Lineage (NCBI taxonomy): Eukaryota > Metazoa > Chordata > Aves > Anseriformes > Anatidae > Heteronetta > Heteronetta atricapilla. The sequence continues at coordinate 37,555,941 of CM021733.1, forward strand.
AAATGTTTAAACATTGCCTTGCAGTAAAGTAAAATTAGTAATGATATGGAAATAACTATCCTGAAATAAAAAATATCGCTTAGGTTACTAGACTCCTTGGTCATGATCTTGGTCCTTTCCTACTAACTTTGTGGTGCAGTTTCACATATTCCTCATATTTGCCTTCCAAGAAACAAAACTGATGTTATATGTCAGATTAAATGCAATTGGCACAACAACCATCTACTTACTGGTGGTAAACATACAAAATAGTGGAACTTCTGAATCAACCAGAAAGCTGAATCAAGTGGAGACTCAAAACAAAACAAAAAATAGAATCCTTCTTTCCTTTTCTCCACCCCTCCTACCCAAGGCATATTTTGATTAGTGAAAATTTTGTTTCTGTGACAGTGTCAAAGATTAGAGGAAACGAAACAGTAAAGGGCTGGAAACAGTCATTAATGCAGAGAAATATTAGAGTGCTTGCAAGCGAGCGAAGAAATCATTTTCTTTCTTTCCTTTTTTTTCATATTCAATTCAGAAGAATTTAATTATTTAATTCTTTTAAACAGGAGTCTAACCATGATTTGTAGGTCTAATATTTTTTTCCTATATCAAGCCATTTTTCATTGTCTGAAACAAGTTTTAAGAGTCCATACTTTAGATAGCTGATCAGGTGACAGATAAAACAGTATACTAGTCTTTGCAAGTAAGTCCTAATTCTGATGTAAACAGTTTCCTTTGCATAACAGCTAAGTGTTGTTGTTTTTTTGGGGGGGGGGCTTTTTTGTTTGTTGAGGGAGAACCCTGCTATAAATGAGACTATGCTTCTTGCATGTTCTCCAAGTGAAGGACCTAACTGAAAAAGGGATGGGTGATGACAGTTCTCAGTGTGTGCTGTGTGTGTCTCAATTGTGGCCTATGTATTGTGATTGCCAAACGAAGAAGATCCTTAAATCTGCTCTTAATCATAGGATTTAAATTGAAATGCGTTAAATTGTCCTTCAGTGCAGTTCCTAATTTGAGGAGAATAATAGTAAGAAGAATAATAGGTGGCTGATAGCCATTGTCATACATGTTTTTCTCATCTGTAGAATCACAGAATCACAGAATTTCTAGGTTGGAAGAGACCTCATGATCATCAAGTCCAACCTCTGACCTAACACTAACAGTCTCCACTAAACCATATCCCTAAGCTCTACATTTAAACGTCTTTTAAAGACTTCCAGGGATGGTGACTCCACCATTTCCCTGGGCAGCCCGTTCCAATGTCTAACAACCCTTTCGGTAAAGAAGTTCTTCCTAAGATCCAACCTAAATCTCCCCTGGCGCAACTTAAGCCCATTCCCCCTCGTCCTGTCACCAGGCGCGTGGTAGAACAGACCAACCCCCACCTCCCTACAGCCTCCTTTGAGGTACCTGTAGAGAGCGATAAGGTCACCCCTGAGCCTCCTTTTCTCCAGGCTGAACAATCCCAGCTCCCTCAGCCGCTCCTCATAGGACTCATTCTCCAGGCCCCTCAGCAGCTTTGTCGCCCTTCCCTGGACTCGCTCAAGCACCTCGATGTTCTTCTTGTAGTGAGGGGCCCAAAACTGAACACAGTATTCGAGGTGCGGCCTCACCAGAGCCGAGTACAGGGGGACAATCACCTCCCTAGCCCTGCTGGTCACACTGTTTCTTATGCAAGCCAGGATGCTGTTGGCCTTCTTGGCCACCTGAGCACACTGCTGGCTCATATTCAGCCGACTATCAACCATCACTCCCAGGTCCTTCTCTGCCTGGCAGCTCTCCAACCACTCATCTCCCAGCCTGTAGCTCTGCTTGGGGTTATTGTGCCCCAGGTGGAGGACCCGGCACTTGGCCTTGTTGAACTTCATGCAGTTGACCTCAGCCCATCCATGCAGCCTATCCAGATCCTCCTGCAGAGCCTTCCTACCCTCGAGCAGATCGACACACGCACCTAACTTGGTGTCATCTGCAGACTTACTGAGGGTGCACTCAATGCCCTCGTCCAGATCATCAATGAAGAAATCTACGTCAAGAATCTAGCTGAAGTTATGGCACTGTTATTGCATGGTTCTGACTTGCACCTTTGCAGAGCAGAGAAAAGGGATGTACTAATCCTGGTGACATTCTTTAAATTAGTTATTACATTTATAAAAGTGATTCCTTCCATCTGTGATGGTGAAGTTTTTTTTTTTTTTTTTTTTTTCGAAAGATGCCTAAATGTCAAATATTAAAGTTAACGCATTGAGATTTGCTGCTGTTACACCATTTAACTTCGTATATTACTACATTTCAAAATGTTTTTTAATCTTTACTTTTTTTTTTTCCTGAAAGAAATGAGCAGGAATGTGATAAACAAAAAAATGCTAGGTGAATAAGCATTCTTTATTTATTATTTATATGAATATAGAAATACAGATGGGAAGGAGATTTAAGAATCCTTCTCCTTATTCAAACACAGAGTTTTCTAGTGTTTCTGGAGTTTCAAGATTTTGATGGTCCCAAAACAGATCTGTATAGAGACTGGTCCAAACTATGAATGTTTCACATTTGAATGTGAACAGAACTGTTGCCCAGCTTGTGGGTAGATATTCTGGTTCAAATTTGTAAACATTCTTAATGTAATTCTCCAGCTATGGTTATGAACAGGTGTGTCTAATGCAGCCTACTGAATTTAGGGGTAAAATGCCCTAAGTTATTGGCCCAGTTTCAGACATCTACTTTAAGATACCATAGGAATTATTTTAATACGGAGATAATATTTTTATATTTTGATTCTTGAAAAAAAACAGCTATATTGGTTTGTCTGAAATCTGTTTAAAAATCCTGGTCTTTAGCACATGTCAGGCATTTTGTCCTTCTATTTTTTGGTTTACTTTGTAATGTTTTATGAACAACTGGAAAAAGTTTCTTATTATGGGAAATATTCATCTATAAAAATAAGCATCCTCTGTTGGTCAGGTTATATTGTTGGACACTGTCCACTCTTGGACACAGTGGAAATACCTTTCAATTTGACTAAGTAAAGTTCCATTTCTTGTGGACTGTCAAAGCTATGGAAGTTGCCTTTGTCCTCAGTGTGATACCACTGCCAATTCATTTTATTGTAGTAAGCTGGGCAGACCTTATTAAGTCCCCCTCTTGCACTGTTAGACAAGTTTTACTATAGGATACATTGAAATATATTAGAAGAATAGAACTTGTGCCCTGAGGTGATATTTTTGGTATCTTAATATATTTTTTTCTAATGTGGTCATAAGTGGTGGTTGCTTTACACATGTAAAGTTTTTCTGTGTATCTTCAGAGCTGTGCTGAAGCAAAGACAACACAGCTCTGGACAAACACTCTAGGCATACAATGACAATAAACTCTTTTGATTGCTTTCTCTGGTTTTTCTGTCTTCCCTGTCTCCTCTTTGCAGTCAGTCAGCATTATTTCCTCTTATGTGGCAGAATGCTTTTCATTTTCAATACAAATGGGATAATACCTTGCTAAAAGGGATGAAAGTCACTGCAAAGTCACTGTGGCTCTCAATGTTATTGTTAATTAGGTGAAACTTTTCAGAATGTAGTGACCTGTTTAAAGCTTCTCGTACTGTTTCTGGATTTTCATTGTTATGACATCTGAAGTCAGATTGTTCTTTTCACTTTTCAACATATTCAACTAATAGTTAAGCTTCATTATTTTATTACCTTGTGGCAATTAATCTTTGAAAATGCTGCTAACTTGAATCTCATTGTCACCCACCCCAAAGTCGTGTACTTATCTTTGCTGCACCTTCTATAACCAAATCTGCTCATGTCTTTGAAGCAGTGTGTGAATGGTGTAGCCCTGAAGCTGCTCTCTGTTTCTCAAGGGAAATATTTTTCTTGACTCAGTGAAGTTCCATCTCTTGTGGACTGTCAAAGATATGAAATTTCTGTTTGTCCTTGATTTGGTACTACAGCAAATTCATTTTGTCATAATAACGTGAACTCAGGTTTGTATTCAAGAAGTAAAAGCCTAGAGCCCCTTAAAGATTCCCCTTAGCTCATTAGATGCTGTAGAATCTTACTCTGTGGAGTGCAAAATCATATAACTCTGACGGGACTTCCAGAAAAATCAGCAGAACTAGTTCAGGGATTAATCTGTCTCTAAGCTTCTATTATCCATGATATAAAGTTCATATTGTAAGTAGCCCATTTGTAACTTCAGCCTGTAGGTTATCTGGTATCTACAAGTTGTCTACTTACAGCAAATGTTAAAAAAAAAAAATCCTTTGTAAAAGAAGGGATCATGACTGTAGTTGAAGAGACCTCTAGTCTTTAGACTTTTTTTTTTTTTTTTTTGGAACTCTCATTCAGTTTTGAGAGAGTTTACATGCATGAGGTATGTAGAATTTGATCCTTAGTTCCTAGCATGCTTAGGAGAACACAAACTGGCGTCTCTGCCTTCCCACAGATCTTGTTGTTGGCATGAGATCCAGAGACTGAGATTTTTTACTTTAGATATATCCTCTATACTAACAGCCAAGTAAATAGAGAAGTATGAATGTTTTTGTTCATACAGAGTTGAATTTAAATCATATGTTCTGCTTTCTGGATTTTATTTTAAAATTCTTTTTAGGAATTACTTTGATTTCTGGCATAAATGAGGCATTTAAGCAAGCATGGTGTACATGTACCTTGAGAGCCTTGTAGAATAATGGTGAGATAACTTCAGACTTAAAGACCAAGCTTATGTTTATTTGAAGATTAAATTCAAAGTAATTTACAATGAGTACAAACGTAAAGTTCCTGCCAAATTCACCTCAGTTCTCCAATCATTTTTAACACCAACTCCAATATGATTTAGAGTCAAAATTATATTTGTTCTGCATCCATACTGACTAACATTGCAATAGGTATGTAAGACTCTTCCGAATTTGGCCAAGCCTGCTAAGTGGCTGCTAGCACCAGTTTGTCAGGGATTATGGCATGTTTTTTAAAGTTGTTGTGAAAATTTTGAATTGCAGTGGGGAAACAAGAAGCTTTTTTTAAAATGATACATATCTGAAAAAAATATACATTGTGAGAGCATGTTGTCTTGAACACTGAGATTGAAGACTTATGTATTCACTGGAAAATGGCAAGTTCAGCAGCTGCAGGTTTCTTCATAGATTTCAGCTCAAAAGATGAAATTGATATCTGTACTAAAAGTTTCAGCTATGTTTGATATCATTTCTTTGATGATAAAATTTTGTCAAGGTAAATCTTTGTAATGGCTTAGAGTTTGAAATCACTGAGGCTTATTCTATGCAAAAAAAGATGTAGGAGACATTTTAGTTTGTCTGAAAAGTGTGTTTGATGTGTGTTTCACCATAAAATGAAAAATGGTGATGCTGAAAAGAAAATTCAGAAAACATAATTCAGAGCTCTGGTGTCAGGCTTTCTGCAAATTCAGGCAAGCATGACTTCAACAGCTTAATTGCAGTTTTTGTTCTTAGGGTTTTATTTCCTATCAAAGAACTATACTGGAATCACTTTTCTTGTGCTACAGAATCTTGATTTTCCACAGAAATTGAGTGGCAAACTCTGCAGCTGCAGAATTAAAAATCATACAGATTATAGGAGGGTAATTCAGTTCTGGTAGTTTACTAATTAGACCTGTACTCTCTTGTAAAAGTTTTGCAATACATTCTTCAGGAAAGTATGTGTAATTTCTTTTACCATGTTTTGGTAGATAATAAACTGTCTTTTTTTTTTTTTTTCTTTGCAATTTTTACATACAAATTTTCAGCTGTCTTGTCCCTGACTAAGATGTAATCATGTGAGTCTAGTTGCACAGAATGAACTCTACCCCTCTTGTGCCCAGCTTCTCATAATGTCATAACTATTTAAGTATTTCATTAAGTCTGGTACGTGAAGGCTGCATACATCCTGATAGATAACTGGGAGTCTTAACACAATTTCAGTATAATTTTACCTATGTCAAACCCTTCTTACCCCTTTGTGTGAATGTGTGACATAGCTTCAATAACAGGTGAGTGCCTGTAAACAGGGAGAAATGTTTGAAATTGGTGAATCTGTTCATCAGAATTGTTTCTTGTATGATTCGTTTCCAACCTGCCATAAGTAGAAAATACCATATTCTTTCTACCCTGACTTGAAAAGAACATTATATATATAGGCATTGGTGAGTCAGGGTAAATAGAAACATGAATTCAAGTTTGATAATGGAACAGGTCTTTAAGACCTGTAAAGTATGCTGAGTTTTAATTGAGACATAATAGGGGCTGCCAACTTCTGCTCCCAAGTATTACTGTCAGGTGTGGCTTTCTGCAAAGAGACAGCTAGAACTGAGTTGTAGAAATGTGGATTTTTATGTTTTATTTTTAGCATAACTGTGAACTTAAAAGTAGAAGAAGTATTGAGTGAAATTGTCTCTGAAATAGTGATAGAATCAGGCATTTCACTTTAGGATCAAGTGCAGTCCAGCAAATCAGCAACACCATGCTGACCAGCAGGTAACGTGTTGCCTAGGAAATGTTAGTTGGTCTAGATGCTAGTGTTATGCATTGTATGGAGGTAGGAGGATTTGCTGTGTCACTTTGTGGGGTTTAGCTGAGCACAGGGTTTGCATTACCATGAGAATTTGGTTTTGGTTTGAACCCATTTTTAATTTTTACTGATGATGGGATTAGAAATAATCGTCTGAGTCATCACTGGACCATCTCCTAGTTCTCAGAAGGTAACTTCGTGGTAGGTATCTAGCTCAGATGAGCTCATGAAACAGTTCTCTCCACACCACAAAACACATCCCAGCACTTCAGAATAAACTGCACATGCTGCCAGATGGTAAAAATGCAAAGCTTCTTGAAATGCGTAGTTTGAAATGTATGCTGTCTCTTTTCTCCCTTAGTTTTCTCCTCCCCTCAGGTTCTTGCTCACTTCTTTCCCACACCTTCCCCCATACTTTCATGACTTTACTCTCCAGCACCAGTTCTTTTCCCACCCCTTCATCCAGCTGCTTCCATCGCTCCTCCAGATCTTTAATTGCATTCTCTGCTTCTTTCTTTGGCTTTATGTCACTCTCCGAATTGTAAACCTTTAAATTACTTCCTAGGTTTTTAATCTGACATTTGAACCCTTTTTCCAATTTTTCTCTATAATCTTCTTTGTGGACCATCGGTTTGGAGAGAAACTTGAGGTGTGCAGTTAACACTTGATACCTCTCAATTCTGTGTGTCCACAGTGGCATTTAAATCACAACAGAAATTAATCAGTTTTGCTTTCTGCTTATGTAAGACAATATAATATATTTACTGCTAAAATCAAAGCTGTTCTGAACCTTAATATGGTTAGTGGAAGCAGTTTACAGGAACACCTCAATTGTCTGATTCTCTATGGTGTAATGATTCAGTGATCTTTTACTTGTTTAGAGAATAACTTTCTTCCTCTACCTCTAAACTGTCATTTTTCAGCTCCACATTTGAAGAACTCAGTGTATTTTAACCAACAGAGGTTCTCTCTCATCAATGATAAGGAGTGAGAGCAGGAATCTTTTTGTATCCTTTCATCTCAAGATGATAGTGACTTTAGGCCTCTGCCATACAAAGCAATAGATACTGTAAAGGAAAACTAAAGTAGCTTTAAATGCATCACTGCCCTTTGGAGTTCAATGGACGTGTTTTGAGATTCATTTTTCTGTGAAAGTTCTTAACCATTTATGAATTATAACTGAAGACATTATTTCATTTCAGCTCATTCAAATAGTTAAAAATTGTTGAATATCCCAGCACAGCAACTGAAAGTGTAGGTTGAAGGTTTTTTCTTTGGTTTTATAATTTAAAGATGACCTAAGTAAAACAAAAACATTTAAGTCATTTTCCAAAATGCTTTTATATTTCTGCATAACAGAGACATGAAATGTTTATCCTCCAATATTAGGTTTGAAAATATATTTCAAATCTTCTCTTTCTTCATGAGACAGAAAACACCTTTGTCTAGCTCTAGCAGTGGTGGTCTGATTTTCTGTTTAACTTTATGGCATGTATAAGAGCTGGGTTTTGTATATAAGCTTGTATAGGTGCTGGGATGTTTTAGTGCAGATGAAAAGGACTAGGCACCTGATTCTCCTTGTTTTTATATTCATGTCTAGTGTCTCATATCCCTTGTCCAAATGGAGGCAATATGAAGAAGCCCTTCTTCAAACCAGATGTTGTTTGGAGCATATTATAAGTTGCGGAAGGACTACTGTATTTTTGCCTGAGGAAACCTAGGCAGACAGGCAGATGGATCTGTTGTTGAGTGAAGCTTATGTAAAAGCAGTTTCCTGGGGATCCACTCACTATGTAGACTTGGTGAATCCTTCATCTGCACTCAGGATTATCCTGGATTTGCTGGAATGCTATAGACCAGGGCTGGGACTCACAGTTGACTTAGTTCCCTCAGATTCTTTTTGTTGTCAGTGAGGATAAATAGATACTTTTGATTTTTTCTGACCAAATATAGATGCTCTCTTTAGAATAGGGAAATAGCACTCCAGATAAGATTGTTTGTCTAAAAAGAGAGCTTTAAATTATTAGCATTTTTCATCTGTTCTATCCATTATATTTGCCTATTTGGAACACTTTTACTAAGGGAACACTTTTGCTTCTGGTGACTCCATGTAAGTGACATTTCTGTAGGCCCTTGTTAACTAACTTATGATTGTTAGCGTAAGTTGTGCAACTAAGCATTGAGATTTTTAAAAGCTAGTGGAATTTCATACATGAGAAATAGATTTCTTTTGCCCTTATTTCTAAGAAATACTGAATAACCCTGGGGCTTTTTCCATAATATGGAATAAAGAGGAAACAAAATCTCAGAGTTTCTTTTATAGATGATACTCCTCAGAGAATCAAAGCTGCTTCTGAGCAGTTTGCTTTGTGAGATTTTAAAGCAAGGTATAACGAGTTTTATTTATTTATTTATTTTAAGAGTTTCGAAGTACACAAACCTTGTTTGATTTTGGAGAAATGAAACCAAAAATTCTACTGAAGTAAACTTGATTATCCTCTGAACACTACAGGTAATGGCCAGCTAGCCTACTCATGCTGTAGTTTCTGTATTGTCAGTGTTGTACCGGATGGCACAGTGTCATTTGAAGATATGCAATGTGGGCTTTGGGGAACTTCCCGGTGACAGGAAAAAGTAAAATAATTAAGTTTTTGCTGTTGTAGTAGTTTTGTTTTGTAATTCAAATTATGCTTCTTGCTATGAAGTATCAGAAACAAACAAAATACTCTTTCTGAGATTCTAAGCACCTGTAGTCATTTCTTTTTCAATCATGTCAAATTCTGTCTTCTGATAACTTGTTTGCAATGAAATTTGCTGGGTTATATTCATCCCTCTCATACTTCTGGGGAGAACATTGGCCTTTGAGTTTAATTACACTCAAAAATTGAACCAATTTGTTGATATGTTTTGTGTTGGATTTATAAAGCTGAAGAATAGCATTATCATGGGAGGAGGGCTGTGACATTATTGTAAGGCAGTTTTATTTAACTAACATTACAGGTAATAATTATACCACTTTTTATAACTAATAGGTTTAGTCTAAACACTATTATTACTATTCCAACAGGAATTCCTAAGATTCTTAAACTGCCGCTAGAATCTGAACACATCTTCTGCTATTTACTTAAAAAAGCTAGGCCATATTGCAGTGCTGTCATTTGACAGTCATTTTTTCTCCTAATAATATGTATTTATTTATATTATTATTTATTGTCCTTCTGTTGCATTGAACAGTAACTGTCAAATCACAGAATATTCTTTATGTATGAGTAAATCCTTTCAGGACTTTTATGTATGAATTTTGTCCTTCTAGTTGCTTTTAAGTTGATTGCTACATGAGCACTAACTGTAGAAAGACTTGGACTGTCTGGACAGCCTTGTTTTCTAGGGTAAGCAGTGCTGGTCCCATGGGAGCAGCCCCCAAGGTCCCCATGGGACCACATGGAATGCAGCTTGAGACTTGATTCCATAAGTCCATTCCTTTTCTTGGCCAGAGATAAGAAAAGCTCTGAATGACTCAAGATCTCCACACAGGGTAGCAGAAATCAGTGGGAACAGATCTGTGGAATGAAAATGTTGGGGTGGTCCACACCTTTTAGAGGGATTATTTCAGCATATCTCACGTCTGGTCCCATGGTACCATTAGTGGTTAGGAGCATACTTTCTGGTTTACCTTAGTGTGTGTGAATGGAATCCAGTTGGTGTCTTCTGGGTCTTCTCCATAATGTGAACCAAAGCATAGCTAAGTGAAAACTTGCCTTAGAAGTGGATTCATCATCTGAATTGAAGTGCTAATGTAGATGAGCCCACAGGGAGCCTAGCTATCCTGTTTGGAAATGCCACCAAGAGGTGCTTCACTCCAGATATCTGAGTCAAGTCCTGAAGTTCAGATTTTTGGCATCCAAATGTACTGTTCCAGTTTTGTTACTACAAATTTCCAGCTAAGAAATAATACTAAGTAGTATTTTGTAATTTAATGTATTTTTTTTTTTAATTTATAGAACATTATTATATTTTTGCTAGCAATGGTATTTTATTCTTCTAAAGAATATAAATTATTTTCATGTCTGTAGTCTACCTGAGGATGGCACTTGGAATTACTCTGAATAACCTCCAGATGTGATATTAGACATGTTAAAACCATGCTTCATAGGATGCTTTCTGGGGAAAAAACAAACGAACCAACCAACAAAAAAAAAACAGTTTCCTTTTTGGGGGATTCTGAAATTTTAAGCATTTCTGCTGAGGAAGCTTTCTCTGACATCACATTGAGAAAGAATAATAATAATAATAATAAATACACCTATGAATAACTCTATATGGAGTTAGTAAATTATTACATTAAAATCGTGAAAGATTCATTAATCAGGGTATTTTCTTTTTAAACATTTTTTTTTTTTTTGATGAGTGCTGTTGCTGGACAGGAAGATCCTGTGTTTGATCCTGTTGTCTTTGTTTTCTGGTATTTCTTTTTCATTACTATACCATAAGCTATCTTTGGGCATTTGCAACTGTGAATTGTCTTGGTAAATTTTGCTGTTAAGCTTTTCTTGTACTTGATTCTAATGGAAGATTAGACTGTGCGTGAGTGTGTGTGTGTGTGTTGTATCTATAGCTGCTTGAGTAATGGTTTACTCAAGTTCTGAATTTTCCATCAAGTTTTAATATTAGGAACTAATGTGTATAAACTTAAGTAGGTTAAGACAGTTTTGTACTTGGAGAACATTCTTTCATTGAGAAATGTCAATATTTTTCTCAACTGTGAAATTTCATCTGTTTCTGCTGGATAATAGCTGTGTTCTCCCCTTGCTCCCCATGCAGCTTCCCCCATCAGGATGGCTCTCTGAGCTCTGTCTGTCTGCAAGGTGAAACTTTCAACGAGCTGTAGATAGTAACAGATCGGGTGGAAAATGCTGCTTTGGGAGGCCATGATCAGTGGTGGTTTAATTGCCATGTTTCAGAATTGTTTATTTTCTACAATAGATTTATCTTTCTTTTTGAATATATTGTATTTGAAATAGATGAGAAAGACAAAAACCCTGATGTTGTAAGTCGCCTTTGGTGGAGAACAAATGTCATTTGTATTAACTCCTACCCATTAAGTTCTGCCAAGTATTAATCTACCTTCATGGGAAGTCTCTCTCAGATGTCTAAAAATGCTTCCACTACTTAGAAGCAGTTTGTGTTGTTTTAAGTCATGCTGAGGTAATTGGGATGTAGAAGATTGTTCCACTGTCAAATAGACTAGGCAGTAAGAAAACGGTGTTTACTTTCCATTTATTTTCTCAGGATAATGTGTTTTCTAGAAAGAAGCAGAAATTAACAATGAAGGCTCACATAAGGCTACCAAAAGCACTTCAGTCAGAGCACTGATGTCACTAGAAAAAGAGCATGACATATTTTAGGAAAGTCTGAAAGCAACTTATAGAATATGTTTAAGATGTAAATTTAATATGTGGTCTTTTCTCTGAATGGTCATCTTAATGCACAGCTGATTCTATCTATTTGGATATTGTGGCTGCATTTTAGGTGAAAATTGAAATCAGATGGCTCCTTTTTCTTTTCTTTTCCTTTTTCTTTTCTTTTCTCTTTCTTTTTCTTTTTCTTTTTCTTTTTCCTTTTCTTTTTCTTTTTCTTTTTCTTTTTCTTTTTCTTTTTCTTTTTC
>CM021733.1:37568118-37698659 GCA_011075105.1 Heteronetta atricapilla
TTTTTCTTTTTCTTTTTCTTTTTCTTTTTCTTTTTCTTTTTCTTTTTTATTTTTTTCCAGCATGTAATTGAATATCTGATCTAATGAAATGTAAGAAAACAAGGGACAAGATCTTTTACTGCAAGTATAAGGTAAACTTGATTGGGTTTCTGTGTTTCTACTGAGAATTGAATGGAGGCTGATAGAAAGGACTGTCAAACCAGCAGTGAATGCATAATGTGGGCATCTAAAATAATAATGTTGCCAATCTTTGAAGTCTATATTACAGACTTCATGTGCCCAACCTGCCTCTAACTAGGTCAATGTTTTCTGATAGTTGAATGATTTATTTTGATGCCAGTGTGAAAATGCAGGTGTCTTATTCCTGGATACAAGTGGTGAGTACAGTTGCCAAAACTATAGTGTTTTTCATCCATAAGAAACTGTGTTTTTCATTACGTTGGGCTTGGTTTGGTCATAAATAGCCAATAGTACTTTCTAATTACTCTGTAGCCAAGGATTTTTCTTTTCTCTTTCCTAGAAACTCTGAAGTGCAATGTTTCTAAATTTTAGCATTTTCCTTGTGTGCTACAGTCATTCAGTGAAATTGTCAAGATAGCAGTCAAGGGTTCCTGAGGTTTTGAGTCACAGCTCTACTATAGGGTGCCAAAATCCTTACTAGACTTCCTAGCATGCCAGATTGCAAGATGAGGTTCCCAGGACTTCTAGACTGCCAGGTGTGTGACAAAGGTTCTGGCATAACTTTCTTTCCAGTATCTGACAAACACTGTCTCCTCCATTAGACACACCTGACACAATTCTCCACAACCCCAAATTTCAGTTTTCAATACCCCTTCCACGAACAGTCTTCCTGACATATATGCCCTATATCTCTACAGGCTTTTTCATTTCACTTGTGATCTGTGTTTGATGAGAATTTTACAGAGTCCAGAGTATATTGGAGGAGGTCTTCTGGCAGGGTGAGACTCTCTTCTATGTCTTTTTTCTTCTGCAGGTGACACTAGGCTTTAGAAAGTACTCTTTAATGTGTTTTTTCAGGATGCCATATACCTTTTGAATTACATAGTTAAATCATAAAACACTGTTCTTGGAATTGTACAAGAACTTATACACAAATAAATTCTAACAAATTGGAACTAAGATGAGGATTTTCAGAAACAAAACGAGAATAAAGTGCTTGTGAGTATCAATTTCATGCCTGACTACCTTTTGTCCTTTGAAAAAATCCCCCTAAAAACAATGGTAACTGATTAATGCATGTGTTATTAAAATATCAAATACTAGGAAGTAAATACATACGATGAGAATTTGGAAATATGGATTCCTCAATGTTTGCCATAACCAGCATACTTAGAGTCTGCATTTAGAGTCTTCTTTCTAATGAAATACATGAATTCATAACATATGTAAGTGTGAGTTTGTGCATTTCTACAGTTCAGTGTACCTTATAACTGTTATTTTTACTTGATTAAAAATAAGAATTCTTCATAGATTTCTGTTTTTTGCCCAATATCTTAGTGGGGTTTCTAGTATCACAAAGCAGTTAGGTAATTCATGCTGGAAATGTCAAAGATAGACAATAAAATAAACCAGATGAATTTGATTCATGTGGTTTATTGAATTGTTAATTTGAAATGTTTAATTGAATCTGATTGCTATACTGCATAGAAATATGGAAGAGGAGGATTCTTTCCGTATGCCTGGAGAGCACCTACTGCCTTGATAACAAACTACTTGGAACAGATGGTGTTCACCCAGGAGTGCTACAGAAACTCAGGAAGGAAATAGCTGTATTACTCTTGGTGATGTGTAACCTTTCATTTAAAATTGTCTTGGCAACTAGGATTAGAAGATGGCAAATAGGATGCCAATTTTTAGGAAGAGCTTGATGTGAAATCTAAAGAACTACATGCTTGTAAGTCTGTCTACTGTATAAAGCAATAAAAAATTACAAAAGGTAATAAAAAATTACAAGTGGATAAATATAATACAGATACAGTAGATATACTTGAGAATAGTCAGAATGGATTTTGTGAAAGGAATTATTGCATAACAGACCTTTCAGAGTTCTCTGAATGAATCGGCACACCTTGTTGATTAGGTAACCCAAATGATGTGCTGTGCTTGGACATCTCAACATCTAAAGACAATGTCTCTCACCGAGGCTTTTATGAAAACAAAACAGCCAAGACCTGAGAGGGAACATCTTTCTTTTGATAAATAATTAGTTGAAAGGCCAAAACTGTGGGTAGTAGTATATTATTTGGTTTTGTAATGGCGGGAGGAAAGACTGTAGGGGTCGGTCCAAGATCTAAACTATTCAGTATATTCCCAGGTGGTACGGAAGTTTTGCTGATAACTCTAAGTTATGACAGGGAACAGAGCTGTGGATGACTGTGAAGAATGGCACTGTCTGAAAGGGCGATAAATTGGCAGATGAAATTCTCAACTTAATGTTAAATAGCAGCCAAAAAAGGAAATAAAAAGTTAAGATGCATAAGGAAAGAAATGGAGAACCAAACAGAACACCATTGCACTGTTGCAGAAATCTGTGGTTTGAGAGAATTTTGAATATTGTGCATGTTTCTGGTGCCTTCTCTTGAGAAGATCCAAAAAGAGTAATTATAGCAGCAGAATCATTTTCTTATCAGGAGGGTATTGCTTATGTGTTCAAGAAGATCAAACTGCAAAATTTCACCCAGTTTTTAGTCCCTTACAGATAGGAATTTAAACTACAAGTCCCTAAGTATGCCAAATTTGATTGAAATTCCAGTATGAATCCATTTAATGACATAATACGTTCAGGTATTATAATACAATGCAGTTTTTCAACATGCACCTGATTCAGAGCTTACTGAAAACAGTTGGACAGGTTCCCATGAACTGCAGTAGACCTGGAATCAGGCATCTCACAGCAAATGAAGAACCTGCTGTTAGAATTTGATGAATAGAATTGCACTAGAACCTGGCTGGAGCTGTATTTTTTCTAGTTCTTTTTGTAAGGAAACGTGCAGCATCTGCAAATACAGAAATTAGATGTTATTGAATGTCATTTGATTGCATTAAACCAATGCTTGGTGCAATAAATATTTTTGCAAATCTCACCAACTCTGCAGGTAGTAGTTTCCAGATATGGTAGTTTCTCCATTTTTTTCTAAGGTTTGTAATTTAAACTTGTATTTCAATCACTGGGAGGAGAGGTTATTTTTAATAAGTACAGGCAGATGTCTTCTCTTTCTTTTGGCAACTTTAATCTGAAAAAAAAAATTAAAGATTTGCTAATTAATTTTTGCCTGTTGAGGCTCCCTACCTTAAGTAAGCTCTGTTTGTCACAGTTGCTTTGCAAGATCTTTGTCCTGAGGACTAACTGGCGGGTTAGATGGTCTGTGACATTCAACAAACGTGGAACATTATTCAAGAAAGGAGAATGTAGCCAGAATTTTAGACACTTCTGTGCATTTAAAATGAGATATTCTCAATGCTTTTTCCCACTGTTTACAGCTTTTTGCTATATCTTCTGGAAATTACTCTTGTTTTTTAGTTGATGGTGTAATAATGGAGAATCAGTGGTGGCATCACCATTCTCCACCTTGAAGATTTTAGTTCATTTTGGATGGGTTTTTATGCCTCTTTCTTTAGACTGCTGAGTTATTTTATCATCAATTGTTATAGGAATGTATCACTATAACAAGTTCCTGTTATTTTAAATGATTTTCAGAGTAAGTACTTGAGGAAACTTTATTGGAGTAGCTAGTTTTCAAAAATCACCAATAAATTCCTATCTAGTTTTGAGGCTATTATTTGAAGCTGCCTTTACTCTCAGTCCACCTAACTGAAAGTCAAATGTAACTAATATTATAAACAGTTCATCCTACTGAATTCATTGTGACTGACACCATACAAAATATTTGAAACATTTAATACTTACTTAGAACTTTGCATTTCTTTTGCTTTAGAGTGTCATGCTTCTCCTGACACTGTTTTTTCCCTCTTCTCTATGTCTATCATAGGTTGCTTAGTACAGGAAATACCAGATGCATTTTTACAATGCAACAGTATGTCTTTCATGACCTCAGTGCTTGGAAAGAATTCCTCCTATGTATTCTTGTGAATTTGTCCAACTGATTCTGAAATGAATGTCCAGAGATTCAAGTGTATGAAAATTCAGATGAAAATACAGAGAAATGTGCATAAAGGTTGGGACTCAGTCCAGATAACTGGACTGAGGTAAGAATTGTGATACATGTTGGCAGAGGAGGGTCTAACAGGAATCTGGTCTCTTCCATTGACTGAATCTCCTGTGATATCAGTCTTCTCCATAACTTCTTCCTTTCCACTACATGTAGCAATTTAGCGGGTGAGGATTATACACCACTGATAGTTTTATCCCACTGTAAAAAGTTAATGCTATCCAAGGAAACTTTAGCAAGAAATATTTGAAACAAAATATTCATTTAATTTTATGAGAGTATTTTCACCTACTATGCTTTTAAATTAAATTCACTTTTTTGCTTACTGTTTTTTTTTAACGGAAGAAAGTTGGAATAATGGTAATTTATTACCTAAGAAATATCTAATTGATTTCAGTAACAATTAGAAGTCAGTTAAGACAAGTAAGAGTACTTCACAAATGAATCAAAAGAGTTTGTAATTATACAGTTAAGTAAATTGCTGTGAATACATCTTTAAATATGCAAATTAACTATTACTCCAGCCTTTCAAAAATAACTTTACACTGTTCTTGACAATTTTATATTAGTAGTAGGAGCCACCTTACATCACTTTGTTTTCCCTTCTGACGTTCTTTGTGGGAAATTCTGTATAATGTATTGAAACAGTGGCAGGGAATATAGTTCTCCTCTATTGAACGTTGTTATTAGGAAACACATTTTGTCTGACAGATTTAATTGTAATTTATTTTAGATAGTGTAGCTTATGGATATCTCATTCTAAACTAATCTAGAGGAATTAAAGTTTTGTGGCTGTTAAATGTGTGTCTGTTTTTTTGTAGTACTACTAGCTAGTCATTGAGGAAAGCCCAGTTGGAAAAACAACTGTGGTGAGGAAGCTGGTATCTGAAGCAAGGGTTTATAAAAGAAGAGTTGTGAAGAATGTAAATGTTATCTTTTTGGAGATAATACAAAAATACATGCTTTTATGGTCCTGTCACATCTTCCCCAAGACTTGGCCATAGATAAGACCATATTCAGCTATAGAAAAAACAACAACAACAAAAAACCACAACCCTCCCAACAAAAACAAAACAAACACATTGTCAAGTAATTATAAGACATTTTATTTAACTACATTATATCTTACATTGCAGAAAATCATGATCTGAAAGCAAGTTGGTAAATAAGCTTCTCCTTTTCTGAGAAACTTTTGGCAAGTCATGAATGGAGAAATGATAATCTGCTCATTTGGGGCATGGACATTTAATCACTTTTGCTGTTTTCTTTTTCTTTTAGAAGACTAGTGAATGCAGTGAAACAAATCTTCATTTGCAGTATGATTGCTAGTTGATGCACTGATCAGTGAAAACTAGCTAATGAAAGCATAGCCATACTTCCTGTTTGCTTTTTCATAGTCTGTTGGCAAGTTTTGTTAAAGTATAATCACTACTTTTTTATATACAGATGCTAGTGCATTCAGTGTTTATAGTAATTAGAGTACAAGTCTTTAAATTTACCTCGTCATCGTCAAATAAAATTCATAGAATCATAGAATCGTAGAATATCCTGAGTTGGAAGGGACCCTTAAGGATCATCAAGTCCAACTCTTGACGCCGCACAGGTCTACCCAAAAGTTCAGACCATGTGACTAAGTGCACAGTCCAATCTCTTTTTAAATTCAGTCAGGCTCGGTGCAGTGACCACTTCCCTGGGGAGCCTGTTCCAGTGTGCAACCACCCTCTCTGTGAAGAACCCCCTCCTGATGTCAAGCCTAAATTCCCCCTGCCTCAGCTTAACCCCGTTCCTGTGGGTCCTGTCACTGGTGTTAATGGAGAAAAGGTCTCCTGCCTCTCGACACCCCCTTACGAGGAAGTTGTAGACTGCGATGAGGTCTCCTCTCAGCCTCCTCTTCTCCAGGCTGAACAGGCCCAGTGACCTCAGCCGTTTCTTGTATGTCTTCCCCTCCAGGCCTTTCACCATCTTCATAGCCCTCCTCTGGACACTCTCCAACAGTTTCATGTCCTTTTTATACTGTGGTGCCCAGAACTGCACACAGTACTCGAGGTGAGGCCACACCAGCGCAGAGTAGAGCGGGACAATCACCTCCCTTGACCTACTAGCGATGCCGTGCTTGATGCACCCCAGGACACGGTTGGCCCTCCTGGCTGCCAGGGCACACTGCTGGCTCATATTCAACTTGCTGTCAACCACAACCCCCAGATCCCTCTCTTCTAGGCTGCTCTCCAGCGTCTCATCGCCCAGTCTGTACGTGCAGCCAGGGTTTCCCCATCCCAGGTGCAGGACCCGGCACTTGCTCTTATTGAACTTCATGCAGTTGGTGATCGCCCAGCTCTCCAACCTATCCAGATCCCTCTGCAAGGCCTTTCCACCCTCATCCGAGTCCACAACTCCTCCAAGTTTGGTGTCATCAGCAAACTTGCTCAAAATACCTTCTATTCCTACATCCAGATTGTTTATAAAAATATTGAAAAGTACCGGCCCTAAAATGGAGCCTTGAGGGACCCCACTGGTGACCGCCCACCAGCCTGACACAGCCCCATTTACCATAACGCTTTGGGCCCTGCCTGTTAGCCAATTGCTCACCCATCGGATGATGTCTTTATTTAGCTGTATGGTGGACATTTTGTCCAGTAGGATCCTATGGGAAACCGTGTCAAAAGCCTTGCTGAAGTCCAAAAAAATCACATCAGCTGGTTTCCCTTGGTCCACCATACGGGTGATCTTATCATAAAAGGAAATCAGGTTAGTTAGGCAGGACCTACCCTTCACAAACCCATGCTGGCTTGGACCAATGACTGCTTTGTCCCCCAGGTGCGCCTCAATAAGTTTGAGAACCATCTTCTCCATGATTTTACCAGGCACTGACGTGAGACTGACAGGCCTGTAATTGCTAGGGTCTTCTTTCTGACCCTTCTTGAAAATCGGCACAACATTTGCCAGCTTCCAGTCTACCTAATTGAGTACCTATTGAGCTTTTAACATTATAGCTGTGAAACCTGCAATTGACTTTTTAAAGCAAATATAGAGGTTTTATTGTGTTTCTAAAAATTGTGATTTGATCCTTGCTTAGAGTCACTCGTGAATAGTTACACTGAATGAACAATTAAAATACTTTAAATCACAAATAAACTTGCCTCAGTTGAAACTCTTTTTTAAAAATTGTATAAAATATTTGTTTAACATTTGAAGCATAGGTGAGATATTTACTAAAAGAGCACAATTTAGTGTTTATTAATGTGACAGATTTTTCAATTGTTTTTAATACATGAAATTTATGTATAAAATTGTATTTGTGGAACTGTTGTTTAACCAGCTATTATTTTTTGTTGCTTTGAAAACTAAGTGCAACATTAACACAGATTTTACCAGCATACTTACTATAACTGCCTTATTTAGCATGAATAACTAATATCTTATTCTCCATCTGTGATTTCTTGAATAAAAACAGACAGGTACTCAAAAGGAATTCACTCACATTAGACAGAAGTGGATTAGAAGTGGACGAAATTTGAGAAGCTACCTTAAGTAGCTCAAAAAATCTTCTCAAAATAGTATTTCTAAATCTTATGGGACTCTATCATACCTCAAATGTCCGTGTGCTTCAGCATCTGAAGTACGTGTGATTAAACAAAGCTTTTGATCACTGTCTTTGTCTTCATGCCCTGTGATATACTTGCATGTGTCTACAAATTGTGCATGTAGCTTTGTTTCTTTTGGATTTTGTGCTAGAGTATTGTCTGTAACAGGGATTGCAATTGGACCCTTACAGATTTGTGGACACAATTTAAATTTTCTTGACTGTGTAAGGTTAGCTCTGTTATCATACTTTAATTTTCCAGCTCTGTTATCATACTTTAATTTTCACATTCCTTTTTCAATAATTTTCAGTCTGTTCTTATAGCACCACAATGAAAAAAAAAAAAAAAAAAAAAAAAGGATGTATTTTTTGAAGTAATGTCAGTGACCAGTGACTTTCAGGTTGGCCTGGATGACAGATATGTGTGCATTAGTGGCAAATGAATATACTGCCCATATACTGTTTAAATCCAAATGTCCTCCCCCTCCACTTTTTTTTATTAATTGGGAAATATGAAAGGATTTTTTTTTTCAAGGTCCTAAGTTACTCCAAGAGGATATTACATTCGAAGAGTATAATAAAGTGTATATAAAAACAAAAAAAAATCATTTTCCCCCTCATCTATGGATTTTGAATTGTACACATTTGAAAATATAATGAAACTTAGCAAAACCTCTCAAAAATTACCTTGAATATCTCTGTACAGTTTCAGTACATTCTAACTGAAAATTATATTTAATACTATAGCATTTTCAGTGTCATTTAGAACATTAATAAATTTTGAAACTGTACCAATTTCTTCCCAGAAATTGTAAAACTGCTCTTTCAGTGGCAGATTCCAATTATATAATTGTCTGAGGCTTAATATCAGTATTTATGGATAATAAACCTGGTAAGAGGTAGCTTAAGTGGGTAAACGCAAGAAATAATGACATGCTGCTAGAAATAAATGAATTTATGAAAATAGTTTTACAAGAACACCTTGTTGCAGATTGAAAATTTGGAGTCATTCAAACAATAAAACTCTTACTCACTAGATATGGTAACAGGCATTTTTTCTAGATTTTTTCTGCAACAGACAGATGACATTTGATGACTACAATGGCAGGAGTGACTACTCCCCCCTTCTAGCCCCCCCCCCCCCCGCCCTTTTTTTTGAGACCATTTTTTCCTGAAACCTTGCAGTATTTTTGTTAGATTATTTGTTTCATCTTGTTGCCAGGAAATTTGAAATTATATGAATGTTTGATTAGAGTATTTTTTTTTAACCTTTCTCTTCTGCATTCTGTGCTTGTGTCTTGAGGGTTTTTTTCCCTTTGCAAAGTGTAGCACTTTGCTTTTGTTATCATTGAATTCAGTGTGATTTATTTTAGGTATTTTTTGGAAATGAGCTTGATATATTAGAGAATTATGTTCTTTGAAGGGCTTGCTCTGAGTTTTGTTATCTGCAAATGCATCTATATTTTATTCATCATCCTTTGAATACTGAAAGACTATTTTCTAATATAGTAGACTCATCTGCAGTAGGATCCCAGGAAGACTTCCAGCTAGGTGAGGAATAACTTTCTTGAATGTTTGGCATAGTTGTATGTCTTTTCTTTAGTAATTTAAATGTGGTTTCCCTAGTGGTTTTGAAAACCATTTACGTTATGGTGTCATAGAAATAGAAACCTAAAGGGACTTCAGGAAATCATCTAGTCCCTCCCAAGCTATAGAGGCAAGATCAGATATAATCTGTCCTTGCTCAAAATCTTTTTGTTGCTAAAATCAATGCTCTGTTCCAATGCTTAACTATTCTTTCCTAACTTGTATTATTATACCTAATTAAATCCTAAACTGTTACTCTCTGAATATCAAAGCACAGTTGCATTAGCAGCATCAAAAACTTTGCAAAATCTATTGTTCCCAATAAAAACCCCTGTTTTAGGTACCTCTAAAGCAGTTTAACATTGCCCAGTATTGCTCTGAGTGTCAAAATCTGATGGTCTATCCTGTAAGTCTGTAGGTTGCTCTCTCTGACTTTAAATGAAAGTATTATGTTTGCATTTCATAGACCATTTGGATTTTATCAGTCTTCCTTGAACTATCAGAAATTGCTTTAGCTGGCTCTAGAAATAGGTAGGTGACTTAATTGTTCCACCTGACTGTAATATACTTCTGTAAATATATTTAGCTTCCTTGTTCTGACCTATGTGCCTGAAGATAACAGTTGTGTTCTTTGTCATAAGGAAGTCCTTGGGAATACACAGAGAAAAAACAAAACTCAGTTGCAGAGCTGGAGTAGTGAAATGCTTGCCCCATGGTCTGCAGCACGAGTGGCTGTTTTGATTGATGCTCTTCACCTAAACTGAGGGCAAGATAAAACAACTTTTCATGGAGATTTGTGAGATGGAGCAGAATGGCTCAAAATCATGTAGTTATACATTATGGATTAAGATCCAGTAATTTGTTTTGACTGTCTCCAAAAAGGTTTAAGTCCCTGTGCAATACAGCAATTATGTTTCACTGGAATAAGAAGAATATAAAGGGCAAATTTTAATCCAAATTGATTGTGATAATGACTCTATTTTAAAAATAACCCCATACAATTATGAAGCTGTAGTACCAATAGTATAAAGTTCAAAATAGAGAAGTAGTCATAGGGCTGCCTACTCAGTTTTTGTTCTGAGCACTGCTGCTACTTTTATTCAGGAATTACATGCTTTTTCTGAAGTTATCTACAGTGAAAGAATTAATAAATAATTGCTATTTGTTAAACTAAATACATTGTCACACCCAGAAGATTGGGAAAAACATTTTACACTCCTTAGGATGTGGACCTGCATTTAAAGACAAAACCTCAAAAGTTTTAAAAAACTTTCCCATTATGGTTGACTGTAATTCTTGGGTTTACACTTGGTTCTCTTTCTGGATGCTCATTCCGTGACTGTATGGGCTAGAAACATCTGCTCATGTTTTTGACAACATCGATTCTCTAGTAATAATGATGTGTAACCCTGAAATACATCCTAAAACTGAGACTAACAGGGGGTGTAGACTCCCGTGTTTTGCCTGTTCAAATGTAATCTACTATATGGTCTAAATGGTTATATCTTCAGATAAATACATGGTTTATCTAAAACATTAATATTGTCTGCATCTTTATTCCCTTATTTCAGAAAGGTTATATTTAGAGCTGGAAAAAGGTTCAGAGAAAGTTTACTTAAAGGTTTGGAATGAAATTCTTGTTATCAGCCACTGTTAAATTCTGCCAAGGCTGTTTACCATTTCTTCTTTGTCATGATGAAAATTTGTGCTCATGAATTACAAATTAGCAGAGCTTATTGGTTATAGCAGCTACGGATAAAATGCTAGCATTTTGTTTCCATTGCTCAGACTGTGCTGTCAAAGTGTATGATACTAGTAGCAGTAATCTTTCCCTGGGATGATTCTTGACTTTCTCTGGGCACAGATCAGAAATACAAGCTTCTTCATTTTTTGGACTTTTTTTTTTTTTAAAAAAAAAAAAAAACACTTTAATTATAAAAACAGTGTTTAAAGTATAATTTCTAGAATGCTGGTATGGTGAACAATCCACTGCACTCGTCTTCCTAGAATGCATCTCTTGCTTACTTTGGAATAAGAAAGAAATTCAGAATAAGCTCTCATCTACTCTTTTCTCTTGGGAATTTGCTTTACTTTCATTTATTGATTGGAATAACATTATCTAAGGGCTTTATTTTTTTTTCTCCTCTGAAAAAAATACTATCAATTTTATAGATTTGATTCAAGATATTTTTATTCATTACTTTGCTCAAAGAATTTCCCAAGTCAACAGATATCAAGAATAGAGAAAGACTTGCAAGTTTCCATTATTAGAATTAAACTGTAGCATATCATAGATGCATATTTTATTTTAAAACTCTGTAAGTGGCAGCAGAATGAAAATACAATTTTATAGGAAAGAAATAGCAGTATAAATAACAATCTTATAGGCAGAATTTGAAATAATATTCATTTTCACATGGGAAATCCAAAGATTCAGTGGCAATGACATGTTTCATGAGGCATCATGTAGCAAGAAAGTAGCTGTAGCCATTTCCCTGACTTGTCCCCTGAAGGAACAGTATGGATGTGTATGCCCAGATGTTCAGTCTGCTGTATTACTCCAGGAAAACCTTCATTGTGTCTTGATTCCATAGGCAAGTGCTTCCAGCTTGAATAAAACAGGCATTCAAAACAGGCATTCTACACTTGAGCTTGTCACTGCTACAGTGGCCCAGTCCTCACTTATCTGTATCCTTCTATTCTTCATCATACTGTATGATATAACAAGTAATTAATATTTGATCCTACAGGAGAATTAATACTTAAATGTACCTGTAGAAGTCCTGAAGCTCAAGTTGTGTAAACAAGCATGCTGCTTCTTCATTTTTTTTTTAAAGTATCAAAACTATTAACTTTGCTTTGATAGACATTGCCAGTCTTTACATTTGCCTTTCCATTTATTGATAACTTATTCCTCTTAATAGGAGAAGGAAGGAATAAAAGGAAAAGTTACTGACTTTCCAAATTTATTTCCACTGTTAGGTTTTGTCACTACTGAATAACTACTTGCTGTGTATGTGTGTCTAATGTGCTGGGGGCTGTGTGCTGTGACTATAGGTTTAGAATGGAAGCCAGGTGGTAAGAATTACATGTGCATCAGGTTTCTGAGGATACAGATTACAAATCTTAGGTCCCTACCTTTTTATTTCTGTGTTGGGTACCAAATCATGTGGCAGGGTGATGAATGCTCAAAATATCTAGGAAATAGTAGATTTAAATTAATTTTCAAACTGTTACTTGTAAAATGAGCAAGAAAATGCTCTTTGGTTATTTATCAACAGAAGACAGAATTAAATTAGATAATGTAGTAGACTTTAAGAATTACTTCTGTCTTCCTGACTGCAATGAAGAAAAATAAAAATAAACTGCTCAGAATGGATTTAGAATGTGTGTGAACTACTCCAGTAGAGTTTGTATAACAGAGGCACATACATTGTCTGATATGTAAAACTTCTTTTGAAGTGAGTGCTGTAGAGTGGCTGGCCATTGAAGAATTGAAATCACTTTTTCTCTATGCAATTTAATACCTCCCATGTTGGATATAAGAAATTTATCCAATAACAGCATCATAAAAGGTTATGTTCAAAAGGAAATATAGTTTGCACATGAATACTCAACTTTCCTAAAACACCTAAACAGGTGTTTAGTGGATCAAAAAAGATGCTAGCTATGTGACAGAATAATGTGTACAATACTAATTGGAGGCTTGATTTTGCCAAGCAGACAAAAAGATGATCAGAAAATGTGTAGTAAGTTAGATCTGAGGGACAGCTGTGCTCACATGTTGGAAGTCTTCACAGATGTGGGTTTATGAAACCGAATTTTATGGCAGTAAACCAAAGATGCTATGACTCACTCAAATTGAAAGCTTCTTTACTTATTCATTACTTTTTTTTTTTTTTTTTGACATGTGCATTAGTTAACAAAGACATAGGATGTTATCTAGTTACAGTGTGTTACTGCAGCTTTTCCTGAAAAAAATGTTGCCTATTTTGACATAGAAATACAATATGTAAATACAAATGTATGTTACGTTTTTTTTTTTTTTTTTTTTTAATCTGTAGAATATCAGGAAAGGTCTTTATGAGTAATTACTTATCATAATACAGTGTTATTACTGCATTATGAAAAGTGCAGTAATTTGGAAAAAAAATTTAAAAGCTAAATTATGTTTAAGCACCAGTTTGGAAAATACTGGATTAGTATATACTAACATTTGTCATCTGCATATTCTGATGATTCATTATTATATAAATGGTGCATGTTACCCTTAGATTGTCCAAAAAATTATCAGAAATTTTATTAAGGCTTTAAATATGTTTATTTATACTCAGTTATATTGGAAAGTGTTTGAAAATGCTATATGAAAGGAAGAGTTCCATTTATGAGTTCAATTTACATAAGATATTTTAGACGTGCTAAGTTTCCACCTAAATTTTAAGGTGTTTTACTCTTAGACAATAGTATTCCTCTTGGGAATCTGCAATAATACTTCAAGTCTTTTCTTACCAAAATTTTAGCAGAGAAAGAGCACGTGCCCCAGATTTGTATGATATACAATATTAAATTACTTATGGACATCTACAGAAAATTTGTGATATTAAATAACTTTTTTTTACTAACCTATAAACAGGTCATCTCAGTAAAAATAGATTGTTTTTATTGGGCAGTGGCTGAATTTCAGTAAACTTTTCTAGTTTCTGACTTTTCACAGAGTATTTTTTTCATGCTTTAACTATATTTTTTCATTTAAACTTGTTGAGAATATTTGTGCATATTCTGTGCATGTATGTGTATAATGCACGTCACATTTCAGTTCTGTCATATTCAGGGTTCTCAGTTCTTGTAAAGATTACGTTTAAGTTTTACCTCTCAGAGTAAGAGCTGTAATTCACAAGAATATTCTCAGTCAAGTCAGTGGTTTAGACATCCAGAAACAGAAGTAAGCCAAATCTGTAACTTCTTTTATAATAATTTATTCTTTTAGTTTCTTCAAATAATAATTTAGTAGAATATAAAAAATACAGTCTGTATTTTAATTATGAAGAGAAAGAAGTAAGTTATGGACTTGTTATAATCAGTCTTGTGACAGATCAAGGTTAGGATGAGGTTTTAGGCAATGCTTCTTAACAACTCCATAGTCGAGCTTATGTTCTTAAGATAAAAGTATGCACATAAAATACAAAATAATAATACCATTAGAGCCAAAAACAATCAGTGGTTTCCAAACAGTTTTCAACAGACTTTTTTTTTTTTTTTTTTTTTTTCCTAGCATTGGAATTATTTTTGGTTGCTTCCTTTAAAAACAATTTTGAAACAGTCCTATGCAGATAATGGAATTCTCTGAAAAAAAATGAATTTGAGGTTCTTTATCTATCTACACTCAATACTATTTCACCTTATGGCAGGTGCACAGGGGCACAGATATTTTTTGAATGCACAAGAGAAGTCCTCCACTAGTACTAGGAAAACTGAATGGCGTCTCATCCATGAAGGAATGGCTTAAAAGCTTAGAGATATAAATGGAATAGGTAGAATTCCCTGGAATAATTTAGTACAAGAATATAGATACATTCACTTTAATGCCAAGGATACTTGGGTTATAACCTCTTCTGGAGCTGAACACATACAGCCAGCAGTAGTCCCAGTGAGAATTTACATTTTTGTACCCATTGCTTTGTTTCTACATAGGTCCCAGCTGCATAGCCATCTGCTAGATTTGTTGCTTTACCTATTATCAGCAGCAAGCTGCTTGCCAGCCCTTTCTCCTCTCCAGCCAGCTATCATTCTGCTGTCTTTACTGCCTGCTTTCTCCTTAATAAGTGTTCTGACTTCATGCTAATCAGTTATTTTTCATGGATAGAGGTGGACCTGAGCTGACTTGTGGCAGAGAATTGTAGCACTTTGCATTATGCCTCATGAAAAAAAATAATAATACAGTTTTAGATGTATTCCTATACATGCAGTTATTAGAGGTATGCACCAGACAAGGAATGTATCTCATTGAAGTTCTCAATCCAAACATATTCAAAATCTGATATAGTTATGATTTGGGTTTGATTGTAGTTCCAGTAAACTCTGAAGAAACAGCTCCTATTTCATTTATATGTACTTATATTCCACATAAAAGCTAAACAATATGAATTGTTTATAAAATTATTACAAGGTTTAAGGTTAAATAAGTTATCATCCTGGCATTCTGAATGGCAAACAAACATACTTTAAGAATAGTGTTTATTGTATGGGCTTCTCTTTATTGATTTTTTTTTCTCCTAATTTTGAACTCAGACTTTTCTGATCTTTCCCTTGCCCATGGTGAAGGATCAGTTCTGTTTAGTTTGTTCTTACCAGTGGTCAAGGAACTGAACTTGCATGATTATTGAGAATACATATATTAGCATATTCTGTTCAAATGGTATCCAGAGGAAAACAATGCAGGTACTGCCACCCCACGTGCTTATGCAGCACTGGGACGGATCTCCATATATTAATCTTATTAACGAGACTCTAATGTTTGCAGGAATTTAATGTTATGAACTTGAACACTATGTAGAATGGGCTGAAATTGGCCCTGAAGTCAAGAAACTATTAAGACTGGATGAAATGACACAAACCTGTTGAATACATGACATTGGCTTCATAAACTTTGTCTTTTGGAAACCAGCAACAACCTTTCGCCATTGCTGTCAAAGCTAATTTATAGCAGCAGTCTAAAGCAGTTCTTCCCATCCTTTCCTTCAGACTCTGAGATGGAACTTCTCTGCTACCAGTAAAGCATCTAACCATTACCCCTGGGCTAAAACTCAGAACTGGGACATACCTTGTACTCTAAAGCTACCCTTCACTTCAAAAGTTAAGCTGTGTTCTTTGTAATGGTTACTGTTAATTCCCATGGCTCATCCTTCTTCCTTTATAGGATCTTCCTCCATGGCTGACTGTGGAGCTGTAGGTCTCCAATCTTGATCTTTGCCTTCTTCATCGACAAAGTCACAGAATAATTTTATTTTTGATATGACTTCAGCTACTATTACTATGCCAAATTAATAATGTTTTTCTATTTCAAACTGAATCTTTTTCTGTCCAGACTAAATCTTCTTGCCTAACCTACATATTCAGCTGCAAGCTTAACTAGCAAACAAATTTGTCTCCTAAACCTGCCTCTTTTTAAATATTCTTGGCTGCTGAAGACCTCAGGCTGATAAATATATACATCTTGAATTTAGAATATGAGTTAATCTGACCTGTCTTCTTGAACAACATTTCTTTTGTAACTTTTCCTTTTCCAGACATGTAGCATTAATTCAGACTTCGTCAAATCATTTTAGTTATTGAAACAGTTTCTCTTCTGTTATAAGAAGGTGCAAGCTAGTTGCACTGGTATCACTCAAATAGTTCCATAGGGATCATTTCTTTAAACTAACTATTGTTGTAAATTTGTCTGTTTTATTTATTTATTTATTTATTTAATCTTACTCTCATAGCATAAGTTCCTCAAATGCTTCACATCAAAACCATTTTGTCTCCAAATTTCAAAACAGTTTATATTACAGTCCTTCATTCACAGCAAGGTATTGCAACATTGCTCTGGCTGGTTAGTTGTGATACATCTTATTCCATGTTTGATTAATTTCAAAATGAGTATTTGCTTGGAAGAACTTGTTTCATGATCAGTTAGCATTGGGAATGTCAGCTTCCCAGTATACTCTTTTGCTTTTTACGCTTTGTTTTGCCCGTATTCATACAGTCTTCATATAACACCAGTATCTTCCTTCAATGCAGTTTTATTGTGTCTTTTTTTCTTGGATAATATCTCAAAACTGCCATGGTTCCTTAATTCTGTCTCACCTAGAGAGTGCACTTTGAAGTACATGCTGATATATTCATCATTTCGTACTCTTTATTCCAAGTATGTTTTGAACACTAGATTATCTAATCATTAATAGTTTTACAAGAACAGATGTTAATTGAGGAAGAATGTCATATCACAGGCTTTCTTGAATAGTAGATCTAATCATTTACTAGAAGCAGAAAGTATCACTCAAAGTATTTGAAAAAGTGTTCATCTCCATGTCACATAAGTTGTCTGATATCTGATTATTTATTTATTTATTTATTTTGTGGTGATTTGTTTTCTGCCTAACCACCAATACCTGGATGAGAACAGGAATAATGTATATCCCAAATGGTGGATTTTGTGTTCACAAAAATGCTAAATATAGAGATTCTTGGCAAGTAAGACATGTATTTTCCAGATCAATAGCTGTACTTAGAGATATATAACATAAAAAAATCACGTGAGTATAAATATAAATGTGATTGAGTACAACAGTTACACATTGCCACAGTCTAATTCCTGACTATGGCCCTTTGTAGACAGGCTCCTCTCCTGCAACTTTATTTAATTAAGGTAAGGTGAAAATATAGCATTCCAGACACAACAGCATTCTAGATGGGAAAGAGAAAGAAATAAAAGAAAATCTATTTATTGACAAGAAACTGAAAATGGAAGACACAGCAGTTGTCAGTCTTCTTGCTGACAGAAGAAAAAGTGAACAGTTTGTAACTAAAGCACAGGGCTACAGACTGTTGCACAGAATTCTATTTTTTTAGTCACACCTTTTCAAAGCTACCATCCAGAATATTGGCAAAGCCTCATGTTAAAATTAGGACTACAGAACTGATGAAGTTGTATGAACTTGAGTTTAGTTAAACCTCAATTGACTGGCTTATTGTCTCTTCTTTCTCATGAATGATCTAGATGTGAACAGATGACATTTATATATATATATATATATATATTAAAAAAGACTTTTGTTCTTCTACCATACTTTCATATTCACAGTAGTATGTAAACTCCTGGAATCCTATTTCCTCTAGTCAACTGGTGGAAGTATTTAATAATTTTGTCATTACAGCACTGATGAAAACAGAATTAAGAAGTCAGTGTAGCAGTTTCTCCATAGGTGATAGTGACTGAATTTGGAGAGACCTATTCTTTTGGAAAAGATAATTTGTGATTGCAAACAACTAGTAGCACAAAGGAAAACTGTATACAGATACAGGTGATACAGTGTGTAATCCCAGACTAAGAACTTCTGATTTGTTGCCTGAGTGTGTAGATCCACATTCACAGACCCTAATACTTTTCATGCATGTTGTCAGACTTCAAGAGTTGGTGGGGCTTAAATCTGCTGAAATGTTGTACAAAGATCTGCAATATAGCAGTGTATGCTAGTTACTGCTGGCTTTGCTTGTGGAATATATTCTGCAAATTTATATAAGCTCTATGTCTCAAAGGAAGTGAAATTTGAGTTCTTAAAAAATATCTGTGGGGAGACAGCATCAGTGTGCTTTTCATAGCCAATCAATTTTTTTTTTTTTTTTTTTTTTTTTTTTCCCCTTAGGCTTCAAGAGATTGAAAAGAAAATTTCTGTAATTACCAAAGCAACAAAGAGTTGCAAAGTCTCAAGCAAAGTGCAAGGAAGAGATCAGGAGTCTTTATTAAATATGTAGAAAAAGGAAACAACAAATAAATTATCAGTGTTTTATATGCATTAAATTTTCTCAATCAACTGGATTTCTTTCATGTGAAGTACTTGCAGAACTGGAACTCAAATGAATGCATTGATTTTTTTTTTCTCCCTAGGCTTTCTTGAAGTAAATTCCAGCTTTGCCTGCCTGAAGGAGTACTTCCTAACTGACATATTATAAACTTTCCACTTGATGTCATTTTACTCTAGTCAAGTTCTGGTGGTAACTTTCCCAGAGTTATCAAGTGGAACAGCAGCAAGACTGAGTTAAAATCAGGGAAACAAAAATATATAAAAATGTTAACAGTACAACTTGCATTACCTTTGTTATATAGAACCAGTGTAATAGTTCTGGACAGGTTCTGGGAACTGTCTGCGGACAGAACTAAAAACAAATATCAGCAACACTTATTATAATTTTAAAGTTTAAAATTATTTTTTTGGGGAAAAAAGAAAATGGATTCTTTTAATGATAAACTTCTGTTCAACAGGTATTACTTTTCTAAGTCAAATTGTGATTTTTTCAGAGCTGCAACTCTTATAGGCATGAAGTAAAAGCTATTTCCTGTTCTTTAATATCTGTTCTGCTTTGTTACTTAGTGTTCATTGATATATGTATTTTTCACTTGATTATGCATTTTTAGAGTGTTTACCTTTGTTTAATTAAGTTTTTCTTTCATCAGTGATACAGGTAAAAACTGAAATTATGTGTTGTACTTATGCCATAGCATGTCCCTCTAATAAAAAGTAACTGTAATATAAACCAAACAATACTATTTTTTAGTTATAAAATGTCTTTAGCTTTTTTTTTTTTTTTTTTTTTCTGAAGAAATGTAACAGTATTAATTGTAAGTTCATTATGCTCCAGTAGGTAATAATGGTAATGGTAATAATGCACTAATGGTAATAATACCCTTGGAGGTACAACATAAGGATTTAGGTCATTAGTTTTAGACAACATCACAAAATCTGTATAGCTACTAATTTCAAATGCCCTAAAATTACTGAATAGACCACCAGTCAGCAACCTGACTCTGAACTGTTTGCATTTAATTATAATTCAGTTGACACAATTGAGCAGGTGATTGGATATAGATGATCTTCAGAGGTCCCTTCCAATCTCAGTGATTCTGATTCTATGACAACCATGTTCTAGCGACAACCATGTGAAAGTGTTTGAAGGATGATGTGGTTATTTACTGGAAGTCAAGCAGGAGTTGGTATGGGAGGAATCTGTTAGAATAACAGCAGTGATGTTACTTTATCTTGGACCTATTTCCTCTCCCTTGAACCTAACCCTTGTGTTTCATAGCATACGATATCTAACCTGATTCAGGCTGAATGTTTGTAGAGCAGAAGTCTTTGCTTCTGTGTTCTGAAAAGTGCTTCTTGTGTAAGTAATATTCCTACTAAAGTTAACAGATACTTTTTTTTTTTTTTGATGTGTTAATCACAGAAGTTTCTGAAGGCTGTATCTTTAAATTGTTAGTTTGCTTTAGCACCTACTCATTATTTTCACAAAATTATTGGTTAATCTAACACCCCTGGGCAACTAGTGTTATAGAAGTGTTGCAGGTTCCTTCAGAAATACTTTCTAGTGAAAACTTATGAATATAAGAATGGAAGTCTTCACACTTTAAAGGAAAGTCTAATGAATGAACAGGCAAGAAATAGCACATAGTTACTTTCTCCAATAGTAACAGAAACAAGGTATGTCTGCCATCGAGATGATGGACTACTCAGTTATCTGCTTCCATTTGTTCAGAATGTCACACCTGAGTTTATTTAGAACATAATCTTTCACTTTGCTGACATGGGTTTAATTTTTTTTTTTTTTTAATACCTAACTTCAGTTCTTAGAGCTACCCAGCTTGGGCTTTTGACCCTTTGATCGTGATTAATTAACTAGTAAAAAGAAATATATTCAAAAAAGAAATATATTGCCTTTGCTTTTAGAACTGTTCATCTAACTGTAATCCCTGCTACTTACACTATTCTATTGTTTTTCTTAAAACGTCCTTTTTCTTAAAATGGATATTAGTATTTCTTCTGAAATCGTCCTTGCGTTCTTTCAAACAGGTCATGAGGAGCTGGTGACAAAATAGCATTT
Source organism: Heteronetta atricapilla (assembly GCA_011075105.1). Taxonomy (NCBI): domain Eukaryota; kingdom Metazoa; phylum Chordata; class Aves; order Anseriformes; family Anatidae; genus Heteronetta; species Heteronetta atricapilla. The sequence goes on from CM021733.1 coordinate 37,589,116, forward strand.
CCTTTCATTCTAAGTAAAATGATCTCATGCTATTAGAGGTCCATGATTTTTCTTTTTTCTTGGATTTAAAGCATACTGCTTATGTTACAGAGCTGCTACTGAAGAGAAAAAGGCAACAGGTAGTTCAGAGAATCTCTTTTCAAGCCATTAAGTTTCTACTGCATTATTATTTTATAAGAAGCCAACAAAGAAAACAATAAAAAAAACCGAACACCCTTTCTTGAGTTATTTTTTCTTCTTTGTGTACTTGCTTAGAAAAGCTCATAAATAAACGTAGCAAAGGGAATGTTTTAATGAGACTGAAAGATGGATGTGTTACCTGAATCTTCTGTCATTTTTTCCCATTGTAACTATTCTTCTAATTTGCATCACTTCCATTATTAGACTGCAGCTGTTAAAATTCACAAGGCATTTAGATCTGTGTAACAAGTTTATGAGGTGTTCCAATTTGTGCATTTGAAATGCCTTTTTCAATATTCTTGTTCATCATCCCATGCTGTTTATTCCTGTGGATCATCACACTTCCAAGACACACCAGATATTTTTCCCATTTGTTCTTGTTGAAAGTAAAGCTTTCCTGATTTATTTATTTTTATTACATATATATGTATTAAGGTTTGGGTTTGTTTCTTTAAGATGGGAGAGAATTTTGCAATGATTTCTAATTGGATATTGCCATGTAATTAGCCAGCTCAGACTTCCTAGCTGTGGTGTGCTGGGGCAGGTGTTTATAGAAAGCTTTAGCAATTCATCATTTTTATCCCATGAGGAAGACCTGTAAAGAGGAGGTTGTTTGTTTGTTTGTTTTTAAGGATAACAAAATGCTATTTGGGTTATTGCTAGGCCTGCAGTAGAAAGCAGTGAACTCTTAAGGTCCTTAAGAAAGGTGATATGATTCATGAGGATAGTGATTAATTTGAGCTGAGTGACAGACCGTATGTGAGTACTGCTCAAGCTACCTCCAGATTCAAGTTTGTTTTGCTGTGTTGTTTGCACTGCCTGTATTGCTGTGATGAGTCAATTTTCTGAAAACTTTACAGCAGAAGTAGGGGAGTTAACTTTTTTGATGTAGGAAATCCTCATATTTGGGTTGAAAATCATGGAAAAAAGGTAAATAGGGGGTGGCACCTCGTGACCCCCAGTGACAGTTACAGCTGCTTCGGGTGCTTTTGCTAGTCAGCTAGCAGTGGTTGTTCTCACCACTCACAAGGAAGAGTATAATGAAAGAAATAGCTTGTGAATGCCTCTGTCAACATGCTATGAGTCAATGGCAGATTGGAGTGCTTAGATAAATGCTTTTGTAGCAGTTTTATCACCAAAACTTCTTCATAGGGGTATTTTTTGTGATTGGTGAAACAGAGAAACTTGGGTCCCAAGATTTCCTTCTAAAGTAATTGTAAAATTTGTCCCTACTTTATATCTGAGACTAATATAGATCCCAGTGGCAAATTATGTCTACAGTGGTCGATTTGTTGGTAAGGGTTAATGATAGCTGCTTTCAACAATAATAATAATAATAATAATAATAATAATAATAAACTAGTAACAGCTGAAAGCAAAGGGGAGCATGAGAATGTTCCTACAAGAATACTACAGGAGAATGTCTGGAGATTTGGTATGCATCTTGTGAGAACATTTCTAAGCTTTGCTATTCCTCATACATCTTTGTGTAAACAAGGACTTCATACTGAATTCTCCTTGCAGAAGCAAAAGAAAGGGGAAAAGCAAAAGGTTAGAAGAAAAAATCATATTTTCAGAGCAATGGTAAGTAAAAACAAGCAAACAGACAAAAACCTAAAATTATCCATTTTATGATGATCTTAACATGGAGATCACAGTGAATTCTAAAATGTGTTTTCATGTTTTTCAATAACTCCAGAAGAATACTGTCTGAGAACATAAAGTACTTTTGTCCGCACATTTATTTTATTTTTTTTCTGTAGCTATAGGCAGTTCTACATAATTATGTGAAGAAAGCCTCACCCTTTATATCCCAATTTCCTGATACTTGTGCAGTAATGAAAATGTTAATTCTGGTAGGTAGAATACATTAGATTTTTTGTTTGTTGTTTCATGTTAACACACCTTGCTGTGGTAGCTGTTGTAGATTTCAGCTGAAATACAACACCCAAAATTTGGTCTCAGATTTTCTTATATCACAAACCATTCTGTTAAGTACAAATAGTAAACTTGACAGTTACATGAGACGCTTTATATCAAAGTGATTTAATTGTAGTGATTAAACATTACATTTGCATTGCTGCTATAGAATCACAGTACTCTTCAAGCCTGACCTTACAAATATCATGAAGGATTTTGTGAAGAAACAAAACTGGGATTGTCGTTGTATGGCAGTATGATAATATATTGTAATTACCCTGCTGTACACGTTTTACAATTTTTTATGGCTTTATAGCCACCATAGACCATACATCCTTTTATATACCAAAGTTATATCATTACATGTGCCATCATACTTTTTACTGCTTTAATACCAATTAGCAAACTCTTAATTAGGTGGGCCTCCAAGGAGCCTGCTTTGTTTCTGTTTTTATGTTCACAACAGCAAACATAAAAACATGATGCAGTCATTAATAAAGGCAGTGCTCATTAGCAGTTGCCTGTGCATCTCCTGTCTCATGCCATTTCCACTTTTGGCAAGAACATGCAGGTAAATGTTAGGTTAAGTACTTTGGATGCATTTCCAAACTGCAGCAGCAGAAGTTACCTGTTTTTACACAGGAAGAATATCTGAAAGCTCTTACAGGGTAAAAGAGCATGTTTCTATACTGTAAACAGATCTGCATTAAGCAGGTCAACTACAAAGTTTGTCATAACCACTTTCTTTTCTGTGCAGTGGGAGAGGAGCCTACCTTCTATTCCACCAAACCAGTATCTAATCCAAAGTGACTGTTACACTAAATGATGATCAATAGCCAGTAGAAACTGGCAGCATGGCTTTTCTCTGTAAAGACAAAAATTGTACTTGAGTGATGGAAGATGCCAAATCCATGTGTTGTTCTTTAGATTTAGTATCATTTTTGCTGAGCTTTCATTTGGTTTTTTTTGAACAAGTGACTACAAATAAAATGGTCTAGTAAATAACTAAGAACTAGATAGCCTACTATGTGTAAGCGTTTGATTTGAAATGATAAATGTAAGGAAATCAAGAAGTTGGTTTTTTTTTTTTTTTTTTTTTTTTTTTTTCACTGATGCATTTTGTGTTTGGAAATTTATAGTAGCCATGGAAAATTGTTCTTTTAGCTTCATATTCAAAAGTTTAAGAAACTTGTCAGGTGTTGAAGCCTGCTTGATTTGTGTTCAAGTTTGGACAGACTTAATTATTTTATTTGTAATCAGACTTCTGCCTTCTCTAGGACTTACTGAAGAATGTATGACTACATCTAAGAGTGCTGCAGATTTTGTTTAATAGCAACAACAGCAAAAGCAGATATATATTCTTAGGTTTCTGTATATGAACAATAATCTGTAAAAGTAGAGTTAAAAAACAGTTTTTCCCCATCAAAAAATCTATTCCATTCTTATAATACACTTATGTTATTTAATTTTGATTTGTGAAATACTGTCCTTATGACTATGTTGTCCAAACTTGAAGGCACATTCTGATTATAAAAAGTTTATTCTGACTCCACTTTGAAAAGCTCTTGAATTCATTGTTAAAAAAATAGTGTTTAGCTGGATTCCTAACAATTGGTGTTGGTCAAAAACTCTCTAAGAGTACTGCCAAAAACTGTAGACTATAAGAAACGTATGGAGTTGTCAGCTCCACCTCAGTATTTTCAGTTTGTCTCTCTTCAAAAGATGAAAAACTAAGATAGTACACTTGTGTTTGTGTCAGAAATAGAGAGAATCAGGGCAGCTCAGTAGAACTATGTATACAATCCTAATTATATTTTTTTCACTGATTTTTGTAATGCCTGAATAACAATCTAAGTATTTTTTTAACATTTTAATACATATATAATGTTAGTACATATATTTGTATAATAATCACAATTAGATGAAAAATAAAAAATAAATGCCTTATCTGTTAAAGAAATCACAGCCCTGTTATAATCTGCACTACTGAATATATTTTGCGTAGCCTAAGATTTTTTTTAGATTTTCATTATTTGTATTTTAAATGATTCTTTATCTTTTTGAGAGGTGAACATTGTGTTTCTGAATCTTTCTGAATCCTCAATGTTAGAATTCTTCCAAAGAAACTGAAAAGCAAATTGGACAATTTATAATCTCGTATGTAAATACTGGTGTCTTCCAGATGGCAATATAATCTGGAAGATGTTAGATGTATTTTATTTACTTGAAATGTGTTTTGGCATGTGACATTTAATAGTCATTCAAAAAGAGACCATTCTCTGAAGAAAGCATTTTTTTTTGCATAATAATAATGAACATCTTTAGAATATTAAGATGAGGAAATCGAGTTTTCAATAGAATTTAAATACTAACTTCCAACATAGCATTTTCTGTTTCTATCACTTAAAATAAAGTCTGCAGTATTTCATGCATAGCTTTTGTATTAATGGACAATATATTTTGTCCATATATTTTGTATTAATATATGTACTGAAGTACATATATTAAGTTTAACACAAAGGACAATACTAAAACCATAGTATTTGCTACTTTGTAGTGCTGAAGAACAGTAATTACCCCCTAAAGCCTTGATTTGCTGATAGAAATGCAAAGTTACTGTGTCTTCTTAATATTTTCCTTTATATTTGCTAAGACAATTCTATATGAAAACATGATGATATTCTAAATTAGCTAAATTAGAGTGGATTTAAAATAGTGAAGAAACTGTAGAGATGAAACAGTAGAGAATAGTATAAATATCTAAAGATTTGTCACAATACCTGGAATACTGCAAATTACATCATCTTTGCTTTGTCGCTGAGGTGATGGGATTAGTAGGCAAATCACATTAAGTCAAAATGCCTTCAAGGCTGTTTTTCAGAAGTCAAACTAAAATTTCAAATAAATAACAGCACTATTTATTTTTGTAGATCAGGTTCTGCTCTGACCTCTGACTAAACGCTGTTTCAGTCCTAGTTTATAGAATGTCACCTCTGGGGAAACACTGGACCTGAAAAATAGAAGACAGGAAGAGGAAGGATTTTTAAATGGGTACTCTGCTGCTGAGTCCTATCTTTGGAGAGAAATGGTATTTCTGTGAATGGTTTTCTAGACTGTTCAGTCATGCAAGGGAAAGGAAGGAGCAAAGAGAAGGGGAAAAGGCTGGATATCTAGTTTTGTCTGTTCTGAGTGCCTCTGAGTTTTATTATGAGCAGTAGTTTTTATCCTTGGAGTCAGTTGGAACCGGCCATGTTCAGCACAGGGCAGCCCAGGCCTGCCTCACAGAGGCCCTGCAGCCCCTTGTCAGCACCAGGGCACCTGGAGCCAATTCACTGGTGATTTTACAGCAGCTAAAAACATCTGTTCATATAATATTCTGTCATTCTTCTAAAAAAAACCCACACTGCTGAAAAAGGAATGGGACATTTCAGTCATGGCAACAAACTGTGGGTTGGAAATCACAGTGGTGGCAGCTGAAGGTGTGAGGTACGCTTACTCTCCAGTTTGGCTGCATTTGCTGCACCTGACAAGGCTTCTGTCAGGTTTTGTATCACGCATTTGCAGCTGAGTGATACTGAAAAAAAAAAAAAAAAAACATTTCAGAGTTGAAACAGAGGTCAGAAGAGCGTAGGTACTCTTGCTGAGAGCTCAGAGAGAATGGAGCTGCGAGTGCTCTGGTGCCGGAGGAGAAGATGGCCCCTGGCAGCTGCAGGCTCTTAGCGATGCAGGCACCCTGCTCTGCAAAGTCAGAAACTGGGCTGACTTTGGCCTGAGCATCTACAGCAGCCTGTGTTTTTTAATGCACACATGCCTACAGTACCAGGTGATTGTTTCTTGGCATTGAGACAGATTTATAAAAGGTGAAATAACTTTTCTAACAGAGCACCAGATAGAAAAACACTCCCTTCAGCATTTGTAGAATTAATATCTTGCTAATTAAATGATCTTGGAAAGCCTTGAAAAACAAGACTTTCATACCTAGTGTTTTTACTGTCTTATTTGACAGACTGATGACTCATTTATCTGTCACTCAAACCGCAGCATCTTAAACTTTGAAGAAAAAAGAGTCCCCATGAATTACTATGCTTTGTCATGTCTGTTACTAAGAAGGTAGAAATGTTTCCCAGTTGCAATGTTAAAGCAAAGTCTGTTTTCAGTTATAACACTGAAGCTTTGTTCTTTGTAATCTTGTAAAACTTGTTACTAGATTTGGGTAAAAAGCTGTGACCCGGTTGACCCAGTTTGAGATCAGGGCTGAGGTCTTGGACGGAAGGGCTTCTGGTGGTGAGATAGGGACCAAGAGGGTTAAAATTTCATTTTGGAAAAATGAGCTGTATAGTAAGAGTGTAAAAGTAGATTGAGTATGCATGAAGGGTCCTTGCTTGAGAAATTAGCAGATGATTTTTTTTTTACCTTTTCACATCACTTGTTCTTATACTGTGAAAGATTTAAACAAAACCAACCAAACAAACAAACAATGTGCAGGAATAGGCTCTACCACTTAACAGTAAGTGCAAAGGTATTATGAATTATTTCCCTTGTATATGGGTTAACCAACTTGGATGGCTGAAATGCACATGTGTGCTGCAGTGTCAGTATTGGCACCTATAAAGTTTCACACTCCTCCCCTCCTTCGGGATTATTAATGGCACATCATTAATTTTTAAAATACTTTTCTTTTGGATCTTAAATTTAGCATACTTGCTTTCAAATTAGATGTGGCTACTCTTTACATGTGGTAGGGCAATTCATTCCTTTTTTGAAAATGAGTTAGGATTCTATTTTTTTTTTTTTAAATAAAATAACTTTACTTGGAGCAACTATTGTGGCTTGGTAATTTATGAGAAAAGCCTGGAATTTTTCAGAGAGGCTGTTTATGAATATTCTTTTAGTGACATAGTGAAAAGAAATTTCATATTCTTTGACAGAAGTGAAGCAGTCTCTTCCTGTTTCACTTATGTGTAAGCTGGGTTTGAAAGGACTGCCATGTTTCCCTTATATTATTATAGTTAGTATTGCAATGGACATTATAAAATACCTCCATTATTATTTCATGGTGTACATAAATATTTAACAAAACCTTAGTTATGGTGAATAAACTGTATTGATATAAATTTGAATGTGTATGTAGATGCCAAGAATTAATTTTCAAATATCTACTAATAAGACCTTTGAGTATAGATAAGATGACATAGCATTGCAACTGGCTCACAGTGGAAATCCTTTTGTCACCTTTTGATTATAACAGAACTCCTGTTTATTCCAGTTTTGTTTGCATAGAAAATGCAAGTGTACTAATAAAAGGCTTGCTACAGTATAAGGGCAGTGGTTGTGGGAATTCCAAGAAGCAGTCTCCTTCGTAAGTTTCTATTTTCATAACCATAGCAAGGTGTTCTGCAGTACCATCTGTTCTTCTGAGACCTTGACATTGAAAGATTTATCAGACATCAGATTACAAATGGCACTATGCTTTGAATTTTCTTTAGCAGATTATGAAAGGACTGATATCTATATATAGCCCTTTCTCACTGAATCTGCTCTTACTTTCAAGATTTTTCTTGTAGGTAGGAAATTGAAGATAAAAGCTGGTATCTTTACAACAGAAGAAAAACATGTTCTGGGTCTATTAGGTGAGTTAGAGGCATAGAAAAAAATAATATTAAATTTCAGGATTACAAATAGAAGCAAAATAATATTTCTGGCCTTGTTTCTGCTGCTGGATTCTCTTGCTATCACCAAATAACTATCTTGGATAGAATAAATAGTTTAAATGCATTAGATGCTAGCACTATGTACAGTGTCTATCTGTTGAGGACACAGTGTTGAATAGGAACACAAGGTTTCCCCCTTTTCCCCAAAAATCTCAAAGAGAGCTCGCAACAGTCAGGTTTTCAGTATGAAGATTTCTTCACAGAACTTCTTGTCTTATAAAATGTGTATAGCATTTTACTCTTGATGTGGAGACACTGTTTTGCTGTATAAAAGTTGCAAATGACCATTGTCATATTAACTAATTGAGACTGGTTGAAATTTGAAATTCCATGATGCAAGTTTACCATTTCAAACCAAAATTAAACTTGAAAGAAAAAACTGTTCTCTCCCGTCTCTGTAACTCTGAATTAAATTATGGGAAACATATATTGCCAGTTTTTCAGGTATATAAATTATTTAATATTTTATATTTGTATTGGGGACTGGTTATTTACTTTACAATATAACTCAAAATTAAAAATATTAAAATTATAATAGGGGTTTAAAATCAAACAAACAAAAAGGAACCCATTTTCAGTGGAAGGAACAGGAAAAGGGAAATGAGTAGTAACAGAAGGTTCTCAGATCTATATGGGTGTTAGTTTTCATTGAGATCCATATTTATGAAAAATTGTCTAGTAACTGGAGTGTGATTTTAAAGGCGGGCTTCTTTGATAGTATGCATGACACATATCTATCTGATGCTAGAAAAATCTCTAATGATACATTTTGATACATTGTTTTGTGAGCTCATTGTTAAAATACCACATGCTTCTACTATTTTAACCGTTTGATAAGGTCACCACTCTTAATATGATTCTTCTGTAATTGAGCATGAACTATCTGAAGGTGTTTTGATTATATTATTTACAATTTTGGTGAAATGTACTAAATGCATTATTTTTCATCCAACAGTCTCCCTGTCCTTTCTGCTCCTCTTTCTTTTAAAGTTAGTCTCTTTAAAAGTTAGTCTCTTTAATAATCTGAATAAAAGAAGCTGGTGGCATGGTTCGGTTGTGGAAGAAGTGAGTGGCAGCAATGTTTTCAAGCATTTATAAAGTGGTCTGATTAATGGGTTGCCCAAGGAAGTGGTGGATTCACTGTCCCTGGATGTGTTCAAGGAAAGGTTGGACGTGGTGCTTAGGGACATGGTTTAGCGGGTGACATTGGTAGTAGGGTCGTGGTTGGACCACATGATCTAGGAGGTCTTTTAAAACCTTAATGATTCTATGATTCTATTTAAAGCAAAGAAAATGGAAAAATTCTAGCTAGAGGGCTGAACGGAGATGATGGTCTTCTGAGAAGGTTCATCAGCAGTACAAGCTAAATGTATTCCCTCTCCCCACTGTTCGTCCTCCTGTGTGTGCCAGCACAGTTCTCTGTAAGGTGTGCAGAAGTCCAATTCTGCAATCAGCGTGGCCTTCCCACACATCCCAGGTGCCGTTTTTCATAGTTCTTTGTACTTAGGAGTGAAGAAACTGAGGCTGATTTGTTTAACAGAGTTATTTCTTTAATAGCTTCATTCCATTTAATAGTTTAAGCTGCTTCACTGCCTGACCCACACTTACCTAACCTTGAAGTGCAGAAGGGAGAAATTGCTGGTGAATGTGGAGGGATTGGTTGATTTTGTTATAGAAGGACAGGCTTCCACTGCTGTAAATTCATTTCCAGTCAGACAACTTATGTACAGCATCCACACTGTCCTTCATGAAAGGGCATCAGTGTACATAGCAGTTTGGGTCCTGTTTGGTATTATTTGGTTTTATAGTATTTTCTGAGTATGTCTCAAGTATGTCTTAACATTCATTTTTATTTCAGTCCCCTGAAAACTTTTAGTGCTAGGAAGAACTAAACTTATGCTTTCTTTCTGGAATCCAAATGGTTACTAGCAGATATTTAGACAAAGTGTACAAAATGAAGTAATCCTTCCTCAGTGGATCTTGTACAGATTGTCCATGCTATTTTTTTTTTTTTTAGTTTAATCAGTGGAATAAAAAGAGCCCTATCTTAATCAAATAAAACTCTAAAACTTGTAATGCTATTTTAATCAGGCAGGTTTTTCCTCTCATTCTGAAGCAGTACATCCTGCACTGCAAGAGCTCCACAGTGCTCATTATCTGTCTTATCTGTCAATAATAGCCTTCTTTTTCCAGACACCTAAAAGAAACTGCGGAAATCAATCTACATAATTTGACTACAAAATCATAAATAATTGAGCTGGAATAGTGCTTGACCATCTGTCCACTGAATTAGATTACTGGATTCCAAGACGGTGCTTTGAAGTTACTTAAGTATAGTTTACAAACAATTCATTGTAGTGGATCAGAGAATGTCAGTTGCAGGGTATCCTTGAGCATGGGGGGAGACTTGTTATGTCTGAGAGCCTGATCTGAAGTTATGAACTGAATTCTGAATGGCAGAGCTGAGTTGTGTTTTCTCATACTTTGGCTCTAAAACACTGGGATCTTGGCTAGGTTCAGGGATGTATGCCAGCAGCTAGAAGGCAAATAGTGTAATAAGAGAATAATAAAAACAATGAAAAGGAGAATAGCTGATGTCTGAGAAGGAAAAGCAAAGACAAAGAAAAAATTAAACAAAGTTGATGATCAGGACAAATGATGGCACACTTTTGATTACACATTATTGAGAAAACTAGGTATAAATGGTATTAGGGTTTGATGGTATTAGGCAAGACAGGATCCAGCCTGCAGCTAATAAATGAAAGATGTGAAATGAAATAAATAATTAAAAAAGCCTGCAAGGACTGCTGTATAGTATGTCAAGAATTGAACCTCATTTGACTTCCTAACAGAGCAATCATTTCTGTAATGCTATCATTTATATATATTGCTTGGTTAATTTCCCCTTAATAGATTAAAACAGTTGTCTATAAACCCAAATGAAATTAAAAATAAAAAAAATGCATGTAATTAAGGGAGGTGCTCTGAAGCCACCTTTTCTATGTAGGAAAGAATCTGTGATTTCGTTTTTTAAGCCTTTAAATGCCATGGGAATAATTCCTTATTAAGAATGAATTAAAAGCAAATTCCGCGATAACATGCGTTGCAGTATAAGCAAACAATTTCTGAGTGGGTTTTATTTCATTCTTTACAATGTTATTTAACAGTGTCAGTTTTTCATATAGCTTACCTAATGGGATGAAGAATAAGCCTCAAAATAAAAGGTATAAGCTTTTCAGCTGTTAATCTACAAGCACAACATATGGAGAAAAAGCCATTATCCAACTAAAATCAAATTTGAAGATTCAAGACTGAGGCAAATAGCAGAAAACGTTAGCAGCAGTTACTCAAGGATTTTACAGGAAGTTTCACTATCTTACAACTTTAAACAAATAATAGCAAAGGAATTCTTAGAGAGTAGACGCAAGGTAATCAAGTACAAATGTTGGTGGAGTTCATGTAAAGCATCATTGTGTAGTTTATGGATGGCATAATTTTGTCCTTCAAATACTGTTTTGCAAATAGACTTTCAACATGGAATGTCAGTGAGGATTTGATATCTAAAAAAAGAAAAAAAAAAAAGAAAGGGAGAGAGAAAAGGACAAATGGAAAATAAGTAAAGGAGAATAACATCAAGTTCTGGGATCTGCTTCAAGAGGAGCAATAAGGCAGACCAAATATTTCAAATGATGCCTTTGACATCATTTAACTTGTAATAATAAATCATGTAATAATGCTTGATTGTCAACTAGAAAATAATTTCCCTTTAATGAGAGCATTCATTCTTCATGTGCAATTTATTTCACTTGTTTTGTTGTAATGATCTGGTCTTCAGATACTATATGATACAACAGGAACTGAGTGATAGCCATGGGCAGCTGAATCATCACACTTATCAGTATCTTATTTTAATTACAGCTGAAATTATCTTCATTAATCCTGAAAAGTGGTTTAAAGGATTTAATCACAGCAACATTGCAAACAAAATTCACAAAATATTATACTGTAATTTTGTACCTTTGCCCACAAATCCATGATCCTATTCATAATTAAACTACTGGACATTTGGTGTCCTGGGGTTCTTTATTCCTGAAAACTGGGGTAGCAGTTAGAATCAATTCCAAATGGAGTCCTTAAAGAGTCTTTTTTTTTTTTTTTTTCTTCTTTTAATGTGACATTTTTGTTAATGTCTTGGGAGAAGGATAATTAAATTTTAAAAACACCTTTTGACACTTTAGCTATTGAGGTTGGTGTTGAATATACCTCTTGTCCAGTTAGGAATGTAAGAATGATGAGAAACATAAATAGCAGACACAGTTTCTACTTTATTATTATTATTATTCCTTGCCTTTTAATTTCTGGCAGAACATTTTAGAATTTTAGTTCATTGTCCCCATGTTTGAAGTGAATGTGCCCTGGGCTAACAGTTGCAGATTGTTTCAACATACAAGTAAGATAATGGAAACGAGTATTGGCTCCACAAAAAGTTGGTTGTTTGATTTGCTTGTAGTATGTCCTTCTGAGCTGTGGGTTAAATTTATTACTCTTCTGTGATTATTTCATGTTATTTGGCAAGTCATTAATAGCACAGCTGCATTGTCCTTTGTGAATGCGAGTTGTGTCTGTGCAGCCTGGAGGCTCTGCACTGATCAGACCTAATCACGTGATGGTAAGGCTGGGAGTCTGGCTGTATCGTACACATGTGCCTAACTGGCTTCTAGTTACTGCAGAGCACAGGCATGGCCTGCCTGGGTTTGCAGGTGTAAGTATGCATAGAGACATGCTTTCTCTTCGGTGGCCTATATATGATATAAATATATCATTTTTCCATAAAAAGGATACTATGAGGAATGAGAAAGTCCATGTTACGAGGTAAGCAGATATTCTTACATTTGCCCTGAAAACACATGAGAGACAGTATCAGGATTAAATAATGTGGCTGAAGCATATCTTAAACCTAAGGAATGGAGAGGGAGTGTCAGCCTGACAGTGAAGACACTCCCTCTCCATTCCTTAGGTTTAAGATATGCTTCAGCCATATATTTTAATGCACAAAATGGAAAAATTATTCAGATTGTTCTCAAAATGCTGTCCCATTCATATGTTGTTCTCTCACTTTTTCAGCCTTAAACTTGAAATATACATTAACTTTGAATCAAAGAGGCTGATGGGAAATTTTTATTTTCTGGGGAAACTTTTTCCCTCAGGAACAAATCCAAACTGATCAGTGATAGAATGAGCACAAAGTCAGCAGTAAAAAAAAATAAATGCATCAGTGCATTGATGAAACCCATTGTGTTGCTAAGACATCAATGCATGAAATAAAATAATCTGAACAGATCTTTTCAGGTATTGCCTGACTGGCTTTTATCTTTCGATCAGATTCCCCTTTTACACTACTGCTAATTATTTTTGTTTGTTTGTTTCATCATTGTACTTGAGTTTTGAGACTACATAGATTATGGAACCACAGAATAATACAACGGTTTGGATCGCAAGGGACTTTAGAGATCATCTAATCCTACCCCCCCACACGCACTCCCTTCCATGGGCAGGGACACCTCCCACCAGACTATGTTGCCTAAAGCCCAATCCAGCCTGACCTTGAACATTTCCAGGGATAGGGCATCCACAGCTTCTCTGGGCAACCTGTTCCAGTGCCTCACCAAACTCTGAGTGAAGACCTCCCATCTTTTAGTTTAAAGCCATTACTCCTCACCCTATCACTACACTCCCTGATAAAGAGTCTGGGTTCATTATTGGCTTTTTTTTTCTGCTTATTTGGGCTGAAAAAGTAATATTGCTACTAGAAAGACCTTGTCTTTCTGTCAAAACATTTTAAAATACTCATTAAATAAGAATTAAAAAAAAAAAAAAGACTGTGCACAGTCTCCAAACAAGTTGCGTATGTTTTATTTGTGCATGAAACATTTTGTCGCTGATTACACTAACAGAACAATCTGAATATTTTTTCCATTCTGTGCATTAAAATATAATCAAAATCGTTCATTAATCGCTGAAAAGCTTCATCTCTTAGTTGATTGAAAGCCTTCATTGTTGTCAACAGGGAAACCAAGCAGCTAAATGCTTAGCACCTTTATCATCTCAGAGAGACTGAAAGATGAAGGCACTTACCATTTTGCAGAATTTGAAGCCCGCCTTTCAAAAGACTTTATCCAGAGAGGATTAAGCTTGTCTTCAGGCATTGTTGATCCCTTAGCTCTCATTTTCTTGCCATTCCTTGATGTCTGCAGATATTTCATTCAGAAGTACTTGTTAGCAAAAAAGGGAATTGTATGTGATGCTGTAAGAGTGCCGTTCAGGTTCTTGAACCATCAAAAAAAAGTTCAAAGGCAAATCCGGTTTGTATACAATATCTTTCTACTGCCCTATATAAAGAATATAATAAAGGAGGGAGTTGAAGTTTCTCTGTTGTCTGTTATGCATTTTTTGCGAACAAAATAAAAATGAATGAGATAAAAATTGCAGCAGTAAAACAGAAATTTTATTTTATATGTAGCATTGTATCCTAGGCTGCTTATGTATCTTCATGCTTTAGATGACAATTGGATTATTATTCAGTAGTAGCCTAACCAAATACCTGCTGAAGGCACAGAACACTTGAGGCTGGAAGAGACCTCTGGAGATCACCTAGTTTAACAACACTACTCAAAGCAATGTTGAAGCCGAGTCTTTTGCCACTAGGTTCCTTCCTCTTTCATCAGCAGGTTCATTTTTTTCCTACTCTTCTTTTAGTGCAGAAATACCTGTGGAAGCCCTTGTTGCTCTTCACATTCCTTGCCAGATTCAGTTGCATATAAACTTACTAACTCAGTCCATACCTGCATGCTTGGACATATGCTCTATATTCCTCCTGTGTAACATCCTGGATCAGTTTCCCACTGAGGAGGTGTGGGATCCAGCAAGGCATTTTCCCTCATCATCTCTTTAGGCATCTTTGTCAAGAAGTTACCAATATGCTCCAGAACCTCCTGGACTGCTTCCAACCTCCCCTTCCTAAAAAGCCCGTATCCATCCATAGCAGAACTCCTGCTGTGTGATCTATTACACCAGGTCTAATTCATCCTAATGAGATCATAGCCCTGCAAGTGCAAGCAGATCTCTGATTCCTCCTGCTTGTTCCCCTTGCAGAATGGTGTGTTGGCATACAGGCACTTCAAAGAGGCCATGTAGTTGTGCTGATTTCCCGGGGTAGATATGAGTCCTTCTCCACAATGCTTTCCTGTGGACATGTCTTTATTTATGTGCATACACTTGGGATAGGCTCCTTTTATTCCTTTTTGGTTGATTATGATGTCTCTTGTGGCTACAGCGCCCCATATCTTTTGTCAGCCTGGTGTAACACCTCCTCACTTGGTTTTTGATCATTTTCTCTCTCCACTGTTGGTCCCAGTTTAAAGCAAAGATGTTTTTTCCCGTGATGTCAGAAAAAAATATAAAAGAATGGTATCGTCTGTGTCTGTAAAAAATATGAACAGATTTGCAACTTTTTTTTAGAAAGATTTTCAGTTTTAGCAATTTAAAATTGAATTACTTGATAAAGATTTAAATAAGGTATATTTTGACAATAAGTAGTGTTACTTAAAATTGTTTTGTATATCAGCTAAATCTGATTAGCAGAGTTTTTGCTGGGAATGTTGGTAGAAATATAAGAATATGGAAAACTTACAGGAAACAAATATTAAAAAATATTTTGTCCGTGTGAACATCTATGTGCTAGCATGCACAGCTCTGTAGGTTCATTTGAATTAAAAAAAAAAAAACAAAAACAAAAACAAACTTTTTCTTTGATTCGCTTTGTTATGACATGAATTCAGCATAAAGCCAATCTTCTTCATTTTCTTCATTTCTTCATGTTGAAATGTTTTCAGTTGTGTGTATATATATATATATATATATATATAAACACTCTTCATACATCATCCTAATTGAGGCATTAAATGAATCAAGGCTTTCAGAAGAAAACTGTCAGTCTCACCGTGCCATCCTATTTGCAGTGAAGTTTTGAAGATACCAAGGCAGAGGAAGCATGGCTTGAATTTGAATAATGCATTTAAAGGTAGTATAACGTTGATTTTTAAACTGTCTTTTTAACGTGTCTTTTTAAACTGTTGCTGAGGTTCTTGCAACAGAAATGTTGTGCTTTTCACCCAATATGACTGGCATGTACCTCAGTTAAATTTTAAAGTCTCTGATGTGCTGCAAAAGCTCAAATACCCATCAATTTTTATTTAGCTAAATTGAAGTTGTGAGTCTCACAACCTATTTATATATACATTTATTTATTTGTCTTAAACTTTTGCCTAACTAATACAATCTAATTTGATCTTCTTAGCTCATGTGTCATGAGAAATATTAATTCTCCCATATGCTCTTTTTCTGCCTTTCATGTTTTTCACATCACCATTTGGTCATCACTGTTCTGAATTTTTGAGTCCAGATATTTAATCACTTCCTGTGTAAAGCCTATTCCATTCCTTTTTCTCATTCTTTCCCACCCTTCACTTTTTCTTCAGTACACTTCTAGCCATAAATATTAATTCTTACTGTCTTCTGTGTATTCAGAAGAAAGAAAATTTCCGTTCATTATAATTTGCCTTATAACAGTTAAATTTAAGAATCCAGAGAAGCTGAATGTTTTATGTGCTGTCAGGTTTTTGGGTTTTAGTCAATGCAACAAAACTGATGTGAATCTTTTGAGTCTCTAAGCCTTGCTATCTGTCTGAAGTTCTAAAGTAAATTTCAAGTTGAACACCTATTAATTATGTTAATTTGAGTTTTAGTTGTGGAGTCAGGTATTTGACAACTCCTTAAACGTTGCATACGTGAGTGGTGCGGAGGGACTAAGGTAGGACTATCCCTGTGCTGGACCCTTCACAGAGGAGTCTCAGCCCTGCATTACAATTTTTAAAAATGTGACCAGGAGGAGCATTATGGCTTAGAAGTCGTGCACTTATTAAGACTTGACATGCTGTTCGAAGAATCTCACATTCTCCTGTGGTGAATTCAGGGAAACAATATGTATTTTTGAAAATTTTACCCTTTTAACCATTTTATCATTTACCTCACTCAAACCTCTCTGTGCCTCATCTAAAGCTTATTTACATGGCTGTAGAAATAATAGCAATGCAAACAATAAATAATGTTGAGGATCACTTTGTTTGTAAATACCTTGAAATACTATGTTATTATTTAGCCTTATTTATTTGCTTTGTTAAAGCATCATAGTGAGATGATGGTAAGAACAAGACATTTTGATTTATGATTTTCTACCATAGTTTCCTTAGTGGATAATTAATAAGTGACCAAGCCATGGTAACAATCTAATTAGGCTGTTAGGTTGTTATTTTAGAATGAAAACAACATGGAGAATGAGTTTGAAAGTAGGCATCTCAGAACTTTACCTTTTTCATATCTGTATATCATAACCTAAGTGCAATGGTTCACAGTTCACAGTGACAGTATTGACTAGTTTTCTGTTGAATTGGTGCTCATATTCACTTCACTGCATGGTCATCTGGGCACTTGTAAACCTATAGCTTGAGAAAACAGGAATTACACAAAACAGAAATTTGGTTATGGCAACTTTACTGCTCAAAAACCAAACCAAACCAAAAAAACAAACAAACAAACAAAAAAACCACAACAACACAAACAGTTATTTGTTTTCCCAATGTCATGTGCACAAACATTGCTTTCACCTTCAGAATCTGTTGGTTGATTCAAAATAACTCTCTTTGCTGTGAGGAGGTTTCATTTTGTAAACAGTAAAAACAAACAGACAAAACCAAAAAAGAGCTGGAAAAACAAGCAGAACCTCAATAGTAACACAGTGGTAATTCTTTAATTTGCCAACTTATATTTGATCACATTTCATATTTAACTGATGCATTTATCACAATGTTCTAGTAATTTATTGATCCTTCCACTGGATGAAACCATTGTGATACAAATTAACAATGCCGAGAAATTTGCTTTTCTTCATCCCAGTAATTTCTTCTGGTTTGATCCAAACTTAAAATGTTATTTCCATGGGAAAAAATTAAAAATGCTACATTCACAGAACTGGTACCTTTTTAAACCAACTTTGGGGTAAAGGGAAAGCAAAATGCGTATGCTCTACTGAAAAGCTGCCCTACCACACAAAACCTGTGCTAGTTGGTGCTAGTGTGTTGTTGAATTGTTATCTTGATGTTCTTCTACTAGCTATATGTGCTTCTAAACACCCCAATGTGAGGGTCTGAGTCATCCTTTGGTGCCAGTCTTCCTTTCTGATTAATAAAGTGTTTGATATGTAGCACAACATGAGCAAACAATGTCTCAGGGCAGACCTGGTGAATGGAACATTCCCCTGATAGCTCATGGTATTGGAAAAGTTGTGTAAATTGGACAGGTTTCTGCAATTTGGGATTGATTCCTAAGCACTAGCTCGCCAAGGGTATTACTTTATCTCTAGTTTCATAAAGGTAGATCTTCATTTCCACTGTCTATTTTCTTTATGTTTTTATTTTACTTCAGTGATTTGTTTAGTAGCCAAAACAGAAAAAAAAAAAAGTAATTTAGCTGCAAGTTCTGACTGTTTATCAGCAGTTTGACTGCTTTCAGTTTCTATTACCCCACCTCTGCTTTTAGTTCCCTTCAATGCTTTTTTTTTTTTTTTTTTTTTTTGTGACCTCATAACAATTTCCTATTATATTTGGTGAAGAAGAATCATTTGGGAGATCGTATATATAGAAATATATTGTAGTGCATAACTGAGGGAAAACCAACAGGCTAGATCTTATTAAAACTTTATTGCATACCAAACTGTTTGCTAGTATTACGAATTTTAGCCCAGTAAATAGAAGAAGTGAAAAGAAAGAAAGTGATGAAGAACCATACCGTTGTCAGCTGTCCTCAACTCTCTGAACTGTTAAGCACGTGGGACTACTTACAGCATATGCTTGCTAGAAGAAATACTAGAAGGTAGTCATTTTAAATTGTAATATTGATTATAAATCAGTGTTGATCCAGGTCTTTAAAACTCGTAATTCTCAGCTGTAGTTGGAAGAAAAGTTTTCCATCCTGGAGATGGGAAAAAAACCATTACTATTTGTGGGAGAGGGACGAGGTGAGGGAAGGAAAGTGGAGGTTTATTGCCAATGCTTGGCAACCTGGAGATAAGTAACAGAACCCAGAATGTAATTAAGCTTGAACATTCTGTGTATGCTAGGTACTCACATTATTTTAAAATTATTGAGAAATAAGATATTCATAGAAATGCATGACTGTTCAGCTATGAAAGGCAGTAAATTAGAGCTTGAACAAAAAATAAATGTAGAAATGTATAAATAATTGAGATGGTTTGTTTCCATTTCTCTTCACTGCTACATGCCAATATATGGCATAAATATGGAGATACATGAGATACCCCAGAAAATCAGGACAGAAACTCCTACTTCAAATTGAATTTGAAACCTAAGGAGAATGCAGTTTAGATGGTTTACCTCCATATCTGTGGTATCAACACTGTGTAGCCCTGGATGCTGCACATGCCCAGTGTGCTTCTTGGCTGCTGCTGATCCTGCAGCAGGTAGTGGCATTCTGCTGGTAACATGTTTAGCCTGTTTTATTTTTGAGACCTACTGTCACCCTACTATTACACAGTCTGGAATTGTCAGGACTCCAGTTCATTATATTGATTAGATTAATTGTAGCTCTCTGAACAAAATGTCGCCTTAGAGGGGAAAAAAAAACAACTGACCAAACAACAACAAAAAACCTGCAGACAAATAATATCAAATAATATTAATAAAAAAAGATATTTTAACTGCAGAGATTCCATTTTTCAATATAATTACATTTCAGAATGTTGTTTGAATAATATCATCTCAAAATGACAAGAAATTGTAGTTTTAATCTAAGAAGAAATTACACTTTAAATGCATTTAATCTTTATTTTTAAGTCAATAATGAACATGAAATCTTTTAAAAGATTTTTTAAAGCAATACAGATCTGCATGAAAATGCAAGAATTCTTCAGAAATGTCAGTGTTTTCCAAATTTTCTTCTATGATCTTACCAACTTTTTGGGAAAAATGAGCCCAAGAATGGTCTGTAGCTTTTTTCAAATGTTAATTCTAACTTAATTTCATTTGAGTATCTGTCCTCATCTATGTGCAATTTTTCATCTGCAATAGTTAACTGTTCTTCTGTCTCCTTCAGTAATCTGTGTCCTTTTAAGTCTTCCTGCATCCCTACTTAGGTGTACATTTCTTCTATGCCTTTACTGATTGCACTTAGTCTATTTCTTTATTGCTTCTTGTTCCAGTGCTACTACTTGAAAGTACCTGCCCATATCTATCACAACTGTTCAGTAAAGCATCAAATCTCACTGCTGTTAAATATTGAATGTTAATTTCTCTAATTAATTGAAGTATTTACCTGATTGTGCCTACAAAACAAGGTGGTTTTTCAAGACAGGGATTCCTTTCTTTATGCATTATGTCACTGATGATGTTCGCTTCAGTATAAGAATTTAACTTGATGATGGTGTATTGGCTAGTTTTTAACAGTGTTGCTGTACTTTACCAGCACAATGATTAATTTGCTTTGGAAAATTTGGGGATGGAGATTGGAGGGGTGTTTCCAGAACTACAGATCTGGAGAAAACAGTATTTGTTAGTAACAAACTCTGGGAATTATCACACACTCTTCTTCCTGCTGGCACCTGGTTTAACGTTTAATTTCTGTTTCTACAAGGGCTGTCAAAAGACGTGCAGTGTGCTACCCTTGAACTGTTGGTTGGAAATTAATTTTATGGTCATAGAATTGCAGAATGGTTTGGGTTAGAAAGAACCTTAAGATCACTTGGTTTCAACCTCCCTGCCATGGGCAGGGACACCTCCCACCAGACCAGGTTGCCCAAAGCCCCATCTAGCCTGGCCTTGAACACGTCCAGGGATGGGACATCCACAGCTTCTCTAGGCAACCTGAGAACTGCCTCACCACCCTCAAGAGTGAAGAATTTCTTCATTATATCTAATCTAAACCTACCCTCTTTTCGTTTAAAACCATTACCCCTTGTCCTATCCCTACACGTCCTGACAAAGATTCCCTCCCCATCTTTCCTGTAGGCTCCCATCAGGTACTGGAAGGCAACTCTAAGGTCTCCCTGGAGCCTTCTCTTCTCCAGCCTGAACAACCCCAACTCCTTCAGCCTGTTTTTGTAGGAGAGGTGATCCAACCCGCTGATCATCTTCATGGCCCTCCTCTGGGTTCACTCTAACATGTCCCTGACCTTCTTGTGCTGGAGGCCTGAGAATTGCACACAGTGCTTCAGGTGGGGTCTCATGAGAGCAGAGCAGAGGGGGAGAATCCCCTCCCTCACCCTGCTGGCCACGCTACTTTTGATGCAGCCCAGGACATGGTTGGAATTCTGGGCTGCAGGAGCACATTGCTGCCTCATGTCGAGCTTCTTATCCACTAGCACCCTCAGGTCCTTCTCAGCACTGCTCTCAGTCCAATCTCTGCTCAGCCTGTATTTGTGATTGGATTTGCCCCTGCCCAGACTCAGGACCTTACACTTGGCCTTGCTGAACCTCATGAGGTTCACACAGGCCCATCTGTCAAGCCTGTCCAGGTCCCCCTGTTTGGCATCCCTTCCCTCTAGTGTGTCAGCTGCACCACACAACTTGGTGTCATCAAGAAACTTGCTGAGGGTGCACTTGATCCCACTATCCATGTCACCAACAAAGATGTTAAACAGTGCTGGCTTGGAATGTTGAGTCACTGGAACAACTTGGTCCAGTCTGGGGAAAGTCACCTCCAGTTGTGGTAAGCTATCAGTTGATGTCATTTCCCTATACTTAATGTTACACTTCTCTAGGAGGAAGTGTAATTGTGTGGCTTCTGGCTGTTGAATAGCAAACCACATGACTTACAGTATTAGAGATGATAGGAATTCACCTTTATTTCAAACTGAATGTACCTTCGGTCTTTTATGTAGAGGATTTTTACATCTGAACTAACTCCCTAGAATAAAATTTATATCCTGAAACTAAAACTATTATTAATGCTGGCTCCTTGGTAGTAGTAACTCATTTCACTATGTATGCTGTTGAACAAATTCTGATTTGCAGTGTCCAGTTGGTTGTTAATTCTTCAGACACTTTAGAGTACACAGTGGGAATACTCTGACTGGGTAATAAGACTTACTGGCATAACAAAGAAAAGGAAATAAAGCAAACCATCAATGTCTTGATTTTGAGGCAAGGTGCAAATTGATCTCTTGTTTATTTCTGATGAGCCTTCTGCATCTGCTTATTTCTTTCATGTTGTGTCTGGAAAGCATAGTTAAATGTGCAAGTGATTACTGCATGAATTCATAAGTATAACCTAAAATTGAGAAAGTCAAGCAGATATTTTAATAAGTCTATAATAATATTACAATATCCTCAAGTAGGCACTTTTGAATCAAATTTTATAAATACAGATTTTTTTTTGTAGTAAAGATTAAAAATTACATATAGATTTTTTTGTGTACACATATATAAATGTATAAATATAGTTATGTATAAAAATACCAGGATGCAAGTCTGCTCTGCAAAATTAGGGCCACAGTTTGGTTCTACTTGGAGACTGCACAAAATTAATGATATGTAGAGAGTAGAATTCAGCACAAAGTGTTCTGGGTGGAAAAATTTGGTTATGCTTTCTGTGCAGAAGACTGGTCCAAAAGACACAGTGCTTCATAAACTCTAATGACACATTCATTAAGATCTTCAGGATGAATTCACAGCTACTAGGCTATGGAGAGTAGACTACTGCTTTAGTATGAATGTCAGAATTAAAGTACTGTGGGAACACCTAATGTGAAAAATGGTGGTGTTGTTTCTTTAAAATAAATGAAGCCTAGCTATTGATGCAACATGTTTAACCAGCTTAAAATTATTAAAAAAAAAAAAAAAAAGTAAAAAACAAAGTGTAATGCAGACGTGTAGTCCCAAACTCATCTATCCTCCATGCATGTGATTTAGTGCTGAGAAATGCTGGCAAACAGTACCTGAGGACATTCTTTTGGGCAAAGACTGGGCAGTTGTACAGGAGGGTTTGGGAGAAAACTTTACATGAAAGGGAAATTATTTACAATTCATTACAATTGTCCTTACATGTAGTTTGTCAAATGGTACTTGTTGAAATTTGATTTGACAAAGGGACTTTAATTACGTTGTAACAAAATCAGTGATATGTCTCAGATTAACATGGCTAACATTACTAATTATTTCAGAACGATCACCCAGGAATACCATAAAGACTTATTAGTATAGGAAGACAAGTAAACATCCTGTCTTCTCTTTTAATTTTATGTCTTTTTAATTCACTTATGTTTTAGAACTAATTTCTCATACCCTGTGAAGGTTTAAGATCAGTTTCTGGGGTGAAATCAACTCAGAATTAACCCTGATCCTATCCTGAAGAAAAAGTCTCTTTGGTTCAGTTTACATTAGGCTGGACTCAAGAGGTGTATGTTAGGTAGTAAAGTGTGTTCCCAAACAGAGTGGATCTTGGATGTCCTCATATCTTGACCGCCTATGATAGATAATAGCATTCAGTAGTTATTCCAGTTAATGACATTGTTATGA
The DNA here is from genome assembly GCA_011075105.1 of Heteronetta atricapilla. NCBI lineage: Eukaryota > Metazoa > Chordata > Aves > Anseriformes > Anatidae > Heteronetta > Heteronetta atricapilla. The sequence continues at coordinate 37,612,571 of CM021733.1, forward strand.
CTTTCACCCATTTATACTAAGTTAAAAATCACTGCTGTGCTCTGTACAATCTCAGCAGATGTACTCTAAATTTCCAGAGACTGCAGTCTCTTTTTATGTCTCCATTTTTTTTTTATGTTGTATGAACTTGAAAAAATAGTTCTTATGAGAAAAAAAAATATAAAAAAATCTTCTAGATAATAGTAAAAGCATGATGGTCAGTTTATGGTGGAAACTGCTTTGGAACAAGCAATGATTGAAAGGTAATGGCTGTGTTTGCTGGAATTTGTCATTTTTTTCGTAATAAAAATCAGATGTGGGATTTTGACGAAGTGGTACTCCATTTTAGAAGGCTCCTCTGGATGCCACTTTTAGAGCTCATCTCCTAAGGGTGTATATATATATATTTTAATCTTTAAAGAAATAAAGAAATACTTTTCAAGAAGCAGCATTTTAACTAGGTTTCGAGAATACAGTACTGTTACCTTACCTGTCTATTAAGGATGTAGAATTTGGGAAGGTGTTGCTGAAAGATACATGAAAGTGAGTGTTTTTATAGCTGCTGTTTTCAGTACTAGATCTTGAAGATTTTAGCTTAATTATTTAAGCAGGAAGTACCAAGAAATAAATTCTGCTAAGAGTGTAAATGATGACCATAAGCTAAAATGCAAATCTACACTGAATGGGATTGCATTTTTAAGTGTTGAAAGAAATTTAAAAATACTGAAGATGGATCTTTCCTTTCTCCTCCTCACTGCACCCCCTTTCAACTTTCTTGAACACATAAAATAATGTTTGAAAGCAATTTAAAGCTGTTTCATTGTATGAGTTCATCACAAAGTTTTCTTAAAACACAACGTAGTACACAGCTAGATATGGTAAAATAAAGAAGGAACTAAGAGGCATGCATAAACAAGCATGTCTCTAAACATGCTTTTTCAGAATAATGAAGTTCTCAGTCATGGTTAGTAAAGTATTCAAAACATCTAACATGCAAGATGTTAGTTTTCAGGTAGAACCATACAGAAATGACTCGATGTCATGGACTTGTACATGGGATTCAGCCTCTTCAGTTTCAGTTATGGGAGTTAATAAATAGTTCATCTTCTGGTAGGAAAAGAGGAGGTGTCAGTACCTCTGACAGTCAGGAGGTACTTAACATTTAGAAACCTCATTCCTAGAGTTGTAAGGATTTGTTCTCAAAATACCAAAGGCAATGCCTTTGCTGTTGGCTTTGATTCATGCCTATGGTGACAGGAGAGATAATGTGAAAGAACATAACTCTGAAGCCTTCTGGAACTGAAAGAAATTCCAGTCTGTTAAAAATCTGAATACTTTGATTTTATATAGCTTTACAATGCCCCAGCGTACCGAAAATATATAGAAAGTCATTTAGTTAATGGTGGTTTTTGTAGGTGTGTCTGAGGAACCTGAGAGACAGGAGGCAACTCACAAGAGGCCTCTTAGTTAAAGTGAAGACGAAAATGAAGGATTCCCAAATCCTGGTTAAGTGCTTCATCTGCTAAATTAAACTTTTTGCTTTATTCCCAAATTCTGGTGGAACCTTATCACTGTTTATGTCTTTAGGTTTTTTACTTTTTTTCTTTAAAGTTTGAAACAGAATCATATTGTACTGTTTTTGTACATATCATCTGCAGCCCCTTAATTTTGCCTGAGTAAAGACTAGCTGTACAATGTATTTACTCTGTTCATCCAGAAGTAGGAATCTGCAATTTTTTTTTTTTTTTTTTTTTTTTTGCTTGCAGACTACCTCTAATTATTATGTTTTAATTTATTAGTGTAGATTTCTGTGGTAGGGTCTGTGTAGGGACATATAGTTTCTCCAGTAAGTATCCAATTTCTTCTAGCAGTTATTCATTTCTAACTTATTTGGAGTGTGAGATAGGTCCTTATGAATGCTCCCATGCACTGGTTCAGAATGATCTGAAGTAGAGTGGGGCTTATGTTGTTAACCTTATTACATCACATCCTTTAAACTGGTAAAACAGTTAAACTGCTGATGGAGAAATTGTACTTTAAAAACATTTGGGATTTTTTTTTTTTTTTTGAGTAAGAGAGAATGTTACTAAGTTTCTCTGTTTTGAAGGTAATCTTATCTGAAACTTTGGACCCAGAGTTTCTAAGACCCACATTCAAGCTACTGGTTTGATCCAACTGGATTTAGTAGAGACTCCCACTCAGTCCAGTTTCATTTGTACTGTGATGACACGTTAATATGCCCTCTCTGATGGAGGCAAACCACAGAAATGTTTTTATAGGTCAAACTTGTTTTAGTTAAATACTCTATGAAGTTGTTTTACTGTTACGGATTTAATTAGGTTTTCTGACCCCATAGAAAAGACAAGTAAAGCTTGCCTGAAAGTTGTCCTAACTTATACTTAGGTTGGTAAATACAGGAATTACTACAAGTATCTTCTTCTGTTTTGTCAAAACAGAAGAAAAAATGTTGTTATTTATCTGTTTACTTTCTTACTTGTATGAAGGATGGGTAGCACTTGCCAGAAACATATTGCTGATGAGACTGAAGGAGGGTTACGTGGATTCTTATTGAGTCTACAGCAGTATTGGCAACTGATTAACTCACCTTGGTATACAGAATGTGTAGCTGGCAAACTAGGAAAACAGTGTTATCTAGGATGCACTCTCAGTATGCTGAAGGGAAAAATGCAGGAGAAGAAAGATCTTAGAAGGAAAAAAAAAAAAAAAAAAAAGAAATTCAGAAACAGCAACAAAGTGACTTGGACTTTAGTTAGTGTAAAGAAGCTGCAAGCTAGGTAGAAGCATATTCTGTTCCGCTTACATGAATGGATTTGTAACGAGATATTTGTTTTTCACAGGTTTAATTGCTGTACTAGATTATGAAGTTATCCTGGTATTTTTTATACTTTTAAATATTTTCAGAGTATGCAAATGCCACATGAGGCCTTCTGAAGTCATGGCAAAGAATTGAAGGACTAGAGGTTCATACTCTGTCAGGTCACTCAAAGCTGTAAATCCCATTCCTTCAGCTAACTGGTAACACCCCTCTTGGCACAATCCCAGTCAGATAATGCATCTTGGCTCTCACTTGTCTTTAGTGGGATGAGCATGTTAGAGATTGTGCAAGAACTACTAAATGTTAGATTACACTGATTACACAAAAGAAGGCAACAATTTTAAATGTGTTAGATTCATTTAAAATGCTGCCATCTGGAAGACTGAATAAAGGGTCAAGAGAAACTCTTCAGGTTAACTTAAGTACACATCAGTTGAGAGGTATTATGTTCAATATATATGCTATCTATTTGTGGGGCTAGATAATCCTGAATGATGAGTGTAACTTAATTTTTTGATATTCATCATCCAGCCCTGTTTCTCATTGGATGTTCTCTTGGTTATTTTAGCAGCTGTAATTCCACAAGCTTGTTGAGAGAGGAAAGTATTCAAGACACCAACTAGAATATTTTTGTGCATCATTTGCAATGACAAAAGCAGCACTTTTGTCATATGTTCTGCTTATCATAGTTAATACCTAGAACGAGTCTGTACTTCTGGCAAAACAAAATCTGGCTCAAAAATAGCATTCCACACTTAATTCTTTATTGCAATATTTTGCCTAAAATCCTAATATTTCCATAGCAAAAATAAATGCACAAATGATTAGGTGTGCTTTAATCATGAAATTATTTGGTTTGGAATCCATTTTTGGTTATAAATTACAGTGTGTCTGATTTTAATGTTATTCTCATCTCGTTGTATACACAGAGAGAGTATAATAGTATGTGAGTACTGGAATTGGTGTCTATCAAAAGAATCAATCATTTCCTAGTTGTGTATCCTGTAGACTAAGCAAATGGTTATATAGCCATCATTCACAATTCTCAGAGCTCACATATTTTAAATCTGTTAATGAGTGCTGCTCTACTTTATTTTGTGGTGACAATAAAATATTTCTAATCAAAAGGAATATGACTGCAAAGAAAAATAAAACGTAGATACAGTAAATGTCAAACAGACTAAATTGGACAAGTACAGAACCTTCAAACCTGAAAACCTGATTTGCTTTCAAGTGTCAAAATTATGAGAATTGAAAAACTAATGTTTTGATGGTAGAATAACTTTTTTAAAAAATTAATTATTATTATTATTTTTTTTCCTGAGGCAATTAAAGTATGATTGGATTTTCTGTAACAGCATATCACGAAGTTGTAAGGGGAGTTCTTTTTTTTTTTTTTTTTTTTTTTTTTGGTAAAAACAGAGAAAAATTAAGTATGACAGAAGGGGATAGTTAATTTTTATCTATTTAATTCCTTTAGAACAACTAATTGAGTCCTAGAGCTGATGTGATCATTACAAATGTTGAAAGGAAGTTATCACAAAACGTGTTCTCCTTTTAATTATACTACAACCAGACCAAATTCTGATACAGAAAATGTCACATTGGAATGAGTTTCTGTTTCACAAAGCACTGGAACATACTCTTAGCTGTGTCACCCACTGTCTTTTGATATGTCAGTCCATTGTCTTTTAAGGTGAATTAGGTGTAGATACTTTCATTTTCTTTGGAAGTTCCAGACTTAAAGTTTACCAAGTATTTAAGTGCTATCATGAATAAAGGTGTATTGAAATAGCTCCTGAACCACCACGCAGTAGAGGATCCTGGAGAAAATAGGGCAAAGTAGAATGGGATTGAGAGAGAAAGTCTGAGTATGTGTATGAGTTAAATGGCAGGAATTTTTATATACCATGAAATGTATACTCAGTCATAGGATAATTGGATTTTGAATTCACCTTAGAATTAGGCAGATATAGAGTCCTATACTGCAAAAAATTCTGGAAATGTTGAGAAATTATAAATTAAATGGTGGCAAGTTTGGCATTCTTTGCAAAATACCTTTGATAGTATTAGTTACTCTTTTAATTATACTCTTGCTTAATAAATAGCAGAAATATTTTTGTCAAAAGAAAAAAGATTTGACCAGACTTGACCAGACAAGATTTGACTTGTTTGCTTACTCTTTTCTTAGCAAATAACTTTTTTCCCATTCAGATAGAAATAAATTTCAAAACCATAAAACCCTTGGCAAAACAAGAGCTTGTAGCCTCCTCAGTATTTTTTTTTTTTTTTTTCAAAAAATGCATGCAAAACTTCTTGCTGAATAAGAGCACGCATGAACTGTGTTACTCTTAAATTTTGTCATGTTCTGATAAGAAGCTTTACAAATTTGTATAATTAATGAAAGATGAAAAAATGCTGCTTTACATGGAGAAGTACCTCATTTTGTCTCTGAAGAGTAGGCTAATTCTTGTATGTTTTGCTTATGTAAACCTGTAGTTTGCACTACAGTTCCCAAATGGCTACTTCATGCACGGTATCAGGTAGCTTTGACATGACAAATTACTTCTGTGTGTGATCTTCTCAAGAGCAGTGAAAAGATGAATAGGCTTGAAACTTCTACTGGCTCAAAGAAGATGATAAGATTTTTAATGAATAGGGAAAACATCATGGGGTTACCGGAATTTTGGTTTCTGATTTTTTACAGAAAATGGTTTAACTACTCTGTTTCATTTGTTCAGTACAGTCCTTAAAATATATATATTTTCATACAGAATGTGCAATGATTTTATTGTCTGTTGATTTATCCTTTCTCTTTTCTGTAACCTTTGCTTGATTGATCAATAATTCATTGATCAATTAATTTGTTTTCCTTTCATTTATATTGTTCTTATAGTGAAAATGGGTGAATTAGATACGCTTCAAAAACAGACACAGACAGAATATCCATGACTCTCTAGTTTCTGTCTGTTTAGATTAGGCAAAATAAAATACTGCTTTCAAATAAATTGTGTAACATAAGGTAAACAAAACTAATGGGAAACCAATCCATCTGTTGTGTAATGCTACACTACTGTATTACATCAGTCCTTCATTAAAAAAAAAAAAAAAAGTTATTGATTACCGAAAGCTTACCATATTGTAATACAGTTATTCAGAAAAACTTTGTTATGAAAATATAGATCTGAAGGTTACTGCTAAAATTCTGCTTTGGTGGTAGCAATTGTATTTCTGTATTTAATGGAGTCTCAGAACAAAGACCAGGAGAGATAAACATTTAGTTTTTAAGCAGTATCTCAGTTCCTTAGATGATGAAATGTTAGAAGTCCAGCTTGTCGTCTTCAGTTTTCCACCACCCCACGGTAGACAGCAGTGCAGAAATCACCAAACAAGTTAGGCTTCATCTTCTAAAGTGTTCTTCCTTGCAGTTTCATTGTGTATGGAGGAGTTATCGTGTGCTTTTATCAGCATCCTCATCAGCTCTTCTCCAGAGCAGGCCTCAAAATCCTCAAAATATTTTGCCCTGAAATGCTATTACTCACAAAATGTTAAACTTTTTTTTTTTTAAAATTATCAATTACTTGTTCCGCATTTGAAGAATAATATTATATATATATGCATATATATATATATAAATAAATAAAATTATCCTTCTTGCTTGGCAACAGCTAACTCTAAAATGATATGCTGCTGTGATGAGGCTTTGTTGTGTTTTGGATCATCTGACAAGCTATGAAAAAGGTTTCCAACCACACAAATTTGGACTTAAAACTATTAATAATAGATGACATAAGAAAGCTATACCAACTTAGAAAACATCTGTTTTGTGTACTTCAAGATTTAATTACAATACTCTGGAATAAAATAATTATTTTCCTGGGAAATACCTTTTTGCATAGGTAGCTTAATATATTGTGACTGCTATATCCTACAGCTAATAGTTCTGTGAATGTTTTTTATGACAGCATAATTGCTCATTAGCTACCCGTCACATTGCATCCCCAATAAAAAGCTGTTTGTGTTTTCTTCTTTAAAATGTTGGCCTGTTCACTGATCAGGGTGTCTTTCATTTTTTTTTCTTTCTCCTGTTGAATATTGACATTTTGCTTTTGTTCCTCCTTGGAAAAAAAATCAAACCTTTTTAACATTTTTGCAGTATTGTTCTAAAATGTCCATTTAGGATCACAGGGGTCAGCTTTTCAGTTGAGCTTGCCTAAAATCACTGCCTGCAGAATGCGGAACAGTGTGGTATCTTCAAGTTGTTCCATTCAATATTGCATGAATTTATGTTATAGGGATTAACCTTTATCCATTCTTTAGTTAGAGGTCACTGACAGTTGTAGCCTTTAAACATGCCCCATGATTACAGCTTATTCACAGGAGTTCAAAGTATGCTTTTAGTTCTTCCTTCATCCAGAAAGTACAAAATAATAATAATAATAATAAAAGCTCAACTAAGTTATGTTTCAGCAGATCATTTATTATTTTTCCAGCATTTTTGATGCAGACACTGTATTTCATACTCAGAAATACTTACTCTCTCCCAGAGAGGACCACATACTGTAACATAACCTGGTAGAAAATTATTTGCAATACTGTGGTTGTTGATATCTGAGCTGCCAGTAACTTACCTGATTCTGAATATTCTATATGGTTTCAGTAAACTTTATATGAAGAGTATGCTTTTTTCCTCTTTAAGAGAACATGTCTAAGAAGGGAATTATTTTCGTCAGCTTTATTTTTATATAGTTCAGCACTGTTGACAGGTGGATGTTGTTTCTTTTATAGCAGCCTAGCTGCGTCTCAGTAAGTGCATGTTCCTTAATGGTCCCTTGGACTATAAACTTGTCTGGGTAATGCAACAAACAAGTCCAGGGGGACCATTTATCTGAATAGGATAAACTCAAATCTCAACAATACTTGCACAGAACTGGCATTGATTTTTCAAGCAAATTCAAAATAATCTTATTCTTAACAAATGGTGAAAGCTTGTCCTGCACTCATTTGATGTAAACACATTCCTCTAGTGTATACACATATACAGCGTATATAGTTTTGCAACCTATCTGGGACATTATGTATATGCTGTATCTGACACAGTACAAATAAATAGGATGAATAAATTTGCATATTAATTAGAAATTCACAACATTTCTACACATGCAAATGTAAGAGTGAAGATGGGTAACACCTCAACAGATAATATTGCACTACATATGAAGCCAGAACTTCTTTGGCCCTCCATGAGTGCCCTGTTTGAGGAGACAGCGTGAACAATTTGTTCACACCAATGACTTCATCCTGCAGTTAGAAATGGCCACAAGGCAGAGTTTTCAGTGTCATAGATATATGTAGTAAATGAAGCTCTTTAACTGTCTCCATTATTTCCCTTTAATATGACTGGAAACTCATATTGATTTGTCATTTGATTTTATGGTGTCAAATACGTACTGCACTAACAGAGGTTTTGAAGAGGATGGGACCAGTCTAAAAATTTGTATTCTTTTCATTGAATAAGTTATTTTCTAATTTGTTGTTTATCAGAGAGTACTTAGAGCAGCTCCCTGCTCCTATGCATGTTGGTCATTACTGGTTTGGTTAATCTTACATATTTTAAGCCATCTTTCAGTGTTGGACTTTAGACAAATTTAAATGTACTTTTCTGGGCTTGTGGATGTTTTAAACTTTGTTTTCATCCCAAGTGGGAAGGAAGAGTTGAAATAACCCAATTCTGTATGAAAGGAAGAATAGTAAAATCTTGGATATAGAGCTGACACACTACCTCATGATTTGCAAAAAAAGAGTTATCACTCCTGAACTGAGACAATTTGGTTTTGATAGAGCACCACTGGCAATCAGCTTGCCTGTATCTGTGCTCATCGGTGCAGCCTCCTGGGAGTTGTAGTTCCTGTATTTTGTGCTCTTTTCTTCTCTGTGATGCAGCTTGACTAGCTGAACAAAGTCCCCTGGTTCACTGAGTCAGGCAGCTCTCAGATGGCACTGTGATGATTCAATTAAAGGAGGATATGGCAGTGACTGTTGGCATGTGTAGTGCAGGCAAAGAGTGGCTCACAGGGAAGAAGGAGACTATGAGGTTCCTAAAGCATATCTCTGGTGGTGTAGTTTAGCTATTCATGTAAACATACAGATTTTTGCCTCAGTGAAGCACAGCAAAAGACATTATTCCAAATTCTCTGTACCTGGCAATTCCAGGCTTTTTACCTGATGGCAGTCTCAACAGAAATTCTTTAGTGGAATTGGCAGTGTGTGAGCATATACGGTACAATGGACTTTCAATAGAGGATTACTGTTGAAAGCAAGAACAGATATGGATAATTTATTATCAGTGTAATACCAGCAAGGTGATAGTATCTAGTTACCGTATGTTGGAAAATGGAAGAGCAGCCACTACATTGCAAGGACCCTTGCCACTTTCTGCCACCATGCTGGCTTTGTTCAGCCCCTGTTGCTTTGTGTGTGTCTCTGCATGCGTGGCCAGCCAGCTGCTGGCCAGCTGCACTGAAAAGCTCTGACTGTAATTTGTTTAAACAAGGAGGGAAAAAAATGTCTACGGAAACTTGTAAAAAAAAAATTTGTCAGCAGCGTTTTTTCCATTGGGTTGTGTCCTGTAAAGATAGCTTTGCTGAAAACAAAATGTAGAAGTTACTACATATTTTACCTTGTGTTTTGTTAAAAAGTTGGGATGAGGTCTGTAGTTAGTTCCACTGGGTTACTCTACTCCTGCATTTAGACAGAACAAAGAAGAAAGATTTTAGCAAAGTCAACAGCAAAGTTACAGTGTGGGTTGACACCAGTTCTAAGGTGAGAACAACTGAGAACAAAGTTATGCTTAGCATTGTTCTTGTGTTGCTTGGTATACTTGTAATTCCCTGACACTGAAATTCATTTTAAGATATGATCACAGGAAAGAATTGAGATTTCTTTAAATATGTAAGAAGGTCAAGGCTTTGAGCTTCTGAATCTTCTGAACTTCAGTTAGTTCCTTTGGCTTCTTTTTCTAGTCTTTAAATATGTGGTATTTAAATAAATATCTAGTCTTTAAGTATCTGGTGACTGTCTGTATGTGAGGTTGATTTAGGCTTGCTTTTAAAGGAAGAAAACAATTTTATACTGCACTGACAAACTTTTTAAGTTTTGTCTCTGAATTCATACAAAAAAAAAAGCTTCTTATCAAGCAGTGATGCTGGAGTAAGGTGCAAGAGGATAATTTTTGCAAGATGTGGATGCTTAGCAATGAAATTCATATTTAGATTTAGAAATTTAGAGGTCTGTGTCATCCCAAATCATGTGTCTTTGAAATCTAAAGCAACAGAAATTCTGCTCTTAGGAGCTGGATTTCACCTAGCTCTAAATAACTAATGGATACTAGTCCTGGTTTGTTGTCAAGACTTCCACTGTCAGAAATGGAGAAAGACAAATTACCTTTGGGTAGCAACTGATTAAAGACAAAGGAGGCAAATTATTCCCCATATGTCATAAAACTTCTTGCAATCCTATCAATTAGGAAAATAAGGCAAATAAGCGTAGTCCTTCCAGGGACATTTAGCAGATCACACAACTGAGAGCCATCACCTTTGCTTCCCACTTGGCAAATTTCAATCTATTTCTCCTGCAGGCAGAAACTACTGGTGGTGGGCCCATGAGGTAAATCAAGAACATCTCCATGTGAACAACTCTCAGTGAGTTTTGATCAGAGTCAGAATTTGTATTAGGCGGTGGCTCCTGCAACCTCTCTATTACAGGATCTCACTATCACCCTTATTTTTCTTTTGCTTCATATAAGATGCATTGTCACTGTTGTTGTAGAGTTAATCTTTGAAATAAAGTTGACAGAGCCCTTGTATGTCAAGATCAAGATTGCAAATTATCTTCACAAGAAGACAAGTGAAGATTTAAATATTAGTATTGTGTTTTAAATTTGATCTGCGTTGCCTGTGAAACAGAAAGTGAGTTTTTCCAGGTTTAGAACAGGCTCACCAGTAAAATATGACACATTTTTTGATGTATACAGTTATTTAGAAAAGCTCCTGTAGAATCTTTGCTGCATTGTGAACTTCTTTCTAGGTATTCTTTCTCTATTCTGTAATGATGACTGAGAAATGGTAAGAAGTTGGCTTCCTTTTCTTGCACACAATTAGCTTTTTTTTCAGCGAGATCAGGAGGCAGCTGTTGTGCACTTGTTTTCTTTGAATTCTCCAAGAAGGCTTAGGGATAAAAAAAAAAAAAAAAAAAAAAAAAAAAAACACAACATTGTATGGTCAAAGGCAGTCAAGTTTAGCCAGGTAAGCATAGGACTGGGAAAGCCTACATGTAAGGTGAAATGAGGCTGCTGAAGTTTCACTTTTGAGTAACTTGGATGCAAGCAATGATACATCAAAATGGAAAGTTACTGTATTAGGCAGAAGCTTGTGTTTCCCAGATTAGACTTCTTAAGCAAAATTAGATGAAGATTTTCTTTTATCATCCTAATTAAACTATTCTGCCCTTTTCATTGTCTTAGGTCATTGTTGATTAATGGTAGCCTGGAGTGCTGCTTCCCAAATAAAATTAAAGGAGGACATGTTTTTCTGTGCAAGAAATCATACATTTGCTGCATTTAAATCAGCCAAAACTGCAGAAATATGGACTGCATGTAATTGAATTTAAATGGTGAATGTGCACATACTGGATTAGATGTTTTTGAATCTTTAATTGAAGCTTTTTTTTTAAAAAAAAAAAAAATTCTTATTTTTTAAGATTTAAGAAGATCATAAACCACAAATGACTTCTTAGTCTTTCTGGTTGAAAAGGGACTAGACAAATAAGATCTTTGTAATCTGACTCACAGACAAGAAAGAATTCCAGGTCAACAATAACTAATTAGGAGTCGTGTGTTGTGTTGTGTTACTTCTTGTTTCAGATCATTTCCACTCATTATGCAGTAATTTTTGTACACTGAATTAACCAGGCAGTTGATAACAATGATGTGTGGAGTGTGAGCTGCCTTTTGCATAGAGGGTGTTCCCTGCTGACATGGAACGATATTCTGAGCTGGACATGCAGGGGAGGGTGTGATTTTGCAGTACAGCCATCCTAGATCTCACTTGGCTAATCACGTTTTACAAAGTTTAAAACCCGTCTGTGAAGCGAGTTCAGGAAAGTATATGTGAATGTCAGTTAGCAATTTATTCTATATAACTTAAGAAGATTGACTACTGATAGCATGAGGAATGCTAAGCATTGAATGTTTTGCAGTCTTGCACCATTCCTGAGAAAGAAGTTACTACATATCAGAATATAATATTCCAATATTACATTCCAGGATTGAGTCCTACAATTGTAGGAGTACTTACTATAATGCAAATGTATCTTTATCATGTTGCCCACTGTAGCGTATATTATTATTTATTCTGCAGTTCTAGCAATATTCCTCTAAGTTTACAGTGCATATGCAGAATTTATCATTGAATTTACTTCTGTTCATTTCCAAAACTATACCCATACACCTATGGGTATAGTTTTATGTTATTGCTTAAAGCAAAGATACTAACCTGAATTTGAGGGACTTCTTTTTCATTTAGGAGCTCATTAAAAGAGTTTCCTAACTGAATATAGAAAGAGTTGAAACAAGCTTTCACTTACTGTATAGATAATAAATGTAGGGACAGATTCCATTTTGCAGACAACAGTTTGTCTACTTGACAGTTTCTTCAGAACATTATTACTAGCCTTTTTTATTTAAATGATTAAATTCCACATCAGATGAAAGTCATGACATAATTTAGTATTTGATAAATGATTACAAAGACTGTTGCTGCTATTCTTTGGAGTTACATTTCTATGTTCTTTAACTGAGAGGAATAGACTCAGTCTTCAACATCTTGCTATATACTACGCTAACAATGTCTGCTTCTTTTGGGTACTTTTTACTTCAGACTAGTCCACTGGATTTGTGTTCCTTGGGTTGTTAATGTGTGTTCTGCTAGTTGATGGAGCATATGAACCTCCAGATATTTTCTGTATAAACAGGTTTTCCATGAGCAGTGGAATTTATTGATTTTGTTTTCATTTTTGGTATAGATTTTTGTTCTTTTTTTCCTAAGTAACTTGTGGCCTCAGCTTCCTCTCTCATCCCTGACTCTGTACAGCACCCCCATCGGGCAAATTAATTCACAGCTGCTAATAATGCTGATTTGCTACTTGCTGATTTGAGTCATCTGAGCTCTGCAGATAAAAAGGGACAATTTGGTATGCTTTTCTCTTTGTCTCAACACCACCCATTCATGAACTTTTAATGATTTTTTTTTTTTTTTTTTAGGAACTTACTGGGAAACAGAGTTAAGACAGCATTTTTTTTTTTTTAAAAAAAAAAGATTTGATAATAATATTAAATGCTCAGTCATGCGGAAATCCATTTTTCATATGGAGTATGTCGGTAATTTAAGGAAGGCGAAGGGGTAATTGTAATTGATTTTACCAGAATATTATTTTATATTTTGAGAGGTTAAGTATTCAAAGAAAGAAAGGGAAGAAAGTTTACATATTTTATATGTAAACTTTAATTATGAAATGTGCAAGAATAAAACTAGCATTGTTGGCCATTGATCTAATATTCTTTGTGTTTTCCAACAAAGGGGCTTGTTCACAGTTCACAACAAAGCAGATTTTTATGTTGAGTTTAAAACACAAAATATATGGGCCAAATTATTTTATAAAATCAAGATATAAAAAATCAGTTATCACATGTGGAAAATATGGAAAAAATATAAAGCAAAGTATTTTTTTTAATGAATTTGTATCCACTCCATTACCTGTAAAAAAAAAAAAAAAAAAAAGTTTCTGGCCTTGTCTTCAGGGATGCAAAATTGCATCGTGATGTAATTTTTTCCTCTTCTCAAAAGAAAATAGGGAATTTTTGCTTTGAACTTAAAAGCTCTATTTTTTGTTTTTGACGGCTGTGTTAGTACCATGGAAGGCTGAATGAGTTTACTCTATTAGGTACAATACCAGTAATACAATCAAACATGAAGTTCTGTATGCAGAAATGGTATTTGAGTACCTTGAAATATTTTAACTATATCTCTTCTGCCTTGGTATCTCCTTCTCAAAAGACTTTTAGAGCATACATTATTATCTTCTATGCTAAAGTAGTTCCAATACTTTATCCTGTTCAATAAAAATACAAACTATAAATTTTAAACTAAAAAAAAAAAAAGCATTAATAGACCATTTTGAAAGATTGATCTAGGATTTGTTGGAGAAGTACTTTTAGGTATTCTGGATTTCTTTATTTTATTTATTATTATTATTATTTTTACTCTGTTTACAGATGGAAGACGTCATAGCCCGCATGCAAGATGAGAAAAATGGGATTCCTATTCGTACAGTCAAAAGTTTTCTTTCCAAGATCCCCAGTGTCTTTTCTGGTGAGACCCAAAGTGAATTTGATATTATTTGATGTTCCTGGTCTACATTATGTAAGGGGATGCTCAACTGACAAGTATTTAATTGAGTGCTATGTGAAATTCTGTGAGACTGTGAGTGCTCTTCACAGACACCTGGTCTGGAGGAGACATTGACTGTCCTTTCACTTTCAGTACTTCAATAATAGAAATTGTGTAAATGTTTCATGTTGGAATGTGCCCTTATGGAGATGATTTTTCCGGTAGGTTAGTGAAGGGAATACTTAATTTATTGCAGAAAGTACATTATCTGAAGATGACTTTATTTTTATTGCAGTTTTTTGCACTGACAATCTGATTTTTAACATGTTTTTATGGCAAGTATAGAGAGTTTAGAGTATAGGTCAGTGTATGAAGGTAAGAACTGCCACAACAGCACAAAAAGAAAATCATCACAGCATTGTGCAATTGATACTGACTTGTGGCTGTACATATTTCATACAAAGCTTATGATCTGCTTTTGTGGGCTTGGGCTGTCTGTATGTATGCAGGAGGCTAAGAATTAGTTGTCTATGGTGACCTGCCAAACTGTAAACTTTATAGTTAATCCAAGTGAGTATTGTCATATGCACAAAAATCTGTCAGTTTGTTTTTTAATTAACTAGTAACTCTGTTTGTTTGTTTACATACATTTATAAACATTTCTTCATTTATATATGTGTGAATATACCTGCTTTTGTGCTACCAGTGACTATGGAATTCCTTTGAAATAGATGCTATTGTTAAACCTACTTTTTCCATACTGTGGTGAGCTCTGTAAACAGTTGCAGTTATTGAAATGGAAAAGGTAATAAAAAATATTTACAAAAGCTTTTAGAAAAAAAAGAAGCTTTTTTTTACAAAAGTTTCCTACAGAGTAGGAAGTGTAATTCTATAATTTTAAACTTTTGGAATATTTTTGCTAGCGATTTAGTCTGGTACAAAGGAGGAAAGGTCTTAAGAGTGAACAAGATTTCTTCATGACTTTAAAAGCAGCTTGTACAAAAACTAGGTTCCGAAGAACAGACCTTTATTTCCCATAAGTTACTACTGCATGATATCCCTTTAAATGATCTGTGTTATTTTTCTGTGCCTTACCTTCTGTGCTATTGACTTCAAGTTAGAGTACCATGATTTGCCTATCAGGAGATAGATTTTTTTTTTCTAATTTATTATTTTCATTTTTACTAAAACAGACAACATACTTTTAAAAAGTTGTTTAAGAATTCACTAATACATTCATAGCATCCACTTATACAATGATTTCTGTTAATAATCAGAAGTATTAATTTTATCAGCTACAGGGAAGAAAAAGCATAGCAATTCATTTTTTCCTTTTGAGGTTTTCTATCTCACCACTAGAAAAGCACAGCTGTCATTTGAGTTCCATTAATATTTACTTTTGTTCAGTTTAAAAATATATATATATACATGTATGTCTATATGCTCATATGTATATATCTGTGTATAAATATGCAGACAGCTGCACAGAAAACTGTCCCATAAAAAATGGAACTTGGCAACTGTTTGTTTGTGGGAAGAAACCAAATGGGTAGGTGTGCAACTGTTAAGTCATGTTCCATGCTTTTGTTTACACATTAGATAATAACTGTTAGAGTCCTTTAAACAACTTAAAATTAAGGACATCCATAAATTGTCTGTAGGATTAGATTCTTATGGGCCAGCATAAGAATTTAATGCCATACTAAAAGTATGAGAGGTATTTTTATTTTTGTTTACTTGTATATTATAGCATTGCTTCTAAAAACAATAGGTGAAAGAATAGTTGAGACAGCAGGCCCTCTTTAATGCAGAATTACTGACCATGTCTTTTTAAGGATGAATGTATTAGCAAAATCAGTCTGGGGTATGGTATCTGAATTTGACCTTTTAATATAATGTTGTGATTATAATAAATAGGATGATGTAATTATATTATCTAATTTACTGAGTCATTCCTTAAATGGTTTTACAAGTAACATATCTACACAAAGAAACATTTCAAATACAGATAATTCTCTATAGCCTGTACACAGTATTGTGCTTCAGAAGAATATACACATATACAAAAAAAAAAATAAATTAATTTCATCTCATGAAATTTTGAAAAATTGATAAATTATATTGCTTTATATTTTATGTATTCATAGAGAGCAAATACATTGCTTAATGTTGATCTTTGGTGCATTCTTTCACAAGTGTGTGCAAGCTGCTTAAATTCAATTAAACCATTTTTATTCAATTTATTTCTTGAAATCTTTCAAAAAAATTTAGTTGAAGTTGCCTGGTAAAAATATGCTTGGTATGAGTTTGCAAACTATTTGATGAAGAAGAATGCAATGTGTGGGAATTACTATTCACATTTTTATCCACATTCAGGAGTGTATCAGATTGATTAAGCAGCAAATGTATCTGTGGCATAAATTCAAAGAGCTGGTGAATTGCAGACTAATTTGGATAACAGCATTCCAGTGACCTGCAGCCAGGAGTTGAAATGGATAATGAAAAACAAACAAACAATAAAACAATCCTGGACAGGTCTCCAATATGTCATGTATGCCAAAATATAAATCTCTGAAAACAAGGGGGTAAGTATGGAACACCCCAGAATTATTCTGCACTGTAGCTTCTTGGGTTGATGAACTAATGGGTCATTCATCTTTACCATGTGGATGGCAAATTGCTCAGAGATGTTGTGGAGTCTCCTTCTCTAGAGATATTTTCAACCTACCTGGGCATGATCCTGTGCAACATGCTCTGCTTTAGATGGGCCTTCTTGAGCTGACTAGATGATTTCCATAGGTACCTTCCAACCTCAATCATTCTGTGATTCTGTGATTGCATTCAAAGCTTGTTTTACACCAAGATATGTATAATTCACAGAACAGATATTCTACAGTCCAAATGGCCAGCTACTTATATATTTATTTTTTAAAGTTAGTCCAAGCAAATACTATATGTGGCATTTTCAGTATAGGTCTGTATTAATTAAATCTGACATTATCTGCCTTCTGGGGCCATTGTAACAGTATGCTGTATGCGTGGTATGATTTTGGCCAAAAATGTTTTTATAATAGATTCTAGCCCTTACAGAGTACAGAGTCTTGTTGAACTGGCTCATCCAGCTACTGCTTGTGAGGGTAAGTTCAGTTAGGTCTTTGAACAGAGAGAACTGACAATGTGCTATAGCAGATGGTCTTTGTAATGATGGTTCACCTCAGGCTGAGTCATCCACAATGTTATTTGCAACTAGGATTAACCTCGATGCAGCAAGTAAATGAATATGCGTGAGGAGCATTGTAGAAAACGGACTAATATACCATGCACCGCAGTACATAACTGGCTGAAAACAGATTTGCTAGGTTGTAATTTAAATTCTACACTGATCACTTTTAATGGGAATTCTGCTGGAAATTGCTTTATGCGGATAAATAACATTGCAGACAATGTTATCTGTTTGCTTAAACATATATAATGCTTTGGTGTAAGCTATCATTCAAGTAACAGCTTCTTTGAGAGTGGAATAATCTATTATTATGATGAACAATATAATATGCTTATGACCATTCACGTTATTATCTTGAGTGGGAAAATCCATAGCCACGCACTTTGTCTTTGAGCATTTTCAGGTTCATTTTCTCATTGCATTCTGAATAGTGAAAGTTTGAGAAAACAGAAGCAGGCTTTCCATTGGAGACCAATATTCCTCCATGAAATGTTCTCCCAGACTTCCACACGATTTTTTGTTGTGTCTGGGTCATTTTACTGTTTTTTTTTTTGTTTTTTTGTTTTTTTGTTTTTAGTATCTACTCAGTCTCTTGATCATCTTAATCATCAAAAGTGTAGAACATAGATCATGATGAGAATTGAAGAAGAGACTGTGAAAAAGAAGACTCAACAATAACTGATAGCAAAATCTGAATTCAGTGAAGCACATGTGTACATCTCCTTAGAGACAGGTTGCATTAGCAGTGCTAATGGATAAATTAGAGGGAGTGTTTCACATATGAGGTGATGGAAAGACCAGTGAGTATAATTTTAAAGGAGCTGTTTTATTTTTATTTTGCAACACAATGCAGATAATAGGTATTCTTGAATGCTTGGTCCAATTCATTGCAATGTCTAGCATAGAATGGATTATCTCTGTGCTTTGATGTAGTCTTACTACTCACTATGTAAGTTCATAACATTAATAGGTAGTTAGTGACAATGGGATTATTAAAATAATTTATTTTAAGATAAGATTGTTGAGCTACTAAGGCTACTATAGGATCTTCCATCGAATCCTTATATTATTGGCTTGAAACTAGAAGAAATTTACTGATTTCCAAGTGCACAGTTAGGATGCTGTAGGCTGAGTACTGTTCTTCTGCAAAAGTTTAGAATGAGTCCAGTATAAAATTATGGTACATGATAGAAGTTGGCAATGTAAACTAAAAATTTGTATGGAGATTGTTTACTCCTTAAAGTATTTTGTATACTGTTATTTAAAACTGGTGAGCTGTACAGGTGTTTTTTTGTTTGTTTGTTTTTGTTAAAAAGTGTAAAAAAGAGTCAGAACTATCTCTGAACTGAACTGAATTGGTTGTACATCTGTCTCTTGAGGGAGGGGCTGAGTCAGTTTTCTTGATAGCCTCAAGCATATTGCTACATGTCTGGCATACTTATCTATAGCTGGGCTTGAAGTTGACACCAAAGTTGTTTCCATGTGGTTCTTGGGGTAAAATTCTAGTTATCAATGTCTGTGGACCTAAGTTATTTTTCTGCTGTTAATGCTGATGACCACAGTTATAGGAACTCAATGTTCAGAAGGCACATATTCGAAACAGTACTTGATAGCTGGCTACACTACAATAATGCAGGATGCCCTGTAATTCTACAATAGAGTAGTCTCTTGTAGGTGGAGTCATAGTTACGTTATTTATCATATATTTACTGTGGCTTTGATTTGAAAGTTTAAAGGCTCCAAGGAGAAAAAATAAGCAAGAGAATTTGCTCCTTCTGTGTGATTATGCATTTAATAAACAAAAGAAGGGCTTGCTGTTTTTGTCTCCATGGTTTTAAAGTGTTTTGGAGGAGTGAAGAAAATAGTTTATGTAGACATCTTGCCAGTCAACAATAATAATTGCATGAAGATTGCCATGTGCATTCTTTACTAATACTGATTAGAGTATTAGGAATAAAAAGAAGGCAATATGCCAGGGACTTGGTTCACCATTAGGCCTGGAAATGGATTAAAAAAAATGCTTGAAATGGTGAATGTAGGGAATCTGACATATGAATCATAGGGATTAGAAGGAGCTCTAAAATATCATCTTTATTTTTACCAAGAAGAGATAGCAAGTAAATGCCAAAGTTTTGCTGTTCACTTTTGAGTAGAAAGAAGCAGTCAGAGTTTATGGATAAAGCAGTGTAGTAGTTGAGCATTTGTTTTGGGGGTCTTTGATGGGTGGGTGGGAGGGTGGACTGGTCAGTATTAGTACCAAAAGTTTCATAAGCTAATCAGAATGTATTTTGTTGAGATAAATATAGTGACAGACTGGTATCATATGGTTGTTATAGATCACCAATGTGATGCTTTATAGGACTTTAAAATGGACATTACTTGGATGTACTTGCTGATGAATGTGATGGGGGGAAAACTGAATAAAGTCTGTGGAGAATGTGCCCATTGAGTGGGGTGTAAATGTACATAAGGGACATAGTGTAATGCTTCTGTTGAAGGAGGAGGGAGATATAAGAGAAATTTAAGTTCCGTTACAGAATACACACAGAGATGATAAAAAAAAAGTAGCTAAGGAAAGTATGTTCATACTAGCCGTTCCTGGCTGCTTCTGTTCTGTGGCTCAATACTTTTAGAAAGTAGTCACAGTTTCAACCAACAAGAGGAGATCAGTAGAACGATGGTTTATAACATCTTAGTCAAAGGGAAGGTGAAAAGGTTCATTTACCTTTCCCAGGAAAATATAATCCATGTGAAGTTCTTATTTTTTTTTCTCATTCCTATTCCCTACAGACATTGCGTTTTCTGATTTTTAGAATTTATTGCCATCATATGACATTTTTATTCATAATTTTTCCTTAGAAAATGCTTTTTTCTTTTCTATCTGGGAAATTATTAAGATAATGAGAGGTTGCATTGAGATTAGCAAATGTATTCACATAATCATTCATTTCCAGTCTTTATTTTAGCATTATAGTATGCTTGGTTAAAACAAGGTGTTTTTAAGTCCTCCTTGACCCAAAAGCAAGCTGGCAGTCTCAATAGTCTGGTCAGAGGTAGTGAGAGAGACCCCAGAATAAAGCAGTGTCATGGTAGCTCATCTCAGCCACAAATCATTGGTGGGTGAGCCCCAGGTATGAATCACAGGAGCTGCCTGCAGCAACAGTATTGCTTGTTATATAGAGGCAGGCAGCAAAAAATAAAGTGCAGTACAGGGGGAACTGGATGACTCAGGGGACTAATGATAAGAAAGTGAGTGTTTCATCTGTCATTAGTTTTGATCTTATCCAGCTAAATAATGAGTTGTTAGCATCTGATGACTGTTCAGTGCTGCGTGTGAAATGAGTTGATAAGTTTATCCAATTCAATACCAAAGATTACGTAACTGAAAAGATAAAAGAGAAAACTCTACTACTTGGATTGTCAGAGAAAAAAATAATGATAATTAAAAAAAAAAATACAATACCTTAATCACCTGGTATTTATGAAGCAAAGTAATGTTGCTTTAGGTAAATACAAGGATTTAGGAATTTCCATTTTTTATATCTTTTCCAGAATAAAATAACCATGTGAGAGAAACCAGGATTCCTTCGCCCTTGATTTAATGGGCGTTTTTCCCCCTTCAGTGAGTTCCCAGTGCTAGGTTGGTGAGAGGTTCCCGCTTTCTTTTTCTCTCTGTTCCTTCATCACACTAATCCTTTTCCTGCACTCTCCTACAGGTATAATTTAACAGTAGAGTCATTGCTGGGTACTCTATGCTACACCAGCTCCTTGTTATTTGCAAACAAAACATTCAGTGTTAAGGCTGCAAGCTGGCTGTCTTGATTAGGTTCAATCTTAGTAAAACGTTTGTTGAACAAAAGATCTCTTGTTAGTGCAGGAATGACAGAAGATGGCTCATTCCCTCTTGTGCAGGTTCAGAAGGGCAGATATGAGTGGGGACTTGCCATCTTTACTGTTTTACCTTTAAAATCAAAACTTTTGAGAATAAAAGATAGGGATAGATCCTCTATCCCCAAACAAGTAGTTGGTTTGATGTTAAAACACCAGTCATTCTTGTGTGTTGTTTCCATTCATCATTTTGTCAAAAATTTACTGATTTGCATTCAAATGTTCATAGTCTTTGTGGGGTTGATACGTTTCAGAAGGATTGTTCTCGTTCATTGATAGGTTTGTTCTCTTGTTCATTGGATCTTGTTCATGATTTTTAGTACAAGAAGTAGTAGTAGAAGATCTTGACTCAGTGGTGGCCTAAGATTGGACATAGAGTCATTTCAAAGTAATGAGATAATTAACTGACAAATGAGTGGTGTTTTGTATGCTTTACCATTTCAGAAAACCAAAACACATATTTGAGTGCTGTCTACATAGCTTCATCTCACAGTTCCTGTTTGTTTGCTTGTCTGTCTTGGTCACGTCACTGGAACTTTAAATATGGCCAGCAAAAGGGGCTCTTAAGCTGCTTTAAACTTGACAAAAGATTGGTTTGGCTTTTTTTTTTTTTTTTTTTTTTTTTTTTTTTTAATCAAAATCAGTACTGTAGTTGCGAAGCTCAGAATGGCCATGTGGCACACTGGGGTAGGCTCTCATCAAATAAAAGAGCTGAATGCTTGCATTCGCTTTGAATGAGAAATGAATGAAAGAAGTGAAGAACTGTTTCCAATAACCTTAATGATCAATGATGATTTTGCTCCCTGTTTTCATTTTAAACAAGGCAAGTGTTAATAGCAATGATAAATCACTGTCCAATTTCAAAACTTTTCAATATGAGAAACTATGTTCATTGGTTATTTTAAACAGAATGGATTCTTATTGGTTATTGTTCCCTCCTAACAAAGAAAAAAGTACTCTTGTTTACATTTCAATTTGGTGGTGATGGCCATTGGGAGCATTAGTAAAAAGTTGAAAATACAGTAATGGACGTTTGAGGCAATTTTGCAAAATTGTTCTAGGAAACTGAAATATACTGAAAACCCATTGAAAAGTCTTTAAAAGTAATCTGTGTGCAAAACAGTCATCATAAATGTCGGTTCCCTTGAAGTCAGTAAATATGAAAAGCTTATTTTCATAAATATTTGCAAAATAAATAGGTCCCAAACTCATGTATTTATGGTCAAAAAAATCTTAATAATTGTTCTTTTATTATGAGATGTGACATCACTGGGAACATTCATCTTTTATTTGTTGTTTGTCCACATGAAGTGCACAGTTTGAATTAGATGATCCCCTGCTTCCCAAATGCTGTATAAAGCCTTGCAGCTCAGCGTGCTTCTAGAGAAATAGCTCTGGGGCTTGTTGATCATAGATAAAAATTTGTTCCTAACTTTTCCTATTATGTTGCTTGGTCATGAAAATTATTCCCTCCCTTTCTTGCACCTTTTTCTTCCTAGCCTTCTTGCATGTGAAATTTTCTCATCTCTTTTTTTATTATTTTTATTTTATTTTTCTGTGCAATGGGATTGGATCTTTGAAGTCAGAGTACTTCTGAGAGGAGTGTGAGAAAACTTCATTATGGCCAAAAATTTACCTACTTCCCTATCTCTTGACATCCAGTTTCTGGATGCTGGACATGTTACATTCATGGAAATTGTGCCCAGAAAATGTCCCCTTGTCCCCCACCCCTTGCACGTGCACATGAGCATATATAGCATGTATATGTATACAATATGTATTTGCCCATGGAAGTGGTGCATCATATATGAGCTTAAAAACAAACTTTTAAGCTAATAGAAGAAACATCTGTAGAAGTGATTAATAACATAGGCTCACTGAAGTCTGTGTGCATAACCAAAGCCCTTTAGGAAAACAAGAATAGAATAAGTGTAAGGAAGAGTGACTATTCAGAAATATATTCAAGAGTTCTGTGAAAATATTTTTTCTTCATGGATAGCTCTTTGAAATGTCTTAGGAAGAAGTACTATTGACGTTACATGGCAATGTTTATAATTAGGGAAATAAAGATCAGTGAGAGTTTCCAGGCACTTGTATTTGAAGTAATTGTTTTAAATAGTAAGCAAAGCAAAGTATACTAGTTGTCAGTTTATGAGGTACTTCTGTGACAACTAAGCTGTTTGCTTAAATCACGCTGGATTTTTTTTTCACAAAGCAATTTTTGTGTACACAGAAAAGGAGTATTTTCTACAAGGAAGTGCTGATTCTGCTTTGCTGTCTCTGATTTCTCAGACAGGAGGGAAAGTTGTCGCTTATGTTAAGAATGAGGAGAGGAAGAGCATAGCTGCAGACAAATGAAGTCCCAGCATGAACTTGAACATTACTAGTGGTTTTACCAGAATATGAATTTGGTTACAGGATGCACTTGATAAATATTCTCTGAAAACTATCCCAGAAATGCACATCCACTTAGAGACAAAAAGAATGAAAACACAATCTGATTCTTTTAAGGTCAGAAGTCTCAAGTTTGAGGATTATCCATGGTCCTGCCAAAAAACAAAGCTTTGCAGTAGCACTTAGGGTTTGTAAGTGTGATTTCATATGGTTCTAATGTAATTCTAAGGCTAGAAGTACATTAATAGTTTTGGGTCGTGAATATTTGATCAATTAGATTTGAGCAGAATAGTTACAAAGAACATCTGTGTAAAAGCATGTAGTTCGTTAGGTCCTGTAATTGCTTTATAAATAGGTTTAATATATTAATATATGAGGGAGTACACTGAAAATTATCCACATTTATAATTGTGTAAAAATGTAGATAAATTATGTAATTTATGTACTTTGTTGTCTGGTAGCATGTTTTTGGTTGACTGGTGTATATGTATTATGTACCTATAGGGAGCAACATAGGCATTTGATAACAGATACAGATACAAATAATACATTCTTTAGAGGTATCCTGGTAGTTGTAATACAGTGTTAACATATGCTTTTGTTAAGTACTCATCCTCTTTTCTATTTAAGATGATACAAATGTGTCTGGGGTAGTTCTCTATTACTCTTAAATGACATCTATCATTGACTTATTTTATGACTTCACAAGATACATAATTTATTTCTGCTTCAGTCTTTCAATTTTAATACAGGAAATTCTATTTTACTATCTTTATGTCTACCATTTTCAAGTGATTTGAAATACTTAAATGAACTGCATGTAAACAGAAAGTGGTGCTACATTTGCAGACTTCAAGCTGCCATTTCTACAGCCAGATAAATACATATTTGGCATGTAGTTATAAAATCAAACTACTTAGAATGATTCCCTGTAGAATATGTCCCTTAAGCAAGAAATCACATTATCAGAGTTTACAATGTGACCTGTGATTTAGCTCTTACTACTGTTTTCAGCCACGGGGAAGAGAACTGTCATTGTGATTGCATCAGAAGAGTGCAGACTTGTCTTTTCCAAGCAGCAAGGAATAAATTTTAATAGTTGTAATTTTTTGTATCTCTGTATCACTGCTGAAACCAAAAGATGTCCACAAACTAATTTTGCATGGTACTGTTATCATGTGCACTATGCAATAACATTGTGTTACCATAACGTTAGCATTTTTTTTTTTTTTTTTTTTGTTAGCAGCATGTCAATTGATGACCACCATAACATTGCAAGTAAGTTGCTCCAAGTCTAACTTTATTTTACTGGTAGCTCTTGTGCATTTGGATTGATTGGACTGAAATTAAAATCAAATCTGGGCTGTAAATTGATTTGGTTTTAGGTTTAAATTTATTATTACTATTATATTATATTTCAAAACTGAGCTAAAAATAAAAACTCTCTTTTTGGAAAACACTGAAATTTGAATATTTAAAGAATTTTAGCTTCAAGAAACCAGTGTTCTCACCCCTTTGGCACTGAAAAACTCTTGCAAATTCCAGTATTATTTCCTACCAGCTATGTTCGTGACAAAAAGTAAGATACATGAAATTAGAGTCACCCACACAGGAAAGAAAGTTAGTTCCATACAACTTAGTATGACTGGCAATCTGTCACTATGAAAATAAATGGACCATAGGTATTAATTTGTGTTCACAAATTATTAAAAAAATAGAATAATAAGATCATGAACAATTTGTTAGTAGGAAATAAGAGCTTCCAAATGTGTGATGACTGTTTCTTAGAGCACTGCAAGCAAAGCCCATTATAGGATGTTCCCCAGCTTCACAATAAAGGTCAGAATTTGAATTTATTGTTTAAAAATCTGGTTTCTAGTTGTCGCAGTTGGAGAATGAGCCTTGATGTTGAAAAAGAGTGCGTAAGCTGGCAGGAGTTGCTCTGTTTTATATGATCACAGCCCCACAGGTAGAGCAGTCCTGAGTCCTGAGGATGGCGGCAGCTTTAAAGGCACAAAGCCCAGTGTTCCTGTTGTGTGGCTTGCCTTTTTGCTTCCCACACAGCATTTGACTGTTTTCGCCATTCCTTGGAGCAGGAAGATCTCAGGGAATGATCTTGGTGTTCTCATTTCCCTGTTAGGGAAGATCACTGCAGTACATGCAGCTTCCTTGCTATGCTCCATAGACTGAGACAGTAGACCACATTATGAAATGGGCAGAGCTGGTGTAGTGGGTACCGTGAAAGTGAGAGGGTGCAGGCTGGTGAGTTTGGCATTAGAGGAATAGAGAAGCAGCCCTGGGTTCTTCCAGGCAGAAAGTCCTTCCGTACAGTCCTCCCTTACTGGCAGGAAGGAGGACACAGACATTGCCAGAACTTGGACAGGGGAGTCAAACTCCAGTGGGGAAAAAAAAAATAAAATGTGAGTGAGAGAGACAATCAAGGGGAAGAGAAAATAAGCATTAATTCTCACCCATCCCCACCCCATTTCATAGCATAATATTTTAGTTTATGAGGCCTGGTAGTGTTTGAGTGTAGGAGCAGGCAAGTGAGACTGATGGGTATTTGATGAGTGTCTCACTCATAGAATAATATAATATCCAAAGAATTTGAGTTGTTGCTGAGAATTTCTTATCATATGGAAAACACCAGGTACAGAGTGTTTGCAGCAGACAATTCAAACACCTCAGACGTTCCAGAAGTATTCTGAAGGATGTTAAAAAAGTGCTTTGGGGAAAGAAGAAAAACACACACATACACACACAAACAAACAAACAAAAACCACAACACCCTCAACACCCTGCTCTTAAAAGTTAAAGTGTGATATACATTTTTACTTGTCACAGGAAAGGTCTGTAATCTTTTGTACTACAACAGCTATATGTGTAGTTTTCATGCACAAACCACCAGAAAGGCATGCGAATTTCAGGTATTTGAATATACCTGTTTGGATTTCAATTTAGCCATCAACGCATGCAAATACTCCCTTATGCATTAAATTGTGGTATACTGCATGGGAATTAGCCATTTAAAACTGCTACACAGCTTTCTAACTTGGGGTCAGGATATATAGCAAGCTTGTAAATAATACTGAGAAGAATTGTGCAGTATTTAGAAGTGTTGGATCATTTTGTTGTATTTTTTCTTTCTCTGAAGACCCAAATACTAAATTAATATGTTAATGTAGGGTTATTATGGATGTTAGCACCCCATGTGCTATTCTAATGCCAGAATTTGTGCCATTTAACTTTTTATATTAAATGTGGAACAACTAAAAAGTGGAAATACTTTACAGACCTGTAGACCTCTATAGAGTGTTTACCTTTTTGTTAAGACTACCTTAATGTATGTTACAGGCTTACTTAACATGGGAGGAAAGATTCACAGATCTTAAACAAAATAAGTATGCAATAAAATGCCCAGTTGTTGCCCAAACTCCTTCACTTATTTTTAGAGCAGGAAATATTGTATGAATAAAGAGAATACACTGGGCTAAACCTCCCTATTAATGGTTTGTTTACATAAATTCCACCTTTGTTTATCCACCTATTTATCCTCTTATCATTTTTCTAACTGCTTTCATAAGTAACAATTTCAAACTGAGTTCTCCTTGCTTCCA
This sequence comes from Heteronetta atricapilla, assembly GCA_011075105.1. Taxonomy (NCBI): domain Eukaryota; kingdom Metazoa; phylum Chordata; class Aves; order Anseriformes; family Anatidae; genus Heteronetta; species Heteronetta atricapilla. The sequence goes on from CM021733.1 coordinate 37,639,952, forward strand.
TATTCTTCAGTGAAAAAACTTCTCCCTCTGTTCTCTATTCACTTGTTTCCTGGGTTAGTAGTATTCTTGTGTTCCTACTATCTGAATTCTAGAAGTGGGTGTTTTTAAACAATTTTATTAATTCTTTCATACATACAAAGACATCTACTCAATAGAACAGATCAGAATTTTCCGATGATCAATGTTTGCAGATGGACGCTTGCTGCTCTGCTTTGCTCTGGGCTGGTTGCTCTGAACTGGAAGTAGGTAGAAAATATGATTGTGCTTCAAATAACATCACATTAATCGAGTTGGATTTGGGAATCTAATCTTGATTTTGTGTCATGCTTACATGGAAGCTACTGGCAGGCATGATGTCCTCATACCCTGGACTACTTAAAGCCAGTAATTGAGGTTAATGGTCCAGAAAATGCCTGAAAATTTGGTCATAGCAACAAATTGCTCTTCTAGCACATTTGTTGCAAGTAAGTCGGTGAATGCAGCTTGTCTATCTCCCTCTCTCTCTTTTTTTTTCTTTTTTTTTTTAAAAAAAAAAACTCTTAAAAATACACTTTGTGTAAAAACCAAAACAAAAATACAACTAACAAACAAAACACCACCAAGATGGATGTCCATCACTCTCAATGTTTTGGTCATAACTCTTTCAACTGGGCTGCTGTGCAAGGAACAGTGAGCACAACTTTAGCAAGCAGAAGTGGTATGCTGTTGAAACACTGGGCAGGGACCCTTCAGCAGCTGTTGTGATGAGCTCTGTCAGATCAGCATGAAAGCAATGAATGCATGATTTTGGTATATATTGCTTAATTTCATATGATATAGCTGAGATTTAGCATACTGCTCAGAAATTACTTCTGCAATAGGTTGAGTTATATAAACTAATCTTTATTATTAAAACTCTCCTTTTATTCTGAGAGATGATGTGCCGTGTTTAATTCAGCCAGTGGCATAATTGGTTTTGGATTTAGTCTGATATAACTATCCCTTTTTGATGATGCTTAAGACTGTTATTTATAACTGTCAATGAGAGTACTTAAAATAGAAATAAAAATTTAAAAAACATCTGAAGAACTTTACGTAAAGATATTATTATTAAATTAAAATTGTATATTGGGAAGAAAAAAAATCTATACAGAAGTTGACGAGCAATGAAATACGTGCTATTGTAGCAGGCTAAAAGCTAGACGTATCCTATTTTAAAGAAATACAAAAGCTGAGAATAAAGTGAACATTGAATGGATTTTAAAAGTGTATTTTAGTACTTCCAGGATAGATTGATAAGAGTAATTAATTTAAACTAGCATGCCAACTGGAAAGCACCAACCAAGAAACAGAAGACCACTTGCATTTTAGGAAAGGGAAGGGCCTCATCAGCTCTCAGTTACAAGAAATGACTGTAACAAATTCCTGAACAAGAAGTGAGTTGGGAAGATGGAAGGCAGAATTAGAACCTTTTAATGAGGGAAGGAAAAGCATTGCTAGGCATTACCAGTGTAAAGGCTCCATACTGCTTTAAGATACTCTTTTTTGATTGAAGACATTACATGTGTTTAGAAACAAAATCTGTTTGGATTATTTGGGAACAATATTTATTAATTGATAAATCAAAACCTTCCCCAGAGAACATAAATTATTTAATATAGAATGAGGAATGGCTTCTTATGCAAAATTTTGTAAGTAAAATGTAAAATTTTGTAAGCAAAATTTTGTAAGTAAAGTTCACCTTAATTCCTCAGTGATGTTCCTCAGAGTTTTGAAGGGCTTTGATATTATAGATTAGACCATTTGAATTATGGTCATCCAGGACAAGGTATGCATTTAAACATTATTTGTGTTCATCCTCTGCAAAGATCTCATTGATCTTAACTAGACTGTAGGAATGATCCATATCCTTAAGTGGCTTTGGAAAACAATCCAATGCATACATACTGTTATCCATTTACACACATACTCGTGTTTTAAAACATAATATTCTAAACAATTTCAGCCAAAAAGTCACTGGTTGTCAACTGAAAAAGCCTGAAAAGGGAAATTTCCTTACTTTTTTTTTTTTTTTTTTTTTTTTTTTAAAGCAGAACAAAAATCAAAGTAAATATTTAAGAGAGAGAGAGAAATAGCAAGTTAGTCCTATGTATGTTAGATCTATTTTAAATAAAATGATAATTGTTATTCTGAGAAGCGAGCCACCAGTTTAAAGGTTTTGTGACAAATATTCTTGAGTCTTTTGTTCTAAAAGGTGAGATAAAATCTGTAATTCAGCAGCTGTGGAATGTTTTAGCACACCTGTGGAGCCTGGCTATTTAGCCCACACTGTCAAACTCAGACATCAATACTTGCTGGTCTCCATGTTCAGTTTATTACTAGTCAAGGCAAGATATGAACTGTCCGTACTACATGTACTCAAGATGGGACTCCTGATGAGGAGGTAGATGTAGTGAAAGATGTGGAAGGGCTAGGAAGAAGACAAGTGTGAAGCTTACTTTCCTGTTAATCATGACTTTTGAATTAACCTGAAACTGTGCTCAGGTTTTTGCTCATGTCTCTTCTCTAAAATGGTGCTTCATTTACAGCAAGATTGAATAACAAGCTGATGAGCAATAGTGCAGAGAAAAAGTTAAGTTCTGCACAGCTAAACAGGCCTCCTCATCTTCCTTTTATTCATGCTGTACTCTGCACCCACAAATATTAAAGTGCTTTGTCACAAAGATCAGCAACAAAATTGTTCACATGCCTTGCTAGATTTTTGCCATTTTTGTTTTCATTGCCATTTTATTGACATCCTGTCTATTGAAGCCCAAATTTTAAAGTCATCTATCCAGCATTTGGAAAGGGAGAATTAGAAAGAGGGAGTCAAGAGAGATAACCTGTTTGTGAATGATAATTTACAATCTTAACAGGATATTGGTTTATTTTAAAAACGGAAGTGTCACTTTGGGCTTATTAAAGGCACCACTGAACTTAAATGGATTTTTTTTTTTGTAGTAATCTGTCCATTATAAAAAATAATAAAAAGAAAGAAAAAGGGAAAATGCACAGCTCACAAACAAGAAAACAGGCAGGATATGTAGCAAAAAGAAAAACTGAATACATTAGTTGTTATGTTTGCAGGAGATGTCCTCAGTCAGCTGAAACTGCTCAAATCAACATATCTGTCAAATAAAAAGGAGATTATAGCCTTGTATCTCAGATGTCATAAAGATTTGGATCAATATTAGAAACATGTTGGAACTATCCTTTCTATTATTTTGGGAAGTCAAAACATTCTTTGTGCTGAGCATATTTAAAGATAAAAAATGCTTTTGATGTCTAGTAAATATTGAGACTTGGAAATAAAGAAGCAGAAACAGAAATCCTAAATAATTCCCCCCCCCCCCCCGGGTAGTTTGAGTCTGAAATTAAGTATTTTTACTGGACATTATTGTTTCTGCTTTTTCTCTGACTAGATGCAACTCTAGTTTTCCTCCCGTGAAACAAACACTACGATTATGGTGCAAACAGAAGGAATAGATTCATTTGAAAGATAAGTATACGCACAAATTTTTAATACCTTTCACATGAAGAAAAGTTGTGGTGAATCCAGTACAGATTTAACTAGTTTTTTTGTTTGTTTGTTTGTTTTTGTTTATTTGTTTTTACCTAGAATCTAATGAAAGCACTGCACTAAATATATGCCTCAGTACTGATGTATGAAATATGTGTGTCAGTATTGTTGGAAATCTGCTTTTATGTTTGCCAGTAAATTATTTGAAAATATTAATTGATTAAAAAGTGAGACAGCACACAGCAAGGTGAGAGAAAGCCCAGAAGAAAGTCTCCCAACCCTGTCAACAGGTCAGGCTGTGCAGAAGGAGGCAGACACACTGCATATTCTCCTGTTGTGGCTGGGGTCTAGGAGCTGGCAAATAGGTATTTTGTGGAGTGGCCACCTGCTGAAGTGCAAAGCTCAGGATCCACAAACTACTCTCATCCAGCACTGGACTGTGTGCAATCATATCAAAGAGAGACCCGACACTGTGGCTGTGTCAGAGACTTCATTAATTATATCTAGAATCTGATGAAATGTGGATGCACCCATTAGGATCTGCGGTTTCACCTTGGGTTTCCAAAGGCATTTTCCCTTTATCTGCAAGGCTCTTCTCTGTGATTTCTAGTTGAGGAGTTTATTAAGTGTTGAGTTTAGCATCAAAGGGCACAAACTGTCCTTTAATAATCATACATAACTGCAAAATAAAGAAACCAAGAAGCCTTTTTTTTTTTTTTTTTTTTTTCCAAAACAGTTTTTGTAATACATCAGACCAAGTGTATATAGCTTTTTGAAATACGTAGTGGGAATTAAAGTACACAGAAGGAGTAGGCAATCACATACGTTATATTTTTTTTTTCATTATCTTTATATCTGGCAGATGCTTAGGTTAATACGTGTTTATGGCACAACACAGAGAAGTTACCTCTTTTCATTACTCAAACATTCAGTTTATATTCCCCTTTACCAGTTTAAGAAACACTACAAAAGCATGACAAAACAGTGCAATACCAGTAACTTTTGAGCAAAGCAGAATCCAAATTTTAGAGATTAGGACTCTATCTGAAAAAAGACTTAAAAATGAGCCTGGAAAATGAGGACTGGGTGATGTGAAATCTGGTTCTATTTCTTCCTAGCTAAGGCTCTGTTTTGAATCAAAATGAGTAAAAAATTAAGACTCAAAATGTTGCCTTAAAAAAAAAAAATCCAGGAACATACATTTTAAAAAGAGTGATACAATTAAGCAGTAAGACACAAGAAAATGTGTCAATGTGAGATAATATATAGCTCAAGGGCATTGATACTTATGAAGCATTATATCTTGCAATACCAAAACCTTTAGAGAGTCTTATTGCGGTTAATAAAATGGCAACCTGCATACAGAAAAGGAGGAAGAATTAGCTATATGATGCAGATACAAGCAGTCCCTAGCTGAAGCATTTAAGGCAGTACCTCTTAACTGCAAAGGACTAAATTTCTAAGAAGAAAATGAGTTATAGAAGGGCAGAACTTAAAATGAATGCTGTATAATATCACTATTTATTAACTTGCAACATGTGTTTATCTGTATATTTTATTTATCTGTATTTATTTCTATTTATCTGTATATTTTCCGTGTCTTTCATGGCTTTTATAAATGAGTATACTAAGGCTGATACATTATTAAAGGAATATTTGAGATAGTAAGTTCAGCAGTCTACAGATTTGTGAGTTATTTAGACCAAATCTTGCCTATGTGAAATAAAATTAAAATTTGCCTGTCATTCTTAAAATTATTTAATATTTAAAGTATAGCATTACTCTTCTAACTGCACCAAAATAAAAAAATAAAAAAGAAAGAAAAAGAAAAACATTTTTTTTTCCAGTTGTGTCTAAGGCATTAGAATATCTTAGGGCTTGTAACTGGGGCTTGGAATTAAGTCTCCTGAATTTTCTTTATTTACTTGGCCATTCTCTGTGGCAACAGGCCTTTCATGTCACCACTCCAATGTCTATAAAGAGAAGCATGTCTGCATCAGGGTGGTAATGGGGGGCTATTGTTACTAAAGTTCTTTCACATACTGTTGTGCAAATTGTAAATCAAATTACTTTCTGTATCCAAGTAATTCTTTACTGGGCACTTCATAATAAGTTTTATTTCTCTCTGAGATATACTCACTTTAAACACTGTGTTTTCTGGGACAAGCTGAATATCGTAGCCTGTTTCCCTCAATGAAAGGGTTTTTTTTTTTTGATCAGTGGTCAATGTGATATATCACATTCCTTGTGCTAAATCCCAGCATCCATACTTGGAACAGGTAGCCTTATCAGTCAAAACCAAGACAAGAAGACAGCAGCAGATCCTTGAGAAAGCAAGCCCATTGTCCTGCTTCTTTGTACCTACCCGCTTTTCTTTCTGTTTGCCCTGTTGCCTACCAGTCATCTGAGACACTCCTTGCCTGGTGGCCTGAAGACCCGTCCCCATTCAGCTTCCCTGCACACAGGAAACAGCACAGTCACTTGCACCCAGGTAAGCTAGAGAGTTCTGGTTTTATCTGTGTTAGTGACCTGAGGCCCTTTTCCCCTTGACACTTGGCAGGCTTCATCTGTAAAGGATGATTTTAGTCATTTTACACTAACTGTTCAAGACTGTTCATGCCACCTTCTCCAGTTCATTTCTGGACCTAGTTTCTCTCCAGAAATTGAACATCTATTTTACTTGCATGACTTCAATTATAAGCATTTGTCTGGGTTTCCTTGTGAAGGCATAAACTGTATTTCAAACAAAGGAGCCCTTTTGGATGAGGGGTGAGAATACCATCACATTTCTAATGCTTTCTGTAAGGCAGAAGTTTTCCATGTCAAAGTAGCCTGAATGCTTACTTATTTTTATAAATAGCAAGAGTTGTGGTGGTGTCTATTTTGGAGCATGGCTGCTTCAGCTCTGATAGCACAGGAAGATGCATGAGAGGCATTCTGAACACCTTCCTGAATTATACTAAGAATTGACCATTGTTCTTTGTGTATTTATTTTAGCTGGCTCTGAAAAAAATAAGGTCCATTTATGGAAAAATTAGTGGCTATAAGGACAATTACAGCTTCTACAAACATAGAAAAGGTGCAATTGAGGATAAAACTGTATGGTACTGTATAGTCAAGTTCTTTTTATGTTTGAATTAAAATACCTCAGGATAGTTATTGGTTAAGTACAATTTGGCATGCATGCAGATCTCAGAATGAATGAAAAAATAGGCTTTAATTTTCTTAACTTAGAATCATAATTTGCTGTGAATCTCAGCATATGTCATTGCTGAGAGGAATTTGAAATACATTTCATTAATTCTGTTAACCACTTCCTGAAACTGTATTGATTTGAAACACTTGAAGCAGTTATATTGACCATAGCAGAGTTACTTTGCAACTAAGACAGAGAATGGTTTTATGATATCCCTTTGGATTTCACAGTCAATAAGTTGTTTAAGCATAGCACCAGAATGAAAAATGTACATGAAATTAACGTTTAAAAGGACAAGAGTTGAAACTACTGAAATACTAAGTTGAATATTACTTCTCTTTTCAAGCGAGCATCTTTAAGAAACTAAATTCTAGAGAGTTTCCAAATGTTTTCATCCTCGCTATACGTAACTCACTCTCTGGAAAGAGACAGAGTTGTTATAAGAGCTGTAATTTTATATATTTTACAAACAGTACTTGCTAGATGAAATTACAAAAAGAGGTAGCTTTTCAAGGTTCATCCATTTTCTTTTCTACGTGGTGGAAGGAAAGATGACTAATCACTAAACAGCAAGGCATGATATTAGCTAACCAGAGCTATCACTGCAATAGTTTGTGTTTATGTTGCATGATGACTCGATGATCTTGAGGTCTCTTCCAACCTAGAAATTCTGTGATTCTGTGATAAGGATATCTTTGAATTCAGTTGGGGTTACAATGGAAGCAACATATTATGAAAATTATGCAGTAGAAGAAAAAAAAATTGACTTATTCAGGGTAGTTAACCATTGACAAGGCAACGTCTTAAGAGAAAAAGGCAGATGAGGTTGACCTTTATTCTCTTTTAATTTCGTCTCCTGTGTCTAAAACTATCAATTTACTTCCCCTGAGTGCTCAGTTTAGCAGATCCTAAGGCATTCTCCTCTGGCCTTGTCAAAGAGACAAGACTTTCATAAGAATAATGAAGCACATCCATCTTAGTTCTGTTCAGAGCTTCTACATCTGTTTAATTTAGAATAATTATCCTTTACAGCTTTCTGAAGCTTTACATAGAAAATCAGTTTTCTGCTGGGAAATGTTTCCACAGTCAGACTGTTTCATGAGAACTTTTTGGCGTTGTCATTATCTGGAAGTACTGAAATACTGCATTTTGATTTTGTTGTTTTATTACTATATTTCTGTTAAAAGCTGTCTTATGAGTCAGAAAGATGAAGATGAAACATTGTTTGTTTTATACTAAAAAAAGGCTTTGCCCTTGTTGAATTAAACATTTTGATAACATTAAGGAAAATATTTTGGAATTTTTCAATTTGTGAAAATTTGATGTTTGGTGTTGGGCCTCCAGTTCAAAACAAAACAAAGTTTCAGGATCTCTGAAGTCATTGCAGGGTAGAAACTTTGCTGTTTAATGAGTTCTACTGTGATTCCTGAAGCATCCTTTTGATGCTAGCTAATCAGCTAGTGCTGTTGGCTGAAGAAGCTCAGAGAATAACAGAGAAGTAGGGGGCTATACTGAGCATCAGTGGAATATGATTGACACAGAGAATCTTCATTATCCAGTTAAATCATCACATCAGAAATGCTGATTGTAGGGTCCTTAGAAGAGAAAATCACTATTCCATGATATTTAAATAGCAATTACCATAGGATGCTTCTATGGAGCTATGTTTAAATGAGAAGGGGCATGATTTAATTACAAGTGCGCAACTCAGACCTTGAAGTACTGTGAAGATAATGTAGGCCCAGGGCTGATAACCTTGAGTGATGTTATTGCTAAAATATGCGGAACTATGTTCAGGAGGAAAGACGGTACCGTTGTACCAATTATATTAGTGCTAGAGAAGTGTGCACAGAAGTTAGACCAATTATAAGTTGTTGTCTGCACATGCTGTAATGGTAGCATATATATACCTTGCTTGAACATTCATTAAAGGAGAACGATTATACTCGCATCGAGGTTGCATCGTTACTCCGGCTCACTCCCATTCCAACATCTGGTAGCAGGGGATGGTTACTCACCAGATAGTCCAGCTCAATTGAGTCTCCGAGACTGCGGTAAGCAGCAAGAGGAGGGAAATGGGAAACAAGACGTCTGGGAGGAGTGCTGCCTGTGTGCAAACTGGGGGCAGACACGGATCCCTCTCCCAGTGGAAGGTGCAACTATGGAGGTAAAAGCTGCAGCAACGTTGCTCGCTGGAATACTCTCTAAGAGAGGTATTGAGACAATGGGAAAGAAACTGATCAAATTGATCAAGTTGAGACAGCGATGGGGACACTTTAGAGAGATGACCCTGCTGTTCTCCATTACGGAATGGCAAGAATTTGGGAATACCATGTGGGAAAAGACTATAACGGGAGATTCAAAAGATAGAAAGAAAGTGAAAACTGTCCGCGAGTTGTGGCGTACAGTAATAGAGATGTTAAAAACCATGAAAGCAGAAAAGGAAGTAGCCTGTGCTGCTGCTCAAATGTTAATCGCGGGGACGGTCCCTAAAAAAATCTGGGGATTCAGAAAGAAAACCCGGGATTCTTGCACGTATTTCTGGGCTCTCTGCGATTAAAGGAATGACCAGGGTTCCATGCTCGGTGGTCTCCGAACTCCTATCGCGCATTGACGGTGATGGGCCGGGTAACGGGCCGCCCCCACACTATGCAGGAGTCCCTCCGGACCCACCATCGACCGCAATGAAAGCGGAAGTTGACGGGGCCAGGCCAGAGCAGAGATCTGAGCCGCTTGAGGAAGTAACACCCCAGGACACCCAGGGGGGATGTCCTGCACCGCCCGCAGGCGAGGGAGGGGAGGCGCGCCAACTCCCGCCCTCGGCTCCGCCGGGTCACTCCCATTCCGACATGCTTCCATACTAAAATTCTTGAATGAACTTTGCAACACCAAACTGCAGAATAGCTTTTCCTCTGCCAGATCTTCTGCCTTCTGTGATATGCCTGTCTTAGGGGTCATCATCTTTACTAAGATTAGAGTATAGCAAATTTAGGAAGCACTAAAGTATTATTTTCATGTATATATTTGCTTTATTTGTAGCAAGAGTTACTAGTGGGTGCTTCATCTTAAGAACCTGTGCACAGAGCTGTAATTTTCCTCTATTTTCTCAATGCACATTTGTTCTTTTTTGAAGAAGAGGTTCTCTGTCTGTTAGCTCACTTGCTAAAAGGAAGAAAATGTTAACTCATAAGTACATCTCTTATAAGATGAGCTGAATGGTGATTTTAAGCATACAATATGGAAAAATTACCAAAGTTTAAAGGTGTGTTGACAAGGCTGAAATCTTTTACTTTCTTTTTTTGGGTGACAGTGTTTTCTAGATGCACAACTTCAGAGTGGAGCCTCATTACTATTATTGCAAGTATGAAAGTCAAAATTTTAAAGTTTAATCTATAAATATTTTTTAACTTTTTCACCTAAAATAATAATCAATCAGTAGCATATAAATAGATTACACAGCTACTACTTAAAACCATAGAATATGTATGTTCCAGAAACAAAGATGGTCAAAGTCATGCTCTTTGTACAGTCAATAAAATCACAGAATCACAGAATCACAGAATTTCTAGGTTGGAAGAGACCTCAAGATCATCGAGTCCAACCTCTAACCTAACCCTAACAGTCCCCACTAAACCATATCCCTAAGCTCTACATCTGAACGTCTTTTAAAGACTTCCAGGGATGGTGACTCCACCACCTCCCTGGGCAGCCCGTTCCAATGTCTAACAACCCTTTCAGTAACGAAGTTCTTCCAAACATCTAACCTAAAAATCCCCTGGCGCAACTTAAGCCCATTCCCCCTCGTCCTGTCACCAGGCACGTGGGAGAACAGACCAACCCCCACCTCGCTACAGCCTCCCTTGAGGTACCTGTAGAGAGCGATAAGGTCGCCCCTGAGCCTCCTCTTCTCCAGGCTGAACAAGCCCAGCTCCTTCAGCCACTCCTCGTAGGACTTGTTCTCCAGGCCCCTCACCAGCTTCGTTGCCCTTCTCTGGACCCGCTCAAGCACCTCGATGTCCTTCTTGTAGCGAGGGGCCCAAAACTGAACACAATACTCAAGGTGCGGCCTCACCAGAGCCGAGTACAGGGGGACAATCACCTCCCTAGCCCTGCTGGTCACACTGTTTCTGATACAAGCCAGGATGCCATTGGCCTTCTTGGCCACCTGGGCACACTGCTGGCTCATATTCAGCCGACTGTCCACCATCACTCCCAGGTCCTTCTCTGCCTGGCAGCTCTCCAACCACTCATCTCCCAGCCTGTAGCTCTGCTTGGGGTTATTGCGCCCCAAAGATGACAGTTAGTGAATCTGAGCTGAACAAAGACTTCTGACTCTTCCTGATTGATTTGAGTTGCTTTTGTTTGTGCGTTGTGTGACAAACTGACTGTTCCTCTCTTGTTTGGGTGACATGTTTTACTATCTATTAATGTTTGGGAACTTGACAGTCTGGATAAATGGCTAGATAGGAACCTCATGAAGTTCAGCAAGATGTGCAAGGTCCTGCACAGGGGAAGGAGCTGCTCAAGGTACCAATACAAGCTGGGGGCTACCATCGGGAAAGCAGCCTGTCAGAAAAGGATCTGGGGTTCTTGGTAGACACCAAGCTGAACATGAGCCAGCAATGTGCCCTTGCTGCAAAGAAGGCCAGTGGTATCCTGGGCTGCATTAGGAGCAGTGTTGCCAACAGGTCAAGGGAGGTTATCCTTCCCCTCTAGTGCACATCAGTGAGGCAACATCTGAAGGACTGTGTCCAGTTCTGCACTCCCCAGGAGAGATGTGGGCATGCTGGAGCCTGTCTCACAAGTCTACAAAAAATGATGAAGGGACTGGAATATCTCTCCCCTGAGAGCTGGGACTTTTTAACCTAGAGAAGGCTTGGGGCAAATCTCATCAATGTATATAAGCTAGTGTGCAGAGGTCAGAGCCAGGCCCTTTTCACTGGTGCCCAGTGTCAGGACAAGAGGCATTAAGAAGCGAATGGACTGGCACTTAGTCACGTGGTCTAAACTTTTGGGTTGACCTGTGTGGTGCAAGGAGTTGAACTTGATGATCCTTAAGGATCCCTTCCAACTTGGGATATTCTATGATTCTATGATTGGGCACAAACTGGAACACAAAGTTCTATCTAAATGTCAGAAAGCACTTTTTTTTTTTTTTTTTTTTTTTTTTTTTTTTTTTTACTGTGCAGGTGACTGAGCACTGGCACAGGTTGTGGATTCTTCTTCCTTTGAGATTTGTAAAACCTGACTGTACATTGTCCTGGGCAGCCTGCTCTGGGTGGCCTTGCTTAAGCAAGTCTGGGACCAGATGACCTCCGTAGGTGTCTTCCAACCTCAACCATTCTGTGATTCTGTAGTGCACTTGACAAAAAAGAAACTGCTCACCTGAGATACAACTTTCCTGTGAATGTATGGAACTAATTCTGGACCTTTAACTGCTGTTTTTCCTGATGCCATCAGCTGAGGGAAACTGCACCATGCAAGTGTGGCTGGGCGGGTTCAGGGCTGACCTGCTGTTAGAGGCTGGTGAGCTCTAAAGAGATGCTGAGCAGATGAGTGACACCATTTGCCAGTCCAATAATTTTATAGAGGAAGACTTGTGGCACAGAAAAATATTGCTGTGAATGCTGTCATATCTACAGCTGTGCGCTCAGCTGAGCCAGTGGAAAGGGTCAAAAATGCCAGTTTGGCTGCTGCAAAGAGAGCAACATAGCAGGTGTGATGAAAAAAAGGAAGTCACATGTAAGCAACAGTTTGTATTCCCATCCACTGGAGATTATTTATTGAAAATAGTGCTATGGTAAGTATTTATTTATCTATTGGTATTTGACAGAAGCTCATTTCTATGTAAGGTCAAGTAGAATTAGCATAACAGAAAGGAGGACTAAATACAGCCTGGTTTATACTTGGTTCTGCCTAATGCAAAGTAAAGGAGAAATTGGAAAGGGTAATCTACTTAAATCTTCTCTTCCTTAGTGACCTGTATTCATCCTCTTTTATATCAAGAAAATATCTTATTAGTCATCTTACCATTACTCCTTTTCCCCTGTGTCTTGGAGAGAAGAATGACTCTGTTCCCAGACTACCAAGCCTTGGGAAGTGATCTGCTTACTGCCATCATCAGGCAGAAGTACCCTTTGCTGTTCTCCATCAATTTATTTTCTGTCAGTAGGGTACCAGGAGAATTACATTAGTCACAGTTGCCAGATTGAACAGGATATCATTTGTGAAAAAATACATTTTTAAATTTTATTTTTTTGTCATCTTCTATTTCTTACAGTAGAGGGCTGCTAGCGCATTTTTTATTATTATTTTTTTTTAACCTAATGCTGAGTTCATTCTAGCTTTGTTCAGCATGTAAGAAGATTTAACAAGAACTTTTTTTTTTTTTTTTCCACACCTCTGCTTTCCCCCTCCCTTTGGACCTTGGGACCATATTGCATTTAGACAGCAGACCTCCTTAGCTGACTGACTCATGTCAGGAGTTGTGTCTACTTTGATCTTCCACTAATAAACAACAGTCCTGGTACTGGAAACCTGTTTGCTTTATATTTCTTTACTGATTCTGCTTTTATCTTCCCATCCATTCCTGAGTCTGTAATTGATGTTTAGGGAAGAAATAGTGACCGTCAACAGTTTTTGAATATGTACAGATCTTAAAATATTACATAGAGAGGTAGGACAAAACATAAATAAAATTGTTTTGTATGGAGGATGGGAAGATGAGGGACAGAACTGCTGGTTTGGATAGACCTGTAAATAGTTTTGTGTATGTTTCAATAGAAAGTTTTTGTTTGTTTGTTTGTTTTGTTTTTTTTATTACCTCTTCTTCCTATTTATTCTTACTCTGACAATGTAAACAGCAAAGACACAACAGGTGCTAAAAGCAGTATTCACATCACTGCATACTCCTAGGCAACAGTATGAACTTACTTTTTCTCTGCTTTTTGTGAAAAAGGGGGAAAGAAAAAGAGCTACAGCCTCATCCTTACAAAGAGCTTCGGCACTCGCGAGATTAAGTTATAAAAGACCCATTTTGTGTTAACATCAGGACACCATCCATTTTCAGCTTTTTCATCCAAATGAAATTAAACATGGACATGTACAGTAAAATAACGTGACAAATAAATACACATAGTATTATTTATTATATGAATACTTACAGGTCAATCTTTTCAACACACTTCCCTTCCTTCAGCCCCCCAAATCCACAGTACAGTATGGGGAACTATTATCTTTAACATAGAGATAAATAAAAACCCTCTCACGTGCAGTCACACTACAGGCTTTTGATCCAGCATTGTTCAGAGTAATGTCTTTTTTGTTCATCTACCTGATAACAGATTGCTGAAAATGACTCTCTCCTAACTTTCTCACATAAACTTTCGATTATTCCCTGCAAGCCAATGGATTAATATATCAAATGGTAGCTCTGCACATAATGAATGTGCAGATAAGGATGGAAGGAAGCAGGAGGCTTTTGCAGCAGTTGTTGCTTTGTCCAGACACCAGGAAACATTCCTAAAATGGAGCCATTAGTGATGGCTCCATGGTCACTGTCAGAAGCTGATACTGGTGGAAAATAAAATGTTTTGCTTCTAAGAGACATTTATTTGGTTAATATACCAAGTTACTTGTAAAAGCGGAAAGGCTGCCTTTTAATTCATACAAAAATATCATAGCCAATACTAGATACAGGGCTGCAATTAGTATCTCACAAATGCTCATGTGGATGTCCCCGTGCGTACAGAGCAGCACAAGAATGAACTTGTAAAACTAAAATGTAGAGGGTTTTATCTTCTGTAAGTTTTACTTCTCAGTTTGCTAAGTTTAATGTGATTGGAAGGAGCACAGTTTATAAAAAAAGGTTGGTATAAGTATTCATATATATATAAGCATACATCATGCTTCAATTTTCAATTTTAGACAGAAATACCATACTTATTATGGTATGATTAAGTATATTTTAAACCCAATAGCTGTTGATTCAATATTAAAATGGTAGTTCATGCTTAATTAAATTTTTGATAAATCTCCACCGATGGATAGATAATGTTTAAAAATTTCAGTTGTCAGCACACATTACATTTCAGTGAATCTTTGAGAATTATGCTCAAGAGCTAATATATTTTGCCTACATTGTGACAAAATAGTTGAGATGCATGTGTAAAGAACTACTGTGAGAAGAACCATGAGATATTTATTGATTTGAGAAAAGTCACATCTACTTAAGACAGAGCAGCAGTAGAGCAGCACAATTACTGACATTTAGAATAAAATAATTCATAGTCTGAATAGAGATGAAAGACTGCAAATGGAAAATATACTGAATTTGGTGGAAGTATCAAGCTAGAGCAAAGATCAATTTTATTTCTAACACAGTTCATTCTATGCTGTCTGATGTAAATGATTTTTTTTATTATGCCAACCACTTGAGCATAGCAAAGTCCTGAAACAATGCCATATTTTGGTAAAAGCTGAATAGGATTGGATTTTCAATCAGACAAATGGTTCAAACTATAGGTACTTATACTTTCAATAACTTAATTTATTTTCCTTTTGGAAAATGTAGCCCTGCAGCGGATCTTTGAAGTGTAAACTCTGAGACATAGCAGTATTAAAATAGTCATGGATTTGAAGGAAATAGCACAAAAAACATCCAGCATGGCTTAATCAAAAATAGAAATTCATTTGAACTTTCTATAGTCTATTGAATATTAAAATATTTCATATTTCAAATAGAAAAAAAAAAAAACCAACCCTTGAGCAAAATTCTGATCATAGTTAATGACATTTCTGGTGTAACACTTGAATACTAGGATTAAGGATGAAAGTTTCTACTCAGTTTCATCTAACTTTCTCATATCTTATATTTTGTATTTATTGCTATTTTCTGAAAAATAACTGGTCTCTGCTGGAGACCATGAAATGTTGTGACATAAGTTTTCAAATTAAAAGCACTGAGAAAAAAAAAAACACATATTACGTTGGCCAAACAAAGTATTTTTATTCTGCAATTCCTTGACAGCTCATCATGAAATATGTGTTTTGAGGCTTTATCTTATAATTGTCACCCCACATTGGGTGCTATCTTTGTGCAACTATCATGTTGTAGCATCTCTTTTATTAAGAATGAACTTACCCATTGGAGATATTTCTGTAGCTGTGAGAAT
The DNA here is from genome assembly GCA_011075105.1 of Heteronetta atricapilla. Taxonomy (NCBI): domain Eukaryota; kingdom Metazoa; phylum Chordata; class Aves; order Anseriformes; family Anatidae; genus Heteronetta; species Heteronetta atricapilla. The sequence continues at coordinate 37,655,859 of CM021733.1, forward strand.
GGCTAGCTAATGAGAAAATTCTTGGGGAACTTCTGGGTTCTTTGTATTTAATTCTGCAGCTTGCATGAGGAGTTTCTGCATAACATCACGTTATGCTGTTGTATTTAGCATCCTTAAATCTTTTTGAAGGATGTATGATAGTCTAAATAACGAAGTAAAATTGCTTGGGTTATTTAAGAAATCTGTGATGGTTTTTTTTGACATCAATTTTCAGAGCCTTAAGTGTAGAGAACAGTAAGAGCATGAATCACTGAAAGAGTGTTTTGAAATAGCAGTGATGGAAAAACCAATTTCCAAACCAGCTGTATAAATTATTATTGTGTAGGAATTCTGTGATGAAGGAAGCACACTGACATTGCTGCTGGGCAAACGTCAAAACTGTAAGTTGCTGTCTCCACTGGCTTTCTTCTTAGAGTCAAAATCACAAGCCAAATGGTATATCATTTATATATGTACTCCTATTACTCCTTGTGGTGGTTTTACCGTGCTAGGCAGCTGAACACCACAAGTACTCTCTCTCTCCCCCTCCTCAGATGAGGAGGGGAAGAAGTAGAGGAAAGAACAACTCATAGGTTGAGATAAGGATAATTTAATTAAAGGAAAAAAAAAAAAGAAAATATTATTAATTAAACAATTCAACTAAAGGGAAAAAAAGGAAAGGGTAAAAGGGAGGGCAAAGGGAATAACAAAACAAAACAAGTGAAGGCTATGTGGAAGTGCAGAGGAGAGAAATTACTCTCTACTTCCCACAAATGAGCGATGCTTGACCACATCCTTGAAGCAGGGCCTCAACGCATGTAGCTGGTGTTCGGGAGGAGGACAGACATTTTCACAGCGAGAGCCCACCCCTCCCCTCTTCTTCCTTTTTCCTTTTTCTATTGCTGAGTGTGACATCATATGGTATGGAATATCCCTTTGGTTGGTTTAGGTCAGCTGCCCTGGTAATGTTTCTTTGTCACATTTTTGCGCACCCCCTAGGATATTTAGAGAAAGTCCTGATGCTGTGCCAGCACTTCTCAGCAGCAGATGTAACACTGGCATGATACCACTGCTGTTCTAGCTACAAGTGCAGAGCGCAGAACTGTATGGGCTGCTGTAGGGAAAGTTAACATTCCAGCCAGACCCAGTACACTCCTGAATTAGGACTTTTAGATTTTCCTCTGTGGATGTGAAGTGCCTAGTAAAAATTACATTGCTGCCTCACTTCCTTCCATTGACATCTGTGTGTGGGTGTCTTTGGGGGACAGTACAAAAAGAATTAGAATAACTATTTCAGATGGAAAATATATTTCTTAAACACAGTGAAGTGAAATATATAAGAAAAAAAAGAAAAAGAATTGTTTGAAGCAATAGTGTGAAGACTCACAAAGCCTTTTTATTGACGGCTGTTTTTACATTTTATTTTCAAACAGCTGATGTAAAGAATGTAAAGCTATTTATTGCAGGGGCAATAATATTGTAGAGAATATCAATGTGCCCTTGCAGACAGTTACTTACATGCATATGAGAGAAAGAACTCATTTGACTAATAGTGATATGTAATTTGGGAAAAAAACTGAGAGGCCAGAAGCTTCAGTGTGTGATGACAACACTACAGAAAGTTAGTAAGTTTGCTTTCGATATTGCCACAGATACTTTAAAGATTTATTTATTTATTTATTTATTTTACAGGTGGCTTTCTTTTCAAGGCATTATAATTGTGGAATCCGTAAAAACGGTGTAAATAAAATCTCAGTTGGATACACTGAGTTTTTGCATTCATTCTCAAAAAAATCCCAAATTAATTAATTTGTTTTTACTCTAAGCAGGTACAAACTAAAGTAATTGAGAGTTAAAAACTGTAAATCATAAAATCAGATTTCTTTATGCATGGACACCATTGTCAAGAAGGGCTATAAACTTTGAAGAAATTTTGTTTACAGTGTTTTTTCCTGTCTACAAACACTGCACAAAATGGTGGTGTCTGTTCCTTTCTGGCTGTTTGAACAAATCTGTACCCCAGCATCTGGTCTGCTTTGCAACTCTGGGGTCTTGCCTTGGAACAAACATAAATATATTATTTTTTACTTCTCCGCAGGTATTACCCGTATTTAGAAATTTCGGCTACTGATGACTCATTGGAAAGCTCAATTTCGGTACTTTCAGTTGCATAGAAATATAGTGGATAAAGAAAGACAGAAAAAAAATAGTTTGGTGATGCTTTCCTCTGAGGAGCCTCCACCATAACACTATCAATAAATCATTTTTTATGTACTCTGAAACTTGCTTGCTAGTTAAGAAAGAAGACTTAGGAGGTGATCAGTGCAATTTTGTGGTATCTTTGTAGCAGTGAACTCCAAAAATTTTTGCTTATCAATCTACTTATTTTCTATGCCACATTGTCAGCAAGACACGGTGAAACATCTAATAGATTAAAAAGAAGAAGAAGAAAAAAAAAAAAAAAAAAAGGATGAACTATTAACAGTAAACAGCATTTTTTTTTTTTCTTCAAAATTGTGACATTAATTTTCCTGAAGTAAGTAACAGATCTTGGTTGAATTTTATAGTGAGAGTTCAGGGTAGTTGGGCCACAGTGATGGTATTGCTGCCCTTTTACATGTTATTTCATAACTGGAGGTCAAATTCATCCATTTCCTTCTTTACGTCTGAATGCTTTTCTTGAGGGATTCTGCTCTCATGCTCTCACACTGGTGTGCACCACAGCAGGATGCTCCACAGAAGCACTTAGATGCTGTTCTACTTTCCATAAACCAGCACTGACTGCAGTAGGGAGGGGACTACAGGTACTCAACTCCCCCAATGGATTTCCTTCCCAACAGGGTGGTAAATTGTACCTATTTTCTCCTGTTATCTTCTAAACTATTTAACACAAAGGCTTCAGTAAAAGGAATGAAAAGGAGCCCTGACAATATTGATTAAAAAACAAGATGGAGACATTCAGGTTCAAATGTCTGGAGCTGACTGTTCCTGAGCAGATTTGGACAAAGGTCATGCTTTAGGAAACACCACAAAGTAAGTGGTGAAGATTGTTTTTTCACACAGAGTTTCTTATTTCTTCTATAAAGAAGTTACATTGTCATTGAGAGAGACAGAAAACAAAAAGTTGTTGGTGGCTGGGCCCTCATCTGCAAGACGGGACAGAGAGGTTGCACTACAGTCTTTTGGTTTATGCAGTACACAACTCTGTTGGGAAGAGCGCTACATAGTTACGTTCTGTGCTGGGAGGGTTCCTGCCCTTCACATGTGGACTACTCCAAAACTTAGGATGGAATTTAGCTTGAGAGCTCATAAAGGTATTGGGAGAAGGAGAATATGATGAACGGCTGAATTCTTGACTGTTTCTCTCTTAGTAGTACCTAAATGGGTTTGTGTTTAGAAGGTGGAGAGAGAAAATGGATGAGAGGAGAAGAGGGATGGGTCATAATGATAAGGAAAACATAAAGTCATTTAGCTTTTAATCTTTTACCATTACTTGATATTTTTGATGGACTAGAAATCAAGGTCTCACTGATAAACCTCCTGGGCTCCTTGCTTATCTCAGACTTTAGAGGATTTACTTGGAATATAGAAATGATTTGTTTGTTTGTTTATTTGTTTGTTTTGTCTATTTGGAGATAAAGATTCCTTATAAAAGATTTCTTCTGGGCAACCTTATATTGTTCAGATTTTTACTTATATTTCCTGTGTCCTGATGTTTTTTTTTTTTTTCCCACAAAGAGTTTTCACATAGAAAAAATTGTGAAGTTCTGTTGCCAAGGGAATGTACAAAAGTATCTTTATCTGTGTCACCTAAACACTGATATTTCATGATAACCAAACAAGATCACATGGCTTTACAACATTTTGAAGAAAAACATAAAAATTCCTTTACAAGAGAAAGGCTGTGCTGGGTTTTCAGAGCACATAGTTTATATAAATAGCATCACTCTTGTCTTGCAAGGGTTTAACATGAAGCAGGATTCTCCAGTGAGATGCTAATCTTTAGTGCTTATTAACAGCCTTGAGATTACAGAGGTCCCATCTGTGGTTACTGGTACATTTCCAATTATGAACAGCTAGTGTCATCTGTAAAATAGTCACTTGTAGATGTTGAGATCTGAGTGGAGGATGTCTTTTGAGAAGCTTTAGATGCAAACGTTACACGAGTTCCTTTTGCTGGAGAAAATATTGGCCTGTGTGAATTGGCGCTGTTAGGAGAAAGGGTGGGCACAAATATGCAGCCATGTTTAGTTACTTTATTTTTATTATTATTATTTTTTTTTTAATGGGGTTTCTGTTTCTGAAAATTGGTTAAGAGGCAGGGTGTAACTGCAGAATTTACGTTAATGGAATTTGTTGATCAGCACTACTGGGTGTTTTTATATAGGTGTGGGAATTAGGAGAGATTTTTCATATCCTGTATTAGCTCTTTCACAATATGAAAATAAATGAAATTTTCCTCTATGAAGCAGAGATTCAGTAACTTAAAAATATCAATAAACAAGTTATTCACAGAATTATGCTAGCCAGAAGAATGTGTCTTTTCTGTCATTCTAGGCTTCAGTATTTTTGAGGATTGCTTAGAGATTAGAATGAATTAGAGATTAGAATTCAAAAGCAATAGGATTATTAATTTCAGGTTTTATTTCTGCAAATTTTTGTGTGCTTCTTCACTAAAAAAAAAAAAAAGAAAAGAGAGAGAAATTCTTGCAGCTTATGTTGCTTTAAAGCTGGAAAACTGTTTATGTTTTGTACTTGATTAAATTCATTAAGATATTTCCGATATTTCATATCCTCTGTACAGCTAGGAGTATTTTTAAAATTAGATTTTTAAATCTGTATCTGGCCACAAACTTCATTGAGGTGTAAGGGGACTACAACAAATGTATACACTTACACTTTCAGTTGTAATAAGTCAAAAGTGTAAGTTTATGCATTTGTTTTAATCGGTAACTTAAGAAAGTGGCAGAAAAAAATATGTGAAAGTTGAGATGCAAATGTTATTAATCAAACAACACTTTGATCAATGATGTCTTTCTTCTAAAAGCCAGCACATTTAACCAATAAAGGTCAGTGTGTTAAATATGTAAATGTAATCAGCAACATATTCAAATCACAGATTCAGCTCATTTGCTGAATGGTAAATGATGGTAAATGGTAAATGATGATGCTATGAATTTATTTTCCATTACTTCAAAGGAATAGAAAAAAATTTAAAAAATATTAAATAAAAATTCAAAGTGGAAAGCATTTAAATTAATACAAAGAATTCCAGAGTCAGTCATTTCCCTTATTTCCTTTTTTTCCTATTTTCCTTTTTCCAAATCCAACCCCAGATCATCGCTTTTGCCTCGATCCTCATAAGCAAGAGGGAATCTGAAAATAAACCATTATGTGTACAAATATGGAAAAATATATTTAGATCATGAAGTGCATCAAAAGTGTTGGTGCTGATAGTACAGCCATTGCTTTTTTATTGTTATTATTATTTTATTTTTTTCCCTCAGCCTTTCTGCCCCCAAATTTATGTGGTACTTGATTTCTTTCATGCATATGCATGTAGAATTCATACAGAAACTGTGTTTTTCAGAAAAAGGAAATAAATTGTAAAACATCTGTGCTTAAATAACTGAGTGACAACCTATGCTCTGATATTTGTGACTGTGAAAACTTCAGGGAGAATGGGGATTATCTTATCCCATTCACCAGTGAAAGCCCTTAAATCACAGAGTCCAAATCCATTGGAAAGTAATTTTTGTGAGTGGATGAACCTCAGAGAAAGTGCTGAGAACATGACCTACCTGTTAATCTGATCTGTTTTCTGTTTCCAATTTCTGAATCAGTGATGAGGAATTAAATTGCACTTTATTTTTAAGTCATGAACACAGTCATGATATTTTTCAGTCATGAACAGATTTTGAAGTGTGCATCAGCAGATAAATTTAATTTCCCAATGTATTTCACTGTGGAGTAGTGTGACAAAGCAAATGGTGTTGAAGAAAGAAGTCAAAATTACACAAGTCCCTCTTCAAATAAAAAAATATATTGGAAATGCGGTGGTATCACTATATTAATTAATTAATACCAGTCATGCTGACTTATATTTAGAAACTGGTTCTTTGTGTGCAGTATTAAGTTTTCCCTACAGGGAGTTGTTCTGCACAGAATTCTTCAGGTTCCTGTAACTGGGTGCTGAAGCCTTTCAGCACACATGCACTCATCAAACCAACTCAGCCTCCTGTCTCTCACAGCACAGGAAAATCGCTGCAGTGGTTAGGTCACTCTTCTGATGTCAGATGGCAAAAGTCTTGATGAAGATAAAATTTCTCTTGCTGTCAGGAGAACTTCCCATGTGCTTCATCATCTGTAAATACTCTGAAATCTACAATTAAAACAAAAAGAATAGACGTTAGTTACAATATCTAGATATTAGCAGAAAAAAGAATATATATATATATATTTGCATGATTGAACCTGTCTCTTTAAGAAGTGATAGATCATTATAGCTCAGTTAAATTTCTCAGTGGTCTCATGGTTTGTGATTTTCATTAATAAAATGCACTTTCTTACAAATTCAATCTTTTTGGCTAAAAATGTTTTGATTTTTTAAAATAATAGAGCATTTTTATTTAGATTTTATTTTGCAGATCTTGTTATGCCTTTCTGTTGTCAGATCAGGGTATACATGGCTCATTGCATCTCTGCATAGCAAAAAATGGATCTCCAATTTCATTATTTTTGTCATAGTTTAGAGTCAACACCTTTTTAAAATGTACTCTGTAGAGACTTGTTTAAAATAAAGTTTTTTTTTCGTGAGAGCTAACCTTAACTTTGCCCTGGACTTTATGACTATGACTTGGAAATTAACATTGCAGACTTCAGAGTACCCACTTTCCTCCAAAAATACTTCTTAAGATATTGTGACAGCTTCAGCAACTGCTACTTCCAAACAATTTCTTTTAAAATTAATCACCAGTTGTCTTTTGAGCAAATGCATTTCATGTAGAACACAGTTGAGAGATTTGTGTTGAATTATGAATGTAAACACATTTTTTTGCTTTCTTGAAAAAAAAAAAAAGTTGAAAGTTTTTCATATTTGTGGACTTGTTGAATTTTATTTCTTTTTTTTTCTGGATAGGTGCTGATACTGAAATAATCTCACTATTGTCTCAAAGGCTCTGAATCTAAAAACCTGTTTCTAATGTTTTCTGAGAATGATCACTTTGTTTTGTCCAGTTTCATTTGATACATAAATTTGCATGACAATCACAGAATCACAGAATTTTCCAGGTTGGAAGAGACCTCAAGGTCATCGAGTCCAACCTCCAACCTAACGCTAACAGCCCACCACTAAACCATATCCCTAAGCTCTACATCTAAGCGTCTTTTGAAGACTTCCAGGGATGGTGACTCCACCACCTCCCTGGGCAGTCTGTTCCAGTGCCTCACAACCCTTTCAGTGAAGAAGTTCTTCCTAACATCTAACCTAAAACTCCCCTGGCTCAACTTAAACCCATTCCCCCTCGTCCTGTCACCAGGCACGTGGGAGAACAGACCAACCCCCACCTCGCTACAGCCTCCTTTGAGGTACCTAAAAAGAGCGATAAGGTCACCCCTGAGCCTCCTCTTCTCCAGGCTGAACAAGCCCAGCTCCCTCAGCCGCTCCTCATAGGACTTGTTCTCCAGGCCCCTCACCAGCTTCGTCGCCCTTCTCTGCACCTGCTCAAGCACCTCGATGTCCTTCTTGTAGCGAGGGGCCCAAAACTGAACACAGTACTCGAGGTGCGGCCTCACCAGAGCTGAGTACAGGGGGACGATCACCTCCCTAGCCCTGCTGGTCACACTGTTCCTGATACAAGCCAGGATGCCGTTGGCCTTCTTGGCCACCTGAGCACACTGCTGGCTCATATTCAGCCGACTATCCACCAGCACTCCCAGGTCCTTCTCTGCCTGGCAGCTTTCCAACCATTCCTCTCCCAGCCTGTAGCTCTGCTTGGGGTTATTGCGCCCCAGGTGCAGGACCCGACACTTGACCTTGTTAAACTTCATGCAGTTGACCTCAGCCCATCGGTGCAGCCTATCCAGATCCTCCTGCAGAGCCTTCCTACCCTCAAGCAGATCGACACACGCACCTAACTTGGTGTCATCTGCGAACTTACTGAGGGTGCACTCGATGCCCTCGTCCAGATCATCGATGAAGATATTAAAGAGGACCGGCCCCAGCACCGAGCCCTGGGGGACGCCACTAGTGACTGGCCTCCAACTGGACTTGGCTCCATTCACCACGACTCTTTGGGCCCGGCTATCCAGCCAGTTTCTAACCCAACGAAGCGTGCGCCAGTCCAAGCCAAGAGCAGCCAGTTTCTTGAGGAGAATGCTGTGGGAGACGGTGTCAAAAGCCTTGCTGAAGTCAAGGTAGACCACATCCACAGCCTTTCCCTCATCCACCCAGCGCGTCACTCTGTCATAGAAGGAGATCAGGTTCGTCAGGCATGACCTGCCTTTCATAAACCTATGCTGACTGGGCCTGATCGCCTGCTTCCCCTGCAAGTGCTGCATGATGACTCTCAGGAGGATCTGCTCCATGAGCTTTCCTGGCACTGAGGTCAAACTGACAGGCCTGTAGTTTCCCGGGTCTGCCCTCCGGCCCTTCTTGTAGATGGGCGTCACGTTTGCTAGCCGCCAGTCGATTGGGACCTCCCCCGATAGCCAGGACTGCTGATAAATGATGGACAGTGGCTTGGCCAGCTCCTCTGCCAGTTCCCTCAGTACCCTTGGGTGGATCCCATCCGGCCCCATCGACTTGTGCACATCTAAGTGCCGTAGCAGGTCACCAACCAGTTCTTCATGGATAATGAGGGCCACATCCTGCTCCCCATCCCCTTCCACCAGCTCAGGGTACTGAGTATCCAGAGAACATCCGGTATTGCCGCTAAAGACTGAGGCAAAGAAGGCATTGAGCACCTCCGCCTTTTCCTCATCTCTTGTAACTAAGTTTCCCCCCGCATCCAGTAAAGGATGGAGATTCTCCTTAGTCTTCCTTTTTGTGTTGATGTATTTATAGAAACGTTTTTTGTTATCTTTAACGGCAGTAGCCAGATTTAGCTCCAGATGAGCTTTGGCCTTCCTAATTTTGTCCCTGCACAGCCTCGCTACTTCTTTAAAGTCCTCCTTAGTGGCCTGCCCACTTTTCCAAAGCTTATAAACCCTCTTTTTCCTCCTAAGATCAAGCCACAATTCTCTGTTGAGCCAGGCCGGTCTTCTTCCCCGCCAGCTCGTCTTTGGGCACGTGGGGACAGACCGTTCCTGCGCCATTAAGACTTCCCTCTTGAAGAGCGCCCAGCCTTCCTGGACCCCTCTGCCCTTCAGAACCACCTCCCAAGGGACTCCACCAACTAGTGTCCTGAGCAGCTCAAAGTCAGCCCTCCGAAAGTCCAATACAGTGGTTTTACTGGTCCCCTTCCTGGCCTCGCCAAGAATAGTGAACTCCACCATTGTGTGGTCACTCTGCCCAAGACAGCTCCCGACGATCACGTCCTCCACCAGTCCTTCTCTGTTTGTGAAGAGAAGGTCTAGCGGGGCACCACCCCTGGTAGGTTCACTAACCAGCTGCGTCAGGAAGCTATCTTCCACGCTCTCCAGAAACCTCCTATACTGCTTTCTCAGGGCTGTGTTGTGCTTCCAGGGAACAAGTTAACAAGAAGAACCTTAACAAGTTAAGGTTCTTCTGAGATTTCAAAATTCAATTGGTGTCTGTAAGGTCTTCTGCACCTTCCAAATCTAACAGCCACCTACCCTTTTAGCTACCTCACAAAACTGAGGCAGGGAGACTTTGAGAATTTCACTTGAGAATCTCCTTTGAAAATGTTATTATTAGTGTTTTGGTTATCAAGCATTACTTGTGACTGGCACATTAAACACTATACAAAATCTGAGTACATTTTAACATGGCAATTTTTTCTATCTTTTGGGTTGTGGCTTTAAATCTTTCAAATATAGCACTTACAATCTGGGTACTTTGCTTCAGAGTACTTTATTTGCAGTTCAAAACGAAGACTCATAATTTCTTTCACTGAACTGATTTTGCTTCTAGTTAAAAAGTTTTATTTGTTTTATGTGGAGCTATGTTTAAATGAGAAGGAGCATGATTTAATTACAAGTGCGCAACTCAGACCTTGAAGTACTGTGAAGATAGTGTAGGCCCAGGGCTGATAACCTTGAGTGATGTTATAACTAAAATATGCGGAACTATGTTCGGGAGGAGAGACAGCACCGTTGTACCAATTATATTACGTGTGCATAGAAGTTAGACCAATTATAAGTTGTTGTCTGTGCATGCTGTAATGGTAGCATATATATACCTTGCTAGAACACTCATTAAAGGAGAACGATTATACTCGCATCGAGGTTGCGTCGTTACTCCGGGTCACTCCCATTCCGACAATTTTAGATCATTCCAAATTATAAAAAGGAAATAGATAGAATTTTTAAAATACTTAATTGTAGGATGACATCATCAGGCATTCAAATTAGTTCCCTCTGAGCCTGGAAAACAAATACTCCTATTTTTTTAATGTATTTATTTTTCCCCTGTTTTGAAATGTTTGATACGAAGATAGTAGCTTTCATGCTATTTATATCATCCTACTAGCTAGTGATTTTAATAGATTCAGGGTTGAAAGTTAAAGGTGTTTTATCATGTGTTAGCACAGTTACAAATAGTGAATTCTGTAACCTTTTTCATCCTAATTATTGGAACATGATTCTCCTGTAGATAAGTATGGTATATGAAAAATGACATGTATTTACTGGTCACCACATTTTCAAAGCTAGGACTCAAAGGAAATATTGCCTTTCCTGCATTCACCTGTTTAGATGCCTTGTTCTTTTCCTGAGATAAAAAAGTTATAGGAATGGTCTTGCTTTTAGAAACACATTTGCATAAACAATAAAGCTTAAAAAAGGGCACAGATATGATTGAACGGAATTACATTGGTGATTAGACATATAAAGTAACCGCTAAAAAAAAAAAAAAAAAAAAAAAAAAAACCACAGCAAGCTATTAAAGATGATACCTTTATTATTATTTTAGGACTAGAGTTGCCCACAAGATCTCCCAAAGGAAAATGGACTGATAGATTTCTCACTGGTGATATGACATACTACTTGCAACTTTGTTTTACTTGAATACCCTTCACACTAGAAGGAGAACATATATGTTAATATTTATTGACCTAAGCTTTTGTCATTGATGTCATGCAGCTCAAATCATCGGAGTGTTCAAGTGGCTTAAGTTCAGCTGGCTTAAACTGCTGTTCAGGCTTTTGAGTATCAGGGGAATAGCTTAATTATAAAATCTGAATGGAGTGGTAATGACCTTTCAGAATCAGGTGATACAGTTGTCAAGAAATCCCATTTCCCTCTGTTATTTAGAAGACAGTGTAACATATGGAAGTGAAATTTCTGATGTGTAGATCATGTAGGCAAATATTATACCTGGAGCTGCAGACTGAGAAATATGGTGTATCACTGTGGGAAAGTGTTTGGAAGAGGTAAAGAGGAAAGCATTTGAAGGTGAGATAAAAAAGTAGAAAAATTCTTCCCATGGGGTACCTGCAGGATTTGAAGGAAGACAAAGTTAAGAACTGGTTTTAAAAAATTGCATGTTGTTTCTCTAATTTTTTATCTTTGAGGAAAATATTTAGGGCTGACTAATTTCTCTAGTCAGCTAATGAAAAAAATGTACCTAGGTTTGGAACTGCGTCATTGAAGTCTGTGAAGTTTTATCTTACACTAAGACAAAATTCATCCTACAGTGTCAGCCTCATTAACTTCTTAAAGACAGAAATTGTATTTATAAAAAATCACAAAAATAGAATATTTTGAGGTAGGAATATCTGCCTGAAACATTTTGTATTCATCTGACAGTAGGAGCATGCAAAATTGCCTCACTTAACAAATAATTCAATGTAAATACTATCAGAAATTTTGCTGCTGAAGCAACATTTTGGCAATATCTGCCAAAATTTATACATGTAAAAAAGTATTGAAAATCTCTTCTCTGGAGATGGTTGTAAATTCTCCACAGTTTTCATTGTTATGTAGTCAATTTAGTAATGTATACACACATGAAAAGCTACATTAAAATAAGCTAGGCTTTGTGAAATGATAAGGCTATTCACTAAGTTTAATAAAAAATTGAAGTAACAAAATTATATTATTTACAGCCAAGAGAGTAAAAATAGATTTTCTTTATTCTCTGGAATGCTTTATTAATACACCATATTCATAGTTTTAATAAGATCAAAGGAAATTATGCATAATTAGAAGTACAAGAAGAAATTTGAGTCTTGGGAGTGATGGGGAAATCTGCAGGTTCTAATATTTTATATTATTGCCTATTCATGAGATTTTATTATTTTGATTAGTTTTATATTTGTGTAGACTTTTATTGTCTTTTTGCTTTTTTAATTTAAGGTTTTTAAAAGAATGGTATTATTATGTCTGCCTAGAAATGGATAAGCAACTTAAATACCATTATTATGAAGTAATGTGACGTCTTTCCATTATGTTGCATGGAAGTATTATGTGACGTCTTTCCATTATGTTGCTTGTCTGAAATGTAGACATCATGAAACACAGAACATGTTCATCACCCCCAGCTTCTGAGTGCATTTTCCTTTTAGGCCAGCTTTTGTTATTTAAAGTTGTTTAAATCATAAATCAGTTGTTTAAATCAGTTGGTTAAATCATAAATGCAGTTCTCTTTTTGTCTGCAGAACTGCTTCATAATCTGTTTTGTAATTCAGTGTTCATAGTGGTGAAGTCCAACTGCATCTTGGACTCTAAAAAATGAGACTTCCTTCAGCTGGTCTTGGCACAGAGAGTGTGAAGTGTGATAGGAAGTGCACAGCCAAGAGCAGCAGAGGGGGATTAAGAATCGGGAGGTAGGGTTGGAAGGATATGTGTTGCAAAGGGCAGCACGGAGTCTGGTATTGGAGATTGTAAGAGGGGAGGAATAACATGCCCTTAAGATAAGGGCAGGAAATTAAATACAAAGAAAAGAATAGGGATATCCCTGTAAATACAGGGATACAGAAGAAGTAGAGGATCTGGAATGGTAAGGAAAGGGCTTCAACTCCAAGGATGAATGAATTCTATCAAAAGCTTAGACATAAGGCAGAACTGTTGTAGTACTACATGCTTAGGTAATTGATAGGCTTTCACTGGTAGGCAGCGGAAAGGGTTGAAAGTCATTACAGCAGAAGATAAAAAATCAGAAGGGAAAGCTGAACATAAACTGGATCTGCTAAAAAGAGTTCATAATGGTATATATTAGTCTCAAGTAAGTTTTTTGTCAGAAATGACGTGGAGCATATACTTGAAAAATCACAACATATATTGCATTTACCTTTCCTAAGTTTCATTTGCAAACTAAGTTGAAAGGTGGGGAAAATCTAGTATTAACTTTAAAAAGAGAATTTCTTCAATGTAAATTTTCCAATAATGTAATTTTAAAATGTAGGTTATAAACTTTTCTATTGTGTTTTATAAGTCTGGGCCTAAAGCAAGGAGTGGTGGCATGTTTCTTTTGCTAAAGCTGTGGAGAAACATATATACGTATATTATATATGTATATATAAAAAATATTCTAGTTGATTCCCAACAAATAGAGTAAAAAAATATAGAGGTCTCTTGCATGTAGAACAATGACAATAGGTCTAGGGAACTAAAGAATAGGAAGAGAAAAAATACTAATCTAAAAATACCTTTTGCTTTGTTCCTAGGTTCAGACATTGTTCAGTGGTTGACGAAGAACTTATCTATAGAAGATCCAGGTAACTTTTAATTTTTGTATGTTTGAAAAAACATGTCGTGATGTGGGTGGTCAGGCAGCATTTGACTGATGTGATTTCAACAGCAAAACAGATAGCATCAAATCTCAGAAACTTTTGCTAAGAATCTCATGATTTTGGTTATCCATTTCATTATAGCATGTACCAGGAATACCAGGAAACAAGAGGATGTCCAAGAATGAAAATGATAAGTGATTTAATTAATGGAAAATTAGTTTATGTTTTTCTCCCAGAGGAATTAAGTCGTTGTCATACTAAATAGTTTGTTAAACATAAGCTGTTTTCTTAACAGATTTTTCCAGTAGATTAATAAATAAATAAAATTAATAAAATATGCTCTTGTACTGATACCAAGTGTATTTGTAAGTTTGGACGCTTTTATAGCATGTTAAACGGAGAGTAAACTGTAAATAAAATCAGTGTGGTGAGGAAGAACTGTTTACTGCTCAGTGAGTTGGGTTGGGATGTGGAAATAAAGATTTGGTTCCAAATTCTGCAACAGGTTTCTTATGTGGCAAGCTGCTAATTCAGTTTCTATGGCTTGGTGCATGTCTGATATTTATTTCCCTGATTTGCAGGAAACTTTTTACGGGATGTGATTTTTTCTGGAAAAGAATGGTTTCTAGTAGAAAATTATGAACATCAGAAATAAAACTTTGTGGAAGTTCCTATTCTATTTTGGTTAGGGAAAAGATAATCTTCCCACTTCAGAGCATTAAAAAAATAATAAAAATAATTTCTCTGTTTCAGAGTTTTGGAATGGAATATCTATTTTTTGTTTGTTTCTTTTTAAATTTTATCCCATTTTTCTGTCAGATAAGAAAGTGGAATCATTGTGAAATTCCAGCAAAAACTAATATCACTGAATTTAAGATTATGAGTTCGATAGTTTTATAGGTACATTCAATATTTGAAAATATGCAGTTCACAAAATTATCTGAATTGTTACATCACTAATTGCTGCCATTTTAGTATAACTTTAAACTGAGTGTCGTATATTTGCTTCCTGAAGCTAATGTTTAGATCACTTGAGACATAAGTATGATATTGCGCTTCTCAGCTGTCAACTAAAAAACACTCAACTATCTACTTTTATTAGAGTTTGAAAGATTGCCACTCTATGTTCATTTGTTATGGAAGCTTAACCTTTATTTTTAAAATCAAAACTTCAATACTAGAATAGGCTGTTCTTCAGATTATCTTGTTGCAAAATCTGGAATAGCTGAAACCTTAAACTAAATGGTTCCCTATGTTGATAGCCAAATAAAATTAAACAAACACACAAACTAATAACATATGTAACAAGAACACCACAGAAATTTAATCTGAGCTGCATTATACCCTCTCAGATTGCATGGGTGGAAAACATATCTAAAATGGCAAAAACATCTTATGCATGTCAGTCCTGGTCCAGGACTGGACAGTCCAAAGTCAGCTATCTGGAGCTGGCTGGATGCAAATCTTCAGAAGGCAAGCCACCCCAAATGTTGCCTTTGGGTGACATTCAGAATTGCCAGAACCTCACAGATGGTGAGCAAGAGCTATTCACAGGACAAAACTTCTGATAGTATTCTGGTTTATAAAACCTTTGAAGAATTTGAATTTATTCTGGTTCTAGATAAGACCATCCAGAATTTCCCATGGAAAACCCCTACATTTCTGGAGCTTTTGGCACCATCATTTCAATTTCCATTACCTTCTGTCTGCTTTTCAACAGCATGACAGTCTGTCTTTGAAAAAAGACTATGGCTGTCTTTTTAAACTCCCCCTTAGGGTCCTGTTACCAAGCTGTTGTGCAATTTTGTGATGCATAAATAAATAATCCCCGTGTTTGCACTGGAAGTTATCATCTCTATCTAGTACTGATATCAATAATATAATGTAGACCTTGGATCACATATTTTGAGAGTATATTCCAATATTTCCAGGAAAAAGGAAAAAAAAAAAAAAAAAAAGGATTACTGTACCCCTCATCTGTCAGTGCTGTGAAATATTCATGCAAGCAAGGCATGTAAATTGTTATCTAAGGGACAAATAGATAGATTTAACTTACTTAGTATGCAGTACATAAAAACACCCCCCAAAACAAACAAACAAACAAACAAACACATTTTACAGTGCCTTATTTTTTTTTTTCCTGTGTTTTGCATAGAGCATACAACTCCAATAACATTTAAATGGAAATGAAGAAGGCTGCTTTATGGATAGTGGGAAAACAAAAGGCAGGAGATGGTGTGTCAGCAGCATTTTTTTTCACTGTGTTAATAAGTGTAAAGCTAGTGTCTGGAAACAGTAATTTCAAGCAAAAAGTAGTTACAAGTGTAAATTTCAATTAAAAAAAAGGCACATTTTTCATACGTGGAAAAACATTTTGTGTGGAAGATTTTGGCTTGCTGAGTAAATCTCCATCAAGAAAATAAACTAGAGATGATGGGTGGATTCTGCTAAATTATATCTGATTTGAAGTTGTTTCGGTGGAGCAGAGTAGATTTTGTGCCCAGAACAGCTGTGTGCAATGTACACTTGCTGTTACATTGTTTGCTTTTCAGCATGTATTTAAGAAAGTGTGCTTCAGCCTACAACTCATCTGTAAAATTTTAAGGAACAAGAATTATTAAAGTTATTTTTAATGTGGAAGTTTATTTCAGTCATAAAAATAAGCCTGACCTCAACCCAAAAAGAAGCAATTAGCTGAGTTTACAGAATTATGAGATCTTGTGGTTTTGCATTTAGACATGTATTTGCTGATTGATCATTACAGGGTAAGTGCTGACTCTTCACTGATGGTGCCAATTACTCTTAATGCAGAAAATCTACTCTGTTTTTTCTACATTGCGTTTTTCTTTTTTACAACGATAATTAGTGCTGTGAAATGTACCAGGTTGAACACACTACAGACTGAAATCCTTTTAGTCCTTAGGAAAAATAATAATAATAATATTTTTTTTTTAAAAAAAAAAAGAACAAAAAGGGATTATGAATGTCAGCTGAAATCTCCAAGAGACTGGTTCTGTACTTGGTTCTTGCACTGATTTCTTTAATGCACTTTGGCAAGACACTTGATTTGTCTGTTAGCATTACAACATGCTAACAGTAAATCATGCTGTTGTCTTTTAATGAGATGAGCCAGCATCAATTCTTGGTTTAATGAAGAATAATCAGTATTTTCACACTGTGCTATATACAAATACATATGTCATACTCAGCCCATGAAAAAAAATCTACTTATGTGTCTCAGAAAGAGCCTTTAATTTACTGACATCTGTAAAGCCAATGGAAATTACTTGGCTGAAGTCACTTCATTACTTGGTTGCCATAGGAGAGCTGTAGAACTGCAGCCAGCTACAGGATATGCAGCCTTGTGTTCGAGAGCCTTAGTCCGTCTCCTTTGGGATGTCAGTTGAAGGAATTTGCTGCTGCTCTTGGATGACAAGAATTACACTCAGAAGTGTTACTAATCCTTGATGAACATCTCTTCAACAGTTCAGAAAATGCAATGATGATGGTAGCAAAAAGTTAAGCTGCTATGAGAAATTCTAAAGAAAGCCGCTATATATTAAAATGAGCCTATAACACTAGAGTTTTCTCTATTCTCTCTTCTTAAATATGTTTACAGACATATATATTACTAAATCAAGCTTTCTAAGTTATAAAACAACACTGTTCCTTGAAATAGACATGCTCACATCTGCAATTCTTTCCAATAGCATTCTGTTCATTTAACTTATGTAGCTAATTTGTAACTAGCAGCAGCTGTGTAAACTATGGTCACTAACCCTGTGCAAGAAAAAGGGAGAATTCAGCAGCACAACATCTGTTTCTCTCTTCTACTTTTCCCTCCTTTTTTTTTTAATGTATATTTTTTTGAGTTAAATTTTTCTCTAGCAGCAAATGTATTAATAATGACCTTGAAAATACACTGTGTTCGCTTTAAGAATCAGAGGAAAAATATTAGCGTTTTTATCTGAGTACATTAAAGTGTCCTCGAAAACCTATTTCTGCCCCTTCTTCATATGTGAATGCAGGAAGGCAGAAGAAAACAGCAAACCATTGCAATCTGGAAGACAGTGCCAGATAGCTGCAGGCGAAAGGGAGGTTCCCCTTCCAGAGTCTGCTAAAGGAGAAAATAGCCTCTTATGAAATGGAGGAAGAAGGAAACGAAAAGGTCATGCTTCTGTTTGCAATCTTTGCATTTTCCTTTTTTTTTCTTCTTCTTTTTTTCAGCTTAACTGAAAAAAAAATAAAAAAAAAATAAAATACCTCACCTGATACATTTTATACTGCCTGTACATGTACCATAAGCCTCATATTGGGATCTACATGACACTCACTTTTTTTTTTTTTTTTTTTTTGTATGTCTAACAAAAACTTGTGTGCATTTTGTTTTGTGAGGCAAGTCTCATGAACTTTCACCAAGTCTAATGTAACTAACTCTAACTTTATTCTGCTGGGTGAATTTGATCTGAGCTTGTCAGGTCCTGTAACAATTAAATGAAATAACGTCTGTAATTTCAAATGAACAGAAAGAAAGTAAAACTCAAATCCTGCCAGGGAAAATGTCAAAATTGACAGGCACTCCTTTAGTACCAATAGTATTAATGTTGTGATACTCAAGCATAATAAAACTGTATGGGGCAGTTTTCCTTTATGTACGTGTAGCATTTTGATAATCATTGGACTTCTAGCCACTGCTGGGGTTTCAGGACTGAAATGGTAGATATTCATATGCAGAAGTTATTCTATTTGCCTAAAAGCATGATAATAGAATAAACAGCCTTGACAAATGGCAGATAAAGGTGTATTCCTTGTCATATAGTTGTGACAGGATAAATCAGATTTAATGGGTACTGTTTCTTCTTTCATACTTTTTCACTGAAGTTTCTTCCACTTCGTTGTAGTCTGTTACTCTGTGTAGAATGCATGTGTGTTACACTTGTCTCCCAAGATCACGCAGAACAGCAGGGTTAGACTGATGCGAGCTTCCCCTCCTTGTACATGCTGATACCAATTTTTGAGCAGCCTCATTTCCATGTATTAACTCTTGAAGGTGATTTACATGTTCCAAGGTTGGCCATTTGATTTTTTTGCATGCAAATAGGTGGTAGGCTACATCAGTGCTTAATTCCAATTTCCATTCAAGGTCTGGTCATTTCGTCTGATAGTGTGGTGTAAACCAGTAGCTGGTTAAAAATGGACATTTTTTTTACTCCTGCAGTGAACAAATGGAGTTTGTGACTAACACAGATGCAAAGATGTTAAGTGACTGATCACTTAACATAAGCAGATAGGTCAAACTATAACACTGTTACATCAGACTAAGCATGGCTAAATAAAATTCCTTCTCCCTGATTGTAATGAGGTGATATTATTTTACAAGATGCTATATTAAATAGTTTGTTTTTTCATACTAATAATAAACTATATTTGTAGATAATGGTATTTATGTATTATACAACATCATAACCCTAAAAATGCCTTTAGAAATCACTTAATAAACAGTGAAATATATTTATCAATATAATAGGTTATATTAAGAAGGTAGAAAGTATGTCTAGTCTTTTTACTTAATCATACTTATGATCAAATTAATTTGATTAACTTTTTATTGCCTATAAGTATTAATAATTGAATAATATTTATTTAATATATAAAGGAATGTCTATACTGGATCAATGAGTAAAGATCACAAGTATGGAATTTGCATTCTTCTAGGATAATTTGCTGCATAACAGAAAAAAAAAAGAATTGATATTTCTGCTATTAGAATTACAAATTGCGTGTACTGTAATTTTTTTCTGTAACCGACCTATTTGCACTTGCCTATAGAAAACTAATTCAAAGTAGATTTATTGTGGTTATAATAAGGAAAATCCTCAAACTCTTCAAATGTCTTAGAATATATGTACACATATTTAAGTAATTTGACCACAACTTAAGTTGTGTCATGTACATTTCCTAAGTAAAACAGAACTCTCTTGATATTGCTTACTTCTGGTTGAAAACAAACCTTCAACTGTGAGTTTAAATTTCTTTCTTTCTTTCTTCCTTTCTTCCTTCCTTTCTTTCTTTTTTTTTCTTTTTTCTTTTTTTATTTTTTAAATACTAACCCTAATTCTATAGTAGTGTTTTCAAAGCTATTTGTTTTTAATAAGAAATAATTTAAGTCTTTAGTATTAAAGTATCAAAATGCTACACAGGATTATTTTCAATGACAAGTGTAATACCTTCATATGACATCCACTCCTTCATTCTTTATTTTAATCATTGAAGGTGAAATTCCAGTTTTATATAAGGTTGGAGGCTTTCCATTAACTGAAAAAAGCCAAGATATAACACAATTCCTTTTAAAATAAGATTAGGTATAACATGGCCTTTAAGCTATATCTCAGGCTAAAATAATAATAGTATTTTTTTTTTTTAAATAATAGTTTCTAAGAAGAGTCTTACACCCAGTTAGAATTTTAAAATTGAAAAAAACTACCAATGAACAGCATTTTCTTTGTAACTCAGTATACTGACAATATGGGCATTATTTCACTGAGGTCTTTTAGAGCCTTGGTGAGTAAAGAGTAAGAGAAGTAGTAAATAGAATATAAAGTACTAATTAGAAATATTAGTGTAAAGAAGCCTATTCAGACAAAAAGTTCATGCTAAAACCATTGCCAGATATACTAGAAACTGAAAAATCAGTAAGCATGAATTTCAAGTAATTTCACAGGAAGGAGCTTCAGATGATCTGCTGTACCTGTTTAAGGAATATATTTCATCCTTTCTGTCACAGAACAAATTAGGGTGTAAGAAATCAAAATTACACAGTTGAAAATCTTTTACCCATCAAATTACTTCTGAAGTACACATTTTCATCATAAAGCTTACTGATGAAGCTATTATTTTATTATATAAAGCTATATGATGACAAGTGATTCAAAACTAGTACTGTGTTTTCCCCAAAGCTCTACAAAACCTAGAAAGCTTTATTTATTTATTTATTTATTTATTTATTTATTTATTTGTATTGAATCATAAATCAGGCAATTTTTATTCCATAGTTTTCAATGAAAATATTCCACATCGTTCTGAGGAACTGGTTCCTAAACAGTGTATATCTTTCCAGGTATTGTACCCATCTCTTCGTGTCATCACTCCAAATATGGAACCAATATCTCTGAGTAATTAAATATGTCACTAGTAAATGTTAACTTCCTATGTATCCATCAGATTTTCAGAATGACTGGCTTCAGATACCAATTTTTTCTGATTCAAATGTTATGTGTTCCCTGTCTTGTCTGCTTCCTCCTTAACTCTGCATTCTAGTAGCTGCCACTTTTTGCTTATTCAGCATGGTCAAAGCCTATTATATTACTTTCATTGTTAAAACTGATAAAACATATTTATTGACTTAAGTCAATAGTACAACAAAAGTATGACTGAAGAATCAAAAGAAAGGTATGTCCTTGTAGGGAGAATTCTGTTATCTTTTAGAAATAAGGCTTATTAATGAATGAGTTAAATAATAATGACAGTAGTCCCCCTCTATTCTGCTTTTCTCCCCTCTGCTCTGCCCTCCTGAGACCCCCACCGGGAGCACTGTGTCCAGCTCTGGGGCTCCCAGCACCAGAAGGACAGGGACCTATTAGAACAGGTATGGAGGAGGGTCAAAAGGATAATCCAAGAGCTCAATCACCTCTCCTATGAAGACAGGCTGAGGGAGTTGTGGTTGTTCAGTCTGGAGAATAGAAGGCTCCAGGGAGACCTGAGAGCAGTCTTACAGTATTTAAAGGAAAGCTGGAGAGGGACTCTTTTTCAGGGAGTGTAGCAATAGGACAAGGGTAATTATTTTATACTAAAAGAAGGTAGACTTATATTAGATACTAGGAAGAAATTCTTCTCTCCGAGGGTAGTGAGGTACTAGACAGGCTGTCCAGAGAATCTGTAGATGCCCCATCCCTGGAAGTGTTCAAGGCCTACTTAGATGGGCCTTTGGGCAACTGGTCTAGTGGAAGGTGTCCCTGCTCATGGGTAGGGTTGTGGGGGTTGGAACCAGGTGATCTTTAAGGTCCTTTCCAATCGAAACCATTCTATAATTCTATGACATTCTCAATAAAATATTTGATCCTGTTTTTACTAAATTACTTAGAATTTTTTGATTTTTTCCTGTTTTGTCATTTTTCTTCTGAACCTTTGGGATCATACTAAATTTTGGAGGTTTAAGAAGAAGAACATTTAGTAAATCCCAATTCATGCTGGCATATTTAACTAAAAGCAGCTAAATACTTGTCTAGAGACTTTGTTAGCTTTCTGCTTCCTTGTTTCTGAGATAACTATGTTATGTAGTAATGGAAAGTGCAAATAGATGGAAGTGAGATTTTTAAATCTGGACAACTTAATCAAATAAAAGTAGTTGAAATCCTATTTCATCTTGCAAGCACCTGCTATAGCTTTTTATAGTCAAGTAAACAAAAAAAGATTGATATTTCTGTATTTTATGTAGCATTTGATGACTGGATGGTTAATGTAAGGCTGTTTCTTGGTTTTGTTACTAATTGTCCTTAAGTGGGTTTTCAGTTTCCCCGTGGCACATGTAAACACAGCTGTTCACCCAGGAGGATAGTGAGGGTTCAAGGTTAAGTGAACTGCTGGGAACTCTAGTTTACTAGGCAAAAGACATTGCTTTCTATGTCACCATGGACAGATAAATATTTCCTTAACTCTCTCTTGTTCTTCAATATTCCCTTCCCTCATTTTCTTCCTTTTATCTCTTATCTTCTATATTTTTATCTCTGTGGTTTATTCCCTAATTTTATTGCAGAGTCCTCTAATTCTTATTGGGTTATGGCTTCTCGTTTGATCTTATTCACGTGTTCTTCTCCATTCACATTCTCACTCTTATCTTTCTCCTTTCCTCTAATTTCACTGGTTGCATTCAGTCACCTTCTCAAATTTCACAGACAGGAAAACTGAAGCTGAAAAGGCAAATTGAAGCTGAAAAATGATGAGTTTCACTGCTCTATGTCCAGTTTGTTTTTGTAGCTGCAAGACCTCATTTGACTTTGGAATACTTAGATCCACAACATTAAAAATGCAGTTCTCACTGAAGTTGAAGCTAAAATTAGTTTAAAAGAATCCAAACCATGTAAAATCTTATTTTTCTCAGTTATTCATACAGAAATTATAGCAAGGAATTTGCACTTGCTTTTGAAAGTGTGCTTCTTAATTAATGTCTACTTTAAGGAAAAAAAATGTATTAGATAAGCTGGAAAAATTAAACTTTTAAACAGCTTTTAAACTTATTGGGAAACTTATGAAGAACTACTGATGTGGCACATTTGAATCTTAGAATTGTCTAATTATTTATATCTTCAAATGTAATCACTAGCATAAAAAAGCAAAATACAATAAAAAACTGCTGAATCATTATAAATGTGGGGTAAATTAAGCTGAAATGTTTTGGTTAAGGTCTTTTGAGGGAATAACAAATGGTTGATTTTTTCTTTATAACATATGTGAAGACTTATTTCATGAGGTAGCTTCACGTATTTGTCACTTAACTTGCAGATATTTTAAATAGGCTGGTTTGAATAAATTAGTGATGGGGATTTACAGTTCCACAGTTAAACCTGACATGAATTTTTAATAGTGACTGTCACTGTAACTGCGTAGTAAAATTTGGTGTGCAGACAACTATCTAGAGAGTTTTGACTGTAAAAATTCTTTGAAGCAGATCAAAACTTACGCCTACAAGAAACAGGTCAAAGGTAATTTAGCTCTCCACAATAACTTTTACCATAGCAATGATGGCTGAGAATAAAGTAGAAATTCACACATGTATTTAAGTTCCTGCCTAGTGCATTTAGAAGATACTCTGACATGTGAGAATTGACATCAGGAGGGGGTTCTTCACAGAGAGAGTGGTTGCACACTGGAACAGGCTCCCCAGGGAAGTGGTCACTGCACCGAGCCTGACTGAGTTTAAGAAGAGATTGGACTGTGCACTTAGTCACATGGTCTGAACTTTTGGGTAGACCTGTGCGGTGTCAAGAGTTGGACTTGATGATCCTTAAGGGTCTCTTCCAAATCAGGATATTCTATGATTCTATGATTCTATGAATTATGTCCGGGAAGAGCAATTAACTGATAACTATATTGCAATTTCAGTTTTAATATGAAAAGAGACTGTGCACTGTGAGGGCATTTAAGCATAATAATGGTTGCAAATAATAGCTTTTTAAAATAAATTAATAAGCCAGGAATCTTCTATACAGGATGAAAATACATAACTAATAGTGCCAATTAGTTTATAACCAGTCCACGCTCCAGGATGCTAGAAATTAAATGCATTTCATACAACAAATTCAATATGAATACACAGGCATTGCTGGAATCAGATGATGTGAAATGAGCTGTTTGGCAGTGGTCAGCCTGAATGCTTAGGAAGAGGCTCTCACGCTATGAGAAAGGTATTGTAGCAGTCCCTTGCTGTGCCTGCCCTGATCCTGATAGTCCTTAGGGAATTTCCTGATCTGCATTTTTTTCCATCTTTTTGTTTAGTAGTTTTCAAGTGACACTTGCCTTTACAACACCCCATGAAAATTTGTTCCATAAATTGATCATATAATAGATATATTTTTTGATTGGAAGGGTCTGCCTGATAATCACATTGGTTGACTCTGAGTTCTTGGATTATGAGAAGCAGCAAAATATTATTCCTTATTTTTTTCCTCCTCTTGACCAGTCACAATTTTACAGTCTGCTCTAATGGCTGTCCCCCGCCACCCACTTTCTGATTTGCAATTTCTCTTGTTATATGGAAGCCTCACTATATTTTTACAATCCATATTCTCCTTCTTCCTGTGATGTTTAACTTCTCTGTCTATATATAGTTTGATATGAAATAACCAGAATTCCGCTTGGAATTTATGGTGTGGGTGTGCTGTTCTCTATTCTAGTGATGTCTTCTGGTTTCTTTTCTATTTCTTTCCTAATAATTCTGTTCTGAGATTTGAGCAAACATTTTCACAGAATCTTGTACAGTGATTCTAGTTTTTCTTGAGCAGCAGCAGCTAACTTGTAGCCCCTTACTGGTTATGTAAACTTGGGAAGGGAGGTTTCACATCTGAAGTAATTAGCATTTAGCAAGATTCTCTTCTGTCTGCTGTTTTATTGTCTAGTGAATCACTGCTTATGAAGTCCTTCTACACCTCTTCACAACTGACTTTTTACTTACCTTGGTAATGATATACTGTCAGCAAATTTGGTTATATCATCAGTCACACTCTTCTGCAGATAATTTCTAATGATACTGAACAGTTCAGGATCCACTAAACACAGCTACAGTGGCTATCTCCCTGCACTGTAATAACTGGTCTACTGTGACTAACCTTTGTTCCTATCTTTCCACCTATTCCTTTTTCTATTACTTTATATCTCAGATTCACTTAGTTCCTTTAAAAAGACATTTGGGGGAATTACACCAGGAACCCTCAGGAAATCCAAGTTAGTATGTTAATCAGATCTTGTTGACCTTACATGTTCACGATTTCATGTAAGAACACTCACAGAGTTCTGAGACATTGCATCCACCAATAACAGTGTTCTGTCTTCCTTCTTCTGTTTCATTTATGTTTTCACTTGTTCTACCCTTTATTATGGTTCCTATCACGTTGTCTCTATGAGCTTTTGTTGTAGTCACCTTTTTTTCTTCCCCTCACATTGCCACTGTAGGTCTTTTTAAAACCTGAGGACACATTTTCCAGCTCTTTTTTTCTTTACTGCTGAGGCTAATTTACGTGATAAATTAAACCCTATTGCTAACAGTTCAGCAACTTAATATTTGACTTGCGTTAAAACAGAGTGACCATTATGTTGACCCAGATAGATGCTTTTATTCATAATATCAGTTTATTTTAAACCCTTTTATATTTTTCTTTGCTGTTGTCCTCAGTGCTATCTTTTCCTTCTACATTTAGATTCTGCCAATAGAGAAAAAATAGGTCATTCACTGAGATTTTTTTTTTTTTCCACAAGGGAAAAAAAAAAATAAAAATATCAGATGGAAGGGTTTTCATTGAGCTATTTTTGCTAGCTACTTTCTTTCAGTTGTTCTACATTTTTAATAGCTGAGTTTATCTGGCTGAACTGTCAGTTCTCTACAATTATCTGTGTAAATCTGCTACAACAGAGAGAAATGAGCCCTGGGAAGGGGATTGTTATGCCAATAGGTACATGTCATTCAGGTGGTAAAAATGGAATAAAACGGAGTCTTGCAACATCTTGAAAGTTTACTCTCTCATCCTTCATTTTGATGTGGACAGTGAAATATATATTATTTACCAGTCAAAGGAATTAATTATAAATAATGGATGAAAGGAACTCTCTAGAACTGATTGTGTTTATCATAACTGCCTTGTTTATGTATATATTAATTCCATATAATTGTATCTAATCATATTGTGAATCACATTCCTATGTTACTCTCTGGAAAGTTATCTCCACACTCTTTGTAGTTCCTTTGCTTGAGCTTTGATGGTTATTTTTCCCTGATGTGTGTCTGAATGACACCATTTTACTTATAAAGCTCTTAACTCCTGCTGGACTTCAAATGCACAGCATTCTTCCCATTGAAAGAAGTACACTATTTTCAGCTTTTTATGCTCTCAGTTAGCTGGAGGTATGAAAGTTGTTATGAAGAAGATTGTATTCTTATTTACTGTATAGAGTGCAGTAAAAGAGGCAGCTATTATTCTAGCCTCTGCTGCTGCATGTTCTTTGCATTATCTGAACTGGCTGTCATAAGTGGGTGTTCTGTGATTATGAAAGCAATGTATGACAATGATACAAAATTAATGGTTGATGTAGTAGCAATTGATATCAAAACAGACTCAGAGACTAAAAAATTGTCATGATTCATCTTAACCAGCAGTAATCATAGCAAGACGTTAGTGCTACCTATTGCTTAATCTCACCCATCTTAAATAAATAAATAATAAAACCCCACACATTAGCTGATATCCCTCTGATTCAACAATATTATATTTTGCAATTCCTTCGGAAGCAAATATTTTGTGCACTGAAAAAGCCTGCACCCACTCTTGTGCAGTACTGCTGGCGTTGTCCACACCAGTTACTTAGATTCCTTGAATCTACCAAGCTTTAAGCATAGGTCTGGGTCTCTTCCCTTGAAACCCCATCCCAGACTGCTCCTGAGCCTGTGATTTCCAAAAACACAGCTGACTGAGAGGGAAGCTGGCATGTGGCTAGCTGTGCTTTGTCTTCAGTGTCAAAAAGAAAGGGAGAAGTGGTGACATTGTGTTGCAGCCAGGGAACTGTGCCATCACAGAGGGCACCATGTCTGAAGGAACCATGATGTAAAATGTGTTTCCTTGCTGATGCCTGCTTGCACAATCTCTTGGGTACCATATGCCATGGAGAATCACACACTTTTTCATCACATTTGCAGCCAAATGACTTGATCACACATCTGCAGTCCCAGCCACTGGAGGAAAAGATAGCTGGAAGATGTGGTATACTAACAGCAAGCAGTACACAAGAAAATCTGAAATAATAGCATAATGATTCTACTACTGAATAGAAACAGCTTATGCCCAATATTTTGTGTCTTCTATCAATGCTTTAAATTGTGGAACAAGATTTCCTCTGAGAGAATTCTCAGAAATATCATATTAACAGTAATAATTTCTTTTTTAGATATTTTTGATTTTGTTAGCCCGTTTGTTCAAAACTGTATACATATGACTGTATATACTAGCATAAAGCTTCATACTGGAGGGGGGAATGAGGGAAGTGTCAGGAAATATCTCATGAAAACAAGTTCAGACTATCATTAAGGGAAACAAGACAGGCAATTTTTGATTTTCTGTATTTTGCTATGAAGTAGCATGGAAATCAAAGCTCAAACTAAAAAGTTCTCATTTCAGAGGAAGTGCCAGTGGGAATAATAGGAAGGCAATGCTTCAAAGGATTCTGGATTTTATCCTTCTGTCATTTCAATGTAAAGAGACAAGAGATATTAATAATAAAAGAAGCAAAAGCACTGTGATTTCTATAAAATTAGTATTATAAAATCTCAAGAGTGTTACTAGTAATATTAGAAGAATTTAAATAAGTTCAGGTCACTTTTCATCACTGCGTGCTGAATGAACTGGTTATCTAGTGACCAACTTACTCTGTGTTCTGTTTTGCCTGGTATATGGTCTACATAATGCTTGCAGCTTAGATAGATTTCTTCCACCTTGTGTAGTTGCTCATTTCCAGTATGCCAAACACACCAAACAAATCTTTCAGAGGTGAATTTAGAGCTCTGCTCAATTCCAATGCCTCAGTATGCATCTGTGTGCCTCAAGAGCCTTCAAATTGCAACTGCTTTTTCTTTTTTCCTGTTATTATTATTATTTTTTAATTAAGAGAATAAATGCAAGCCTTAGTAGTTGCTGGCAACAGTTAATACATGAAACAGCTGAAATTCAGTAGGAAGTAATTGCATGAGAACATGAGATATGTAACAAATATGTAACAGACAATGCTTAGAAAGTTTACGAGAGAAGGTCACACTGTAAAGGTGGGTGTTACCATTCCCTGGGCAGGTAAGAGTTCATGGCAGATCTCTGATAGGTTTTCCTCCTTACCTGCTGAGTATTGTTTACCTGCTGGAGAAGAGAAGACTGATAGTGGATCTTAGCAATGTATACAAATATCTTAACAGAGGGTGTCAAGAGGATGGAGCCAGGCTCTTTCCAGTGGTGCCCAGAAAAGGATAAGAGGCAACAGGTGCAAAATGAAACACAGGAGATTCCATCTGTATGGAAGGAAAAACTTCTTTACAGTGAGAGTGACAGAGCTGGTACAGGCTTCCCAGAGAGGCTGTGGCATCTTCATCTCTGAAGATACTAAAACCTGCCTGGATGGGATCCTGCGGAATGTGCTCTCAGTGACTCTGCTTGATTAGAGGAGATGGACTAGATGATCTCCAGAGGTCCCTTCCAACCTCAAGCACTCTGTGACTCTGACTCTTTTCCTACTGATGCCTCCAGGCTGCTGATAGCATCAACAACCACTGTCTAGCACACAGCACAAGAAAACTCCTCCTGACTTGAGTTAGCTGCTGTGGTGATAGCTAACATGGTTTGTGATGAGTAACTTGGAATCAAGCATGAAACTCATTTCATCTGTGTTTGGGTAAATAGTGCCTTTTCTTCCACTGTCTCTTTTGCTCTCCCTGCAATGATTCCCACTGACTGCTGCTCGCTTTGCAAATTCCATCCTTCAGATGGGACATAAGAGAGCAGTTTGTAGTGATGTAGGTGTTCAAGAACTTTCCTCGCTGATTTATTTTCCCCTCTTTAAATGCCACAGTCAGGCCCAGAGAGTAAGGCTCTCCTACGCTTTCTGTAAGTGTGAGAAGCAGGTTGTATTTTATTGCTTTAAGTTAAAGTTATCCTTTGCAGCCTGTGTTCACACTGGCAATGAAATGACAGCAGGAGTGAGGTGAGAGTAAGTGATAATGTCTTGGCATTTGGCACTTCAAATGAATGTGTGCTTGTGAAGTTCTGAGTCATTAATTCTTTTTCCAGGCAGCCGGGTGGCATAGCAATGCACTTGAGTCAAATATCCCAGAATGACAAACACTTCATTGCTTAATGGAAAGGGAGGCTTTCATTTATTTGACATTGTCATATCAAAAAGTGTATGAAAAAAAACTTGCAATTTGGGGTTTTTCACTGTTACTTACATCATATAGCAATCTTAAGGACAGAAAATGCCTTAAACTATGTTCTTTCTAGGAAGTTTTTCTCCTGCATTGAGCTGCACAGAAGAACATAAAACAGACTCTGAAAAATACCATTTTAAAGTGGAGCAAAATCAGGAAACACTTGGTGTCCATTCCTTAGTCCCTCTGAGATTACTACAAGCCACAAGATGTGGAAAGACTAACTGTAACAGTATGATACTATAACATGTTTAAAGGCTTTAAAGTAAACACTCATAGAGAGACCACATCACCCAAAGTCCTAAGATGCATAAGAAGAAGCAGAATCCACACTTATGACTGAAATCATACCCTCTGAGTTTCAAAGCAGAAAAACATGTCCCAAAGAAAAACAGGTAAGAATCCATCCTCTTTAGTCCTCCCTTGTGGATGATATAAAAACAACTTATTCCACTGATAGTACTATAGCCTGCAATTTGTGATGAAAAAACAGTCATCCAAGCTGTACAATAGCTAGTACAGCAAACAGAAAACTGAACTATGTCTGAAAATAAAATAAGTTGAAAACTCAACAACCAGGGTATATTTTTCATTCTTTAGATTTCATCAGGTTTGCATTGTCCCAGAACATTTAAAATGTCTGTCTCTCTCTTATAGCAAAGTATATTATTAAAAGTGACTAGCATTTAATCCATCAAGATCACTCTTCTTGTAATGGCATAGCAGATGGCAGGGCAGTATTACTTCTCACAAATATGATTGCTAATCAATCTATGTACATGTGTTGTTCACTTCACCCACTCAGCTAAATAACATTCAACGGCAGAGGGAACCATGAAATTTTAAACTTCTCAGCTCTTAGCCCAGCAACAGCATAAACATTAAAAGTGAAAATGACACCCACAGCAACATTTTGAATTTTTTTCAAAATATTTCATATCCGGTTGAAATTATTTGGGTTCATAAAGAGGTATTTCTGTCTTTCAGCTAAGGCTTTTCTTTCTTGTTAGCTATTATAATTTGCAGCTCCTGTACTATACTGTTCTTTTTCACCTACTAATAATTACAACTATAGTTTTGGTAATTTTGTTTCTTGAATATGCCTTCCTACTTATCAGCACTATCACTGCTGGGAAAGTATTTCTGGAACTTTGGTTCAGAGACAATTGATTATATCCAAAACAAGCAGTCAATAACAGGAAGCTGAAGTCTACTCTGTTCTACCAGTTACACATATGTAGGCTTTTTCTCCCTCAAATTTTAGTGTGATGTCTTTGGCTGCAGTTTTTATTCATTGTGTAGCAGCTGATTATGGTTTGAATTATGCCTTCTCAGTGAGGCTATCTGGGTGTGAGAATGCAGTACATATTCTTAGACACAGTGATTAAATATTTGGTAATAATATTGGTGTACATATCACATTTCTGTCTGTCTCTGTATACTTGCCATCTAAAAAGCAGCATCTTCTTGTATTTAGCTTATGTTCCTTCATTTTTTGGGGGGAATTTTAATTCTGAATATATATAAATGAGTACTCCTACCTCAGAACTTCTATATTTAGAAGTATCCTTCAGGCTTTTTATTCATTTTTTTTTTTTTTAATAATGCACTTCACAAGAGTTTTTAATGTTCCTAATCTCCCTCTGCCATTCTGCCAGATGAAAGGTGTTTCTTTAAGTCAAAAATCACCTAACTTCAAGAGCTAGGGGATACTGAAGCTGACTGAACTAAATTTCTAGGCATTCAGGCATATGGGACTAGTCCCCTGCTGGCTACATTTTCCTTTTCAAGCTCATGGTTTTGTTTCCTAAATCCTTCTACTTCATTTGGTTTTTCAGTCTGATTTTAGCAAACTGAGATGTATATCTAAGCATTATCTTTGTTGTGTCTGTAATACACTGGAAAACTTCTTGCTTGGAGATTAGAAACCTGCAAAGAGCTGAGTTTTCCATATGGAAGTTGCACTGCTGCCTTGCAGAGAACAGCAAGTCCTCTGCCAGTCTGATATGAGACAGGACTGCAGCTTGTTGACGTCATTCACCTGTTACATTTTTGTGGTCATTTTTCACCTGTTTGAGCCATATTTGATTTATAGGTTTTTCAATCTCTGTGAAAAACCTTACTGAAGAAGCTTTGGCAGTTGCCCCATTGTCAGATGGTACCAATTGAAGGCATTTTATACTTCAAGTGAATGGTTCTGTTAACATTACCTTTTTTTTTTTTTTCCTCTCCTTTAATAAAGCAAATGCTGCTCACATTCTCAGGTGTGAGCTACAGAGGATCTTAGGATACTATTAAAAAGGTATATTTATTCATTTCTATTTATGCAGTGCTGGAATAAGTTGCTGAATTGATATTCATAAAAAATGAAAATTGTCTATTATCTGAAAAAAAAAGAAGAAATATGATGATTTTATTTGTCCCTGTTAGCTCTCAGTAGCTCTGTAGAAAGACAGAGAAATACCTTAACACTGAGTTTGTGTAGATTCATCCTCACTAAATGAAATCCTTGAGGTGAGAGTAAAACATCTTTAGTCTCCATACATAGCAGAAAAAGCCATGAGTTGCTTTGAGGAATAATTCAGATTTTAGGTAACTTTAATTGTTTTAATTGCCTGGAGAAGGCCAGCTTGCTCTTTCTGTCTTCTGGCATTTCTGTTTGTCTGTAGAGAGCCAGTAGTGGCTATGCACTTGGGTACAGAATAAGATACTCAGCAGTAAGTGAGAGAAATATGAACTCTTACTCCTAATGTAACCAACCTTCCCAGGATTATAGGCTGCTCTGTCAGGAGCATTCATATAATTTCTTCTTCAACTGGACCCATCCCTGTTTTCTGCTCTTTATTCCACTTCTGCTTGACCCACCTAGAGTCACAGAGGTGTAATATGATTAAGGTAGAAATATCTCAGGAGGTCTCTAGTCCAACCCTGTGCTCAAAGCAGCTTCAATTGTAAGGACAAGCATGTTGCCCAGGACTTTAGCTGCTTGGATCTTGAAACTCTCCAAGGATGCAGACTGGACAGCCTCTCTGGGCAACCTCTTCTGCTGCTTGTCTGTTCTCAGGGTGAAAATGTACTCCATATGTCAAGTCAGAACCACCCCTGATTGAGTTCATTACTATTGTCTCTATCATTATTTTTTTTTTTTTCAATTGCCATGCACCTGTATAAAGATCATGGCTCTGTCACTGAATAATCTCTTCTAAGTTATTGGAAGGCTGATGGTAGATACTCCCCAGAAAAGTTCTATTTTTCAGTCTGAGCAGGCCCAGCTCCCCCAGTCTCTCTTCATGGGGCAGTGCTCCATCCCCAGCCATCTTGAGACCCTCCATTGGATTCAGTCAAGTTTCTTATCTCTTTCTTGGGATGGATGTGTTATTCCCAACTGGGCATAACAATCTGGATGTCATCTAAACCTTCCTGGGTGAAGGGGAATAATGTGAACTTCTTGTGCTATTGAAAAATATTACAATTCAGAAACCAGGAAAAGCATGAAACAAATCTGGAGCCTATTTAGTTTCTTCTAAATCTGAAGAGAATACACTCTCATCTGCATCACAAATCCCTAGTGAGCCCTGTCACACTTAATCCAAGAAGTCTTTTATCTAAAAACAAGTCAACACACATTTTCTTTTGCTTTTGCTTCTCATTCCACAAAGGTATATAATGTTTGCAAAAATGAA
Organism: Heteronetta atricapilla; assembly: GCA_011075105.1. Classification (NCBI taxonomy): domain Eukaryota; kingdom Metazoa; phylum Chordata; class Aves; order Anseriformes; family Anatidae; genus Heteronetta; species Heteronetta atricapilla. Next base: position 37,689,101 of record CM021733.1, read on the forward strand.
GTTTTTAAATTGGCAATAAGTTGCAGTGTGAAGAACAAATAAAAGCTTAATAAACTTAAAAAAGTAGACAAAGTAAACCAAAATGAAAAGAACTTCAGCGACTCACTACAGAATGTCTTTACTTAAATGTCTTATCCAAGGGATAATAAATTTTAGTGGCTTGCAGTAGATGACTAATTACAATATATGGCTTAGGCTAATTAGGATAAAGTTCAGATATAATTTGCACACATCCCAAGTGCTGGGAGAAAGTAAACTGGTTTCCTTCAGTTAGGGAGTTTTCTTGTAGACTTGCAGTTTGGAAAAGGCTTGTTAACAGGATTGTGGCATTTTATAGCAGGTCAGAGAGTTCTGTTCCAGAGAGAGGTGGTGCATTTTCTTAGATAATGGCTCTGACAGAGGGATGGGAATAAGAGACCACAGACTTTGGCAAACACAGAGATCACAAGGATTATTGGATATTGAATAAACCCTACCAGGGTTTTGTGCTCACAACGAACTACTGTCCAGACCCCCTCTCTTGCTCCTTTCACATGCTTGCTGACTTTGGGGTAGCTTGAAAATGTCCCACTCTGCCTCCTGGATTTCCTGTACCAGTGAATGTCCCTAGGCAAGCAAACGGGTGAATAATAAATTTTCTGGAATACTGATGAAATTCAGATGAAAAAAAGAAAAAAAGCAAATACACATCTGTGTTTCATCCTCATTTCCAAAATGATAATGGGTGAAGTATAAATGAATCCCTGGTTCTGTCATCTTCAAAAGAAACACAGGTATGAGGACTCACATTTCTTTCTGCATGACAGTGTTGTGACTGAAATCTCTTTAGGTACCACTGCGATGTTTTAAAGAGCTGTATTAGTAGGTTATGCTAGGAAATATTTAATGAAATTGCTGTGAACAGCTATGTTATGGATATGTAGTGGAGTTGTAACAATGTTAGTAAATAAACACGGTGAAGAATTGGTAGGACTGCAGCAAGAGCATGGCTAACTAATATAATTATCTTCCTATAAAATGCTGTTGTTGTAAGCCAAATAATGACAATATTGAGTAAGAGACTTCAGGGACTGAAACTGCAAGAGTGTGTATAATCCTGACTGTTTCATATTTTGGTTTTGTTCACTAAAGAGAATTGAGATAATGACATGAAGCTGCAACACAGGAGGTTGGGGTTGGATATCAGGAAAAGGTTCTTTCACTGAGAGCGTGGTCGGGCACTGGAACAGGCTCACCAGGGCAGTGGTCATGGCACCAAGCCTGCTGGAGTTCAAGAAGTGTTTGGACAACTCTCTCAAGTATCTGGTCTGATTTTTGGGTGGTCCTGAACCACCCAGAAGTTGGACTCAATGGTCCTTGTGGTTCCCTTCCAACTCAGTAAATTCTGTGTATTCAACTATAGTGTCCAATTCTTGGCTCCTCAGTACAAGAGAGGAAGGGGCACATTAGGGAGAGTCCAAAGAGTGGCTACAAAGATGATGAAGGGACTGGAGCATCTCTCCTGTGAGGTAAAGCTGAGAGAGCTGGGACTGTTCAGCTTGAAGAAGACAAGGCTCAGAGGCTTATCTCATCAAACGACTATAAATACCCAAAGGGAAGGTGTAAAGAAGATGGAGCCAGGCTTTTCCCAGTGTTGCTTAGTGCCTACCAGGACAAGAGGCAATGGTAAAAACTGGAACACAGGAATTTCCATCTAAACATCCAGAAGCACTTTGTTTCTGTGTGGGTGACTGAGCACTGGTGCAGGTTGCCTGAGAGGTTGTGGAGTCTCCCTCTTTGGAGGTCTGCAAAACCTGACTGTACATGGTCCTGGGCAACTTGCTCTATGTGCCTCTGCTTGAGGATGGCTGGGACCAGATGACCTCCGGAGGTCCCTTCCAACCTCAACCATTCTGTGATCTTTCATTTTCCCAGTAATGAGAAACTTTTAAGGAAATCTTTCCTTAACCATAGTTCCGTTAAAGCTAATGAGCTTATTATACAGTTGGAACATATTATTATACATTTAGAATCAACTATTTTAATGTCATGTAATCTGAAACTGTTCTGAAGAGGAAAAGCAGGTTATACCATCAGGGTAAAAACTGTATCTGTTTTCACCTTCAAAACAAATGTGTGAATGTCACAGAAGCCACCGGCTAATGCTGATATAAGTAGTGGAACTGCAGCTACAAATGGGACATCTAATAGCTGTTCATTAAGGACAGTAAACATTTTCATTGTATCATTATATTACACAAAAGAAGACAGTGCTTTCATGATACCAGGTTCTAGAGTGAAAGTCAGCTGGCTTTCTGCAGGAGGTAGGGTGAATCTGAACAAGAAAACTTAATTGCTTAAATAAATTAAGTTTTTAAATTTCTCTCTCTTTTTTATTATTATTTTTTTTTATTTTATTCTTCAAATAGTGGAAGCTCTACATTTGGGAACACTGATGGCAGCACATGGCTATTTTTTTCCAATCTCAGACCATGTTCTAACACTAAAGGATGATGGCACCTTTTATCGATTTCAGGTAAGTGTTTTCAATATGTTCTTGACTTGTATAAATAAAGGCTCATTTTAAACAAAGGTTTATAGCAAATTGTAACCATACCTCTGTAGTAAATGTTGGTAATTACTCTTAAAGTGAAAAATATAGAACAGTTTTATTTAGTAAATGAAGACAATAACTTCTGTTAAGATGATAGTGGCCATTTTGATCCCTGGAAAAATGTACTTGGTAAGCATAATAAGGCTAAATGTGAAAGTATCTCTCACAAAATAAATTAGTCTAGTATTTTGGAAGTATTGTAAATGAAGTCAAATGATCTTATTGACTCTGATTCCTAACATAGCCTTAATTTTTAAAGGGGGAGGTATTTTTCTTATTAAGCCTATAGTAGAAATATGTTAAAATAAAGGGTAATACATACATTCTTTCTTATGTGAGGATTTCCTTATAATAACAAAGTAGTGTTGAAGTTGTGTTTGTTCTTTGAACAAGTGCAAACACATTTCTACATTGATGTGTCTGTTCCATTGCATATCACAAGCATATGCAGTCTTCAGAACAAGCTAGAAGGAACAGTCATTGTATATGTATGTATATGTTCACATATACCTATATGTATATTATTCACATACTTTTGTAGTTGTATTTTATTGTGTTAGATTTCAAACTAAAGTCTTGGGGAACTGAAGTGTTGATTTTCTACTAGTGAAGGCTGTAAATTCACAGACCAACACCACCTATGACTCAAAACAAATATTACTGCACACTGTCTGATTATATATCCTAGAGTAGAAATCTTTTTTTTTTTTTTTTGCCATGTGCCACCTTCAGCAGGGGTGGTTGCACTCTGTATTCTTAAGTGGTGGTCACAGCAGATATCACAGCTGCTCCAAGATATTTGCTGCTTTGAAATGACTTGATGGTCTTCACTATGAAATTAATTATATGAATACCAATGAATACCAGAGTTTGGGAAACCTGCTGTGATCTGATCAGACAAAATCTTTTGTTTTATAGATATTTAAGTCTATGATTTGTCTTAAAAAAAAAAAAAAAAATCGTAGCCATTATAACTAATATCTACAGACCATGCTGGTAAGAAAAAGAATGTTTATTGCATACATGCCTACAATATCACTATATCTTAGTGTGTAGATCCTGTGTTTCCTACAGTGCTAAAAATGCTGCTCTTCAGCAGGATAGTTATATCTATGTATGGGTAATACAAAAAGAAGTCACTCAAGACCTCCTTCCCGAAATCCACCTCCATCCCCAGACACCTTTGATCCTGGAGAGTGGATCTGAAGGAAAAAAAAAAACCCTCCCATGGTGTTTCATCCTCCTCAGTATTCAGTATAAATAAGAAAGGATGGCACACGAGTGAAGGGATTTACTGCTGAAGACTTCCTGTTGTCGAGTATAGGACATACTTTTAGGGGTGCTGGTCATTGACTTCTGCAATGCTACTGGCCTGCTGCTATCTCAAACATGGGAAACCAGCACCCCTGCTAGCACGATTATTCTTCTGAAGGAAAGTATAGATGAGAATTGACTGCACAGGAAACAACTGAGAGTACTGCAGCTACCCTGTCACAGACCCAGAGAGGTCTATAGCCTATGTTTGGATATTAAGGTTTACTTACGGTTAGACTGTGAAATGATGTTACTTGATTTATGTAAGCTAAGGATTTAGCACCTATTTAACATATGCAAATAAAATAGATATTTTCATCAAGTGTTGCTTGTTATATACTTGCAGTGCTTTGACAGTTTGCTGCTCTGTGGAATTGCATAGCTGTTGCATTGCTATTACTATGCTAACAATGTTAAAACAATGTAATTTTAGCTGTTGATGAATGCCATAAGAAAACAATTTATAGTCATGTCATACTGTTAACTGGAGTTGAACCAGACAGATTTGTCATTAAAATTCCATATTCTGTACCAAAATAAGTCTAATATAAAATCTGTTACTGACGCTGTTAAGTTGGACGGTGAAGATAACATACCGAATAGGGAAGAAAGGTTTAACTGTAAATGTGTGAATGTTGCACTAGAATAGTTGTTCAGAGGCTTCAGAAACAAGACCCCCTGAGTAATGGACAGGATTCACAAATATCTAGACATTTTAATAGAAAGAGAAAACAATGCAGCTGCCAGAACTAAAAAGTTCAGAGACCATCCCATGGATCTTTACCTACAGTACAAAGACCTGACCTACAAAAAACAGGCTAGCTACAATAATGTTCTCCATGCACTTCAGTTTTTCATGTTCCAAAGGATGATGCATTCCCTCCTGACAGTAAAATTACTTCCAGTTTGTTTTAAACAAGATGCTGTTGTATAGAAATAGCTAAAATCAGTGGAGATTGTGCTTCCTTTGCACAAATGCCTTTTTACAGGCAAAATTATGCTTTTTCAGTTATTACTGTTGCCATCAGGAGGGATGTAAAATTGTAATCGCTTTTTTAAATAATGTCTTTAGAAATAAATAAATGAATAAATAAATAAATAAACCCTTGATCATTCTTTGACTTATTTGGTTGTAAATAGGTCAGTTTCTGCATTAACAATTTAAATCAAAAGGGGGTGGATCTAAATATTACATTCCTTACTCAGAAAGGTGATTTCTTGCTAGTCTTAACAAAGCAAAGCAGAAACCTAGGGTTAGTGTTTAATGATATTTTCTGATCAATCCTAAACAGCTGCATTGCCTTTGCTTTGTAATTTAAGCCCTGGGCTAAAGAAGGAGATGAATACATACTACCCACCCTCCTCTACCCATAGACACATACATATGAGGGGGCTAAATAAGAAAAGCAAGATGCACCTTAGAAAGATCTTCCTGGAGCCAGGCATTACACACTGAGTGCCTTTCATTCATATCCACATAGGTGGTAGTATGGCTGACCTGGAATGCCTGGTTTACCCTTCCGTCTGCTAAACTTCTGTAGTAGCCTCCCAGGAAAAGACTAGTGATTTCTTCTACAAATTGCACGTTCGTCCTAGGCCTCTCAACATTCTTTGTGGAAAATAGTGTTTTCTAACAACTTTTGTCTTTAAACAAAATCCCAGGATACTTAAGACTCGTGATAATCACTTTTTTTTTTTTTTTTTTTTTTTTATGAGATCAGTTTGCCATTTAATGTAAGCTAGTTTTCAGAAGTGAAGTTTAGGTTCTGTTGTTTTATGACTTTTAAGTTGGAAGGCACACATAGCTTAGAAAAAGTATGGAAATGGGAACAATTTTTTTTTGTTGTTGTGAAAACATAAGTCTGGTGAAGTTAGCAGCAAAACCCATGGGTTTGGCAAGGTGATTTCACCTGTGATATCTTCTATTCTTCCAGTGGGAAAGCTTTGTGGATGAATGCATTTAACCTTTCTGATCTTGTTTTTCCTATACCTGAGGTGGAAATAAAAATATGTAGCAATCACTATTGTTCTTTTAACATCTTTGTAGCAATCACTATTGTTCTTTTAACATCTTTGCTGAAAAATAGAGCAAGAATTCTGGTGGATCCTTCTTTGTTAGGGGGAATTACATTACTTCCATCATCACTTTGAGTCTCCCTGCTCAGCTAACCCCTCCTTGGCTCAGTCTTGAGTCTGTGACTGTTTTGAACCCTTAGGGTGTGTTTGAATATCACAGCTCTCCAGTTACCATCCACAACTCTTCTGGATCATCTACTGTGTCTTGAGGGAAGGATTTTATTGGAAGATAGGTTTTTGCAATAAAAAAGAAGCAGGTTATCTTATCCAGCATTTGACAGATTTTATTTGAAAATTGCAGAAACAAGGACTAATTAATTGTCTCTTCAGCTCATACACAGTATATACAGGTGCAGTTTAGGTTCCAAAGATGGAAAACATTTCAAAACCATGTGTTTTCCTGACTGTTTTATCAGTGCCCTTTTTTCTTTTTAAATTCTCTGCTCAGACACACTTTCACCTCATTGACTTCCACACTCATCCCCTTTCCAGGTTAGAAGAAAACAGTCACAGAGCCAAAATCTTCATTGTTTCCAACTTCCTCAACCTCTTTTTAAATAATTTTAGGGTAATAGTGGATCACTACATGTGGGTGTCTTTTCTGTAGGGGCTTGATATTGCTAGACCAGTGTTCTTAACCTTTTCCTTTACCAGAAGATTTTTGCATCAACTGCTGTGATTGTAAAGCTGAATGTCTGTGAATTCTGCCATCCATCTTACAAGGCATTTAAGGTCTTGTATAACTTATTTTTAGGAAATACTTGATTTCTACAGTTTGCAAAAACTCCCTGGTGCCTGTGAGAACTGCAGTAATATGCAAAGAAAGGTTTATGTGTGATTTGAATATTTCTCTCCCATCTCAGTAATTGGATTTTAAAAGATTGCATGGAGTGAAACAGCTTCAGAAACAATTCTTTTCTTATTAATATCAACCAGGGGTAGCTGAAAGATACTTAATGATTTCCCTCTTCAGTAATGCAGTTTAATGCATAGAAATCAATCATGTTTTATGAAAGCTGATAGGCAACACCGATTTTTACAAGTGGCTGTGTCATAAGCTCAGATATTATTATTGATTAATTTAATGGTAGAACCAAAACATATATATTTGTTTTATCACCGGGTCACTCACCATGCATAGAAGCCACTGCTCATGATTTGTTTAGTGTGGAATAGGGGCTATATTGCAGGATTTTGTTTCATGTGACTTTATTAAAAGAAGGTTTATGGATTTCTGTGGTTAGCGTCAGTTAACAATATAAGTCTATAATTCAAGAGAAACAGTGTGCATTTGTGAGTTCAAAAACAGTGCTGTCAATGGTCATAATGAACCTTGTGACAGCCTGTTCTGTTCCGAGTACTTAAGTGGTTCCATGATAGCACATGCCATGCTAGGTAAGCCTTATTTCTCTAGCTGCTGACTTGTACTGGCTGCTTATTCAAATTGCAGATGCAGTTAAACAAAGTGCCTTATCAATGTGTACTGATAAAATCTGGCAGTATTATTTCTGCCTGGGCTGATAAACAGTACTTGACTTTCCCCAAACCATTCTACCACCCACCTTCCTTCCGGCTATAAGTGGGTTGTCATGGCAAAATGACAAATGTTCCCTCTTTAATACTTGTTCTTGACGAACTGCTTCACATTCTTCCGAGGAAAAGTAAAATTCATTCAGGTTTTCTACCTTTCACAAAAGTTCATATTTTCTAGTCTTGTCTTAGAAAATGGTTGTGTTGAGTTACAACATTTTATACCATGTCTGAAACTCTCTGAGGGACAATCATTACCTACGTAGGGTTTCTAGATCATGAAATAAAGCACATAGCTTTATAATGATTGTATTATAGGAATATATGATACTGTAAGGGATTTTATAATAATTCTACAGTGTACTCTCGATATATAAGTTGTAAGAAGTAGTTAAACCAAGCTTTGGTAGCATTGTCCAGGTATAGAGTTTATTTACATGGGCAGAGCCTCCTTGTATTGCTGTGAGAGTGTTTTAATTAGACAAGAGGATCCAGCTTTCTCACTTTCACGCTCTTCCAATACTCATTCCTAAACTCATTCCTTGAGACCTTATTGGTCTTTTCTTACTTCCTAATCTTTCATTATTGAACAAGATAAATCCTTTGTTCCACAGTCTTCATGGATAACCACTCCAGCAAATTCTTCTGAGGGATTATTAAATATCTTGACTGTGAAATTGTGTGGAGACTTTCAGAACAGAAGAGAAAAGATGCGAACTCAGCACTCACGTTATAGAACTGGGAGAGGCAGCCACGTATTTTGTGGCACGAGTCTTGTAAAATATGTAAGGGTCAAAGAAATACTCCAGACTTCATCGGTGGGAAAACTGGGATTTTGGAGTAAAAGATTCCATGGATTTCTGTCACCTTGTGTAAGGTTGCTGTTAGCTTTCCTGATGACAGTGTTTGGCACTATAAATCTCTGTGCAGGCAGGCAGGTGCCTGTGCAATACTGGGGCTGAGGGGTACTGCAGCTGGGGAGCAGGAGGCTACTCTGAGGATGGACTCCTGGAGAGTGAAGGCAACAAGAGGCTGTACCAAGGTACATGACGGAACCTAGCCAGTTCCTGGGAACGTTTTCCCCAAAACTGAATGTATCCTTCTGTACAACTGTACAAATGTACAACTGAATTACAATTCAGTTGTACAATTCAGTACTATTGTATGAGTTTTGTGATGAGGTTGCTCCCTGGTCTTTTCTCAGATTTACTTCTATTACTATAATTTATCAAGTATTCCACTTTATCCAGTGTGTGTGACACATGGTGAGGTAGATTAAAACCAGAACTTTATGACTGTTAATACCAAACAATTAAGCAAGAAAATCTAGAATACACCCTTGGGAAAACATCAGTCATTTCAACTATGCACAGGTTTGTCATTGATGGATTTTTGCATAGAATCATGGCATTGCAAAAATCCTTTAATAAAATCTTTTTTTTTTTTTTTGTCATGTTTAATTACTGTTGTCTGTGCTTTTTAAAGTGGTTTTTTTTTTTTTTTTTTTTTTTTTTTTGTCTTTCCCACTTTTATTTATTCATATTTATTTATTTATTTATTTATTTAATTTCTTTTTAAGTTTTAGTCCTGTCCCTTATCCTAATTTTTTGTGCCTGGCCTCAGGAGAATTTTTCTTGTCTCTGCACCCACCAATGCCATTTCCTGCTTTAAAAGTGAATAATGGTTACCTTCTCTCTTAATACAACTCTATCAGCAGCTGTAGATGCTTTTGAACACCTGTCTAATTGTGATACCATAATTCTTTATTTACTAGTAAGAAAGCAATATGGTACTTTGCTTTGGTCAAAATACATTGCATCTACTGTTTATTTCTCATGTAGTAAGGGCTTTACACCATCAGAGACCTAATATGTTCTTAAGAAATAAAGATATGTGCTACATACAGCTTTTAGGGATTCACAAATGCATATTGTATGACAATTGTTCAATCTAGAAACTGGATCTAGAAAGATCTAGAAAAAAAAAAAAAAAAAAAAAAAAAAAAAAAAAAACTTAAATTTTTAGCATTTGCCCCCATTCTACAAG
>CM021733.1:37706039-37782378 GCA_011075105.1 Heteronetta atricapilla
ATATTCCTATTCCTATTTCTATTTCTATTATTTCTATTTCTATTTCTATTTCTATTCTTATATATATATTTAACCTGTTAGCTCATTGTTACTTAGTATGTAGCAAGTCCTAAACTGCAGCTGTTTGTGTTGATAGGTCATTGTTACAATGGAGATAGATTTTTCACAATACTTGTTTAATCTGACAGTAGGTGTAAATGTGTCACCATTCAGTCCTCTTGACTTCTATATCAACATTAAAACAATTCTGAGAGAAGTGGTCAGCAAGAGAGGTTTCCATTTGTGCACCTGGAAGATGTTTGAGAAAAAAACAATAGGAAAGAGAGAGTAAAGCAGAAAGATTACCTAAGGAGGTACCTGTGGTTTGAAATACTGCACAGACCAGTCCACATGTTTAATTAGATAAATTGAACTTCTCAAATTTTATATATATATATATATATATATATATTTGTGTTGGTATTTATATGAATGCACTAGACATAAAATAATATAACCCTTTAAATTTTTGCAAGGAATTTAGTATGTTAAAAAGGAAGTTATTGGTGTGAAAAATGCCTAGACTGTTTTATAGTCTTTATTTCGTAGCTGGAAAATATTTTAACAATGCATTTCACACTTTCTTAGTAAACATACTATTGAAATAGTTGTTGACCTTTTTCTTGGCTTTCAATTCAGATACATATTTTAAATGACACTTGATAAATAATTAGGAAAAATATAGGTTTCCACAAATGAAAACAACTTTGATAACTTTATGAAAATAAAGTTTATTGGCATTTTTAAACAAATAACTAACAGAAAAGAGTATTGAATATTAATATACCCTGATGAAAAATCTTCAAAATCAAGAACTGAATGTATCCCAAAATATGTTCCATCTTTTCACCTTCTAAAACTGATTCTTCAGGCCATGTGAGAGGTGTGTTGCTAGGGAAGATGAAAAAGAACCTCACTACCTAACCTTGTGGTTTTTGTTCCCTTACCTTTAAAAATAAGAACACTTTGTTCTTCTTCAATGCCATTCTGACACTAGTGCAATAAAGATGTGTATAAAAGTAATTTTCTGTTTTGATGCCTATTTCAAAATTGTCAAGTTAACAATATATTAGATCTACCAAAAATGTCAATTGATTTTGAAAAACAGTATCAACCCAAGAACTGTATAATGCTTGCATTGTCTAACGTGAGTTCCCTACTTTTTTTTTTTTTTTTTTTTTTTTTTTTTGTCTATAGACACCCTATTTTTGGCCATCAAATTGTTGGGAGCCGGAAAACACAGACTATGGTCAGTGTGGAAATCTTTCCTATTTCTCTCGGGATTATGTATTATATGAATGAACACATCATTGTAGTCTGTCTTGTTTAATCATCCCACTATTAGAAACATAATTAATGTCATGTAATTCCTATGCAAAAATTGCTGATATTGAAACAAATGTGTTGTTACCTTTTTCAAAGTTTATTAAAGTGGGAGTCAGATTTGGTATTATTCTGAGGAAAAAAAAAAAAAAATGCCTCAAAGTGCACCAAAACCTACCTTGCCATTTACATTTTCTGACTTCCTTCAGGAAGTATAATCATTTACAGTGACAAAAATCTCAGGAAAGCAGATAACATATTGATAGCTGTGCAATAGTTATTCTCAGATTCAGACCCAATGATCTAACTAGTTTAGATCTCTTATTTCTGACAAACAACAGAAAAGAAAAAAAAAAAGGGGGGGGGGAATTTTTTTTAAGAAAACTAATACAGTTCTAATATGAATTATATTAGAAATTACCTTATTTATTTCCCCGTTTTGTGGATTTCTATTCACAATTTATACATTATAATTATTTATGTGTACTTTGGAAATTCTAAACATAATAGGTATTAAAGTATTGCAAAAGCCTTAGGCTAAGCTTTTCAAAAATGGTAACTAAAATTAGATGCCTCTGCACAGCAAACAATGACATAATTTTTCAAGAAAAGGAATTATCTATGAACTGTCTCCTGTTCATTCTAGTGCAGACTGTAAGTACTCTGCTCATCTGAAGACCAGGTCACTTATTGAGGGCACTAAGCATGTGCATGATAGCTTATCTTTACAAAAACTTCAATTTGGAGTGTTTACAGCCTTTTGGAAATTTAGGTTGGTATTCACTTGTAATAAGGATGAAATCTCAGCTCTTGTAAGCTGAAGACCACAGGGATCAGTGTAAGGCTGGATGATTCCAATGGATATTTCTTGCTTTTCTGGAGCTGACTTAGTTTGATTTCAAATATGATACTAAATAAAACAATTTTATGCTGAGACTCTCAGCAGAGATAAGTGCCTTCAATGTAAAGTTTGCAAAGAGTGCCTCATTTTATAGAATGAGAAAAATGCTCATTCTTCTTATAACATGCTGAGAAGTGATGTCCAGCAAGTAGTTATCAAAAGCTATAAATGAACAAAGACTCACTCATATTGCATCTGAGTGATTAGGCACTCCATCCAAGGGAATTAATCTCTGAAGGAGAACTGCTTGATTTACCACTTGCATTTTTTTTTCTGTTCTTGAAAGTGTTACTGGCTTTCCTCAAAAGGACACTTAAATGTAGTCTTCTAATATGTTAAAAATCAGAAAGTAATTTGCTGTGGTTTTAAGAGAGACATTGAGTTGTTTAGCTCTAGTGTGTATGGCATTACTGGGAGAATTTTAATAAATAAGCATGTTCTTAACAGGGCTGAACTTGAGAGCAGGCTGAGAAAGTGCCTATTCATATCCTTTAATCTAAATTAGGAGATACTATAACTTTCTAGTCACAGCTAGTCACTGGCTTGGGCAATGAATTATATACATTAGTCAGTCAGTGAACAGAATTCTCACATAATCCGCATTTTTTTCATGCCAGAAACACAAAATTTCATTTTCTGTCAGATTCTTCCCTTTGTTGGGCAGTAAATGTACTGGCTTGAGAGCTTTTGAGATTTAATATAACACCTGTAAAATATGTTCCAGTTGGTGAATTTGAGTTCTTCTGTTGCACTTGGGTGAAGGAAGGGAAAATTCCAACCCTACCATGTCATTTCTCCTTTGGAATCAAGAGCCTATAAGTAACCTACTTACAGCCTACACTAGATCTACTTAAAGCAGCTGTGAGTTGCCAGAATTGGATAAGGCTAGAGCATTCACAGGAAGGTAATTTTTTATGATAACTTTTCAATAGTATTCTTATTGGGTAAGCCTCTTCCCAGTCCCAGAAATTAGCCTTTGCCTTATGGCCACAGGATTTTTTTTTTTTTCCTGATAGCTTTCTCTGAATACAAACAGAAGGAAGATAAGGGAACTAAATAAGCTCCTTGCAAAAAGGATCACATATCTGTTGTAAACAAATGGTCATCACAACAGTAAAAAAACCTCAAATATATAATACTCAAAAATCCAAAGTAAATCTCAAGTAGGATTGAAGCAATTTTATGATATTAAATTCCATCCCAAACACACTCTAAAAAGGTTTTGCAGATTTTCACAGTAATTGTTACTTACTAGAAAGTATAGTAAATATATTTTATGCTATTACAGATACATAAATGCATTTAGTACTTGTCATGTATTATTGTACTCTGCTGTGTTTCTCTTTTAATGGACATATCCAGAACAAACTTGAATCTTTTCCTCCTAAAATAAATGACTGGCAGTCAATTGCATCTATATAGTTGCAAGAAGATGCTGTTTCAGCCATGTAATTTTTGTGTGTGTCTTTCTCCCAGAGAAGTTCCATATGGATGAGTTTTGTAGAATCTTAGTAGGTTATGGAGAACACAGTAAATAAGTGATACTGCAATGCGAGTTTAAAAGCACATGACTTTGTGTTCAAAAAAACAATGAAAAGTAATGTATTTTTCTATACATACAAACTAAATTTTTAAATTCTGCTGTTCTGAAGAATGACAGATTTTAAATTATGTTTATTATTATTTTTTTTTTTTTAGTAAAATTTAAGTTTATGTTTAATAGCCCTCCAGTTAAAGCCATGCTGTGAATGAAGTGTTCTAGGAAGTTAGAACACTTGCAAGAGATAATGCCTTCATTAATTACTCCCTTTAAAAGTATATGCTTCTTTTCTGGATAAGAACAAGTGCTGCCTGTAAACTTCTGTGGCAGTTCTATAAACATTCCTATCCAGTCTGATTTACAGTAAAATATAGAGTAAAAAAATACAGTAAAAAATATTTCATAGCTATATGAAAGTTGTTGTCTCAATGCAATTGTTTTACAGCCTTTTTGTGAAAGTAAAAGTCCATCAGTTTTATTTTTTCTTGATAATTCAACTAACAAGTCTATACATAGCTTGCTTCTTAGAGATACTTTCTTATCATATAAATTAAACTGACATAGGCCTCTCTATGTTCAGTCTCTGTTGCTCCCTTCTGAACATGAGCCATGGCACCTGGTTCATTTGTTTCTTCTCTGCAAAGCTTGCAGAGAAGTGTACATAGTGCCCGTAAAGTAATTGCAGTCATGCATATTTTTTTCATATATTGAATTTTTTTGCATAATTTTCTCTCAAGCGTTTGTTGCCTACTTCTTTTACATACTTACCTTCAAATTCCTCTCTGAAATGTTGATTATGTTAGGAATTTTCTTTCTTGTACATCTCTTTCTGCACTCCTTTGCTTGGAATAACTGGCAAGAAGGAGGACTATACAGAGGAAGATACAGAGGAGGCATTATATCCTTTCTTTCCCCAAATGCTCAGGCAGGATTCCCTTGGCAACAGCAACAGTAAGCAGACTGGATTTGAGAAATATTAAGCCTTATTGCTTGCCTGAGCTCTGCTGGAAAACTGCATGTGCTCAGCATCTCTGGAAATTAATCCATAAATATGAGTCAGTAGCTTGAGCAAAACTGGTAGCAGAGTAGCATTTTGTTCTATATAAATTGTCAGATATGAATAAAAATGTATTTGTTAAAATGTATGACTTGAGAATGAGGAGAAATTTACCAATATGGTGTAAATAGTTTATGGATAGCTCTGTAATTCTATAATCTTGATTATTGATGCCAAATATTTATTTTTTCAACAGTTAGTGTCAGCAAGAGTACGTCAGCTATGACTCCCCCAGGCAAATCTCTTAGGTTCTTAATAGATCCCTCTTTTAGGACCTCCCTCAAAGTATCTCAAAATTTACTCTATTTCCAGATGTAGTAAGAAACAGACACTTACCACCAAAATTTACTATTTTTTTTTCTAAGACTGGGTTGTGGCTCTTTAAGTGAGTGGCTTTTCTTTGAGAAACTATATATACAGAATGTGTTGGCTAAGTTATTGGTGACAGGACTAAATGAGGACTACAATATATCGAGCAGAATTGTCCCTCAAGAAATGTGGCTAGGTCCAGTGCTTGCTATGCACAAAATTTAATCTGGGCAGAACACAATGAAAAGTGCTTTAGGAAAGAGACCTGTGTTAACAGAAAGATGGACTAGGTGACCTACAAGGTTTTTGTTTGTTTGTTTGTTTGTTTGTTTGTTTTTCCACTCTGGATTTATTCCATTATATTACTATGTAGAACTTTTGACTCTCAAGGAGCTATCTTTGAGCTATCAAAGATACTCTCAAGGAGCTATCATTGACTCTTAAGCTATCTCAAGGAGCTATCTTTGAGCTATCAAAGATACTCTCAAGGAGCTATCATTGACTCTTAAGGAGCTATCTCTGTCATATTAATGATTAAAAGAAAGTCTCACTTCAACAAACATGTCCTGAATTTTGTTCTGAACCTTGCTAATTCTGACATTGACAAACTACTACTGAGAGGGCTCTGTAAACAGGAGGCATTTCCTGAAAATGCTCTCCAATCAGCTTACAATTTCAGAGTTTTTTACTTACCCAAATTTTTCTTTCCATGTATGTTTAAATTTCCATAATGCATGTAAAATGTAAAATGTGTTTGGTCAAGGCATTTGTATGCACATTAAAGTATGCATAGCATTACTTTAATAACTTTATTTTAAAACATTTATAATCTGCATCTATGCCCTATACAAATAGAGATATAATCTATCAGAACAAGTTCTGAGATTTATAAACATAACTCATAATTTTCAGAATTAGTAATTCTGATCACCTTTGAATTAGTAATTCAAATCACCTTTTGTGCTTTTGGTTCTTTTTGTTCTTTCTGTTTCATTATTAATACAGAAATTAGAGCTTTCAGGCCATGACAAAAAATGTATTTTTCTGTAGCCTTGCTACTGCCAGCCCTTTGCTGGGCACTGAGTAACTGACACATTTGTCAAGTAATGACTGTCTTCTGATGCTGTCCCTGTAGCTGGCTTTTGCAGCTGAGAAGAGAACACTCTCCATCTTTTGTCTTCTTGGCCTTGTCTTGAACTGCACATGCCCTAAGTAGCTGCTATGCAAAATCAGTGTATTTGGATCTGTTAGAAGTTTTGTATCAAATTCAAATGAGCCCCTATTAAATGAGAACCTGTGAGGAGATAGATTTTTTTTATTTTTATTTTTATTTGTGCTGATATAGGTGATTAAATTCTTGAATGCAAATTGAAAGCATTATGATAATATCAGGAAATATGAAATAATTCAATGGATACGATTTTAAAATAGATTTGACAGTAGGATATTCCTTAACTGATCCCATAATTTAGGTGGCTTGGGTGGTCTTTATTCTGAAAACTTTTTTTTTTTTTTTTTTTTTTTGTCAACCTGCAGAATTTTATCAGGCAACATAATCTGAGGAATTTTCTGTGTAAACAATGGATTTGCCTTTTCTAGTTCTTGAGCTCTCTGTTAATTTGAAATTGGTTTTCTTTCTTGCCCTTGTTTAATATAAAAATTTGAAATTAATTTGGCTCTACTCTTCTAAATTTATAATCAAATCACATTTCTCAAATGATATAGAACTATTGTGATCACATATTAAAAGGTAGGACTATTGGTACATACTATCGGTATTAAGTGGTAAGACTGTTCTGGAAATTATGTTTTTGAACATTTGGCAGTTTAGTGCACATAAACTATCACAGTCTTACTTGTATTTAATGTTCTTAGCATTTACTGAAAAGTGTAGTTCTTGACAGATGTGATAGATGAAACAGACCCATTTGTCCACCTAAAAGGAAGGTTTTTTGTTTTGTTTTGTTTTGTTTTTTAAGACTAAGTGAAATTCACTAGCTGTCACAAACAGAAAAAAAAAAAAACTTTTTTAGAGCTGACCTAAGAATCCATAAATAACGCTGGAAAGCCCGATGCTTAAATAAGGTAGTTGATTTCATTTTTTCTATTCTGTAGTCGTGCTCGTGCTGATTGTCCTGTAATTCTCCATCTGACGCAGACACTCGTATATGGAGAAATTCTGTCTGCCCACAGGGCACTTTGAAACCCTTGGAGCTTACAGTATTTCCTTGTTCCTTGCTCTTTAAATACTGACTAGGCAGGTACACACTGATTCTGAAACCAGAATTTTGACTAAAAGAGACTATAAATTTAATCTGGCCTAAGTTGAGAAAATAAGTGTTTGCTAAGAGTTACATGCACCATCTGAGGCTGAATCAAGCTGTAACACTATTGGCACCAGGACAGTTATGTAAGGAGTTTTAGTTTGTGTACATGGTAGTGAATGTGTAGGTAGCATTATCTGTGGTCTTCAGAGGCCCAGTTGTACTTCCACTGAATTTAGCTGAAGCTTTTGCTATGCTCCGTGGAGCAGAGATTTAGGCCCCTTTTAGAAACAAGTTTAAATTCCCAACTTGGAAGCTCCCTTTTTTTTTCTTTCAGTAAGTGTCCATAATACAGTGCACTAACAGTCCAATTTCTTGATTCTAGAATAAAACCTGTAATTATCAGAAAGAGAAAAAAGAAAAAGAAAAAGTTTCAGTGAGCTTTCAAGTACAACTAAGCAGTCAAGAGCAAGAAACAAAGGTAGTTAACCATGACAATGGATTATTTTGGATATATCAGTTTAAAAACTTGCAAGAGAGAAATTCCAGATACCCTCTTCATACAGCTATTTGTAGAACACTTCTGATTCTCATTTTAAACTCTCAAATTTTCTAGGTTTTGTGAACACCTGAGCAGAGTTTTCCAAAGTGTGTTTTAGTACTGTTTTGTGGTTCAGATGCCCATTCATATACATCACTGGCCATCTTTCATTATGAATTGTTGCCTATTAATACTGTGTTTTAAATGGCTGGAAAATCAGTTTTCTCATGCTAATCAGTAACTTGTAAAGCATATAGCATCTAATACACAGTTGATTTTAGTGGAGGCAATTATGTTGATTGCAAAATCCATCAGAATACACACGCACTAAAAATAATATGGTATGTGGCAGTCCATATATAGTAAATTGAGGTTATTAATCAGACCCTGTTCCCTGCTTATCATTCATCCATATGTTAAGCATTTTTCAGCACCCTTGTCAGAGAATGGCAAAGGCATGCAGCTCTGCAACAGAAGGTAAGTGAGAGCTGTGGGTGTCAACAGTGCAAGCAGGGGCAAAGTCCTCATTGTCAAGGTTGTAAGTGACCAGGAAGGTCCTGGCTTCAACCAGGAAGTAAGAGCAGCACTGGTAAGGTTCAGGGCTGGTTACAGGCATAACTAGCATAGCTCAAGCAGGGGACATGGGAAGTATCTGTGCTTAAATTCAGCTCCTGGGCCAGTGGGTGCCACAGTAGAGGCTCTGGATGGGCTGCCTGGGGCACTCTCCTTGGTGCACTGAGGGTCCTGAACAGGGTCCTTGGGGGTCACTTTCAGTAAAGGTGGACCTTTTATTTGTTGCATGTACTGCAAATGAATGGGCCTCCACCTGTGCTGCTTTGAAGTAGAGTAGGCTCAAAACTAGAACCTGCTTCAGGACTGATCCAATGAATATCTGCAGCCTGATCTTTTTCCTGACGCAGGCAATTAATAGCACTCTCCTTCATAAAATGGTGATTATTGGCTAAATTCAGATATTTTTCCCTTTCTTTGATGCCTTTCAAACTTTCTTCATTCTTTCAGCATCCTTGCTTTAAAGAAAAAAAAAAAAACAAAAAAAAAAAAACAAAAACATTTCTGGCTTGGAAATGCCTTGTGTTCTAATGTGGAGCAGCATTACCACAAGAAGATATGTAAGAACAAAAATAGAATATTTTGACAACTTCCTTCCTTCAGGCACAAGAGCAAACTGCAGAATTTTACAGATTCTGTCAAACTGCCAATACACTACAATTACCAAAGACCATCTGATAATGATGGAGTCTGGTAATTCGATGGAATATGCAGTTCCAAACATGTCTCATTAACAGATCATAAATGAACACTGATGAGCTGAAAATGTCTTCTCCATTATTGTAATTTCCATTCTAAAAAAGCAGATGTTCATGGTTTTTGGGAAAAAAAAAAAAAAAAGGGAAACACAACACTGGGTATGATGTCATTAACTGCATCATGTTTTTGTGCTAGAAAAGCACATGTGAAGATAGAGAAGCGATAAACTTTTAGTATCAGAACCTTCCCGTGGATTTTAGTTCCATATCAGTGTAAAAACACTGAAAACTCATACAAACCATGGGATTAGAAAAGCAGACACTGTCATTCTCTGAAATGTCAAAGGATCATGACTCTGCTTTGAGATAGGAACAAGAGACTAACTTACATTACTCCCCCTGCCCTGATGCTGAAGGTCAAGTTACATGTTTTGGTGCAGAAAAGGACTGGTACCAGCAAAAGGCAGCAGCATCCATTATTTCAGATCTTGTTGCTCTAAAAGCTGAAAGAACAAAAGCATATTTTTCTGTGTCTTCAAAGGTTCTGGCTGAAAATGAGAGATTTTCACATTCTTTTTGCATTCCAGCCTGTTAGTGAATTTTGCTATGGACAAGCTGAGGATTTATGCCAGCAAGAGTGTGAACTAGTGAACTCATATTCCTGAGCTACTGCCACCTTCTCTTGTGACTGTAGTAGTTCTTATATAGATCCTCAGACATGCACTTTTATAATAAGGAAATAATTGTTAGAACACTCTTCAGAACAATTTTCTTCTTCCTCAGTAGTAAATATGTCATATTTCCCAGATAACTAAATCTTTCTTGGGAATATTCTGGCACCTGGAAATATTTTTGACTTAAAGAATCTAGGCCATTGGTATTATAACCTTTAGATTCCTGAAAGAGAGGGCGTCTGGGTGTTCCAGAGAAAATGTCTTAAACCTAAACATGATATTTTGAATCTTGGCTAAGGTATGGACATAATGAAAAACAATCATTCTTGTATGGACTATATGCCATGGAGCTGGAGCAAGTAGGTCATTAAAAGAACACTGGGGGAAGATACTGTAGTGCACTCACACGGTGAAGACAGGGTTTTCTCAGACACAATATCGGGTTAATAGTATGGCAAGTTAATTCTATTCTCACCTACTCCTAGTGACCTGATCATTGTTTTGCCAGTGCTGAGAACTCAGTGACCTGAAGATGCTTCTGTTGTTAAAGCCTGCCACATCAGAAAGGTGGACAGTCAGTCACCTCTACAGAAGTGACTTTTGTTGGGTGTAGCAAGGGATGCTAATCCCAAAATATATCCACTGTGGGACTCAAGGAATTGCTAAACTGATTAGGGCTGCCTCTAACTGGGACCATGAATATAGGGTTTAAAAGAGATTAAGTGTGCACAGAGAGCAGGGAGATTGTTTTGTTTCTGTTAAAATTAAAATTCTGTTAAAATTAAAATTCTGATAAAATTAGGTTGCTTGAAATAGACAAAAAATTAACACTTAGTATTATTAGAACTGTCTACACATTTCTATTAAACATACATTTTATGCTAATATTTTCCATTAATTTAGGAATGTTTTTCATGTTCAGTAAATAACTGATTTTGAAGGAAAAGAGAGGAAAATGCTTCACTGTCACAGGAGCTAAATAACGAATAGCATTTTTGTCCTCAGTATTTTCCTACCACTGTACTTATTGTGGATTAAGCCTAAGTACAAAGGCTCCAGAATTCATCCCCTCATATTTTTGTGGCATTTCAGCATGCATACCAATGCAGTAGTGTAACTGTATCGTATTATTAAAATGACTGGAAACTGAGGCTATAGAAACTCTTTGACTGAGGTACTTGTTGTGTGATTAGTGGATTTGTATCTGTATTTGTAAATTTTGCAGACACGGAAATTGCATTGGGGGATATGGGAGTATAACAAACAGAGAAACGAGGAAAAAATGGGCAAAAACTGTGTCAAATTATAACTACATTTTGCATCAAATTACACTTGTAACTGTAGCTGAGTTACAGGAAGTGCTTGTCCTCCACCAGTGTGGGTTTCCACCCTCAGCAAGCTTGTGGATGATACAAAGCTTGTCAGAGTGGCTGACATACCAGAGGCCTGTACAGCCATTCAGAGGGACCTGGACAGGCTGGAGAGTTGGGCAAAAAGGAATCTCATGAGGTTCAGCAAGGGCATGTACAGGGTCCTGCAGCTGGTGAGGAACAATCCCAGGCACCCATACAGGTTGGGGGCTGACCTGCTGGAGAGCAGCTCTGCAGAGAGAGACCTAGGGGGCGTGGCAGACAAAGAAGTTAACCATGAGCCAGCAGTGTGCCCTTGTGGCCAAGAAGGGTAATGGGATCCAAGCCTGGATCGGGAGGAGTGTGGACAGCAGGTTGAGAGATGTGGTCCTCTACTCAGTTCTGGTGAGGCCACATCTGGAATAATAGTGTGTGCAGTTCTGGGTTCCCCAGTGCAACAGGTATGTAGAACTTCTAGAGAGGGTCCAGTGTAAAGCCAAGAAGGTGATTAAGGGATTGGAGCATCTGTCCTATGAGGAAAGATTAAGTGAGCTGGGCCTGTTTAGCCTAGAGAAGAAGAGATTGAGAGGGGATCTTATCAACCTGTATAAATACCAGAGGGGACAATGTAAGGAGGTTGGGGTCAAACTTTCTCAGTGGTGGCCAGTGATAGGACAAGGGGTAATGGGTATAAATTGAACCACAGGAGGTTTCATCACCATATGAGGAAGAACTTTATGGTTCAGGTGACAGAGCACTGGAACAGGCTGCCCAGAGAGGTTGTGGAGTCTCCTTCTTTGGAGATACTCAAAACCTGCCTGGATGAGATCCTGTGTAACATGCTCTAGGTGACCCTGCCTGAGCAATTTGGGGTGGACTAGATGATCTCTGGAGGTCTCTTTCAACCTCAGCCATTCTGTGATTCTGTGATTTGTTAGACATAAAAATATATCCTCGTGTAAAATATAACTGGTTTGACTACCTTAAAAAGCAAAGCCAAATATAAGATAAGCAAGTCCTTCTTCCTAGTAATTGCGAGAATTATGTTCCTATATGAAGTTATTTCTCTTTGCTTCCATAGTGGACAAGTTAGCAGTCGGGAGGCAGGAGACATGGGCCATTCCTAGGCAGAAACAGTAAATATCAGCTTGATTTGCTGATCATAGAGACCATAGATAAATCACAGTATTCTTACCTACACTGATCTAAAGATTTCCTCCATCTCACACATGAGAAGGTGCTCTCAAGTAGTGATACAGGTGAACACTGCTCCCAGAACTTAGCAGAAGGAATTGTGCTTCCCTGCTCATCTTACAGTTGGGAGAAATTGTGCAATATTTGGGGTTGATGTGAAGAATCTGTTGGAAATGTACTTCATTAAAGAATATGAAGAATATAAAGACTTCAGGATCAAGCTAATGCAAACCAACATGCTGTATATGTAGCCTTAACTTTCATTTTCATCCCTTCATCTTTTCAGTATTTAGTTCCATTTTATTAGTTTATAGTTCTGTTCAGTCAGGATGAGGTGGAGGCAGAACAGATCTGCTGAAGGATTTTGGATTTCAAATAAATAAAATATTTCTGTTTATCTTTGTATCTAAAACAAGGTACTCCTTTTTTTTTTGCCTCATTATTTTCTATTTTAAATATTAATTATAGCAGACCATACTGTATGAGACTTAAATCTTCTTTGGAACTAATCTTTAATTAAAAGTTTTTTTCAGACTGAAATTTAGGGATTTCTAAATATAAAATATATATCAAAAATTATGTATACACATTCTTAAAAACCTATTTGGCTTATATAGAATATATATATGCATGTGTATATATATTGGCATGTATCCTAATAAAACTCTTACACTTTATAAGCAACACACACCACTTAAAATGTTTTTGCCATTTTCTCTTTAACTTGTTAGTTCCCTGGCTATTGCAAGTATCTCATGCATTTTGTATATGCAGTCTGTTGCATAAAGCAGATTTTATAATTATTTAATGAATCTCTGTATCTGACTCATCATTTCAGTTGCAATACTTGTAGCATAGATCCTGTATTTAAAGCTTTTTAGAATAGAGGGAGAAATCAAAATAAAAGAAGGTAGCAGCAAAATATAGATGAAGCCTCCAGATCTCTCTTCTGCTGCATTTGTGAGATAGTAGCAAATTCTGTACCACTTTATTCTGTTTCAGCGGTTTATCTCTGCAAGCGGACAATGCAAAACAAAGCAAGGCTAGAGCTAGCAGACTATGAAGCTGTAAGTACCTGGGGAAAAGTAAATTTCTTTGGGGCCTAATTAGCATGTAAAATAATGTTAAGCATGAGAACTACAGGCATTCTGTAGTTATCCAGCTTTTGCCAGCATGTGGGTTTGATATTGCTCAGAAGTCAGAAATGCTATTTGAGAGACAGTAGTGAAGGCTGGCTAGGCAAGAGTTGAGATTTTGGTCTGTCTCTAATTTTACTCTTCTCAGATCATCATCCCAGGATCAGAAACAACTGCTTGCAAATCCCACATCCCCTTCAAGTGTTTGAAAGCAAATGTACTCTACACCATGTAGGGTCTGAATGAAGGATCTCTAGCAATGTGTTCAAAAGCATTTAATAGCTGTATGGAAATATAAATCTCATTCTTAAAGGTGATGCTGGCATTTGAGTCTTGGTCCCATCAGTTAGACTAGAGGTAGAGACAGTTGCAGCAGAGGCTCTTCCCATTCTTTGAAAGTCATCCTCTGCCCCAGGCAAGAAGACAAGAGAATTGGGGGCAGAAAGAGCAGGAGAAAGAGAGATTTTGATTAGGTGACTAGGATGGCATTCACCAAAGAGATGTTCTGAATTCCACCACTGTCTGCCCTTCCCCCCCTCCCCACCCACACGTTCCTGAATTTTTCATGAAAATGTCAACAGAAAATTTGTGCACAGTCCCTGCTCTGCACTGAAAGCTGTCCAGCTGTGTTACTATGACATGATAGCAGGATAGTCAGCCAGGTCTCTCAACATGCCAAATACTCCAGCCACAGCATCATGCTGACACACTTTATTGCTTCTTCTGGCACAAACTTGCTTTCCAGTGTACTGCACTGTGGGGTATGCATAATGTTATACTTACATGCCTTAGAAAATTCACCTCCAGTATACTATCCGTGAGAGCCTTTACTGGTATTGACAAGATCTCTAGAAAGTCTCCTCTCTCCTCTCTGCAATCTTTATTTTCAGTAAGTATTTCATGGAGATACCTCTGCAATACATAGAAATACAGTTAAAATACAGTTAAAACAACACATTTTTTTTAGGAATTTTACAGAAAATTCTTCATTTAATCTCAGTAAAAGCAGTGTACAGAGGTAACTGGGGTCTTTATGGATGAAGTTAAGAACCTCAGCCTTCTGCATCTTATCATACTGCATACTGCTGCCTTTTAAGCTGGAAAACACTTAGAAAAACTCCATTGCAGACCATAAAGCTGTTCTAGAAGAAAGATTTTTGATAAGGTTTTGCAAATATTCTTACTGTTATTGTTAGTAGTCTGTAGCATATATATATTTCCTGTGTAGTAGTAAATAACTATAGTCTGCATTTATTTTAAATTGGGATAGCTGTGAAGAACTTGGCCAATTCCTATATTATTATAATATCCATAGTTTTTTTGTTATTATAATTTAGTTAAATTTATATGTTGCCAACACAAGCCATTTATATAAACAACTGATTAAAGTTTGTAAGGGGTTTGTCCAATATGGAAACTACTGCTGTTACCTTTCACAATGAAGTACTTCTAAAATGAGAATGTGGTTTTATATTATTATAAAATTACCCAGCCAACACCCAGTACCTAAAAATGCTTCAGAAATCCCATGTTCTGCTGCTGGGTTCTATCCACCTTTATCAAATTTTCAAAGCTAAAATAGTCAGGACATCCAAAAGAAGATAGATGTATTATTCCATCCTGATTGGTGTCAAACAAACTTTTTATATGACAAGTAAGGTACATTTACATCGGTACGCATATAATGGCTTATATTACACCTTTTTTGGGGGTGGGGTGGGGGATTAGGGAGAGCAGTGGAAGATAGGAAGGTAACAACCTAACCTAATAAAACTTTGATGTATTTTCAGGAGAGTTTGGCCAGGCTACAGCGAGCATTTGCTCGAAAGTGGGAGTTTATTTTTATGCAAGCTGAAGCACAAGCAAAGTAAGTTCCCTTGAAGATGAGGAATTGGGATTTGTGCATGTTTTTTAAAGGGAGAAGGGGATGAAAAAGTGATTGGATACCTCTTATGTTTCCAATTGCTGTCATTAACACTGTTTCTTTTAAATATCCTATAACATTGACAGAGTAGACAAGAAGAGAGACAAGATAGAGAGGAAGATTCTTGACAGCCAGGAGCGAGCATTCTGGGACGTGCACCGGCCGGTGGTGAGTGCTGGTGGGGCTGCTCTGCCTATGAGTGGGACCACTAATTAATGTTAGTCTCTGTGGAGTGTTGGGGAAGTTTGGGAACAATTAAAAGGGCTGTAGGCCATGGGTTGGAGAGGATCTATAATTTATATCATTGTACTATTGAAGACCGCATACATGTTTACACTCATTTTGGGGTTTTCAGTGAATAGATTTGTTGTGTCTGATCTTGAATCAAAAGATACCTTTCTTTGACTTTTACAGTCTCAAAGGTTTTGCAAGGTATGAGTCGCACTACCAAAATTATCAACATAACTAAAATAAAACTTAAACTACTTTTAAATAGATCTGAATATTTTTTATCTTTTTTTTTCCCTTTCTAAGCCTTCCAACTTCACTGTAGTCATATTTTCAAGCTATTTTTAATATACATAAAGGTTAGATATTGTTGGCTTTGAGCTGTGAAAGTTGTACACTGACTTAACAAGATTTATCGGAGCTCCTTGTCACAGTCCATCTGAAATTATAAAAAAATAAAAGTCCTTACAAAATCAACTACCTTTGAGAGCTAAAACTTTGAGAGAGAACACCAAATGTCACAACAATTCCAATTAACCTTTGAGAGGTGAATATACTCATCATTTTTTTTTTTTTTTTTAATATAGAACTTTACTGCAGTTTCTCATATGTAGCATTAAGCTTTCAATTTCTATATGCAGTCTAATATCATTACTAATGAAACAGAATATGGACTATATCTTTCACTGGCATTTGAATAGATACGTTACTAAAACTTGCTCATTTTTATTCCTGGTTCTTAGATGACTGAAGTTATTACAACAGCTAGTTCTGATTTATTTCCAGTAATTGTTTTGAGGGTATAAGGTTGGGTTGATGACACCTGTAGAAGAGGTAGGTAGAGTTAGAAAGTTTCAAATTAACTTGGACAGGGTCAGCTTGCACTTGTGACTGTGAAATTGGAAGAGTGGTAGAAGAAATTGACTTTTAGGTAGGATTTAAGAACATCAAGTAGAGAAAATCATTTGAAGTGAACAATTCAAACCACAGACATTAGATACAAGAAAACTGGAACATTATTTTCTAGTCACTGGCATAAAACAAGGAAGGAAGACAATCTGCCATCTGATGTTCATGGGAGCTGCCAATAGAATAGACACAAAATGTTTCTGCAGACCTGTAAAGTTTGAAAGCAAACAGCGTTTATATAAGCTGCAGAAATTGATTTAAGGGTTTTGAATTTGGGAATGAAATGCTATTTACAGGTTTGGAAGAGAAAATGAATTGATGAAGTTTTGAGTTAAGATACAGTAGAGAATAAGAAGTAGAGGATTACAGGCACCAAAAAAAAATAGGAAAATGAATCTGATTAAGAGCTTTGACTGAACTGTGGATAAAGTTGCCTGGTCCAGCTGATTTTTTTAACTTGGCTGTAGATATAGATATGAAATATCAGAGACAAAAGATTGGCTTACAGTCAGCAATCTAGGCTCCTGACTTTGAGAGATATAAATAGAAGAATGGAGAGGGAAACACCGATTCTTTGGCTGAACAACTCCTCTCACTAATAACTCTCACACCTCTCACTGAATAACTAGTTTTGAAAATGTTGTTATGAATTTAATCTCACAGAACCTATTTTAAACTGAAAGTGAATTTGGAGAACCAGATATTTAATTCTTAGCTTTTTAATTTGGGTATGTAAACAAAAATTTTTCAGGATTTTTCACAGGTTTTCTGGTCCATAGCTACTTTATTTATTAATTAACTGGCTACCATGCTGGTACAGAAATTATATATATAAAATATAGTCTGTGATTAATCAGAAAATAGATACTTTAAAGTGTTGAAAGGGATAGAATAGGGAAGTAATCCATCAGTCCAAAATGACAGTGTAGCAGTGCACTAAAGGAATGGGAGACATTAAAAAAGAATAGCTGTATGACAGTGAAACCAGGCGAGTATAGCCCCACAAAAGGAGCATGATCTGACTATCGTAAGTGTCAATGATATGAATGATAAGTTTAAAATAATGAAAATGAGACAAAGTTTGATATGTAAAGAGTATTTCCCTTAAAACAAACAAACAAACAAACAAACAAACAAACAAAAAACATTATTTCATAGGTCCCAAGTCAAAATCAGTCCTGCAGGTGCCTACAGAAGGCCCTAGAAGATTTGTGCCATTCTCAGACAAAGGTTGTAGGTACAGATGCTTCCTGTACAATTTTTAATCATTCAGGTTCAGATACCAATTACAGTAAAACTGTGGAAATACATCTCAGGGAAAGATGTATACACTCTCTGGAGATCCTGAGTAGCTGACCTACAATAAAGTCATCATTTCTACACTATAGTTAGTACCTAACATAGGTCTGAGACTAATGGCATTCACATATAGCAGCACATTTCTCTTTTGGAATAGCAGAGTAAACATATCTTCCTTGTCTTTCCATCTGCCTAGAGAGAGCATTTCCTTAATTTTGAGACTTCTATAAATTATGTAGTATAGAACTGAATGAAAATTAATTAGGAGGATTAGGGCTTTAGTCAAAAAGCAGCGACAAATCAAACTAAAGCAGGGAAGACAGGTCCTTCCAGGCAAAAAAGAAATTATGAAGTTGTTTTTGTTTGAAAAGAAATGTCAAACTCCTGGTTAAAGTCTCTATAAAATAACTCTTAGCTTTCCTGAACTATTATCTCAGTTTTAAACCCATAATCTTACGTTTTTTAAAAAGAGACAAATGAGTACTGAAACATTAAATCCCCTGAAACATTTTCAAACCCACATCAGATATACTAGCAGGAGAGTAGAGTATCTATGGCTTGTTGTAAAATTAATTCTTTTAGGTAGCAAGCAAGGAAAGCTGCTGTCCTGCTGCTACAGACTATTGAATGGACTCAGTTTTATTCTTGAGTTACACATTAATGTAATTTAAATGAAATGCATAATAAATGCCTGTGGGGTACTTGCTGAGATTCAAATTAATTCAGAAGATAATGGAGAAAGTATCTTTTTTTCTCCTGAAAGTAATTTGTATACTGTTTCACTACAATAAGTTGAAAAAAAAAATATTTTCTCCAAAAGGAAAAATGGTATTTGTGTAATTTAATGCAGTAAGGAAAATTATCAAGGCTAGTTACATTTGGTATAGGACAGGAGCAATGGTAAGGGCAAATGTGGTGTTAAGAACAATTCACTGTTTCAGAAACACCTCTTTTTATAGATTTATAGATTTGGGGGTTTCGTGTCATTGTTTCCTAGTAGCAAAGTAGGAAAAAAGTAACGTTTTCATTTTTTAAAACCTTGTCACCCATCCCACACCTTCATCTTTTCTATTACAACTTTTTATTGGATTCTATCTCCATTAATCTCATGTTACATGTTTATATTTTAAAATAGTGTTTCACGTGGTCTGAACACAACCCTCAGCATCTGAGCCAGTAGGTAATAGTACCGGGTGTCTAGGGTCATACAGCAGATACTTGTGGTTATTTGTTCTGTTTTGTTTTTACTTTGTTTTTTTCTTTTTTTTCTTTCATTTATTTTGTTTTTAATGACTTTTCCATCCTGTTCTTCAATATTAGCCTCAAAGACTTGGCAAAAGACTGAATTTAACTTGGCCAAGTTGGAACAATTCTTCATTTCACACTTCATGTGCTTGGACTTTTTTTGGGCCAGTTACTTGTTTAGCCTCAGAACACTTCTGTCTGCTTTATCATAATTTTTTTTTCATAGAGTTTTTAAACATCTCTAGGAAACAAATATAAATAATGCCATACAACTTCTCTAGTGATGTACCTGCATACAGCTTTCATGTCTTCTTTTGTGCCCATTTCACCATGTATTTTTACAAGAGAGTTACCTCTCCAGCAGACAGGGTGTGCAGCCCTTGAAGCTATTGGCAGTCTCAGACAATCATGCTTCTGGTAATGAAATAAAACTTTGTACAATGTGTTATTTTCACAAAATAGTTATAGTGTTTATGATCCATACTTGCATCTGTTTGAGGCAGATATTTCTAAATCTTATAGTTAGCCTGCAAACTAGGGGTGGTATGGAGGAATTTTTACTCTCATAATTTAGAATTGTTATTTAGTATGATTCTGGAGTTAAGGGTGGGACAGATGGGGAAAAAGGAAGCTGGCTTCTTTTTCCCCAGTAGTGCAACAAACTGAAAATGCTGAAATTAAAACTGAGGTTATGAAGAGGTCAGAAATTGTGAAATAGAACTGGTGAGATAATGGAAGGACACAGAAAAATGAGATGATTTGGTTTTTAGTAAGACCCAATTCTGGTAGCAACTAGGAAAATAAGTTGAAGTATTAAGAATAAAGAATGCTCAGAATAAATGCAATGTTTTTGTGTGAATTCAGTTTGCTGCTTTAATCCAATTAATTCTGTCAAGTATATTACAGAGGCAGTTAATTAGTTTCTAAATTTCACTTGAATTCCCCATCATCACTTTCAGACGTGGTTAGACTTTTCTCTGTGGTGGTTTTACTGTGCTAGTCAGCTGAACACCACAACTGCTCTCTCACTCCCCCTCAGATGAGGAGGGGAAGAAGTAAAGAACAACTCACGGGTTGAAATAAGGATAATTTAATTAAAGGGAAAAATAACATTAAGGAAATATTATTATTAATTAAACAATTCAACTAAAGGGAAAAAAAGGAAAGGGAAAAAGGAGGGTAAAGGGAATAACAAAACAAAACAAGTAAAGGCTATGTGGAAGTGCAGAGGAGAGAAATTACTCTCTACTTCCCACAAATGAGTGATGCTTGACCACATCCTTGAAGCAGGGCCTCAACGCACGTAGCTGGTGTTCGGGAGGAGGACAGACATTTTCACAACGAGAGCCCACCCCTCCCCTCTTTTTCCTTTTTCCACCTTCTATTGCTGAGTGTGACATCATATGGTATGGAATATCCCTTTGGTTGGTTTAGGTCAGCTGCCCTGGTGATTTTTCTTTCTCACTTTTGTGCCCACCCCCTAGGATATTTAGGGAAAGTCCTGATGCTGTGCCAGCACTTCTCAGCAGCAGACACAACACCAGTGTGATACCACTGCTGTTCTAGCTACAAGTGCAGAGCGCAACACTGTACAGGCTATTGCAGGGAAAGTTAACATCCCAGCCAGACCCAGTACATTCTGTTCTCATTTCTTTTCAAATGAATAACGTAGGTTATTCTGTATGGAATTAGTAAAACAGCAGGTTCCTTTCTTTGGGGGTGAAAAAATTGAGAAAGCAATAACGACTAATTATTTAGCATAGGGACAACAAACCAGATGACTTTAACGGTTTCCTTATGCAGTAATGTTGCAAATACTAGAATCTTCACAAATACAAATATGAGATTATACAGACAATTGAAATTAATGCTCCTTAAACATAGCTTGAATAAATACAATTTCACAGAATCACAGAATGGTTGAGGTTGGAAGGGACTTCTGCAGATCATCTAGTCCAACCCCCCTGCCAAACAGGGTCACTGAGAGCACATTGATCCCATCCAAGCACGTTTTGGTATCTCCAGAGATGGAGACTCCACAGCCTCTCTGGAAAACCTGTTCCTGTACTCTGTCACCCTCACTGTAAAGATGTGTTTTCTCATATTCAGAAG
This sequence comes from Heteronetta atricapilla, assembly GCA_011075105.1. Classification (NCBI taxonomy): domain Eukaryota; kingdom Metazoa; phylum Chordata; class Aves; order Anseriformes; family Anatidae; genus Heteronetta; species Heteronetta atricapilla. Next base: position 37,727,352 of record CM021733.1, read on the forward strand.
GATAGTACAACAATTTCTGTACAATAATTTCTGGTTCTGAAAACCTGTCACTACAAACCTAAAATAGTCTATTGTAAATTAAGAATAATCAGAAATTGGATTAGCTTTCACAAAGAATTAAGCATATCACTTCTGTCAGTAGCATATTCTTTAGTACTGCTTCTAGTTTACTTTTATATGATTTAAGCCTTAAAAAATAAATTTCTACATCCTTTTCATATGAATATTGTATGCTTTGTGTTTCTCTGATACACAAACCACTAAAAGAAATACTTCTAAAGCAATACAATGAAATCTTGTTCTCTTAAGGTGAAAGACCAGCTTTGTACTTGATCCATTTTTAAATAAGGATGTGAGAACATGAGAATCCTTGCCAAGATTCGAAGTGTATTATCTCATACAGATTAATTTTATGGCTTAATTTATTAAATTAAATTTCTTGAAAATCTATGTGAAGCTGTTTTTTTTTTCTCCTGTTACAAGCAGATCCTTGGAATTCCTTGTGTGTATGATTCTACTCAGTACTCAGTAGTACCTGAATTCTAGATTCTAGGTTGAGAAGGTTCCTTTTTTTTTTTTTTTTTTTGAAGTATACTGAAAATCTTTGAGCTTTAAGTGATCCTAAGTTCCATGCTGAGTGTGACTTCCCATATCCCACTTTTTAAAACAACAGAGTTCTACCATACTGCAAACATAATTAAAGTTTTATCAAACTAATTGATCAAATGTATATCTTTTTTTTTCTGATTGTCTTGGAACCACATTTTTCTTGTCCAAACAAGAAAAACACCTTGACAACTTGTAGTTAAATCCATTGATTGCACTCCCTGCCACATTTTGATTAAGTCTACACTGCAGAGCACCAGGGGACCTTCTGCCATTTTAATAGTAGCCGATGATCTTCAAATAAATCCTTTAATAAAGCAAGTATTGATTTTACTAATTGGTTCAAATAGCAAGTTGTCTCTCCTTTACAAGAGATTGTCTATAGTGGGTTAACTTGTACTTAAATGGTTATGCCTGTATTTGCAGTTTATCAATCATTCATTATTTCTGCATCAGTATATTTCCAGTGGATGACACAAGCAGGTTTACTGGTCATTCATTTCAATTTAATAAATAAGTATGTAACTTTGTATCTCTGTTCTTTAATAAGTCAAAATAAAATTAGCTAATGTATTTAGCATTTAAATTCATTCTATGCTGCCTGTATTGTTCTCTGTTAAAACCTCCAACAGGAGAGAACATTTAATCCTAACAAAGCTTTTATTAATCCTTACCAAGACAATCCTTCCTTTGTAGGAATTGGTTCAATAAAATGTGATATTGAATATTCTGAGACCTGAAACACCAGTTCAATAAATGAATAAGAAAAATAGAAAAGCTGTATTTATGTAATTAAAAGCCAACAAGTTGTAAATCTTTATTAGCTGATATAGGCAAGTTTTAGCAGTTAAGCTGTATAAGGCTAATTTGTTTCCATAATATTACTTGACCGTAGATTTTCTACAATGAATGGTCTGTAGATTGTTTTCAGTGATGGTTATAGCATCTTGTAAGATGTATCACATTTTAAAAATAGATTCAAATTCAGGAATATAACTAAATTTGAATCTGTTTTATGCAAGCTCTGTTCCAAATTGTATTCACTTATTTCACTATCACACTGAATCCATAAAACTGTAATTATTTATGCTATCTTGTATTCTATAAACATTGTATTTAATAACATAATACACATCCTTTAAAATAAATGATTTAAAGGTTGAAGAAATGAGGGAAAATGTCAATACTTTAGTATAGGGTTTTTATAATTTTCCCCTGATCAGGTGCCAAATTTGCGAGACATCTCAGAAAGAAAATTTGAGAAAATTCCAGAAAATTTGAGAAAATTACAGAATTTGTAATTGTAAACAATCTTGTGATTTGCTTTCTAATCATTGCATGTAATTTATAGATATTAATTGGAAAATATCACTGTACTTCCCAGATGAGCTAATATGAAACAGAAAAGAGAGTCCATAGGACAAACTAGAAAAATTATGACCTGAACTTAGAGATATTTGGTCTGGAGTTCTAGGGAGGTGAAAGAGCTTGATAGTATCCGTATATAAAGTCATCATCAAATATATATACTTTTTACAATTTCAGTAACTTTCCCATGGCTGTAATGGGCTTTAATCTATGTCTACTGGATTTATTTATTTTTTGACAATTATTTGATGCTGATTGATGTAATTGTTATAAAGGGAGCTACACTTAAAACAACTTTCAGGTCCCATCAGATAACTGCTAGAAAAACAGTTTTCTGAAAATGTTTTAAAGTGTTGGAAATGTGCAACCCCCCTTTAATTGAACCTTAAGGTAACAGCTGCTTTTCTAAATCATGTTAAAAGATCTGACCAACTGTACTCAACACATTTGAAATACTTCACTGAGACATTCTATTGCACCATCGAAGTCATTAATAGTGCAGCTCTTACGCAGCAAAGCCTTTTTACTCATTGACCCTGAAGTGCATAACATACAGTAAAATGTGGTAGAAAACAAAATATCCAAATAATCTTACTTAAATGTCAACCTTTCCTTATAAGCCTTGGCAGATTTTGCACACCCCAATAACTTGCATCTCTGGGAAATGAAAAAGTACTACATTGCCGGAGAATATAGCCTGTGTTTTTTGCTGTGAGAGACTCACTTCTAGGCATTACTGACAACTTGCTCAATAAAGGATTTTAATGTCTCTTCTGATGCTAGACTTTGTCTGAGAAAAATAAACTTTCCCACATATCCAGAGTCAAACAGGGGTTTCCTCCAGTTAATAACTCATTTGTGGTTTTTTATTTTTTTATTTTTTCAGCTGAGCACCATCGGCTTTTTTTTTTCTCCTCACTTTTCATAATCTTTCATCCTCTTTTCTCCTTTTTCTCACAGATGCTTAACTATGCAAAGTTTAGCTATCTACACAAGTAAACTGGAATATAAAAATGACAGATAAAAATGAACTCTGGTATTCTGCTTATTATTCATTGTCTAATTAGCTTCCTTTCCCTCATTTAGAAGTGAGTGATATAAGTATTGACAGCTGAGGGTTATAAGACTCCTTTCCTAGAAAAATGCCAAAAATAAGAACAATGACAAATAGCAGAATAGATTGTCACATAAGGAATCACTAACTTATGAGACAGGAAATTTCAAATTTTAAGCTTACTGTATTTGTGATAGTCTGCTGTTAAAAATAATATAAAGAATAGTATTAAATCTCTGCTTTGTCTTTACATTTGTATGTCTGACTTGCTCTTGTCAAAGTGGATGCCAAGATCTGACATGTTCATATATATGTCCATTATTTAAATCTGTAGTGTTTAAATTTGGAAAAACTGTAGTTCTTAAAATTCATTATTTTTTATTACTCTTAATCAATTAGGCCCTAATTTCAAAACAAACATCTATTTCAAAGTGAATTGACATTGAAATGTAATGAAATTATGCCAAACATATGACTCAATCTGCTTAGTATTTATTGCTTTAATGCACCCTGAATTTATGGGTGTGCATGTTGAAATGAGGTAATTATTTTAAATATCACCTGTGCTGTTTTAGCTGAAGAGGCTGTGAAATTTAGTTTTCCTTAAATCATCACTAGGTTTGTTGTTATGGGTTGAGAACAGAACACAGACTGCAGGATGCCAGAAAGCAGAGGCAACAAATAGCAGTCTTTTCTTTCCATTCTGCTGTTGGGAGAGGAATAGAGGGTGATGAATTTTACACTGCTGTGAGTACCTGGTTGGACTGTTCCATAGTGTGAATTATTTGAATTTCAGTCCCTGCAGTTTGGAAAGATCATAGGCTATATCACAAAAATATGTGCTGAGAGGGACCTCTGGAGGTTCTGTAGTCCAACATCCTACTCAAAGCAGTATTTCTAATTTGAATAATATTGCCAAGGCCCATATTTCCAAAATCATCAAAGATAGGCTCTGCAGCCTCTCTAAGCTTCTTCCTTTTATTATGAAGAATATTTCCCTTAGATCCAACTGGAGTTTTCCTTACTTCAGTTTCTGGTTGTCACCACTTGGTGATAGGTGACTTTCATGGTGCACCTGTGGAACAAGTCTAGCTCTGCAAGCCGCCTTTAGGCAGCAGAAAACAACAGCTCTCCTCTTTTGAAAGTCAGAAGAAGTCCAATTTCCCCAGCCTTTCTTGGTAGGTCAAACATTCAGCATCCTGATCATCTTACAGTTCCTACACTGGATTTTTCCATTTGGAATATATTTCTGGTATTGCTTCTGGGGCCTAACAATGGTCATGGGACTACATATGTGTCCTCAAGATGCCGAACAAAGGAATTAACCATTTCCTTTGCCTGCAGGTTGTGCTGTTGCTAATGCAGCTGGGTCTGTGGTTAACCTGGATTGCTGCAAAGACATACGGCTGACTCATGCTCAACTTCTCCCTCAGATCAGCTTCTACAGAGCAGCAACATAAACAGGCAAATCTGAGCCTATTGCAATACATGAGGTTAATCCCTCCCACATACATGAGCTTATTTGTATTAGGTACAAGGAAACTTCTTGTTATTCTGGGTTAAGTAGATTCACAGTTAAATTGACATATTATTTAAGAAATAAGATGACATTGAACTTAAAATGACGTCATTATAAACATCAATTTGCTTTCCATTGAGAATTTTGTACTTACTAGAATTACAAGTAGGTCATAGCAAAAGATTTTGTTACATAAAAAAGGTGATGGTAAAAATTGATTTTGGCTATGTGACCAGGCAATAAGAAGGGCCCATGGAGTGTGCAGCTGTGTAGAACAAACAAACTTTAAACATTATATATTCTGAACTATTTGAATGAAAATATACAGTGGCCAAAGCATTCCATTTCCCTTCTGATGTATGTAAGGACAACTTCCAAAACGTTGCTTTCAAGTGTCAAAAAAATTAATTCACTGTTAGTGCTATTACAAAGGCTTACTTAATTGATTCACTGTTGCCACCGTTATCAGGGAAAGATAATGAATATCAAATGATTTTTTTTTAACTAAACATATCCTCTTTTATTTATTTATTTGCTATTTCCAAATATGGGCCTTAGTCAGATCCAAGTAGATAAAATTTTCCAATGTGCCATCTGAGTGATGTAAAGTAAGGGAGGTTTCATCATTCCACTGTGTTTCTTGGTGGAATCCTATGTAGCCTCCTAGACAGCATCAATAGAAAGTAGTGCTGCTAGGGATTCATACAAATGTGATTCTACAGTAATTGAAGTAGGTATTAAAAAAAAAAAAAAAAAAAAGCTATATATATTAAATATAATTTGCATGCATTTAATTCAACACCAAATTGGTCTGGCAGGTACTCTGCTGTAGATGAACACAATGACATTTTTACTTCAAGACAAGGAAGTGTTAACTGATGGATGAAAAGAAAATAAGTTGCCTTCAAATATGTGACAGTATATCAGACATTATATTTAATAGCAGATTTGGGCCTAATTCTACCCCAATTATGATCTTACTGTATGACAATTTCAACAAGGTCATGAGATGTTCCTGTTTGTGTGTGGCTTGGGGTGGAGGGGCACTACTGTTTTTATACTGAATATTAGTCCTGAAAGAAATAAGCCCTCTATTTACTCATAAAAGAGGTTTCAAGTCTTCCAGGAAATCTGTTTGGAAACTATTTACAGTATTAGTATGCAAATTATATACTAAACAATAAATGCAAATCTTGCAGCCGAGCACTTTGACAGGCATCTCACTATTTGAACTATGGTAGTCCAGTTAAAAACGCAAAACAAAAAGAAAACACAGCTGGATATAATTGTATCCAAACACATAGTTATTATGTTAATAGGGGCTTGCGAATAAAATGAAATGTTGTCCAGCAAAGGTTTTCTCACAAAGACTTTGAATTATTTTAGCAAGATGTTCAAATGGTGCAAGTTTTTGTTTTAATTTTAATTGAAAAGATGTTTGGTATTTATTCCTAAATATTAACAGATGAAGTGTGGCAGCACCACAGAAAGAAGAAATACCATCTCGTATCAAGTATCACTTCAATAAATACACTTTAACTGAGAATAAAACACAAATTGCAGCCCCAAATCTTTTAGATGCTTCCAGTGCTATAATTTGAATCAGATTATGAGAACACTATTATAATGGTAGTGATATATAGGTATCACTATATACATATTGATATATAGTGATATCTATATATATATGTATAGTGATACCTATATATCACTATATATATATATATATATATATATATATATATCATTGCCTTCCCCGTTGTACTGTATCTTCCCCATTCCTGTATCTTCCTGCTGCTGCTCCTGCTGTGCCACAGCAGATTTCCATCAGCCTGAGGGGTTGTAAACAACCAAGTCTCATTAAGATTATATGAGATACTGTAGAAGTTCAGTTTGGTCTTCTTCCAAAGAGCATAAGCTGTGGTCTTCTTTAATTCCTACAAATCTCCCAAAAATTCCTGTTATGTCCTTTGCATAAATCTGCAGAACAGAAGTCTGGCCATGCAAGTTACTTGGGCAAGGTGGAGGCTTCAGATGAGTTTTATGCCTTTTTTTTTTTTTGGTCATATTTCTAAAAAAAATCATGACTGAAAAAATAATTAAAAAACAACAGCAAAACAAAACCAAACAGAACAAAAAGGAAAACACAACAGTTTGTATCTTATGTTAAGTGTGCCAGCTATTTTTGCAAATTGCTGCATTCAAGGGCTGTAGATATTGTTAAAAGCCTATGTTTTCTTCACTGCCAGATGATGATGTAATCCTAAAGTAAATGTGTTGTTTTCTTTTTAACTTTGTATCTCAGTACACTGCCCTGTGAAATTGCCTTCAACCTTTAAATTGGCTGTCATGCAGGGTTTTGTATTTTTCAACCTATCATTGTCTTTGAGAGTTACAAGTTATTTTGAGTTGTAATGCTCAGTAAGAATGAAAATTAACTTTTGTTGCTGAATGGAAGAAAAGCTATTATGGTGCAAAAAATATTATGTTTTGCTCAGTTATTACATAATTAAAAGACACAATTATCTCTGGATAGAACTGCACTAATCTTTTTTTCCTCCTGAAATAATACCATCCCAACTACAACAGTGTAATTTCAACAGTGGGACATGATCCCCGACAGTTTAATCATCTAACAATACTCACAGGGAGACAAAATATTGTTAAATCACTGCCCTTTCTCATTCTAAAAAGCCACCAGGGGAACTGTTTCAGTGATAACAGCAATGGAAAACAGTGCAAAAGAATTTATTGTCAATAAATCTGCAGAGCAAAGCAACACTACAGACAGAGTATTGATTGCTGAAGGAAAAAAATATTTCAGATGCACTCTGCATTAGACTTATACAAACCCTCATATGTAACATGGTATAATGTTACATTTTATGGACATTCTATATTTATGAAAAAATGATCTCTGAATATATGGAATATTAACAGTCTGTACTGATCTAAAAAATTTGAATGCATGTGATACATTCACTATAGTAACTGTTATACAACAACAAAGTGCTTTTAGACACTAATCTCTGTATAGGATTCCCCTTTTTCACAAGTAAGTACAAGAAGTATGTAAATATTCTGGGAAAAAAAAAAAAAAGGCTTTCCTGGCACATCACACAAATCTACAAATAGTAGAGGAGAAAAAAAAGTCAAAGGAGGAAAAAAATCAAAAAATAAAAAAAACGTAGTCTGAGCTTTTTGTTCTCTGTCCTGGAAAATAAACATGATGAAAGAAATTACACGCCTGTACTTGTTCATAAATTACTTGTACTTGATAATGAAATTTCCCATTCAAACCTGTGAATTTGGTGGAGATGTGTTTTTCACAATTTGCATTCAGAGTTACGGTTTACCGGAAATGGCAGAGAAAAACATGAACTTTGCAGAGACTGTCACTGGAGACTTCTGTTTCTAACAAAAGTATTGCTTGAAAAAAATGAAAGTGCCTGTGGATTTTAAAATATCAACACAATTACAAAGAAAATACCAAAAGTGAAACAAAAATTATCAAAAACATTGCATTTAATGTATATATTTAGAATATTTTATTTAACTGACAATCATTGCAAAACCCTTTAGAATTCACAAGTGACAACTGCTAAGGCTCACAGGAAAAATAGTGCAAAAGTAGGTATCCTCCACTTATCACCATCCTGAGCAAGGACAGACAGATTCTTTCCATTTACTAGCCATTGTTTTCCAGATGTTATTCAGACTTTTTATCTTAAGCTAAGAGACTTTAATAATGATGTACTAATTTCTCTGTCCCCTGTGACTAGGCTGTAGTGTCTTTCAATCAGAAGCATTTAAACTGATTTTTTTTATGTTTGGAGCAAAGGGAGCAAACTGAATACGTCACTAATGATCACTTCCTGTAATTTAATAGTAACACTGTAGTGAGCAAACAGTTTCACCACTGCATAGTTCTTTGTTGCTATGACTGGACAATGTAGTCCCACCTACTAAGCTACCTCAAGCTATGTTGCAAGTCAGCTGAAAGGAGTGTTAGTTTAAAATTAAGAAAAAGGCACTAAAGGCAATTAACTTAGAAAAACGAAGAGGTGAAGAGGTGTAAATCATATTCTTAGTTACTACCACTGTGTACTCTTAGTGAGATACGTGGTATGAACTAGGACAAGGACTTTCTTCACTTTACATTCACTTTTCATACTTTTACATACACTTTTCATTTGCATCTTTACTTCTAATTTTTATACACAATCAAACAAACAGTGCATCATGCACAGGAGAAAGTCCAGGTTGGATATTGGGAAAAAGTTTTCTGGGAGTGTAGTCAGTTCCAGTGTAGCACTGGAACAGGCTTCCCAGGCTCCCCAGGTCAGTGGTCACAGCACTGGTCCTGTGTGGAGACAGTTCAACTCAATGATCCTTGTGGGTCACTTATTCTATGATTCTGTGATTCTAAATGCTATCATTTTTATTCACAAGCACAAAGCATACCTTCCCCAATCCTGTTCAAGAGGGATGCCGAATGAAGTCTTGAGGATACAATCTCAGTGCTTATTTTTATTCTTAGTAATAAGGAACTATTTGTTCCTCAAATGTAACATGTATCAGTTTAGTACTTTAAAGTAAATAAATAAATAAATAGATAATACATCCAATAAAAAATTGGCTGTTATTCAATATATTTTTCCAGAGGTGAAGTACCATTGTCCCATTGAATGAAATGTATTTGTTTCTTGGCTCTGTCTCTGTAAGAAGGCTTCATTTTATTTATTTATTTATTTGTTTGTTTGTTTGTTTGTTTGTTTGTTTTTGCTGTGAATATTTACAGCCACAATTATCAAGCATTTTACTTTACAATGAGAAGACATAGTTCATGTCATTAGCTTGATAACAGTCCATTTTGATTGTCTGGCAAACCTAAAATCCAAGTCTAGCTACTCCCACTAGAAATAAAACAAAAAAACCTACTTTCACTAAGAATCTACTCTCACTAGATAGCAGACTTAGTACTTCCCACTCTCCATGGGATATATAATCCCTCTAAAATAAATAGGTATAACTCACCATGGAGGATAACACTTCCTAGTTGTTTCCAGCAATGGATAAAACAGATTTCTGCAGGGAGTTTTATACTTAAAGGAAGGTGTCAAAGAAAGATGAATTAGAATAAACTAGAGGACTTGTGTCCTTTGGGGAGCTAAAAGATTTTGAGAATGACTCTTTGAAGGCAACATCAGATGTGTTGAAAGTCATTCCGTTTAGACTGATAGCCTTCTGATGGGACTAATGAAGCCTGTTTTTTTTGTTTGTTTGTTCATTTGTTTGTTTGTTTCTTTTTTCTTTCTTTCTTTTGGAAGAGATAAATCCCATTTAGACACTCATTTGTAATTTAATTTATTTTATTTTATTTTAAATCATTTAAAAAGTGATCTGAAACCAGAAGCTCCTGAAGGGAGCCAGAGGTTCACAACTTAGGTGGGTGTTGCACAACTCTACTTATTTTGACATCCATGCGTCTTAGAGGAATATCTAGAATGCACATTGCATGTCTTCCTTGACAAAATCAAAACAAAAACATCTTGAGAGATGTGTTTTTTTTTGTTTGTTTTGTTTTGTTTTGTTTTGTTTTGTTTGTTTTGTTTTTCAGATTCATGATGTCAGGAGAATGTCTTTGGTGTCTCACTCCCAAATTACTAAGTACGTTCAACAGCAATTTAATTTGAACTAGTACCTGTCTGTGCTTCAAATGCAGAGAAGCAGAAGTACTATAAGAATATAGTACGCATTTGTATGTTTTCTGCTTCTCTGTACTTTGCTTTCAATACTTTCAGCATAAAGATACACAGTCCTAACTTTGTCCTTACTACCGTCATAGAGTAGTAAACCAGGCTGAAAACCAGTAGTAAACCAGGCTGAATACCAAAACAATATCTCTTACTATAAGCCAGAAAAAAAATGCTACTTGAGATGCTTCTTTAGGCTCTAGGTCACTCAGGTTTTACTGTCTTCTATAGGGAGTATTGCAGAAGAACATGAAGTCATAATATGCCTCTAGTTGATTTTTTGTTGTTTAATTTTTATGTTGTTTGTTTGTTTAGCCTTGCAAACTGAAGAGGAGTATCTCAGTAGAAATAGTGTGGAGTTATTTCTCAGATTTTATTCTTGTGCTTTCTTTTCTTTTTCTTTTAATAGCCTGGATGCGTAAACACTACTGAAGTGGATATAAAAAAGTCTTCAAGAATGAGAAATCCACATAAAACAAGAAAGGTAAGTATTGCTATAACATAAAAAGCCGGAGGTGGAGGTAATGTATAACATGAAGTTCCATAGTTTCTTAATTTTTTTTTTTCTTGCTGATGCAATAAATAAATACATAAATACATAAATGTATGTTGTTAATTAATAAGCTCTTAAAAAGTTCTGTTAACAAAGGTTCTAATACTAAGTAAATGCCATCACATAAGAAAGTGTTTGGAGAAATACAGACTAAGAAAATAAAAATATTTTTTGCATATATTTTTTGTGTTATTCAGTAGATTGAATAAAGTATGTTAAAAAGTTTCTGTCAGTAGCTAAGGAAAAAATAATTTAAAAATGCTATGTAAGCGATAATAGTACTGCTGCTTGTGATGACCTTAATGAAAAGGCTGGCTGTACTTTACAAATATGCCCCAAACGGATGCACAGAAACTGTGGAGGAAATAACCTTCATCTATAAATATGAACTGTCTAAGCTCTCTAGGGAAATACAGATTGACTGGAACAACATTTTAAATCAAATTCTGTGTAATACTGTAGATTGAGTCCAATGTTAAAGTGTGCACTTTGAGGTACATTTCAGTGTTTTCAAAAAGAAAACTGGATTTAGATTTTTCAAAAGAAAACTGGATTTAGATTTTTTTTTTTTTTTTGCTGCCGGCCATCCCTATTTATGGTAATAGCTACCTTTCAGTGTCATCCCTCGTGTTTGATGTGCTGTTAATATAGAGACAAAATAAAAGACAATCTTGTGTTCTATGGCATTATGAAATTGTGCTTTTTTTTTGGTAGAGTTTATTGTTTAGAAACAAAGTTTTATGTGAGTGCATGGCTTGTTCAGTTTCTTTAGAAACTAGTGATCTGGAATAACTTCTTGAGCACAACATATTAAAAGTTACAGTTACTATTAGATATGTAAAAGCCATTTTCTGAAAGCAACTATTGTTGTTCCGTATTTTTTGTGTAGTCTGTCTATGGCTTACAAAATGACATCCGAAGTCACAGCCCTACTCACACACCAGTACCAGAGACTAAGCCTCCCACAGAAGATGAACTACACCAAGAGGTTTGCAAAATAACAATGAGCATATACTTTTAGATAAACCTTTATTTTTTATTTTTTTTAAAAAAAAAACCCTTGATATTAAACAAAAAATTATTGTAACTGGGAAGTATGTTCAGAACAGATTGTTTGACAGAATTGTTTAGTAAACCTTTTCCTTGCTTCAGGACATATGGATTTTGGTATGTAACCGTTATTAAAATTAATGAGACAAAACCTGACATATTTTGTATCTTGCACTAAGTAGTTGAAGGCAGTTAGGAACTGCCTTGGTGGGTTCTTTGCATAGCTAAGCCCTTTAGCTCCTTTAGCTAAAGACTGCTCACTCACTGTCCCTTTCACCATTTTGATTAGAGATTTGCAGGCATGCTTACTGCTCAGTGCATGCATGTATGGGTTCATACATTTATCTAATGTTAATGTTTTATTAATCTTTCGTTAGAAATGGGAGAAGGTAAAGTCTGAAGAATTAGTAACTTTCTTCAAAAATCTAAAAAAGGCTAATTGGATTTCCTCTAATGAGCCTTTAAGGAAAATTTTATATTGTTTCTTTATTTTATTTTATTTTATTTTATTTTATTTTATTTTATTTTATTTTATTTTGTCTGTGTATAATCTTTTCTATTCCATTTATTTTAGAACTACACTGATAAAGTGTAGTTTTAATGTAGGTATACTTCTATTCTGTGCCTTAGGGAAAATTAAGGTTGAATTACAACCCTAAAATATATATATATATTTTATATATATATATATATATTTATATATATATATATATATACACACACATATATATATAAATACAATCAAGCAATGAATTACTCATAACACTCTTTGCTTTCCTTTCTTGCAGATTAAGCACTGGCAAATGCAATTAGACAGACATCGATTAAAAATGTCCAAAGTTGCAGAGAGGTAAGTAAATTGTCACATCTTCTGTTTTTTTCAATTATGCTGATAACTATTGGGAAAATGTCGGTGTGAAACAACCTCGGAGAAAGAGAGACAAGGATGAAAGAGAGACAGATGTCGTAAATTTTACTGAAAAAGAGTGTGAGGTATTAAATTCTTTTATAGTTATAAAGATGTCCCAGATATTCCATGGTATGTTAGTTGGATAAACCAAAGTCACTGTTGGAGCCTCTGACCATGTGGTCACAAGTTTTGCCTTGCATTGGCAGGGAGACTAAACGGAAATAGGTCTGGGGTTACAGTTTTGATATTTCAAAAGGGCAATCACTGCCAAGACAAGGGATCTGGTTGGGTTAGACGATCTGAGCCTGAGCAAAACAGGTCTGAGCTTACATCAGGTCAGAGCATCTCTAAATTGGACCAAAATATTTAAGGAAGTAGCTAGAAACCAAATAAAACCAAAAGGCCCTTCAGAAAGACTACCTTCAGCTTAGGCAAAGAAAAGAACTGTGACATCTTACAAATCCAGAAGTAGAGAGTGAAAACTGCAGAAAACTGAGCTGTGTAAGACAAAGCAAAAAAAAATAAAACCAAACACATATGTATCTTCATCCTTTCATATACATGTGCATGTATGTTTGCTTTTGCATGTGTACTTATGTATATATACATGCAAGAACATATACACATATACTTATAAAGACAACAGGTTAGAAATTTCTGTTTGCTGAAAAACAACAACAGCAAAAAGGAATACAGACTAAATATAAGAATGAACAAAAAGAAACAATATTTTCTTCACTTTTCAATAATTTTCAATAATTATTAGAAAAAAAAAAAAGGTGATAATAAGTACATGCTAAATGCTAAATGTAAATTACCAGAAAATAAGTTAAGTTTATAGTGGGTTTAAGTGAGTCAGAGTAATTCATAAACACTGAAGACTTTGGAAAAATGTTATTTGTGGGGTTTTTTTGGAAAGCACTAAACTAGGGAGTAGTGCCATTCGATTAGGAAATAATAAAAATATTAACTGTATTTAAAAGAGGAAAAAAGGAGTCCCAGCAGCTGTGGGGCCAATAAATGTGACCTAAATAGCATGCAGTATTTTAGAACGGATTTTAAAGGAACTGATAATTAAAACCGTAGGGGTATAAAATATGTCCCTTTATGAAAGCAAATGAGCATGGAAAAGGTTGCTTGATTTAATTTTTTAGTGCTTAAAGGAGCCCTAACATGATCTTTGTGGAAGTATTAGGAAAGTTTATAGTTTATTTTATTTCAGCTCTTGATAAGAAAGATCTGAAGCTCCCTTCCTTCTTCAGAGGTCCACAGATTCAGGGGTGGTTGAATCATGGGTACTTTTAAAACCGAGCAAACCTATTTTAGCTTGAGCATGTAGATGACTTCTGAGTGTGTGCACACCTGGTTACCATGGTTTGGCTGATGCATGGTAACTTTTTAACTGGCAAACCTGATCAGGTTTCCTCACCTCCTGACATGACAATGTTTGATGCTTTTGTTTTCCTAGTCTATTAGCTTATACAGAACAGTATTTGGAGTATGATCCTTTTCTTGTGCCCCCTGATCCCTCAAACCCATGGATATCAGATGACACCACTTTCTGGGAATTGGAGGCAAGGTATATAATTTTATTTCTTTTTTGGCGGGAAGAATACTTAACAGGCTTTTCTTCAAATGTGAAGATGTCAGAAAGAGGTATTGCAGGAAAGTACTGAAATAGAAAGAAATGCAGTATCCTTTTGGTCTTTCCAGCTTTAGTATCATATGAGAAGAGCTATGGATTAATAAATCTATGTAAAAAGTTACAGTAACCAGATTTCAGTGTTCCAGTGTAGGGGGAAAAAAAGGCAGCTTTTTAAAATCTGATAACGTGTCCTAGTTAGAAGTCTTTATTCTTCTCTGAAAGTGTATGCATATCATCTTTATCCTGTGTGAGTACGGACTGCCTGGTTACTCATTGCTGGACATTGCACACATATGACTGATCTGAAACGTGAGAAACCACTGGTTGAATTATAGGACTTTATCTACATTATGTGCACAAAGTATTAGAATACTGAACTATGGCTGATCGTGGGTTTTGTTGTTTTCCCCTATTAGCAAAGAGCCTGGACAGCAGAGGGTGAAGCGATGGGGTTTTGGTATGGATGAAGCTTTGAAAGACCCTGTGGGAAGAGAGCAGTTTCTCAAGTTCCTGGAGTCAGAATTCAGTTCAGAAAATTTAAGGTACATGAGAGGGACTTTATATTTTAATAACTTCTATGACACTATTTATTTTTTTATTTTATTTTTTATAAACCACTTTTCCTGTGTGCTTTTTTGTTTTGTTCTGTTCGTTTGTTTTGTTTTTTTTTGACTCCTTTAAAAATTTTCCTATATCTTACCTTTTGGAGTTCATGCAGATTGCTACCTGATCCAATATTGAGGCTGAGGGAAAAAATTGTATGGTTAGCAGAGACTCACATGAAATATTTTACCTTCATGTCTAACTTTTGGTCAAAATACACATGTAAAAGGCTTTCTCTCAGCTCATTTTATTTATCTAAGAGTCACAGAACTGTTGAGGTTGGAATGGACCTCTGGAGATCATCTAGTCCAACTCCCCTGCTCAAGCAGGGCCACCTAGAGCACAATGCATAGGACTGGGTACAGATGGGTTGTGAATATCTCCAGAGAAGGAGACTCCACAGCCTCTCTGGACAGATTATACAAGTTATTATGCAGGTTTAAGATATCGACCTGTTCAAAGCTTTTTCAGTAGCTTTTATTAAGTCTGGTATCAGAAAAGTAAAATTTCAAAGAAAAATTGTTTAGAAAAGGGAATTGGAAGTAAAAGTTATAAAATTTCATTGTTGATCAAATTTCTGTAGATTGTTGGATCTTTTGAAAATCTCCACCAAGATAATGAAAAATTTTTGCTACTTGTTGATCAGACAACAAAAGCAGTGTGACAGCTACCTCTCAAATTCCTTATTAATTACAAAAGGTGCTGTTAGTGTATGAATTGTGAATTATATATATATATATATATATATATGAGCAGTATTTTTTCAAGTGAACGAGAAATATGACTTGACGGTAGTCCATTTTGGATGGTAGTCCATCCATTGGCTAATAGCATATTTTGTTGTTGCTTTTCTAAGAAAGTTTTATTATTGTAAGGGCTATCCCAAAGGGCTAAATAGCAGCATTGCAATAGATGAGTCAGACTGTATATAGTACAAATGCATGTACACTATAGCTTTCTCTTTATTCTGCCTTCTTGTTGGATGTCATCTACATCACTTCCCATTTACCAATAGCATAAGGAATATAAAATCCTATTTGCATACATTCCAAAACTTAGAAAAATCGTGAAGCAATTATTTCTGTGCTAGCTCTTACTCCTAAGTGATGCAGCATAGCTATTTATAGTAGAGTTACCTTTATGTATCTTACAAGAAACATTTAGCATTTTGTGGTGTTGATTCCTGAATGCTTAGTAATTGTGCAGAGCTTCTTGTTTTTAATTTAAGATTGTCCACAGTATAACTGCAGATGGAGTTCTTAAGTTGCTGGCCACATTCATGTTCAAACACTGAACTTGCATTACAAATGTATAATAGATACTCTAGAGTTTATAATATTTCCCAAATGATTTTTTTTGCGTTTGCCTCCATGGAAATATATTGTGAGTCATTTGTGTATATTGATAAATTTAGTTACAGATACGTTTTTTTCTTTAATTAACAGGTGAAGTGAAAATTTATAAAATCAGAATGATGCCAAAAATAAGGAAAGATTTATTTATATTTTTTAAATTATTTTTATTTGCTAAACATCCTGGCAATTCCTTATGCAGAGCAGCTATTCAAACATAAACCTATCCAGCCTAGTACATGGTGCAGTTTCTATGCTTTTCTGTGACTAATTTGTCTCTCTGCCAACTAGATTGTTTCCCACATAATCCCTAGCTTTTTTTTTTTTCTAATCCTATTTACAACACCAACCACAGGCAAGCTGCAAGTGACTGATCCAGAAAAATACCCTAGAGAAATTCGTTCAAGCTGTTTTCTTGACATGCCATCTACTCTTCTGCCTATCTCTCTAGATTCTTATATTGACATTATAAAATATATGATCTAAGCAACAGTGAATATGAGCTTAAAGGTTGAGTGAATATGAGCTTAAAGGATGTCCCTGGGAAGGATCAGGCAGGGTATCATACTCTTACTGAAAAGGTGTTTTCGGTGTTAATTTACTGAAAGAAAACTGTTTCACAAATGCATTTATGAATTTTCAAACTGGGGAAATCATTGCACAGATAGGCTCAAAAAGTAAAGTGAGGTTAGAAAGCATGTAAAGCTTGTTGTGCATAGGAGTCAAAATGAAACAGATCTCAGGAACATAAATGAAAAGCTTTTTGGACATGATGGTTTCAAACATTATTGTTAAATAAACCTTAAATTTAAAAGACTGTTTCTTTGCTCACCTGTTAGCCTCACTATGGCATTTTTTCTTGTTATTTTTTTTTGAAATTTTGGATTTGACAGACACCTCAGGCAAAATATTTATTTCCATCTACATCTTCCTACTGCAACAAAGTGAATTCAAGTTGGTAGCTCTTGTCCTTTAGCAGACCTAATCATAAAATTTACAATAAGCATCATCAAACCTACAATGGGGAAGACAGCTGGGACCTTGGATTCAAGCTACCTAATGCAGTACACAGGATATGCAGGGACTGTGGAGAGATTCAGTATTAGTCGATTAGAAGTATTATACCTCACTTCAGTGAAAAAAATCCCTGAAATGTGAATCAATAGTTAAGTCTACCAGACACACTGTTTGTATTCAAGTGTGATTATCTTGGTAGTTAAATGTTCTGGTATTACTGTTTCAAGTGTCTAAGCTGGCTGAGAATCTGAGTCTTAGTGGATATAGACTGTGTTTTAAGAAACAGAACAGAGATAAAGAAACTTGAGTCATGAGTTAAAACTGAGAACTGTGCAATCATTAGGTATGCAACTAGGGTTCACTTTCTTACTCCGTATCTCTGTGCTTCTTCTTTGCCTGTAAATTGGGATTACAAGTATTTCACTTTCTAAACGGGTGTTGTTTTAAATGGTAGCAAAGGAGTAAAACTTACCCTTCTGCTGGGAGAGGGAAATGAGAAAGCTCTAAACCATCTCTAGTGAATCTAGTCCTGCTTGATCATTTAGCAATGGCCTCTTGCAAAGGTCTGATAAGGTCTATCAGTGAGGTAGTTTAATTACAGTGTGATTGCAGTTTGCTAAAAAATAGGTTGGATTCTGCATTCAACTAACAATGTCTATATGTATTGTAATATTTCTTTACCATGCAG
This sequence comes from Heteronetta atricapilla, assembly GCA_011075105.1. NCBI lineage: Eukaryota > Metazoa > Chordata > Aves > Anseriformes > Anatidae > Heteronetta > Heteronetta atricapilla. Next base: position 37,745,473 of record CM021733.1, read on the forward strand.
CTTTTTTTTGGAAGGATTGCTTTGCATACAGGAGAACAAATAGTGAAAATACCACACAATTTTGATAATAATTCCCCCTGCCCATTACAGACTTGGTGACCGTACTTAAAATTCACAATACTTAAGTTTTAGCATGATCCATTGCTACTGAGACCAGTTGCAAGTCTGTCCAAGAATGGAAAAAGGAATTTTGAAAGAAAATGAGCTAGTGAAATGAATCTTACTGCAATGTAGAACCTGGTGACCTAATTTCTTCATCTCTGTAAAAATTCCTCATTCCTCTCCATATCCGGGGCTGGATGGGATCCACCCAAGGGTACTGAGAGAACTGGCAGAGGTGCTGGCCAAGCCGCTTACCATCATTTATCAACAGTCCTGGCTATCGGGGGAGGTCCCAGTCGACTGGCGGCTAGCAAATGTGACGCCCATCTACAAGAAGGGCCGGAGGACTGACCCAGGAAACTACAGGCCTGTCAGTTTGACCTCAGTGCCAGGGAAACTCATGGAGCAGATTATCTTGAGAGTCATCACACAGCACTTGCAGGGCAAGCAGGCGATCAGGCCCAGTCAGCATGGGTTTATGAAGGGCAGGTCCTGCTTGACGAACCTGATCTCCTTCTATGACAAAGTGACACGATTAGTGGATGAGGGAAAGGCTGTGGATGTGGTCTACCTTGACTTCAGCAAGGCTTTTGACACTGTTTCCCACAGCATTCTCCTCCAGAAACTGGCTGCTCTTGGCTTGGACTGGCGCACACTTCGTTGGGTTAGAAACTGGCTGGATAGCCGGGCCCAAAGAGTCATGGTAAATGGAGTCAAATCCAGTTGGAGGCCGGTCACTAGTGGCGTTCCCCAGGGCTCGGTGCTGGGGCCGGTCCTCTTTAATATCTTCATTGATGATTTGGATGAGGGCATTGAGTGCACCCTCAGTAAGTTTGCAGATGACACCAAGTTAGGTGCGTGTGTCGATCTGCTCAAGGGTAAGAAGGCTCTGCAGGAGGATCTGGATAGGCTGCATGGATGGGCTGAGGTCAACTGCATGAAGTTCAACAAGGCCAAGTGCCGGGTCCTGCACCTGGGGCACAATAACCCCAAGCAGAGCTACAGGCTGGGAGATGAGTGGTTGGAGAGCTGCCAGGCAGAGAAGGACCTGGGAGTGATGGTTGATAGTCGGCTGAATATGAGTCAGCAGTGTGCTCAGGTGGCCAAGAAGGCCAACAGCATCCTGGCCTGTATAAGAAACAGTGTGGCCAGCAGGGCTAGGGAGGTGATCGTCCCCCTGTACTCGGCTCTGGTGAGGCCGCACCTCGAATACTGTGTTCAGTTTTGGGCCCCTCGCTACAAGGACATTGAGGTGCTTGAGTGAGTCCAGAGAAGGGCTACGAAGCTGGTGAGGGGCCTGGAGAACAAGTCCTATGAGGAGCGGCTGAGGGAGCTGGGCTTGTTCAGCCTGGAGAAAAGGAGGCTCAGGGGTGACCTTATCGCTGTCTACAGGTACCTCAAAGGAGGCTGTAGCGAGGTGGGGGTTGGTCTGTTCTCCCATGTGCCTGGTGACAGGACGAGGGGGAATGGGCTTAAGTTGCGCCAGGGGAGATTTAGGTTGGATCTTAGGAAGAACTTCTTTACCGAAAGGGTTGTTAGACATTGGAACGGGCTGCCCAGGGAAGTGGTGGAGTCACCATCCCTGGAGGTCTTTAAAAGATGTTTAGATGTAGAGCTTAGCAATATGGTTTAGTGGGGACTGTTAGTGTTAGGTCAGAGGTTGGACTCGATGATCTTGAGGTCTCTTCCAACCTAGAAATTCTGTGATTCTGTGATTCTGTGATTCCTTTGTCTTTATACTGCAGAATTCTTTGGAAAGTTGGTATTCATATGCTGACTGTACATTTGCTCCCAGGTGGTTGTTTTGTAGGAACTGCAGCCTGATCTGAAGATTGAAATGGTTTCAGTCCTGCCAATCTCAAAGCCTGTCCAAAAGCATTATGCAGTTTTGCTGTAGATGGAATCTCCAAGCCTGCAAAAGCCTTACAGGTTAATCAGTGGAGGGCAGTGACAACACATCTTCCATGATGCACAGAAGCAAAAGCTGTTGGACCTGTTGCCCGTTCCTTATTTATTAGTTTCCATATCGTATGTGTAAATTAAAGAAAAGGGGCTTTGGGTTGTAGTTGTCCAGAAAGAGATGGACTGAGAAATTAACTAGCTTTAGGTATTTTCTCTTTATAAAGTTTTTCTGAACAGACTGCAGCAGACTGAGATTTTGTGAAGTGTTTGTCATGGATTCATACAAGTAAGTTGCTGTAAGAATGTTCTATTGTGGAGATAGATGTTTTAATTATGTTCTGTAGAATTAATAAATTAAAAAGGCACATGCACCACCAAAAATGTGCACTGTTGCCTACAGACTGTTTCAGTCATAGTGATTAATTGTATGTTTAATTTACTTCAGTTGTTATTATTTTAATTGCACCATGACAGTGATGTTACCAAACCACTGATAGGGAGAATGTTGCAAGAGGTATTTTTTTTTTTTTTTTAATCCAGCCTGTTTCACTTTCATCTTTTGTTGTGCTTTGTTACTGATGACCAGTCTTTAAATGACTTTAAATGGAAAACATTTATGTCTACAGTAACAGTGGAAGACAGAGTTACAAAGTATGAAGAACAATAAACCATCCTTGATGGTTGCAAGTTTGAACAGAAACATTGGCAATGACACTTTCTTACACAATATGGGCACTGGTAATGTTTATCCCTCACAATGTTGATTATGAGCCCCTGTTCTGAGTCCTAATGGCTTGGCCAAAACTTAATCCTCAAGGCTGAAATTGCCTATGCTTTACTTCCATTTCAGACTCGAGTGTAATCTTCAAGTCTAAAAAATGCTGCAATTTTTGCAGATCAGATCAGAAGAAACTAGTTATAAGATTTAATATTCTCTGCCATTTTTTTGAAGACTCATCACCACTGTGTTTTGGAGTTTGAAGTTGTACTTGTCAAGAAAGTGGATTCCAGGCGTCAAAGAGCAGTACTTCCTGCCCCTAGAATATGTTAGATGATTTTTCCATGAAGTTTGTTAAGGTTTTACTGAAAATGCTGAAGGGTCTGTCCTCTGACTTGTTATGTTACATACTGAGTGCAAAGCCCGCGTAATACCCACTTCACTTTTTCCACATTGCCTAAACCTCACACATTTGGGGAGAATCACTGCAGCTTTTCTCTCTCTGTGTTCCCATGCTGTTCTAAATTTAACTGATTAGCTTGATCTGGGATCTGTTGTTGGCTGCATGAGACATTTAGGTCAGTTAATGGGACAGAAGCTGTGCTGCAGCTGTGCTATTTATCTGGCAAGGCCACCCTCACGTTGAAAGTAATCCAGCTGGAGGACATAATTCCCAGATGTCTTGCAACATGTATCCTACCATGGCATGTGGCTGAAGGTACAATTATTATATGCCATTCAGTCTTATTCAGCTTTACATCTGGAATGTGACCCAGCATGGGGCAGCCCAAATGCTGGGACAGAAGACAGTGCCAAGGTTCATACCCAGCCACTCATGTGTCTAATCAAATGGTACAGAGCATCCTCTAGAGAAGGTCTCCATGGTTGAAGCAAACCTACAACAACAGGACTTCCAATTTTCTTCCATGGACAGAGAGATTGGGCTCTAGATCCTTCCATGAAGTAGCACTGTGTCTGTGTATATCATTGTCCAGAATATGCAGCTGGGTTTCCCTCTCAGTTTTTTCCATCTCCTGGCCTTGCCTATATTTACTGTTGCATTCTATGCCTCCTTTGCTACAGGAGTCTTCCCTTGCTCCGGCCACAGCCCATGAGGCAGAGAGCTACAAAAGGGGACAGGGAGCTTTTTTGATCTTGGACCAAGTCTTACAGACTCCATTTCATATGATTTTAACAATCTGTGCTTTTGCTTGCTGTGATATTCAGAATGTTATTTCTGAAAATGCAAGAGGTGGCAGCCTTATTTCTGGCATTTCTTAACTTTGCATATTTGACTTTAAGTCTTCTGTGGGAGGAAGGCAGGCATTTTTGCTTGAAAGCTCAGCTACTAGATTAAGATGTTGAACTGGATGTTGGCTGTGAAATAAGCTTCCTAGACATACCATACTGTAGAAATCAGCATTTTCTTCCTACTTTTAAAGAGGTTTCTATATTTATAGCCTCACATTTTCAATAAGGTGGTTTTGTTTGTTTGTTTGTTTGTTTCTTTTGAATGCTAATGTTAGAAGAGTAAAATAAAATTAATTTATTGAAGATTTGCTGTTCAGCCTCTAAGCATGTATCTATACAACCTTTCTATTCAATACTGGAAGCTGCATGTTTCTCAAAGTTCAATTTATCTCCCATCTATTTTCCCATAATTGAGCCTACTATATGGAAACAGTTTACTTGCAAAATAAAATAGTATCCTGAGGCATGTTTGTGGTGACTTCCAGAAATATTTGCAATGATATTAAGCAACAAACAAGAATGTGACAGCTTTGAGCTAGATACTCAAGATGTCTGCAGGGTGATAGAAAATGTGTGTTTACAAAGAACTCCTTTCCCTTTCATTTTTCTATTCCTTACCTGACTTCAATACACATGAGTAATCATTCAGTCCCAGAAGATGCATTTGAAGGGGTAGGCACTGCAGGATATACACTTTTAAATGCAAATATTGAAAGCAGCTTAAGGAAACCAAAGTAGGTTGCCCAAATTTGAGAGTGAACTGAGTTAGAGTTTGTGAGTTGTGTGGTTTTAAAACTTGAGTTATGAGGCTTCTATTCTTCCTGCAATGCCTTCAGATTCTCAGGATACGTCCCCAGGCTCTGTGCAGATCTGTGGCCAATTCACACTGTAGTTCACAGAGGTATGTGGTGGCACCCAGAATTTTGGAAAAAAAAAAAAAGTTTCTGTGTTGGCACAGACTGTCTTTGTGACCTTGTTGAAAACAGTGTAAATTAGTAATATATTTGCAAAACTGGGGCAATATTACTTCACTATATCTTGGAGAATTTTAAGGGATTGTTAGACTGAAAGATTGTGCTATAGAAAGATACTACGGAAACAGGACGGTGTAAAAAAACAAAAAACATAAAAGTCAGCTCAGTAGAGTGAAGCTGACTGTAGTGGCTTGCAATTGATGAGCACAGGCTCCCTCCATCTGTGCTACAAAGGAGTTTCGAAACAGGACTGTGAAAGATTAATTGCTTCCCAGAAGGTAAATCATCTCAATTGAAGAATGTCTTAGAGGAGGAGTACTATAATGTTTTCTTTGCTGTGCTTTACTCCTCTCTTAAGAGTTGGTGCAGTAGCTATATTAGGATTTGGACTGAAGGTGGTATCATTTTGCTTTCTTGGGGGCCTGAATACCGTTCCATGGTTCCTCTCTCCTAACCATTCCCTATTTAACTAAGCTAGGAGAACTCAGTTTGATCTCATAGCATAAGCAGAGTCGAGACACATTTTAAAGGTACACCTAAATTAATTGTTGGCCTTGTAAAATCTGAGTTGTTTCACAGTTAACTCACTTCAAGGTTCAGCTGACCTGTTTTGCAGGATCAGCCATGTCAAAACAACACTGAGAAGTTGCAGTGGTATATATTGGATATGTAACATGATAAAAGTCATACTTTAGTTGAGCTCTCTGAAGCTAAAAAAAATAAAATCTATGTAAGTGGTCTGCACCATGTCTAAGCATGGGATCCTGACTGAATTTAGAATTGTCTTGCACAGTAAGTTTGAACACCTATAGAACAGATAACAATAAAGAGCTCATGATAGCAACTGACAACTGAATAACAAAGCTCATAGCTAGAGAGTTGTGATCAGTGTGATCAAGCCTTTTTTTATTTTTTTATTTTTTTTTTGTGAACTGATGGAAGGATACCATGAAATGGCTGACACTGTACATGGCTGCTTGATGCTGGCTTGCACTGCACCAGAAGGGGAAAAAAATGGGCACTTCTCTTCAGCATTGTAGTAAAAGATATGCATAGAAATGCATTACTGGATAAATAATTGAAATTATAACAGGCAAAATAAATGCTTTTCCAGTTTATACATTGTTTGTGAAGTATTAGTAACAAAATTACAGATACAGTTATACAATTTATAGTTTAGCAAGACCGTGATTTGTGTAGATAGCAAGAATATCTTATTAGCTTCTGAAGTAATGTCAAAAAGCAATAGGTTTATAAGTGATAAAAGCCCTTGTGGCTCAGGTGAAATGAAACCTGTTTAATTCCAGTCAGATGGAAACCTTCCTATAAGAAAGTTATCCATACATAAGTAATGAAGGATTTCTCACCTGTCTCATGAAGGCTTGTAATCGCTTTTTAAGGCAGTGGGATTGTCTGATACAGTATACCAGTTCTGATCCCAGCATAAATTTATAGATTTTGCCCATTTGGGGGCATTTTAGATGAAACCTTCAGTTACTTTTTTATTACTTTTTTTTAAGAGCAAAGAAGAGTATCACTGTTTCATTAGTGATTATACTGAACTAGAAGTCAAGATGCTATATTGTACCATAGGTTCTGGTTAGCGGTAGAAGACCTGAAGAAGAGGCCTATCCGTGAAGTTCCTGCTCGTGTCCAAGAAATCTGGCAAGAATTTCTTGCTCCAGGTGCACCCAGCGCCATCAATCTAGATTCAAAAAGTTATGACAAAACCACACAGAATGTAAAGGACCCTGGAAGATACACGTTTGAAGATGCTCAGGTCAGTTTTTAATCCTGTTTAGCAACATATAAAACAGAATATTTGCTATTGAAATGTATGTAAATAAGATATATTTGGGAATTAAATGGTAATGCTCTGCTTTCCAATATGACGTTTTGGAATTTCAAATGGGTAACATTTCTTTGTTTCTTGAGGCCTATAATGCTTTTCATGAAACTTCTTTACCTAGAGTAGAATCTTTAAGCAGTCTTCAAATTGAGCAGAGCATATATTGCTATGAAAATTATATTTTCATGTTTCTGTTTTCTTAATCTTTGTATTCAGTTACATAAAGAGAAAAGCTTCTGCCCTCTGCACGACAATTTCTGGTTCTCAAGATCTGTCTCCGAAGGACTTCCCTTGATACAAGCTCAATGTCTATTTTCTCAATGCATGTCTAAAACTGTTGTCATTTACAGTAGTCAGAGGTTCTCATCATTAAAAAATATGACCTATTTGAAATAACACTTTGTAATGGCTTGTGCAGAAATACCACATTACATGGAAGTTGTGTTTTCTATTCCTTATTAAACTGTCATTTAAAGAACATCAGGCAGAGGTTCTAAAGATGTATTCTTAAATAAGCATTATTATAGGAGTAAAGAACAGTCTTGTAAACACCTTATTTGCCTTTTGGAATTTTGATTTAGTCAATTTTTGAATATCAGAATATCATAATAAAAAATACTTTTCGTCAGTGCTAGGTTTGTGAAAGTACTTTTTTTTTGAGATGGAAGCTAAAGTTAAGAACAAAACAAAACAGTAAAATACAAATCTCAGTTTTTGTCAAGAAACAAACAACAAAAACAACAAAGAAACAAACAAAAAACCACAAGCACTTAAATATTAAATGAGACACTTCATGTGACTCATAACTTAATATTTTATATCTGCAAGCTTCTGAGAAAAGCAATAGAAAATAACTGGATTCACGGTAAAAGTCATTGAACAAGTAGTGATGAAAATTTAATTATTAATGAAAAGTGAAATGGTGTCAAAAAGAGATTGAGATCGTATTCCTGCAGAATTTTCTACAGCTTGATTATTAGGACATCATCTTGGAAGTCAAGAGATTCAAGTCCCCCAAAGCAGAGAAGGGAATTGAATCTGGCCTTTCTACTTTTTGGGAAAGTGCATCTGCCCTAAATAGGAGGGGGAATAATTATACTAAATTAAAAAGAAATAAAATAAATCCGTGTGCTCTCATTTTGCTATTACCAGAATAGCAACCGATGATGCAACAATAATATTGTCATTAGACAACTATATCATACACACTGTGCATTAACCCAAACATGCAGTTTTTGCTTGCATCTACTGAGCCACTGGGGATTTAGGAAAGTAGTTTACAGTAAGGATATGTTGCACAAATAAACACTCCAGCAAGTTTAAAGGTTGGAAAGAAAATTTGTCTTTGCAGTTGACTCAGTAAAGGAAAATTAAATTATTTGCCAGCATCCAAATCTTGTTTCCTAAAAACAGGTGTAAAATTTCAACACTATTTTACTTTCAGATCTCTCTCTTTTTTTATTATTTTTTTTTTTCCCACTAATTTATTAAAGAGGCTGAGTATGCGGTCCTTATGCAAGCAGGACTTTTTCCTCCTGTCAGGCTCCTACGTATTTGATCCAGTTCAGTGTATGACTTGAACCAGGAAGCCTCCATCTCACAGAGAAAAGGAACAGACCATACTCACAACACTCCAACTCAAAGCTTTAGGACTTTTGCACTGTGCCCCACTTGCTGTGCCAGAGTTTTGTCAGGAGCATGGCTCTGCCTCTTGAGAAAGGGACCACTTACAAGTCATTTGACAGTCAGTGAGTCATTTAACTGTGCTTTAAAATGTTTTAAAAAGCATTTCTGGACTGAAAGATGACACCATGGAACTCCATATCAAATGAGGGTGATACATAAGTAAAAACAGACTGATTGTGCTAAATGATAACCTGTAGAATTCCTGACTTATTCTATATTAACAATTCTAATACAACCTAATTTCTACTTGCTTTTACAGGGCTGATTTTTGGACAGATATAGCATTTTAATACTCAGCACCACTGATATGTACAACAGTACCAGAGTCCTTTTTGCTCTCAGTTGGCTGAATTGCTAGCTCTCACAGAAACTGAGTAGAATTAAAACTCCCCCAAACAAACAAGACTAAATCCTGAATATATACCAGAATATATACACCTTAGTGTAGAAAATACAATGAAAGGCACTTAGAATTATTCTCTAGAATTTGTAACAAAATGAAGATTAAAAATAATTTTCCCTGCTATAATTTTTAATGTTTTTTTTTTAATTATTATTATTTTTTTAATTAATTATATCAAGTGGCAAGCTGAGAAGCAATATTTACTTTATAGTTTATTGGTTCTTTCCTGATTGTTGTGCTCTAGGTTTCCTGTAATAAAAGGTAGGGTTTAAGTAAAACAAACAAATAAACAAACAAAAATAATAATAATAAAAAATGCCATTAACAAAAAAAACTAACACAAACTAACACAATCCAGTAGATTTATAAAAATATTTTTTGTGAGAGTATTTCCTGTTTAGATTTCTTTTTCTAAAAATTCTTCTTCTAATATTATAACCAGAACAAATTTATAAAGTGTCCTACATTAAAGACTTTAGTGTTTTTATTTTATTTTATTTTAATTTTACAGAGATGAAAATGCTCCAAAAAGAAAAGCTCTATAAACTGCTTGTGTCATTTTTTTTCCTGGATTAGGGTTTCAAGATTTTAATATGTATCTGAAGAATAAATATCTTGGAAATTAGATTAGCTTGGAACTGCTTTTCAATTTGCATATGCATTTTCCTTTTTATATTATCAGCTGGATAGCAGAATAAACATCTCTCAAATAATGCTTGCAAGAGAAGTCAAGGGACATCCCTCCGTAGGTTAAGCACTTATCTATGCTAAATTTGAAACCTAGCTCCTTTTCCAGCCTATCAAGTCAGAATAACATCTCCAGAAATTAATTCAGAAAATCTAATGGGAAAGAGACCAAGGTTCCTGATTTTGTGACTTAACTGAACTGACTAATGTAAGGGAGGTTTGAAACTGGGCCTGAAGCAGACTCAGTAGTAAATGCTCAGAGAAGATCATTGTGTAGTGAAAATAGGGACAAGAAGTTAAAGAAAGGTGTGCTGTATTCTTATATATAACAAATAGTTGTGATTTCTGCTTTAGCAACAGACAGCAACTCAGCCGTAGCTGCAGAATTGCAACCTCCCATCTCATAGGATTTCCCATTCAAAGTAGCGGTAGCTGATATACATTTTGCAGACGTGATTACTTCCCATTTTACTCGTATCTTCCTTTATGGGAGTAACACCACCTTCTTTCCCTTTCAGGAGCACATTTACAAACTGATGAAAAGTGATTCTTATCCTCGTTTTATACGATCCAGTGCCTACCAGGAGCTGCTACAGGCCAAGAAAAAGGTATTGGTCCATCTTGCCTTTGTCTTGCCACTGTGCAAAGCAGTGGTTATGTTTGCAACAATACTCAGTCTTCTCTCCCCTGTGCCAGTGCAACTGGATATCTGGTAGGTGACCAGCTTGGCGTGTTTGGAGGGTCACATACACACAGGAGTTCAATATACATATATGTGTATATATCCTGCATGTGGGCATGTTTCAATGAGTTAAACTAGCAAAACTTATTTTTATTTTTACATCCCATATTGTACTGTTTTCTCTGTTATGAAGCACCTTAAATTGCAAAGTGCTTTACAAATACATTAAAAAATTAAATAAAATCCCAGAAGAATAGTCTTTCATGTTTGCAAGTTGCTTATGTAATAATTGTTGTTCTCTTTATTCCACCTGTAAAAACTACAGAATGTGTTTAGAAGTAGTCTCATTCATACTAATAAGTTCTAATTTCAACTATAAAAATAGGGGCTTCCTAATTCTGTTTCTTTCCCTATTATTACGTGAATAGTTCTGAATAGGCTAGGAATCTGACTTGAAAGATTGATCATGTCACACTTCTGCAAATAGAGGCTCATGTCTTGGTATGTAATATTTGCTTAGAAAATTCCAGATTATGGAATGAGTTCCGAATAGACATAGCCCAGAGTATGTGAAGCAGCTTGTGCAATGAAGATTTCTATAATGATAAATAATTTATTAGTGGGCTCTAAATAGTGATATCCTACAATCATCTGGGAGGCCTGTGCCTGCAAAATCAGGGCTCTGTTGTTACTGGAATAAGGTAGTTATTAGCATTGTAGCATTCTATTGTTTATAACGACGACCTAAAATTATATGAAAGTACTGTGTGATTTTGTTTTTTGTTCAAACATTGATTTCTGAAGATCCAATATAGAGAAAGATGTTGAAAATACCAGAATGCTACAACTGTCCGTGTGAAGTCCTTAAGTTTGTGATTGTCAGTTCATTAACACAAGATGTGCACTTCATTATTTCTTTTTATTTTCAGTTTTTCTTTTAAAGCAAACCATTTTGATCCCCATGAAAAATGATTTTTTGTCGAATACTATATCTGCTTTGCCCATCTGCTGTTTTGCAGAGTCACATTACAGCCTCCTCATACCTGTGTTTGCTTTCTGATTTATACAAACTTTGTTTTGCAGTCCATTGTTTCATCGGTCCTTTTCTACTCCATTTTTCTTGCTTTTCTTTTTCCCCTTCTTTTTCTTTTTGTTTCCTTTTTTATTATTATTTTATTATTTTAAATTTAAGTTGGAAAACACACTGGATCGTCGAACATCTTTTGAGAAATTCACACGCAATGTGGTAAGTTTGTTGCCTCGGAAGACTAGTAAACTTGATGGGACATCCTTCTCCCTACCCCCTCACTGATCCTTCCTTTTCCTTTTTGCTTCTTTAACCTGACAGTTAAAAGTGTACTTATCACAGTTTGTGAATTTTCCTAGGAATGACAGCTTTATAATGTGCTTTCATTAGAACCCCTCCTCCCTAGTCCCTTTCCCACTGACCTCTATAGTCACATATGGAAGAATGGACCTCTGGGAGCCATGCTTTTTGCATTAAGAAGCATGAAATATTTTTTTCCCTTTTTTTTTTTTTTTTTATTGTAGTAAAGAATCTGTGAAAACCTGCTTGATGTTCCTTTTTCTGGTGCCTCCCCCCCCAAAAAAAAAAAAAATCACTAATCCTGATACAGTTTGAATACATTGGATTTCATTCCTGTCTCCTTCTTGTTTTATTAAAAAAGAGTTTGTCCCATTTTTGTAATTCGGTACAGGGGAAAATAAAATATAATCATTACCCTATCTTCTTTAATGTTTAGCACAGCTTCTTCAGAACCAAAAAATGATGCTGCTGATGAACAAGGGTTTGATTGGGATTTTGCTTTAATTATGGACTACAGGAACTGATTTTTTTTTTTTTTAATAATAGTTTTGGAAAGATATTTCACCAAGGTAAAAAAATGAAGGCTGGTGAATTTACTGTGGTCATTCTGTTGCCACCAGCCAAAAAATCCACTGATTTCCTGTAATGTGGGATTCTTTTTACTTATCCAGTTTCTTTGGATTTTTTTTTTTTTTAACATTATGAAAGTTCCAACTAAAGCATTCAACGCATTTATTTTTGTAGGGCAGAAACATCCCTATTTTCCCATGCCATAAAAACTGTACACCAACACTGAGGGCGAGCACTAACCTGTTATGAAAAGAGGTAGAAAGATCTTGGATTATACTCAAGTTTGTCTGCATTGTCTGTTGAACTGTGCAGTTGATGCTGCTGTGTGTGCGTGTGCGTCTGTGGCTTTTTCTGTGACCTGGTTAGTGGAGCTGTGTGTGTTGAAATGAAAAATATGAGAGCTTTCAGCAAAGATCATGGTTTTTGTTTTTTAGTTTCTAGGGGAAGGAGAAGCAGTTCTCCTGAACTGCCTCCCATATAATGGGGCTCAAGAGTATTTCCTCAAGTATTTAAATTCTATATACTTTCCAGTAATCAGAACAAGAAACAAATGCAGTGAAAGTTTTGTGAGGCTGTTGGAATATCTCACGTTAAAACAAAACTGTAATCCTTCAATTACTTTCTTATAGGTAAAGGCTTCCTGTAATATGCTTTGAATCCACTGTAATCAGGAACAAATTTTAATTCAATGGGACAAAGTCAGTAAAAGACTAAAAAGTAAATAAACAGCTACAAAGGAAGCTATCCCAATGTTTGAAACAAAAACCCCAATTTTTTGCATGGTGGTGTTGCCATAGCATGTTGCAGTGTGATTTGTGTGTTGTCTAAATAGGTCAATCTATAAAACAACATTATACACGACAACATTATACATGATAATTCTACTTTCTTCCATGGAGGAGTATAACGGGAAGTTGTATAGTAATAAATGAGCCTATGTGAATGAAAGAGAGCACAGAGAGTAAAGCAGTACATCTGGGACCTCTGAGAGCCAGGGTTTTCCCAGCCATCATGTCTGGCAAGCTACAATAAGTAGGTTGGGAGTTTAAGCAGCCGAAAGACAAGGAATTGGTTATGGTAAAAAGTATGTAAATAAGTGGCTGTTAGGAGAGAAATAGCAAGCTGCAGGCAGATGTAAGGAAAACACACACACACACACACACACACAAATTAAAGACAGAGCAGGAAACACTGAAATTTCTCTTACTAAGTTTGGCTCCTCTTGGAGCAGTGCTGCTGATAAAGCAGCAGTTCTGTGCACCAGCACTGGACACCAGCATTGTGCACTGCAGGCATGAAGTACCAGAACAGCAGGATGCCAGAGATGTAAGGCAGGCCCAACAAAGAAGCTGTGAGGTAGAGATGGGAACTAAGTTTTCTGTACATGAAGCATTGGTACTTCTTCAGTAGAAGAGGGTGATTCATTTTTCATGGTTCAAGCTATAAAATAAAAACTGTGGGTTTGCTTTTTCTGAAACTACTACCCTATTAATGTGGGGAGAGTCTGTCAAGTCGGATCAGCTACAAAAGTAAAACATGTCACTGCTAGACATATATTCTTGATTACATCAGCAGCTCGGAGGCTTGCAAATTACTCCAGAATGTCAGGATCCTGAAGTGCAAACCTTTTCCATGAGAGGACTGAGTTTGCATCCCCCCAGGCTCAGAACCACTTGCCACCAGGAAACCTTGTTCTTCCATTCTTGTTCTCAGTTATGATGAGTTTATATGTAATTATGTAGCTCAGTACAGTAGTTCTGACATGCAAGAATGAGGGAAACGTTTCTCAGAATATTCTACAATGTACTGATTAACTTGTTCAACTGCAAAGGGAGAGACTGCAGTATAGATTTGTTCTGATCGATACAGAAAATAGATTTGAAATGGGTCATCTACACCCAAGGCCAATGCTGTGGTCTCTGAATGATTTAGAAAGAAGAAAATGTTATTATCCCTTCTCCTCTGATGTTTTAGAAAATTAAGACTAATTTTCAGTGTTATTTTTTCTTAATTACATCCAAGTGACTTTCTATTGATTAAATTAGACCTCATTTTTTTTTCAATTCGAAGTATTTTAAAAACAAACAAACAAAAAACAACAACAACACAGTAACTTCATTTTTTTCTAAGGACTGAACCTGAGAGGATGACCTTGTAATTCATAACCTGAGTTGTTAAGCTGGAGACTCTAGGAGATTCCTGAATCTTTTGTTAGACAGATCAGTGATGAATGAAAGTGGATTATACTTGTTACAGAAAACATTTGCTAAACCAGAAAGATTAGAAACTTTGTGAGGGCAATCCCTCTGCATTATACCTTAAATTAAATGGAAATCACTTAGGATAATCAGTCATTATTTTAGTTTGGTGGGGAAAAAATAAAAGTGGAGCTATGTACACATAAAATCTAGGCTCTACAGTTCTTTGACATTTTGGAGTTTTCTTTCCAGAAAACTTTCAATACTCCAGTGCACTTTATGAAAGCCCTAAATGCACAACTAAGAGCATCAGATATTTAACTTGCTTTGTAAATTTTATAGTGCAAAATTGTTAATGTTTTTGGCAGTCTGCAACAGAATATATGAATAGTGTTAGAAACACACCTGCATGCATGTACAATATAGGTAAAATAATAGCAAACTAGCATTTGCCATGTGTAACATTTATTACTGAACACTCAGTCTGCCTCTGAGTAGTAAACACAGCTGTTCTTGGTGTGCCTCCTTTATTCATAGTCCCAGGTACGGTGTGATAATACAGTGCACACAAACTTCGTGCTGCTGGAATGATGCCACTGGATAGGTGCATAGTCTGGAATACCTTCTGCACCCAGAAGAGTCCCAGCAAAGCCTCAGAGGCCCAGGGAGTGACAGTGTACCCTGGGCTTCCCAATGGCCTGCTTAGCCCATCGGCATTTCATTTGGAAATAACTAAGGTCTAGTCATCTGCAGATCCCCAACGAGGTGAGTAGGAAAGTTAAAGGCATAATCCAGGGAGCAGGAAAATCTCACTGCTTGCCACAGTACAAGAAAGGGAGAAATCAGCTGTTTCTGTGGCATTTGTAAAATGAGATTTTCAGAGGAATTAAAATGAGGAAAAAATCAATATATTAAAAAAAAAAATCCTTTACCTCGAGTAACAGCATCTAAGCATCTACACTGCATAGAAAACAAGTGAAGGAAGCACTGATAACATTGATGAGATCAAAGAGGTCCTATAAGGTAGACTTTTGGCTTTCACTTCTCATGTGCATTGAGATTTGTGACAGTGGCAGACTGGTAGTCTGAGCAAGCCACCTTTGTGAATGCCTGCCTGATGCTTAGCTCTGATCACTGGTCTGGAAACCCCAAACAAAGGCATCTCATTTACAGAGTAGCCTCATTTAATTGCCACTGCATGCACATGTTCTTGTCTCAGCAGGAACCAAGCTAGCAGGGCAAGGTGCAGTCTCCTCCTCAGAGCCTCCTTGGGGGAGATACTCCATCACCACGTGTGGGTGTTGCAGCTTCAGATGCCACAATCACTGTTAGTTTCATCTGTTGCTGCCTAATTGTAGAGCAGGTGAAGAAATGGGCTTGTTACAAGTTTGTCGTGTTTTATGAAAAATACAGCAGTGCAAGACTGACCAAACTCAGTTCATAAGTCGAAGAGCCATCAGATGATGATTATCTTCACTCATAACCTCAAAACAAGACCGTATTTAATAACACCGAGTTTAAAACCATTATATGTTACATTACCCATGCACTTTTCAGCTGTCCCACTTAGCTCTAAGAACTTATTTACCAGTGTCCTTTGATGTTTTCTCCCTCCAAACCATTAGTCCATTAGTCCATTTCATGCATGAGATGGGAAATGTGAAGGCTCTTGAACATGGCACATTTTCACAGTGCCTTAGTCCAGTGTCACTTAACATGCCATAGCAAATTATGGTCTAGTGATTTAAATTAAAACTCTAAAATAGCATCCTTGTTTTTCGTCAGTGGGGGATAGACTTTATAGATGCTTAAACTGGTTTAACCTCTTAACATGTTAAAATCTGTCCCTGTACTGAGAAACAATGAAGATATCAATTTCACATTAATCAATAAATGTTTCTTTATGAACAATTAAAACTTGTTGCATACCTGAGAGCTCTACTATGACAGACCAGAAGTCCATGTAGCCCTGAAATCCAAACAGAGGCTATATTTTCTTGAGCATAACTCTGTAAATAAACTTTAATGCAATACAATCTGTGAGATCTTATGTTCAATGTGTGATCACTGAAGATTTCCTAATTAGACTATGAAATTCGTTTACTGGTTATTCCTAAAAATAATAATAAATAAAAAATAAAAAAGAGGTCAGAAAAAATCACAAAGATTCTTGTTTGAAAAATACAAAACTGGTAAAAATAATAAGCACTCATAGGAATTAAGCCTTTTCCCTTTTCAGTTAAGAGATGGCTTCTCTAATGTTTGACTAAAAAGAACTGATGTAATAATTGAAATTTTTAGTTTGGACCAATAATTAGTCCAAAAAACTAGTGCTAGGCTGTCCTCAGCTTAATGAGGAAAATCAACAGGAGAATCTATAGGAGATGCCAGTAAATGCTGGCCTCCTTGTCCTGCTCTGTAACGTCAAGCGGTGCTGCTTTGCTTTGTCCTGGAAAGCTTTGGGCAGTGATGTGGTACTGGCATGGCCAGCTCTGTTTCTGGTAGGAGCCATTTATTAGGCCAATGACTGCCATTTCCCAGCTAAAAAACATTTACCTGTGTCCTAAGCTACTGCAAGAATGAGAAATGCAGAGTGGTACTGAAATCTGAGGGGTCATGCCTAAGACAAACACATACTAAATATTTGTCCAGTGCATTGGCATCTTGGAAAATGTTAGGTTTTACCCCATCCTTCTAAGGTTTTTTTCAAGATAAAACTGCCCCATCTGACAAGAGCTTATAGGTTAATCACATACTTACATATGTGATTAGCACATCAGTAAATGCAAATATTAATGGGGAAGGAAAAAGAAAGAACAAGGGAGCATCATCCAGCTTAGAATGAGTAAAATTAGAAATATGCATTTGCTCAGCCAGTGCCTCTTGTCTACAGTCTGCTCCAAGACAGGGAACAGCCGCAGTGAGAAATGAGGAGAGGACTGCAACTCCCCACAGTAAGCAGGAGGATTTTGCATGTGTAACCACTTAGCATTGCAGCTGTTGTGAGAAGTCATCCCCTAAATTCAGTAAATGCTACCTTCCTCCTCTTCAGCACCCCCACCACCGTGGGGTTGGGTGAGAGCAGCCTCCTGTGCTGCTGTGGAAATTGAAGCAAAATCTGCCCCCCATGGGCAATGCTAAAGCCTGTTAGAGAAGTGAGGGCAGGCTAAATCCTGGCCTGACTTCCTGTTTCTGATCCTATGCCTCTCCAGATGTGCTTTTGCAAAAAGCTGTTTATACCAGCTCTGTGCATAGTACCAGGAATATCACCTGGGAGTTTTGTTTGCTGGTGGTGGCCAAGCTGCTGGCATGCTGCAGCGGTGCCACGTGTGAGTGGATGGGCAACAGTGAGAGCAAGGAGGATTGATCCAAGCTCAGTGTCTCATTTTGCTCCCAGAAGGGTTCATGTTCTCCCTTTCTCAGTTGAATGCATGTAGTTTCCCTTTCCAGTTCTGCCAACATCTGTTCTAGGAACCATAAAGAAACATGAAAAAAAAGAGCCACTGAGGCTGCTTAGCCGAAAAGATGAGAATTAGAAAATTAATATTCTAATCTTCATGCATTTCAGCTCTGTCCCCTGTATAAATTTCATATTGATTTCTTATAAGCCACATATGTATTGAGGTTGTTGCTGACTTGTTTGTCTGATTACTTGAGGTGTTAGTGTATAAACAGGTCAGTCAGCACATTTGTATGTAGCAGCTCATAAATCGTCTCATATTTTGAATCCCCCCCTCCCCCTTCACCCCCCCAAATTCTCTAAAAGTACAGTTGGAAGGATAAGTCTGCATTTAAAAAGTTAATACATTAAGGTAGCGGCACAAACACTGATACCAATTGATTTCATATTCATTGATGTACTTGTTTACTCTAGCTGCTCTGCTGCCTCCTTGTACTCTCACTCCCTTGTCAGGGTATGCATGCAGGGTTTCATTTATGCTGGTATATTATAATAAAATTATTAAATAGTTTCAATTAATTTGGCCAAACTGTACCTATACAAACAAAAATTCTACTCTTTAAAATTTGGGCATATACTTCTACATGTCAATGGCAAGAATATATTAAAATGTTAAATTAATATTAAATTAATATTAACTATATATCTTCTAATTCTTTAGATGAGCATCTGCTACTTCTTCTGAACTTGTTTTCAATTTTTCTTTAGCCTTATTAGTACAGGAAACATTTTCCTGTGCGTGATTAGTCATATGCTATACCTCTCAAAACTGGCCTGTTTGATGTAGTTGACCAAATACAAAATTTGGCTTATGGAAGTGTTAGTAACATTGTATCTGAATAAAATATTTAGGCTCAACCCTGAAATTATGACTCACAAGAGATGATGCTTACATCAGACTGTAAACTGCATATCTGTTAGAATTGATAATTATGAAACCCAACCATACAGAGCTAAAGAATCAGGTTTAATTTTAAACACATATGCTGGAATAGAGATTGAAGGAGGTAGTCTGTAAAGTGAAGGAGGTAGTCTGTGAACTGGAACTAACTAACTAATGCCTATTGAACTGAATGAGAAGATGGGACACTTCTCTATTTAGGGCTGCTATGGATGCCTTTAAAGCTTATTTTCCCACTCAGAGGACTAAATGTGATTCAGAATAAAAATGGAAGGAGATGTCTTGAAAGGCATGTTGTCTAGCTTGTCACTTTTCCACCTATAAGATAATTTTGAATTACTAATATCTGGAGAAATGTTGTTCAGGTGGACACCTATCTTTTAAGGAGTGTAATATTCTCTGGGCAGAGAAAGGAGATGGAGGAAAAGACCAACCAAATCAGAAATCCTGATCACTGTGGGGCTTAGGGGAAAAAGTATCCTAAAACCATCAGTTTACTGTGGTGAGCAATATCCATGTGATGCAGAATACCTAAAAAAAAAAAAAAAAAAAAAAAAAAAAAAAAGAAGAAAAAGTTATGATATCTGAATGTGTAGGGAAATGAATAGGGAAAATTTAAATACATTGAATCAGATTATCAAATCAGGTCAACTAATTAACCAATAGTTTTTTACCTGCTTTTAGATTAAAAACTCCTAATTTATGTAATATCACAGTTCATTCCTGACATTCTAGAATGTGGTTATGGTTCATCTTAAAAGTTCCATGGAATTACAACTCCTAAATAATCAGTTGTTGCAGATAAAAATGCTAAATTAATTCACAGACTTTATCCCATGATGAAAGCTTGTGCAGCTTTCCAGTGTATCACTGAGTGAATTGCTTTAATAACTAATGGAAACCTCCAGGAAGGAAATTATTAGACAGTTCAGTACTCAATGGAACTCATACATATTTGCAGAAAGTAGCCAAGCTTGTAGGCCTGTAAAATTAAACACACACGCACACAAAAAAAATCATTAAAGGGAAAGGTCAAAGTATGCTTAATATTTTCTTAGATTATGTCCAAATCTGACAATCATCAACTGCCTAAAAACACTTAATTTTGGACATGCTGTCTTAAGTTGTATTCCAGTGTCACACATCTGTTGAGGCTTTCTTTATTGTTGAACTGTTACAATAGAGGAAAGCATAATTTAAGATTAAAGAAATGCCAAGAAACTGAATTTAATGTAGATAAAAATTAATAGAAGTAGAGACAGACACAAGGAGCAGACCATGCCAGGAAGGAGACATCTTTCAAAGAAGCAAGTAGTATTATTGTTAGGTGATATGGTGAACTTGATAGATGAGCAATCTAATCCAACATCACAGACCATGATTTCCCTTCAAAATTATATTGTAGGGGAAAAATTCATCCTCATTTGTTTGACTTTTATTTCAGAGCACAAAGAATAAAATAGCTATTCTTCTTTTTTTCAAGACCCATTCTGATATATTGCATTTGAGCAAATGTTCAAAACCAACTTGCATATCCCTTTAAACATAAAATTAATTACTAAGGAAAATAGATATTAAATTATGTAATTCCACTGAGTTACAACAGATGACTTAACAACTCATTGATATGGCAGAATAAGTTCATTTACCATTTACTGCAGACGTAGCATCCTTTCACAGTTCCAATATTTTCTGTGGTAGTCTCCTTGAATTTAGTTTGATTTTACTGATTTGTTCACTTAAGATAAACAATACAATAAATGTAAATATTAAATATCCTTTGACTATAATGTTAGAGACATTTGCTGTTTAATATTTTATTATCTATTTGTGGTACACTGTCAGGGTATGCCTGTGATATTTTGAGGAGTGGTGTAAGCTTGCTGAGCCAACTCTGCCCCTGTTGAATTGGAGCCACAGTAGGATGGCCCTAAGAGACACTTATGTGGTTTCACGGCTTTTGTCTGGCTCAGCTAATGCTCAAATTTGCCTGAAATACACCATGACAACATACTCTATGCTATCCTTTCCACACTGTAGGGCTAACTCTTGTGAGAAAATCATTATACCTTGTTAAAAGAACTTGCTAAAAAAACTGAAACTGCATGCTTGCAATAGGAGGGTGAGGAAAAAGACAGTGGAAATCCAAACACCTTCTAAGCAGTGATATGTAGTCCCATGTAGTATACCTGACCAATGGCCCTTATAAACAGTAAACACAGTCTCAGCAAATGTATAGCTGAGTTCATGGAAAAGCTGCTTTTCTGCCTGTATGCAATCTGCCTCTTACTTCCTTACCTAAGCTTTGAGGTAGTTTTTTGCCATCTGTGACAGAGCTACTGTGCACATTCATCTTTGTAGCATAAGGTACCCTCACTTGTGGTGGCCATCTAGAAGTTCTGGTAGTGACCAACAGCAAAGCCCTCAGCAGTCATCTCTTAGCAGCCAAACCCAATCTCACTCAAAAATGGCCTTTGAATTGGTGGATTATTCTGTGAAACAACCTGGCTGGCTGGCAGTGCAGGTGTGCAAACGTAAGGGCTTCCTGTGGTTTAAGATTTGACAGACTCCAGTTGGTGCCCCTAGTTATTTGACAGTGATGTGGCAACACTAAGTGGTTGCTGATGAACAGGTTTGCAGTGATCATGCCTCTGTTTTCTGTTTTTGTTTTTTGTTTTTATCTTTTCCTCAGGGGAAATCGCTCACATCAAAGAGGTTAACCAGTCTAGTGCAGTCCTACTAAAAGGATCACCTTGTAGCATGGAAGCAGACTCAAATCATTATACATACTTTGTAGCTCACTGATTGCCTGAATCAGAGGACAGTAGAACAAGATGTTGCATGAGCAAGGACCTGACTTGTTTTCTTTTGTGTATACTAAGGCATTACAGACTCCGAGGGACTCTCTAGCCTTTCGATGCCTCCATTTCGAAAACTGTCTGCTCACTTCCTCCTTCATATCAAGCTGGATCTGTGTCTTTTTATTTTCTGCAAGCTCAAGTACAGTGAAAAAAAAGCTTCTGCTAGGCACAGTTTATTAAAAAAAAAAAAAAAAAAAAAGTCAAAAACTGGAAGAAATGTAAAAAATGCATATATTAATAAATATACATATGGCATCACATTTATTGCACAATAAATTAGCACAGAAGGTTTCATTTCACTGATGTATTCACATTGAGAAAGAAAGCCTGTGTCTTTGTCTGTTGTCTGTATATTCTCTGTTAATGTTTCTTGCATTTATTTTTATACCATATTTAAAAAAGAACACCTTTTACTCCAGATGTATTAAAGTTGATCCTTTCTCTGTAAATTTGTGTATGTTTATATTGTTGTTTTATCTTTCATTAAAAGATGCAGAATCTCTTTCCTTTGGGAAGTTTGAGATTTTAATATTGAATCTGAAGATTAGTCAAGAGCAAAATCATTCCTAAAAGTTACCTACCTTGTGCTTTCCAAAAAGTGACATGAAATGGCGTTTTCTTTCTCTCAGTGACACCTAACCAAACACACTTTATTGATAATCATTTACTATTTATTTTCTTTTTATCGAGCTAGTAGCAGTCAGACCTTTCCAGCTTGCTCATCATCACATAAGCAAACCTTTCTTTAAGCTAGACCAGGTCTGTAAGATCGCAGCCTATACATTGTGCTCAGTGATTCAGTTGCTGCCCAAGAGCAGATCAAGTGAAGTGCATTTTCTTAGGAATGGCCTTGAACAAATCTAGCTGAAAGCATGAGTGCGTATTTACTAAATAAGATGCTGTTTCTTTCTCCTTGCTGTCATGTGTCAATGCAACATTTTAAGCTGAAAAGGCAGTGGATTGGGAGTGCTGAGAATAGAGTGCAAACATTGGGTAGTAAATATAGGAACTTGCAATTTTAATTCAGGGGCTCAGTTCAAGTGTTCTGCTGTATGTCTAATATTGAGGTTACTCACAAAGACCTACTCATAAGTTTACAAGAGTGTGTAGTTGTTGTCCTTGAGACAACAGATGTGGGGCCTTCTGAAGCTAAATTGAGCCAGAACCAGTAAACCTTTGCTTGGCAGAAGAAAATCAGCACTTCTGACTGATACAGATGACGTAAAGATAGTGGCAGAATCTCTGAGCACAGAAGCAATGGTGTGAGCTAAGTCAAATTGCAGGTACCTCCAGGACATTATAGCATGCTTAGGACACACATGCTGAAAGAGCCTTCTTAGCAGCACACAGGAGACTCAGGACAGCCAGTGCTGGTACCATCTGTGGTACTGACTTTTGTGTGACATTGGCAAACAGGAACCTTGTTTCAAAGGGACTACCAAACCTGCAAATGCCCCCCACCCCAATTCCTGACACAAAGTGGGATGGTCATAGACACAATCAGGCAGTACATTTGAATACATCAGTGCTGGAGTCATCTCAATTAACACCAGATGCCTACCTGCGTTGCTGCCACTGGGAAAAGGGCTGCTGAGCTGCCGTAACCCTGACTGCAGCATCTCTAGAGGGGACCATCTGAACAAACCCAGAACCAAACACATTGTACATCACCATGAACGGCTGCTCCCTTGGTTTTTGTTCAGCTGAATTTTCTGGGGAGGTGGGAATTTTTTGTTCTTTGTTTGCACATGCTGCTATGTTTCTGGTTTCTAACTAGGATAATAATCGCTTTGTTAAGGTGTCACAGTTTCTGTCAGCATGATTCTTCTGAGCTGAATTTTATCACAGAACACTGGAAATACCCATGAGAGCTTGATTTTACCAAGAGCTCCATCTAGGTCAAGTCAAAATATTCACAGTCTAGGGAGGCCAGATGAATTCTAATAAATAGCCACACTGAACCCCAGATCTTAAACTCTGAGATTTAATTTTCCTTAACCATAGCAATGTGAGCTCTGAGGTGTGATCTTGAGTCCAGGAAATCCACAGAAATTTGAGCTCTGTTTCACTTCTCAGTGCCAAATGGAGATATTTATTTCTAAACTCCTGCTGCCACCAATTGCATCAGCTGGTGTATTGCTGCTTTTCCTTAGGATTTAACTAATTAGATACCAGCAGCTGCTTTGAAGAATCATTCCCTTCAAATAACCAATGTTTCAAATTCATGTGTTAGATAATCATTGAACTTTACCCTAAGGATTTTTTTTTTTCTTTATAAAGCACTTTGCAACACAGACCAGCCAATAAAAAGTATTTGTATTCCTGAACCCATTTTGTACTAATTCTAGTTCTTCTTTTGTTTCAATATGTACAAAACCTGTATCGAATGGCTGTCTTTTCCTGTATTTGTGCAGGATCTAACACAATGTCTGTAAAGTAAAAATACATATTACAATAAGAATTTCAAAGTCGGCAGAGAGAAGTATTAAGGTTTCATTTGAACCTTGTTTCAAGTGATGCAACACCACAGTTACCCAAGAGTGAATTTGGCCCAAACAGACCAAAAAAATCTGCTCCACAGCCAGTTGATTTTTAAAGGGTTTGTCTGTGATCATCCCTCCCCTGATCACTGTCATCTGTCAGTGTTGCCACACTGGGAATGGAAGCTCCAAGTAGGCACAAATGTCTCCACAGAGAAAAGATAGATATTTATAGATGTTTGTTTCCAAACGTATATGAAAAGCCACTTCCACAAATTAAGATTAACTCAGGTTATGGCGTATTTATTCTTACTGTGGAAACCACCGAACAGTTGAAGTACACACTAGGCAGTGTTGCATCTTTTAGGAATTTCAGTGAGGTCATGAATCTGCTGAGGAAAAAAAAAAGGACCAAGTCACGTTTCTTTCCTCCTGTGGAAGAGCACCTCCTGGTGCCTCCCAATAAAAGCTGGAAACACCCTTCATTGGGGTAGGTTTATTTTAATATGCTTTAAAGAAATCACTCAACCTGGGAACAGCTGAACATTCACAGATCTTCTGTAAGGTGCAATAAAAAAAAAAAAAAAAAAAAAAAAAAAAAAGGAAGAGAAAAGGCCTTAAATCCTTAAATAACGAAGAGAGAAAGAGCGAAATGCTGAGCTGAAAAAGCGGTGGAGACTGGCCAGAAATTAATGGGCTGAAGGTGAAGACAGAAGAAAGAAATGAGTATTAATTGCATTGACCAGAATGGAACCAGCAAGGGAGGAGAACTCAGGAGCTGAGCAATTCGGCGCAGGACAGGCGGCATGCTGGTGGTGAGATGCCAGTGCTGGGCAGAGTTGGAATCACAGCCCAGAGAAGTCTGACCGGATCATCTGCAGCTGCCCCTTTAAAGCACAACAAAGATATATTTTTTTTTCTTTTTCCTGAAAGAAAACTCTTAATACCAAACATAGGGATTTTTTTTTTTTTCAAATTGCACCCCTAATGTCATTTGAAATAATAAATGCCCAGTAGTCCTCCAAGAAATAACAAATGGGAGCAAGAAAACTAGTTACAGAAAATGAGACAGAAATGTGTTTAGGGTGTTTATTTATTAAAAATATGGAAGAAAGCCAAAGCAGACAACTGAAGTGAGAGAATACTGTTTTCTTTAAGTAACAGTTGGGAATCACCAGCGATTTTTTTTTTTTGTGTGTCTCCCATTTGTTTATCTTTATGCCAAGTGATTAGCAGCAGCTGTTTGAATTTAGATTTAAAAATTACCATATTTTAATTTCCTTTCTAGCTAGAGATAACATGCACAGAACCAACAGCACTGAACTTACTGACTTAAGTGCACAAATAGCTATAGGTACCTGTATAAAATAAGATTTTAATCCCAAAATATTCCAACAAATTACTAACAATTTATTTGTACATATTCTGTGTTCATAATTCATTTAAGCACATTGCTAAGTAGTTCTGAATAATATAAATTTGCCTTTTGATCTGACTAGGCTAGACAGGTTAATGCTTTAATCTCCTGTAAATTGAAGTTATGCTGAAGGAACCCCAGTATCAAAGACATGGAAGGAGAGGACAATCTGAGGCCAGGCTCCCTGTGGTTGTGCTATTCTGGACTGTGGAGTCCTCAAGTGAGGTTTGTACAAATAAATGGGTTTTGTTTGTACAGACATTGGCTTGAGGACTGCAGAGTCTCCCCAGACATTCATTATCTCTGCTACTGCAATTTTTTTTCCCCTAATATATAAACTAAATCTTCTTTGCTTCAATTTATCCCTTTAGCCCTTATCAGGATGCTACATTCACTGTAATAAAATGTCCCCTCCATTTTTGCTCAAATATGTAAATAGCCACTGCAGTGTTACAGTGCCCTTTGGTTTCCTTCCTGGTGTTTTCTGAAGTGAGGGTTGACTCGGCCGCTCTCTTCCAGCTTTTGCACAGGATGGAGCCTGGAGCAGGCTGCAGTGCTCCTGCCCAGGCTTGACTGCTACAATTTCAGTGAAGGTTGTACTTCTGTCTGTAGGCACAATGGCAAGGCTTGCCCTTTTTGTAGTAGAGGGTCACTTCTGAATCATGTCCTGTATATGAGGCACTGTGATATGAGGCACTGTGCTCCTTTGCAATAAAACATAGATGATTGTTCCCCTTGGTGTGCATTTCTGGGTCAGTGAGGTGTCTTTAGCTGTCCATTGACTAGCATCCAGTTTTTCAGACTGTTCTTTTCTTTTACCAAGGTCATTTCTCTCTCTCTCTCTAAAATATAAAAATAAAAAAAAATAAAAAAAATAAAAAAAATCCTAACCTCTGAAATACTTGCAGACCATTTTCCTTCTGGTATCTCTATGTATGGGAGGCGTGAGGAATCTGCTGTCCTGATTCTGTAACACTGATTCATGAATGATAGTGATTATCCTCATCACTATTTGCCATAAGGGATCTGTATGTGCAAATTGTTAAGAGAAATTGTCATGACAATAAACTCTGAGAACCTGCACAAACTCTATATGATAACCCTTATTTACAAGGGTGGACATGGATAGTAAATATCGAACAATATTAAGACACAATTGTTAATGTTACCTTGTTAGTGGCATTTGCACAATTTTTATTATACTTTTTCTTCACTCCCAAAATATATTCTGATGCATTCACCTTCATTGTTTTTTTTTTTTTATATATACATATATTTTTATTTATTTAACTAGATTTTGAAACTTCTCATTAGATTCATCATAGGTGTCACCTTTCAAAACAAGTGCTATTTACCACCCTTGCTATTGACCTTGTGGCTGCTGCTTCTTCTGTGTCACAGAAATGAAGCTTTTCATTATTTTCATTATTCATATAACTCTCCTATCCACTTCTTTATTCCTTTCCACCTTTCCTTTTTGAAAGATGCATGACAAGGGCATTTTTAAAGTAACTTTTCCACCTTTTTGCTGAATGCATAACCTGAAATCTATGACCTTTTTTTTTTTTTTTTTTTTTAGTTCATCTCTTTTTATGCACTGTTCTTAATATGGCTCATCTGTTCTTTTATATTCTCATTCTTCTCTTCCCCTCCCCAGCAGTAACACCTTTTTAGGATTCACAGTCTTTTATGGTTCTTTTCCTTTGTTCCTCTGATCCTCACTCCATTGATCCCTCCTGCATGTTCCTACAGTGACCATGAATACTCTTTGCACTTCCCTCCTCTGTTCTGTCTTTTTTGGACTTTAAAGAAATCACAGGGAAAAAAAATAAGAATAAAAAAAAATAAAGAAAAGGGTGGTCAGCATTTAGGGCCAGGGTCTGATGCAGAACATGCCCCTGACCATGACCTGATCTCCTGGGACCTTCCCTGGTGCATTCCTTTCCTTTTTCTGCCCTGCTCCCACCAGCTCTCCATGATTCTTCAGCCACTGCTGCACCAGACTTTAGGGGATGGCTGTTAGTGGTGTCACTGTGCCTGTTAAAAATGCCCTCCAGGTCTTTCCATAAAGGCAGGCTCCTCTTGCTGGTAACCCCATGATTTGTCTGGCTGCTTGCACAGGAGCATGAACCTGTCAAAACAGGAATGGAGATCTGGACCATCTGACCTTTTCTTCCTTCCCATGTAAACTTAGCTAACGTTGGTAAACAGCCCATAAATGAGATATATGATCGAGGCAGGGGAGGCGTAGGGGCTGACAGGCTGCTGGCATTGAGGGAGAAGGGCCTGGGGTGATGGCCTGGGGAGGATTTTTCTGTGTCTGGTGGGGAGGCCTTGCTGCTGACCTTACAGGAGGTAGGAGAGAGATGTGTAATCCTTAGCCTAGGTTTGCTGGTTAGGTCTGGACAAAAGAAAGCTTGGTTAGTTACTCATGTGGTGAACAGGACAGGGAGCAGGTGCTAAAGTCAATCACTGCAGGCATTGTGATCTAGAATAAACTGGGAGCTCGAATGCCCCTCAGGGCAACAGAGGGGTGGAGGGCCCAAAGGGTGGTACAGAGCATCCCTACCTCTTGTCAAAGTAAGTGTCAGTGGGAGGTAGGAATGAGGGTTGAAGCCCAAGACTAGAAAATGCTTGTAAGTCCTGATCCATACTGGTCTAGGAGGTATCTCCAGTGAAACTAATGAACAGGGGTATGGAAGCTCATGTTGTAGCTGAAATCACAGGTAGTTTTCTGAGGGAGTGCGCGTAAGTGTCAAATTTCATCACTGGATAGCCTTTCTAAAAATGTTCTGGTGTTTTAAAAGGATACAGTAGCAGCAAGTTACACATATAATGCTTACTTAATGATGGAATCGTTTTCCAGAAACTCAGTTTTAGGGAACAGATAAATTTGTAATTGTGAAGTCAGTTTGGGTTGCTTCTTTAGTTCTTTCTCCATCCCACCTGAATTACTTCATGAACCTTGCTGGGACTTGGGCTAAATCTCTTCTCTTGCTTTCCTTCTCAGTTATTTTCCTCATCCTTTTTTGTCTCTGTTCCAAACTCCAGATGTGGGACAGTAACTGCAGCTACTGGTGCATTTGTGTGCAGAAGGATTTTAATGTGTATGTTTATTTTCTTCCTCTAATGGGAACACAGTATCAGAGTTTCATTTTGTTCCAAAGGGCTTCTTCCCAATGCAATTCCTGTCATAGAGACCCACCATGTGATCTATTTTTATTTTTTCTGTGTTCTTGTGTATTTTTAATATTCAGACATTCTACTTGGGAGAAGAAAAAAAAAAAAAAAAAAAAAGGAAAACAGAAACATAACCTGGAAGTTCCATCTGCAAGGAGAGCTGAGCATCTGCTGATCTTCCAGTGCCTCTGTTGGCATCTCCCACTGCTTCTTCCTGCCCCAAACTTCCAACACACTTCCACTGAAATAGAGATGTGACACTTGTGAGACTGACTTCAAGGAGTAATTATGCTTTGCTCAGTAATTACATTGCTTGCTAGCTAGATGTCAGTTGTGTCACCTCTTTGGTACAATCAGGTGATTTTTCTTTTTCTTTCTTTCTTTTCTTTTTCCTTTTGAAAGCTATTTTGGAGAACAACTTTTCCCACTCCCCTCACCCCAGACCATACCACATGCTGGGAGTGCACGTGTGTCTCTAGGAAGCTTTGGAAGGCAGTGGTGAAGACTTTTAATGTTGCCCTTAGATGTCGCATCCTTTTCCAGACCCTGAAAGATCCTGTGCCTGGGTGGAGCTCACTGCTCCTCATTACTGAGGCCTCACAGTCTGCTGGCTGCCGGCGTGTTCTTGTTTGGACAGAGAAAAGCTGTCTGCAGCAGTCAACATCAAACCTAATGCAGAAATGGTTCCTTTTAACAGCTCTCTCTCCTGGATACTGTAACATGCTGTTTATTGGTACTGACATGGCAGCACTGCCACAGCCAGCATATCAGAACCTATCTGCTATGATACAGCCAAAATTTTAATTCCGTTAAGGAAAAAAACTGTAATTTGAATGGCACTACTTACTTTGACTTGTGTAATGTTTTAAAATACAAATTATGTAAGTTTATTGGATGAGACATTTTTGGTATTCAGTATAATCCATCATTTAAGAAATCTAAATAGAGCATAAAATCAAAAACAAAAGAAGCAAGATAAGTCAAAACAATTTTCTTTACCATAGCAAAGCAAATAGTTTGCTGTAGTAAAAGGTGGTGGTATTTATTTTGTGTTTGGGGGTGGGAGGCGGAGGGGGCTTGGTTTGCTTTTTGTCTGGTTGACCAGTTTTAGTTGTTTGTTTTATCCCCAGTTGTTCTGCAGTGACCGTCTCTCCCCTCTTTCTATTTGAACTTATTTTCTGTTCAGAGAACTGCTACTGGTGGAGAAACCAAGTTTATTTTCCTAAGCCCTCAGCTGTGGTGATAAGAACGGCCGTGAGCTTTGCTTTCAGCGTTGGCACGCAGTGCACCCGCCGAGCCAGGTGTCACCGGGTGCCCTCGGCAATGGGTGCTCCCAGTCCTGGGTGCCCACAGCCCTGGGTGCCCTCAGCCCTGGGTGCCCTCACGCTGAGGCCACTCGGGGCCGTCGCAGCCTGCCGTGGGTAGCTCCTGGGACGCGAGTGACACCTCGTGGGGGCGCGCAGCAGCTGCCGTCGGCAGCCCCACCGCAGAGGGCTCCGTGCCCCCACTGCGCTACATGGGCAGCGGCGGGGGAAGGCGCCCCCACGCGTCCCGAGTGGGGCCACGGAGGGGCGTGGGGCAGGAGCAGGGAGAAAGACGGGGACATATCCTGCCCATTCCCTGTGGGAAAGGCATATCAGCTCTGCCTGGCTTCTCCTCGACTTTCTTCCTGCTGGAAGTGCAGGGTACGGGAGAGAAGGAGAAATATTAATCGGTAGGGCTTGCCACGCTCCGCTCACCCTCTGCGCCTCGCTGAGAAGGAGGAGACACCCCGCATCTAGCAGCTGTGCTGGAACCTCCCTGCCTTCCACCTGCGCAGCCGAGTAACATGTGTGCATGCTGATATGATGCACACAAATGCACGGGTTTCATGTGCACAGGTTTCAGGCTCCTTTGACCTCTCTGAAGACCCTAATCTGTGTGTTGGGATTGCTGAGAGACCCGCTCTGTATATTTCAGCAATTTCCATCTAATGTTTCCTTGCATGTCCAATTCCAGCTTTACCTCACTGTGTGAGGCCAACAGGCAGGCCAGGGCTGTACACCCCAAAGTCTTCAGACACTGAACCACTTTTGGGAAGGTTTTCTGTGGAAAATCATGTAAGTGGGCAGATATATTTCAGCTTTGAAACTTGAGGAATAAAAGGAATGTTTTTGTTCCATCACTGACATAGGTAATAGACATCCAATCTTCATTACATAATGTTTAATGAAGAATATATTAGGTACTTATATGTAATATACTTTATGTCTGGACTGGATGCTCTGTAAAGCAATTGTCCTGGCTTTAAGGGATGGAGAGAAGGGTTGTTTTTGGTTGGATATCTAGCACTCCCCTTTGGGATGGTGTCATTTGGTAATCTCTGCCACATGTTCTTATGAGTAGGATGTTTTTGTTTCCTTACTGTGTCTCTCCCCAAGTCCTGCTGGGTAATATTTCAGATGGTCACGGTCAGAAAAAGCGTATGACAACTTCCAGATGTTCAAGTAATGAAAGCGGCCTGCAGATCTAAGAGAACACACCAACAGACAAATGAAGGATAACTTGAAGGGCAGCAGTCTAACTGGGGGGGTCACGTTCCGAGGCAGCGCAGCAGGCTGAAGGATAGCCTTTGAATATCTGGAGGCTTTGCCAAAGTCTGCATCACTTGCTGAAAACAAGACGGCCTGATGATGTGGCTGGGCGGGAGCTTCAAGCCAACTACACAGGCTCCAGTTGCGGTTTTCCAGATCTTGCAGTGGCGCTGGCTTCCCGGGGAGTGGGTCGTGGCTGCGCTGACTGCTGGCTCCTGCCTGTGGGGTGTGGTGGGCCCTGGGGAGTGCCCTGCTACCAGTCACCTCTGCACCGTACCTGGGCCAGGGGCTGTCAGGCCCCAGGGGTGGCTGCACTCACCTCTCGAGCAAGCGGCCTGCCCAACACTGACATGGCCCTGGCTGGGCAGTGCTTGCAGTAGTTTAGATGCCAGTAGTGATTGCACAGCTGGGCTTCAGGAGCTGCCCAGCAGAGGTATTTCCAGCTGGTTGTTACTGGT
Source organism: Heteronetta atricapilla (assembly GCA_011075105.1). Lineage (NCBI taxonomy): Eukaryota > Metazoa > Chordata > Aves > Anseriformes > Anatidae > Heteronetta > Heteronetta atricapilla. The sequence goes on from CM021733.1 coordinate 37,777,152, forward strand.
CCATCCTCCCGGCTTTATAGGAATGGACGTGTCAATTGAAAATACATGGTGGGACACAATATTCCTCTGTGGTAATGTAGACATTTATCATTAAACAACAACAACAAAAAAGCTGCTTGTATTATTATATAAACCACTGTGAGCCCAATGCTTGTGGAGGTGAATGAAACAGTGAGGTGGCATGATGCAGCGTGCATGGAGCAACACTCAGGCAGGGTATTTTTGTTGCTGGTCTCAGCGGAGATAACACTCCTACTCCATGGGATCCTACAGCAAGACTGCTGGAGCCTTTGCATACACAAGCATTTTGTGTGGCAGTACCTCCGCTGTGGATGGCACATCCATTGAAACAAATGTGCTCTACATCTGCCTGCTGTGTGTAAAACCAGCAGAGCACCACTGGAAAACTGGTTTTCAAAGTCATGTGAAGCACTGGTAGGGGGCAAGCATTATTATTATTATTATTACTATTAATTACTGCTACTACTACTGATACTGCTACTACTAGTGGACATGGTTTAGAGATGGGAGGTCAGGTTGATGGTTGGACTTGATGATCTTGAAGGTCTTTTCCAAACTAGATGATTCGATGATTCTACTGCTGCTACTACTACTACCAGTAATTTGTGTGGAAATATTGCTGGATGAAAACCTGTCAGCTGCTGATGAAGAAAATGTAGATTTGATCACTTCCAAGGAATAGCTGGATTTCTGAAAGTTGCTGTGACTTCTGCAGGCCATTTAGTCACAGAGCTGATGCTTTTGAAGCATTATTGTTTGGGAGACTGCTACCAAATGTTCTTTCCCCTTAGCATCAATATATATATGGATATAAAAATTACATACATTTTATATAAAATTTTATGCAATCCTACATAGTTTTTTACTACTTGGAAACTAATGCTAAAAAACTGAGATCCATGCTAGGAAAAAAACCAACAACAATTTTGTGAGTTTGTCTATCAGCAAAGGTGTCTCCTTATTGCATTCTCCAAGAAGTTGGAGAATTTCTGGCAAGATTATTTTTATTTATTTTTTTTCATTCTAAGAATTGACTGTGTACCTACACAGAGGGCAAAAGAACAATATTTTGCTCACCTGACACATTGGACAATGTTGTCTGTGTTCATGGACTGGGAGCCTGAACCTGAGAACTACTCTGATAGTGGTGTAGTGGCTTTAGAGGAGGCTCTTCATGGCAGAGGTAAACAGCCTGGAAAGCATCTGTAGACCCAAAAGTGAGGCTGCCATTCACAAGGACACCAGTACCTGGATATACTGCTAGAAGGTGTTGGCCATGAAAAATTGGATCTGGGCTGTACAATGGAAATCTATTGAGATGAGTGATCTCCATCCTAATTCATGTCTGACAAGGCAAGGATAAAAAGGTCTTTTTATGTTGGAAACCATGAAAATTTTTGGAGGCCTATGTTCTACTAGTTGGAGCATCAACAGCATATGTCTCCACAATTTATAATGTGGTTGTCAAGACTACCAGCTCTTTTCACACATCCAGAGAAAAAGTTGCAATTACCTAAGTATGGCAAAATAGAAATAGAAACCATTCCCTGCACTGGAAGCTGACTTGGGAAGGACAGATCATCTATGGGGACAGGATAAAGAAAATATACTGTCTCAGAAACCAGAAAACCATGGGAGAAAAAACAATCAGCATTTGTCAGACATCTACCCACCTCTCTGCTATCTGCCTATTTGTGTGTTTTTATTTAAGAAAAGGAGCTCTTCCAATTCATTTATTTATTTCTTTATTTATAGGAATTAAAAATCAAAGAAGTTCCAAGGTTCCTCTGCCATTGTGACAAACACTGAAATTCATTACGCACAAATGCATAGGCATGCTCCTTGTAAGCTGGTTGTTCCACTCACATGCTTGGTGTATTTCATACCACATGCCTGGTCTTCAGTCAAGGCTCCATAGTTTCGAAAGAATTGTAGTTCATTCTTCAGAAGATGTGTCAGTCTCTGTTATGGATTAAGAAGACAAAATATGTCTTCCACATTTACTCTCCCAGCAAGGGATGATTTTTGGAGGATTTGCTAGTCACATAATTCCAGTCACATTTCTTAACGTCTGGATTTCTTTGTGGTTAAACCTAGACTCTGTCCTTCTTGGATTTTGCAAGGCTTGCTGGGGATACATTTACCTGTGCAGTGTTTACCATTTAATTGTCATAATTAATATTTACCCACTGCACTCAGTGTTTTCTACTAAAATCATTTTGTCAGGTTTAAAATTGCAAATTAAAATATTCTTACAGTGGGAGTACCCTATATACAATTTTTGCAATAAAAATTCTCCAAATGTTTCCAATTTGATTGGAATTTACAATGAAAGATAAACCTTTCCTGTTAGTAATACCTAGATGTGATCTTCCTGAAGCTTCAGATATGAATAATCTCTCTCTGAATTTTGCAGATATTTTAATTTCCCACCCTACCCTGTGGCTCCAGTAACTATTAAAAAAATCAATATCCAGTATTATCTCTTCTTCTAAGTTGTTTTTCCAGTTTTCTTTCAATTCCATTATTTATTTGCAGCTTTAGCTCCATTTTTCCCCTTTTCCTTGGGGCCTTGGAAAGTTTTCTCTTCTTCCCTTTCTCTGCCTCCTCTTCTTATTCAGAGTCTCTAGTCTCTCACATATTTTAATAACAATAATTCTGATCTGCTTACTTCAGATCTCAGCCAAATCCTGGTAAAGTCAATGGAAAGGTTTTCCCTGGAATTTTAGACGTTTCCTCTGACTCCTTCTGTTGCATTTTTTCTTTCCTCTTTATTCTTATTGCTGCCTAGCTGGCTGATTAAAAAACAAAACAAAACAAAACAAAACAAACAAACAAACAAAAAAAAAACCAGTACAACTTGTCCTCAGTTGACTAAATTGGTAAATAATGGATAAATATAGCTTTGACTGAGAACAGCTTTCTGGCAAAGATGGAGTACAGAACTAAAGAAGAATTTTTCTCACCTTGAGTCATGAGATCTGGTTGGTTAGATTAAAACCATTTACTTAATTTGTCTGTACAGCACACAAAAATCATAGATGCCCTTGTACTGATACTTTGTGCTACTCACGCTACAGTAGTTACAGCACCTGGGTAGTAATTTTATTCTGTGAAACAGAAACAGCCTTGGTTTATTTCTTTCTTTGTATCAAAAGTAGCACAAATCACATTTATATATTTAACCAAAGCATCTCAGGTTTATTTTTCCCAGTTCTTTTATTATTATTATTATTATTATTATTATTATTATTATTATTCACCATCTGGAAAGGAAGTGTAGTTCTGTTGTAAGCTTCAATCTTCAACACATAACAATCATATTATGAATTCCTCAGTGTCCTAAGGCTGGGTACCTACCTCTGTAACTCAGTCCTGCTGTGACAGTACTGTCTTTGTATCAAAATGTACTTACTCAGCTCACAAAAGGGACGTTGCTATGTTTGTTGGGGTGAAACTTTGCATATTGTCTAAAAAGAATACAGAAGACTTTTATAAATGTATTCTATGCATCTATTCACACAGAGTGACTAGTAGTAAAAGTATTATAGTGTTCTCAAAATGCATAGTAAAAGTAAAAGCCTAATGTGCAACAGTAATATGTCATTGTATTTTGAATTTTTACTGTAATAAATTATAGCAATAGTTCATACAACCCAGCAATTATCTCAGATTCTCTCTCTGCAGTATCACAAAAACAATCTGAGTCATCCTGCCTTGATTCATGTTCAGTTCCTGTTTTGGAAGGCTTCCCTCACCATCATACGGGCTGGTAACATTATTTTTGTGTGAAAGCTTAGATTCTGTACAACAGCTCCACAGTCTATGGCAGATTCTTCAGCATGAATCACGGAAAATATGCATCCCTGGTTATTTGTAGATTGTTATTTTTGCAGAAATTAATCTTGAAGAAAAGCCATGGCTTATTTTGTTCTTTTTTTTTTTTTTTTTTTTTTTTTTCTATGTGATAAATGTGGCTTTTTGGCAGACTGATGCGAATTGTTTGATGGACACTTATCAAACATATCAAAAATGCTCAGCATTTGAAAAAGGGAAAAAAAAGAGTTGAAACGTAGAGTCAAGACTGAGTACCAGTTTCAGAAAGAAATAAAATGAATTTGCCTTCATGAGTAAAGCCAAGCACCAGAGAGTTGTTTCCCTTGTTCTTCCAGGGTCCCCTGCACAATCTGTCATTAAATTCTCATGAAACTTTTATTTATCTTTGTTGTGGCTTTAATTTTACCTATGTACAATCTATTATTTATTATTTCAATTAGTACATTGAGGATATATTTCAATTAGTACATGGAGCTCATTAATTAATAGATGTCTTTTTCACCCTCTGCTGAAAAAAAATACAGGATAGAGAAAGTGATTTTTGCTTGCCAAGATTCCTTTCATCACTTGAGAGAGACATCTCTGAGGTGAAAATTCAGCACAGTAACTCTGGATAATACCTTAGACATGAAGTGAATAATAATGTGTGGCTTCAGGGAAATGAAGCTACACAGAATAATGATGTTACAAACTAATGTTTCTGCAGTGGAACAGTCCAGCAGGGAGCAGCTTTGTTTCTGGTACTATTCTGCAAAAATATGGTACTAGTTTTATTAGTAGTAACAGTAGTATTATTAACTCTGGCAAGAGAATAAAACCATCACTAAAAACATTAGCATATGTTACAAAAATTAGGGTTAACATATGTAATGAGGATTAAAAGATCTCTAGAAGAGAAAATCTGAAGCATTTGATGGCAGATGAATGAAAACCAGTCATTTTTACATGCTGGAAAAGATGAGATGAGGCATAGGGAGACACGGAGTACAGGCTATTTTTGCTGGTGGGACCACTCTCCACCAGGGACTGGAGAGATTAACAGGACATGTAGACTTATGTCCAGATCATTGTCTGGACATAAATTCCAAGAGTAAAACTGGTCCCAAACTGCTGTGATTCCTGGGAATATATACTTTTGACTTGTTTCATCAATATGTGTGTTGAGCTCTGAAGCATTCTGTTTGCTTCAGGCACTGCTACAATCTGTCTGAAAAGTGAAGAGGGTGCAGGCAACAGCTCTAAGAGCAACTAAAAGACTGGAAAATACGTTGTAGTTGAAGCTTCAGGAACCCAGTCCTCTAAGCTTAACAACAACAACAACAAAAAGAAAAGAAAAGAAAAGAAAAGAAAAGAAAAGAAAAGAAAAGAA
>CM021733.1:37782388-37824936 GCA_011075105.1 Heteronetta atricapilla
GAAAAGAAAAGAAAAGAAAAGAAAAGAAAAGAAAAGAAAAGAAAAGAGGGGTAAAGGGTTACTGATCCCAGGCGGTAAGTACTTCCAGACTAATGCTCTACCAATCTAGCAAATAAAGATATGAAAAGATCTGATGGCCAGGGTTGGACAAATTCACAGGAGGAAATGGCTACACATTTCATCAGAGAAATACTCAGTTATTGGCATGAATTGCAATAGGCTATTGTGGCTTTTCTAACATTAGTAATTTTTAAATCGAGAATAGATGTTGTTGGCTTGTTTTTTTTTATTTTTTAATCTAAAAGATGTACTCAAGTTTAAACTGGATCTAATTCAAGGATGTTCTGTGTCCGAAATGGTGTGGTTAGGTGACCACATGGCAACTTCTGGTTTTATAATCTGAAAATCTTTACTCTGACAAATAAGGCTCGAGGAGCTTTTACTGTGGTTGGGACTTTGCAGTCACTGATGCTCGTGTTTACAGGACTCAGCGCTCACCTTTGCTCCTTCTTCTGATCCAGCTTAGCACTGACTGGTAACTGCTGCAGAGCTGCACTGGGCAGATCTCTCCTGCCTAGGTCAAGGATGCTCCTTTTTCACTTATTTCTCTCCTCCCAGGCTGGAACCCCACATTCATTTTTCCGAGGAGCCAGGAGCCACATTGAACCGGGGAACTTCTGTAGCGCTTTGAGAGTAACCATTCATAAAGACTTTACAGCTCTGAACTACAGCACGCACAAAGAACATTTTTTTTCTAGTGAGTACAAAATGCTTCAATAAGCTCTGCTCAGGTGAAACCTCTATTAGCACTGAACAGTATTGAAGCTTTTTATGTTAGCCACTAAGGATTTGACTAGTAGATAATTGTGATTATGTGTTCTCCTCAGAACAACCTGCACTATATCAGAAGAAAATCAAGCTTCAATCAAGCTGCTCAGAGATTATGAAATACTCAGATGTAGAATGCCCAGCTTCCCTGTTTTAGCCATAGGGGTACAATGCAAATTACTGCTAAGCAGGCAATAGTCTCAGGATTTATTGCAGTGACTGAACATAGAAATACTGAAAGTTCACAGAAAAGCCTGCTCTTGTGAACTTTCAGCCAGCATTTACAGACTAAGAAGCCATAGGTTATTCATATAATAAATGGATGCATATCTGTCCAAATATTTAATAAAGACAATATATGAGAAGCATGAAACAAGTCATTTTCCTCTGCAGTAAAAATACGTCTCTTCTATTGGATATAGGACAGTGGAAATAGCAGTTTAAACTTTTGAAGCTTTGACATTTGGAAAATGGTATTGTGACATGAATTATACCAAAACTACAGGTCTTAGAATGGGAATTGTCAGTTCAAATGAGAACAAATTTTGATGAATTAAGGACTTAACTGTCCTTAACTAATATGTAAACCGTTTAAATAAGAAATTTGTACTAAAATGTAAATTGAACCATGCAATAAGATCCAGCAAAATCTACTTTTTAATAAATAGTCTTCATCCCCCAGAAGACCTGGGGATATTGTCTTGATGTTAAAAACTACAGTGAAAGATGGTTTGGGAACTGACGTAATGTATGAGTTAGGGATAAGAACAAAAGTTACAGCTCCATTTCCACAAGCACAGCTTTACATGTAAAGCCATCAGCTCCTGTCGGTGGGTACCCTGATAAGTGACTGCCCTGTAACAGTTATTTGAGATGAGGAGCCCTGTTCACTGGGTGTCTGACTGGTCTGTGAAAGGAAAGAGAATGCAAACTGGGAGTACTGTGGTGGGCAAATGAACTACTGATGTCTTTTCCAAATCAATCATTAGAATGCTGTCTTTGCAAACTTTTCTTGCAGTCCTCACAAAACAAGGAAATATCTCTGAGGATACATAGGGGAAACTCACATCTTGAAGTCTATGCAAATGACACTATTGATTTTAAAAGGTCAGATCAGCTGTTTTTGGTTGCTTTCACTGTTGGAGTATGCCTGGTCTGAAAAGGCGAATGGCTATTTGGCCCACAGTTGCCATATAACCTGCAACGGCTTGCTCCACTTGTGTGCTCTCTCTCTCTCTCTCTCCTAAAGTATCAAGAAAGGAAACATGAATGTTCCCAAGTAAATAACATGAAGTATACGGTTTTATTTCCTGGACAGTCCCAATAGACTTGAACATGACCTCCAGCTCCAGGCCTACATTTACAGACATGCTGTGAGCATAAATATCTCCAATCTGGTGAGATGAATTGAAAATATTATTTCCTCCCCATACAGTCATGCCAGTTGCAACTGAAATACGTTGATGAGGTTTTCTATTTGTAGATAGAATACCTCCACGTATTTGCATATCCAATCTTTTTAATTATTGCCAATTCACTTCCATTTTACATCACACTAAATGCTTACACTAGCTGTTGATATTTGAACTCAACAACAACAGATGGAAGGGAAGTAAGGAAAAGGGAGAGACTTTAAAATAGGTTCTGGGTGAATTTGTAGCAATTATAAGGTTGGCTCCCAGAGTCTGGATCTACTGAATCTTTGGCAGCACACTCTCAGTCTCAAAGCTGAAGTAGTGGTTACACATTAACCCTGGAGTTGCCAATGCAGTTACGAGGACTGGAGTCCATTCTCTCCCACTGACACTAACTGCATCTGCAGCAAGAGGTTTGCCTCTTTGTAAGCACAAATCTGCTCATTTAACTTGCTTAATTCTTTCCACACAAGCACAGACACGCACACCCAAACCAATACTTTTTAACTCTAGCTCTTTCATCCTGAAACAATGCAAAGGTGCACATGCGTCTTGCTGTCAAAGGATTCCTGAAGGCTTGCACTTTGGGAAGAGGTAAGTGATGGAGAAGATGGACCTGCAAAGGTGAGAAGAAGCATTCCTCCAAGTTAGAAGTTGCAGCACATCTCTGGTCAAAATCAAAAGTAACAGCTTCATTTATTGGAAAAAAAAAATAATAATAATAATATCAGGCAAGGAGATGCCACAACCAGCTGCAAGCTGCAGATTTTATTCTGCAGGGCTGTTAGAATAGCAGAAGGCTAAGCAGCTGATGGAAAACAAGTCTGTCAACAGTTTGGTGTTGACAATCCATTCCCATGCTGTCATGTGCTACAGCTATCTTCTTTACATTCCTACACAAATTTTCAAACAATTAAAGGAAGTGGTAAATACTTTCAAATTTGATTGAACGATGATGACGTTGAGTTTTGTGGCTGCGGTCATGTGTCAAGAGATTATTTGTGCTGGCATAGTGAGTTCAACACAAATGTACATACTTGAATGTCAAAAAATTCACTGAAAGAGAGGCCAGTAAACTATTATTTTCCCTAAGCACCAGTTCCCTTTAGATGTAATCATAGTAACAGTGGTCACATTTGTGCTAACACTGGCCAGTAAGGGCTGAAATCTTGGCCCTGTTGAAAACTTTCATAAAGTTTTGGCTGAAAAGAGAAAATAGGTTTTCATGTAAAAGTAAAAAGTCAGATGGAAAATAGAGGTTTTTTTTAATGGTAAACTTTTGTGCTTTGCAACATCCTGGGTGTTAATACCCTTAAGTTTACAGAAGTTCAAGTTTGTTTGTGCTAAAATGAAACAAAACAAAAAAGAGTTCACTCCTCTAGCCTCATTTCTACCTGTTTGTTCAAAACAGTAAACCTGGAAGGAATATGTTTCAATGCAAATGTTGTCAAATTCACTGCCAGCTTGGTATCAGAATGATGATGCCAACTAGGTATTAGGATGATGATATACCAATTGAATTCCTACAGGTGGATTCAGGGATTTTGCTCACATTCTGAAAAGCATCATGCTGAAGTTCCAGTCTGCAGCCCCAGACAATCTTTAGAGAAAATTTGTTCTTCAGACAGAAAGCTTGGTCTGTCTGATTTGCTAGATCAGCAGGTCTGACATAGCAAATGCCTGCTGTAATCAAAGGAAGCCATTCCATTGATGTTAATCAACTTTGGAAACCAGCTCTGTAAAACAAATAGCTGTAAGACCAACTATCTAAGCCATGAAAAACACAGAAAATGCATCAGGTCCTTGATCTGTGAGCCACGTGAGACTTCTGAGTAAATATGTCTAAAACTTCACTCGATCATAAAGAAATAAAATTAACTGAACTAAGAAGCATGCTTCATCAGTTTGGTGAACATAGGAATCACTGTTAGCTCACTGTAAAAAGATTAAAAAATGCTGCCAGATAGTATATATTAAATGGGATTATTTTGATACAGGGTCTTTCCTTATTTTCATTTAGGAATAGTCTTTATTTATTCATGATGATTTCTTTGTAGCTGCTTATAGATGCATTGAAAAATATGAGAAAAGTCAAAAGCAGCAGAAAACAGCAGATGGCAGCATCAGGCTGCCTTATCTGGGCTATTAAAGCAAACGGAAAAATATGAACCTAGCTGAACAAAAGTTTCTTAGAGTTTGTTTGATTTCAGATTTTTATTATTATTATTTCTGTATTTTTTTTTCTACTCAGTATTGTAAAAATCACATCAGAGGAAGAAAATTGTTGTCAGGTCATCCTGTTTTGATTTAGTAGAAGATAGTAAGACCTGATGTGACCTGCTGAAAAGATGACATGAGGTTATGGCCTAGCCTACCAGCGCTTCACGTCGTATTAAACACTCCACAGGGGCAACATCTGGAGGGTTAAACAACTGCTGGGTAATGCAATTTTAAATACCACTTCATCAAAGTAATAGACTCCACAGGACCCTCTTGGGATCTGTAAACTGATGTGTTCCAGGCTTTGTGTGCTGCAGCCCTTTTGTGTAACACATTAAGGAGTCTGATAGCTCTGACTATTGCATAGGGATATAACTGAGGTCTGAAAATTCATCTACAGCACACCACCTTGCTATGAGATCAAACTCAAAGCCTTAAAGTTTTTTTGTTGTTGTTGTTGTTCTTTGTTTTAGTTTTGTTTTGTTTTGCTTTTATTCAAAGCTTGATAGTTTGTATAGCCAAAATTCTTGTTAGTCAAGGAGAAGGAGAAGTTTTTAGAACAGGAGTTTTGCTCCTGAGTGTGTTTTAACAGCAGTGTATGAGCTTCAAAAAGGGATCAGATCCCATGCTCTCTGTATTCCAGAGTAGTTACAAAAGAGAGAGTAAATCTTTGGTGCTCTCTTCCTAACTAGCCAAGCTTTCAGCCTGAATATCAAGCTGATTCCTTGGGTCCTTACCAGACCTGGCTACTTTTCTGCATTCCTCAAATACAACCTAACCAAAACTCCAGCAATAAGAATCATGAAGAAAATGTTGTCTCTGGTATGGTGGACCATACAGCCATCTCGCTGTAAATCAGTATTCCTGACAGGTAATAGAATGGTGTGTCATTTTCTGAATTAACCATTTCTACTATTTTGGCACTTCAAAACAACAATTAAGAGAAGTCACATCAAATAATTAATTCATTTAAGAAAGGACAACCCAAGAACTTTTCTTATTGTCTGCTAACACAACTTTCACTTTCTGAATGCGAAACCAGCAAAAGAGTTAGTCCACACAGATCCCTGCATCTGGGCAGGCAGAATTTGGTAATTATCACCAACTGATCTTCCTCAATACCAGAAATATGTGGAAGAACACTTGGTAGCTCCTTTCCAGTGAGAAATATTAAATATTTTTAAGGGTAAGTTTTGCAGCTGAAATGAGTTAGCAGTGTTCGGCTGAGGTCAATGGAAAGACTTCCACAGTTGTTCCAAGTGAGTATCTGGCCCCCATTGCATTCCTTGCTCACAGATTTTTCTCTCTGCTTTACTGTACCCATTTCAGATCAAAGGGCAGTGGAAAATTTCTTAATTACCTAACACAGTTTCTGCTCAGAAATGTCTCTGGATAAGTTTTTGTGTGATGCCTTTCAAAGATGGATGATGACAGAAGTCACAGGCAGAAGGAGGAAGCCTGAAGGTGGCTTTAAACCACCACTACATTTATTAGTCTTACTGGGTACTTGTAAATTCTGAGAGCTTATGGAGAGCCCAGAGTAAAGCATTGTTATACCTCTGCTTCCTATCCATATAAAACACCAGCCAGTCTTCGGCTACCTTTGTGACAGAAAGCACAGACACGAATCGTTCCTAAAGTGCATGTTGCAGCCTCACATTGGCATCGCCATGCCATTCCTGCTCAAAATGTTTATATTGGGCAGTAGTATTCACAGCCAATCATATTAGGTAAGCTAGTCTTTCTACATTAAATTTTATTATAATATTAATGAATTATAACATTTATGAACTTATATATGAAAGATGATTCCCTCCCCCTCAGCCCCAACTAGTTTGTGTCCTACATGTCAAAAATAAACATATTAAGACTACAGGTATATTGGCTACTGTAATTGACATACTGGAATTAATTTCAATTCCTTGTTACTGCTGAGCAGACCATGGCTGCCCTCCATCTGTGTAGAGGTCTTCATAAGAAAATGGGGAGCAGTAGGGAAACAGCATGGATTCTCCAAAGAATGCATTAGTTTATTTATTTATTTCAAATATCTTTCATGTCTTAGCTTTGTGCATCTTTTCCAAGAAGCAAATGCTTCACAGATGGAAAGAAGCAATTTTCAGTTGTAAAAATTCTAAACAGTTCAGGTGAAATGAAAAACAGAATCTCCTGGACACAAGCCAATTTTTATTTTTTTTTTCCCCAGCCTCACTTTGACTGTGAAAATATTCACCCACCTCTAGAATTTATGACATGAGAAATGCCCTGCCTGGGTCCTAATCCATGTCTGAGGTATGACTGCCAGGTAGATGAGAAAGGAAGGCTCCTATTTCCACAGACACTACACATCTGCTCCGATTTTCTGCAGGGTAGATCTACAGTGACCCTACAAAAAAAAAAAAAAAATAAAGTATCACATAAACCAAGCTTGTATTGGTATAGCTCTTTTTCTGGAGGAATGTCTGCTATGTTTTTATCAGGCAAAGACACTAATTTGTCCACTGCTACTCTGTTTTCTATCAATTCTTATGGCTAGGTAGTGAAATTAGGAAAAAAAATCATTGGTGATTTGTGAGAAAGAGCAATGAGCTTATTTTTATATGCCTCCTGCTGATAAAACCTTTTAGGATTTACTGCAGATCAAATTAGCAGGAGCATTCATAATTACCCTGAGAACTTTAGGATACCACACGCTGTCTATGAGGCACTTAAATCTCACACACACACACACACCCCTGCAAGGAGCTTAACTCATCATTCAGGACATCCACATTGGAGCCAGACACCCATAGGCAGACACTTACACATCTATGACCTGCTGTGTGTGGAGTGAAGCCCAGCAGCAGCCAAAACATTTCCTTGCTCTGTAGGTAGAGAAAATAAAATATAATATAATAATAATAATAATAAACATAGGGGACCAGAGATATTTCTGGATAATAGGGAGTATTGGCTCACTGGGCTCTAAGTAGACACTCTGAATCATAGACTGAATGTAGTATGGAAGAAAGCCCGTAATTATTAGTGTCGCCAGGAATGCAGCTTGGGAACACATGAATGAATATACAATATTCAGTCGTTTGCTCACTTTGGATGTTGCAATGGTATTACAATGTGTATTTGAAAGGCATGTCATGCAGATCTCTAAAGAAAGAGAGAAAAGCATTCACAGTGGGTGCCGAGTCAGAATCTAAATGCATAATCCAAAGTTATTTCCTATAAAGTCTAGCACATTCTCTGAAAAATGTTGAGTCGCGCCGGAAATGTCTGGTTACTTGTGTAAGAGTTTGCAAGATATACAAACTCATCAGGCTCTGACTCCTAAGTCTTATGACAATAATGCATTTTCTTCCAGACTTGTTCAATTGCATATCTGATACACATAATGCTCAGCCAAAATGACTTGTTAGTGATTTATTTTGAATATCCAGCCTTTACCATATGACATCACCTCCTTAACTTGATGAAAAAAAGGTTTAGACTAAATTCTTCCCATTAAAAATAATAGGGCAGTGGTTTTTTGATGCCAATATTTACTGATATCAAAGCAAAATATTGTCTTGGTTATTTGTCTTAATTTAGCCCAAACAGTACACAAAGCACAGTGTACAAAAACAATGTGTTCTTTCTTCTAAACCAGATCATCACTTACTAATTACTATATGATTTAAATGAAAACAGAGACATGATTCAGTGATGCTTTATAGAAATTATCTCAATATATTTAGAGTTTTTTGTTATTCTGATTGATAAAGAGGTCATATAAGATACATTCCTACAGCGGCTTTCATCCAAAATCTCAGGAAGACTGCTTTTCAATTATCTGTTATAAAAAATACAGCAGAATGAGACCCGGATTCTTTGCTAAGATATCTAGCAAACATCTACATTATTATGTAAATGTATATTTATAATAATATATATATTGTGTATGTGTGTGTGTGTATGCACACAAATACACACACATAAACAGTTTTCAAAGTTTAATTAAAGCTTACAGAACCCATTGGTGTTTGCACAGACCATTTAATACATATAAATCCAAAACAAATCCCAAACCTTTATCACAGAATATTAATGTCAGAACTGAAATGCCCAAAATGGATCCTTTGCTTCTGAATGCTGATTTGGACAGAGATGTAACTGTGGTTTCCATCTCATTTGGAAACTCACATGGAAACTCCAGGGTTATACGCTCAGGTAAATTATCAGAGAAAAAGTAATAGAGAGCCAGGACTACTGCATGAATACCTAGAAGAACTAGTCTGTTTTCAGCATATGAAACAAGATTTGATCCAAAAATGTTGACTAGGACTTTAGGACACAAGTGACTATGAATGAATCTGTCTCTACACCATTCACTTTTTATTGCCCAAGAAATCTTTAGCAGAAGCTAAGAATGCCTCTCCCTCAAGCCATGCTGACATAACACACCTTGTTTACATGTATCCCATGGACCTTTGCTTCCATCCACATCAGGCACAGTCTCCTCCTGCCTTCTTTCTGACACTTCCTGTATGGGGCTTCATTACCAAGGGCTCTGTGGTCTAATGGGAAACATATTGGCAGCAGCAAACACATAAAAGCCAATTCATTGACTTCTTTTGCACTTCACTAACTGTAAGCATGCCCAAACAATGCCAAGCACATCAAACATGGGCTTTTAGCTATACTGCATGCTTTGCATCTTCTGAGCGGAAGGAGCAAAGAGAATTTTGGTCTGATTACCACTAGGTGGAGCAAAGCCAAAATAGGAGATTTTAATAGAATTGTGATGGAAACATATTCATCTCCTATATTTTTTGACCAAATGACTTTGGTCAAATAATTAAACCAGTTTTCAGGTGGTTAAGCTGAAAACCAAGCCAGTCTGGTTCTAAATGGAGTGAAAGAGCTTGTACGCTACACTGATTTGTAACTAGAGTTCACTCAGCAGATTTGTGGCACATGATCTCCCCTTTTTGTATGATGAACTAACATCAAAATTTTAAAAGACTGGTTTCCTTCTTTGTCTTCCAGTACCCAATTCAGATGAGTAAATAAGGAGTCTAAACCATGAAGAGAGCCCCCATGCTGTGACTGTAAAGATGTTTAGGCTCTTTTATTAGGCATCATCTATTGTGGGTCACTAATATTTGACAGTGCTGACATACTCGAAAGAGTTTATTGGCAGTCCATCTTCCATCTTTCTCTTCTGCACTGTTAACTGCCCAAGTAATTGCATACTAATAATATGTGGGGAAAACACTAAATATCAGCTTGGACAGATGCAAATTATCACTTCTACTGTTTTCACAGCACAAGTGATATTTCCAGATGTGTTCAGCATTACCCTAGTTACATTTCCAACCAGGGAATTTTATCTATTATCTTAAGTGACTTCTGAAAATAAGATAACAGTGAAGACTTCTGAAAATCTACTTAATACAGATGTGTTTTCTGAAAAACACCATATAGTTTGAATGGTAAACATATTCACGTAATGTGTATTGAACTGTTCATTTTGTAATTGTTACAACTCTGCATATATATCTGTAACTGTTGAAATCCCTAAAATTCCAAAATTACTCTATGAATGGAATTGATTTGTTCACTAGGCTGTTTCTATTTCAAATCTGAAAAACCTTATCTCCTATTGCTTATTAATTGGCCGGAAAATACACAATTCATTCATATTATTCTTTCAGTCTAAATTATAAGCTAAATTTTACCATTATTCCTTTTGAAGTGGGAACCATTTCTACTTCATAAGCTTTGATGATCTACTAACCAGATGAATGTCTTGTAGTTCTCTGCTACCACTAATACTCTTCCAGATGAGGTTGCATGGATGTTATTTCTTTTCCACCAAGTAAGGCTCCTTTTTACTGTGCTCAGTGATGAAATGATTTAAGACAATAGCTGGTCAAAAGTCCAAATACATCTCATCAAGAACTTTTTAAAAGAAAATGTTGTTGAGGAATGTTTCTGCTTGAAGAAGAATCTTGTATTTTATCCAGGAAGTTTTAAATAGACTCAGGACAAAATAAAAACTTTGAAGCAGAATGATATTTAAAACAATCTGTTACAATTTTTTATTTTTTTTTTTTTTTTTTTTTATTAATAAAAGCAATGAAATGGCCATTTACAACAAAACAAGAAATTATACATTTAATTTATAATAATTGAATTTTTGACTCAAAACACTGTTTTATTTGGGATTTTTAAAACTGATTAGTGTAAATTACAGGTCTTCTGCGCTGCACTGTGTTGCCATTTCAGTATAGACTCCATCCACTCAAAATAAAACCAATGTTTTTACATGCAAGAATACTTCAAGCTCTTCTACACAGCTCCTCATGTCATATGCTTAGCTGTCCATGTTGTGTCTATACAGTTTATAGTTATAATAATTTAATGATCAGAGATGGCTTGTGAGGTCTTGGTTGTGCAAGCAAACCTGAATTTTGCCATCCCAAGGACAGGATGAGATCCAGGCCATTCCTCTCATGGGCAGGAGAGGCAGAGTTGAAAAAGAATATAAGTGGGATGAAAAGCATCAGATGATCAGGCTTGCTGCTGTTCATGCTTCAGGGGAGACAGGGAAACTGTAATTATGTTTCTAACCCAGAATGATGGCAGCTTCCCACATGCTAGCTCATTCTTCAGCAAAACTGTGGAAACATACAGGTTAGCTCTGGAAAACACAGTCTGTGTGTTGCTGTCATTCTCCCCCACTGCCCTCACACCATGGTAGTATCCTGCCAAACCAATTTGCCCAGATTTTGAATAATAATTCATTTACTTAACTCACTTCAAGGGTACTATTCCAGAATTTGCAGGGTATTTAGGTCACATGCAACTTTTCAGCTACCAAACCCTTTAGCAAACAAATTTTCCTTACCAAAGATGTAAGATGGATAGAGTTGGCTTAGCATAACTTTCCAAACAGGAGTTTGACTAGGCTATCCTAGTTTGACATATATATATATATGTTTTATGTTTTTATATGTTTTATATGTTTTGACACAAAATATGAAGAGTTAATTTACCCTTTTCCACTAACACATTTATCATTGTATTAATCTCTTACTTCATATCCTTTCTGGAGTACTGGTTTAACATCTTATGAACATCAGGTACTCGTATCAGTAGCTCTGACAATTAAGACAGAGAAGTACTCTTACACACGTCTTCTAACAATTCCTCATCTTGTTTACTTCACAAGATTGGACACCATTGCAGTAAAGATGTACTACATAGAAGCTGATAATTATTTGGTTCTTTAGTTAAACAGTTTGCATGCAGCCATTAATATCCATATACATTTCTAATCTGAATGGGTGGGGGGGAGATCCATCAATACTACTTAATACTTCTCTGGCCTTTCTCTGGCCTTTTTTTTTTTTTTTTTTTTTTTTTTTTTACTTAATCACGTATCAGGAAGAGACAGAACTTTTGTAGAGCAAATCATTTATTCTGAAGACATGTAAGACTATGACATAAATAATTCACTAGAGATATTTTCTCTTTCTCTACCAATCATAAAAGGGTACCTAGATGACTAACTTAAAGTAGATAACTAAATTTTGTAAAGCTAAATTTAGGTCAGATAAATCCAAACATCTATGTCTCAGCTTTAATATCTAGTAAAAAAAAAAAAAAAAAAAAAAAAAAATCAACTAAAAAGCTCTATACCAGGAAAGCAGTTATACATGTGCTTATGTATTTATACATAAATATTAATCAATCTATCTAAAGCCCCATATAGATACATCTCCTTTATACTCATTTTCTTGAACTATATCTATTGCAAGTTTGGTTTTCTTTGTGTCTCTCCTTCTTGACCTACCCTTCTGTCTCTTCATTATCTGGAAGACATCACTGCCCTCATACTTGGTATGTGGTCAGAGTTTTTTTAACGTATTGAAGAAAAGCATTTGGAAATATCTCGCTCTCTTCATCACATATTGCTTGGCAATATTCTATAGTGCAAAAGTGATTTTAAAATTGGGTTACTTTCTGTTGCTCAGCTTGTGAGCCTCAAGTCTTTATATAATTTTGCAGCTGTGAAATATCATTTCATTCTAAGGGTTGTAAAGAAAATTGTTTCCTTCCCTGTTGTTCAGGCAGGACCACCAAGCAAAGGGGAGAAAGTATCCTACTAGGCACTGTGTTGGCTGTGCCTGAGGTCACAGCAGAGGAAAGTGAGCCGCTGTGATTCATGTAAACACAGCGCTTGTTCAGAACATGTTTTTGTCTAGGAGCATGGGAGCTGATAGTGTGTGCCAGAGGCAGACACAGCTCTGTCAGTTTACCTCATACTTGTGTCCTTGCAGTTCAAATCTGTTATTCAGCCACCCAAGTGCTGGGCCTGTCCTCAGTCAAGAAAGAAAATTATGCCAATGCAAGTGATTTTTTATTTTATTTTATTATTATTTTTTTTTTTTGATATGGAAAAACGTCAGAAGGAGCTAGGATAAGATTAGCAAAACAATTTCCATTGCTGACCAAACACAAATTTAAACCCGGGTCAGTAAAAGTGAAATGTCACTACACCAAGTTATATAGTTTTGACTTCCCAGTTAATCTTTATTTCAAGGTAATGTAATTCAACTGTCAGCTGGAATACTGTGTCCAGCTCCAGTATCCACTCCTTTAAAAGGATTTTGCATTCAGGAAACTGCTTCAGGAATGCTTTGAGAACCCTTTAATCCAACAGACAAAGGCATAGCAAGATCCAGTATCAGAAAGCTGTGTTTTGAAATATTCATGTTAGAAATAAGGGATATTAGAATCACCCAGGCAAGGAGGGACATGTTAGCTTCTTCATCACTTCCATCTTTAGAATCTAGATTGGTTTATCTTGCAAAAAAGATCATCTTCTGCTGAACCAGAACTATGGATTTGAGGCCAGAATTAGTAAGATTCATCAGGTTCCCATTGGGCTTTGTCAAGCTCTGAATAAGTGATAAGTGAGGTAATTTCAAGCATCATGCCTCATGCCTTCTCTTTTTGAGTAGGTACATGAAAATTGGTTCAATAATCTTATACTCAGATGATAACCCAAGACAAGCTGAGCCAAATCTGACAACTGATTATTTTAAACTACATTCTTATATTCTTGTAGTTGGATGATTCTTTAAGTTGCTTCTTCTGATGGTTACATGCTACTGTCCGTGCTACCTAAGAGGACGAGTGGTTTAAAACACCCAACACAAATACAGGCATATTCATATTCAGACTGAAATTTGGCATCCCCTGAGGATAGCTTGAATAAAACATAATTGCTTAATAGGAAATTAATATGAGAAAGTGCATTAAAAACACCAAAATTATTTTAAATCCTAAAATTATTCTCCAAGTATTTTGCTTCAGTACGATGGAAATTCAGAGGGAATTGGCATGATATGCTAGCCATTCCCAATGTCCCTTTCTCTTTTACATGTAATTTTTTCTGGTGGTATGTTGCCCTTCTTATCCATTGCTCTTCCATCTCCTCTTTCAGTGTAAATTTTTAAATGTAAAATTCTTGTATTGTCAGAGCTTCTTCAGATTTTTCCTCATGCCTTTTTCCCTCCCATACTGACCACTCCAGTTCCACGCTACCCCATTCCAACAGTGCCTAGGTTTATAGAAGTGTATTATGTGGGAAAACGAGGAGGCATATGTGCAGGTCACCTTGCTGTAGCTGCTCATCTGCAATGCATTTTTCCACTGCAGAAGGCCAGGGTACCTGAATAAAATATGTAGTACTTTAAGTACATAGTGCTTCATTACATGAAGCAATAAGGTGATTGTCACCCACAGCACCTCAGGAGCAGCAGAAGTTCTAACCCTTATCTCCAAACACTATGCCCTAAAAGTTTGTTTCTGAATTTCCTAATGGTTAGAGAGAATGACACTAAGCCCATCTTCTTATGTAATATTTAAGGAGATAGTGATAGTATTGAAAGCAGACTTGAAGACGTACTCAAGTATTCAGAATTGTGTTTGATGTTGTTGTTGTTTCAGTTCTGTAAATTGGCTTAATATGAGTCAATAGTATGAAGAATACCAGTCCGTTACACACAGCCACTCTCAACAAGAAGAAGACTCATAAGGTGGATATAAAAAAGCACAGATTGAGGACTAGAAGAAAGATAGACTGAGGACTAGAAAAAAAGATAGGGGGATCTTGCCTTCTTGTTTCTAGTATGATTTTAGTGCTCTCGTTTCTTTATCGTGCAAATTTCTTCCTATTCCAATCCAGGCTGATTGTCTTATATAGATAGGTGGATTGTTCATATTCTATATAGCATGGCATGAAAAGAAGAGAGACATATGCACAGCAATATTGTCATTTAAACTTGCTGAAGATGCTCAAGTACTTCGGAGTTGGAGGTATTATAAATAACTGATTGTAAAAATATATATATATATATATATTAAAATATATATATATCAGTCCCTTGGAGAAAGGATGACACTTTTCCAATTGTACTGTCACACACTCATAATACCTACAAATCCCGTAAAAATAATAAATGCTCCTATGCTGCACTCACTGGTATATATTCTGTATGGATGATTCCCTTCTTGTCCCTAAATAATTTAATGTGAATTAAAATATACAGTGTATTTTATTTATTATTGATTTGCAAATGGATTTACCGATGCACTCAGGATTGCATTATGTTTTTATGTGAATCAGTAAGACATCTCATTATCTATAAACTGAGTATTTACTAGCTGTTAGGTATAGCTACCTGAAACACACCACCCTTTGATGTTCAACACTCTGACAATAATCCCACTCCATCACTGGGAAACACCCTAAATAGTTTACTCAAATATTCACAGAATTACAGAACGGTTAAGTTTGGAAGGGACCTCTGCAGGTCATCAGGTCCAATCACCTGCTCACGCAGGAATACCTAGACCATGTCCAGATGACTTTTGAATATCTCCAGGGAGGGAAAATCCACAACCCCTCTAGGAAATCTGTTCAGGTGCTCAAATGAATATATATTATATATATATATAGTAGCAAAAAAGGAAGAAACTGAAGGACAGAAGAAAAAAATGTTACATTACTTAATGGATACATATAGCTCAAAGTTATGCTCTATAATTTAGTCAGAGCTGGGTAGACAATATTATGTGACAGGAGCAAAAAGAAGGAAAAAAATACCATCATTTACATGGAGTTGATGAATGATGTATTAACTGCATAAATTGTATGAAACAGGCCAGGCACATTGACAAAACTGGCAAAAATAATTAAATCTACAGAGTCAAATTACACACTAAAAACAAGCTGGTGCTATTCAAACTGGTACATTTCCATAAATAAATAAATAAATAAATAAATAAATAAATAAATAAAAGTGGAAATATTCCTAGATTCCCAGTAAATCATAGATTCCACTTGTTTGGGCCAAATCTCAGTCTCTTTCTAGTTCATGCAATAGATGTGAATGTTTTCACAGTGATAAAAATTTTGTTGTCATTTGGTTTTCCTGGGCTCTGATCACATCTATTTATTTCCTAGGATTATGATAAATGTGTATTTAAAAATTAATAGCATAAGGGGATGCAGACTGGACAAGAGGCTTCCTGAAGACTGGAATTTCAGGGACAATAATATGTGGCAACTGTTATATTTTGTGCTTTGTCACCTCATTACCTTATCCAGTAGCAGCTTAACATTTCTTCATCACATTTAGCTGCTGTGTTCATAATATCTTTGAAATCTTGAAAGAGGATACTATCCTGTTGTTTAAACCAACAATTTCAGTAAAATGCATGTGTATTTCCCAAAACATCCCCTATCATTATCAAGTGAGATAAATTAAAGTTTAATTAAAATACCTAATGCAATTGCGCCACATGATATTAATATATTTTTCCCTTGTATGCTGTACATATTAAATTGCTATCATATGTATTCCATACTGAACATATCCCTCACAGGATCCTTGTAACTTAAAATCTGCCCTGCTGTCAGAACGAGCAATCCATCATTTTATTTGTTTGTTTGGAGTATCCTCTGCTGCTTTTGGTGCAGAGGGGGAGGACTCAGTTTGCTTTGTGCAACTCAAACATCCCCCACAGTCTGCTCACTCTGTAGTAGCAAGAAAGAAAATGCTCAGATTTGAAGGAGACATGCTCTCAGTCATGGACAGCTGTGGGCTTCCACAAGAGCCATAATGGCCTAAAGTACACAGAGCAAAAGAACTCAAACTTTCTTAATCAAGTGCAACAGTGATGTAGCAGGTTGAGAACTGTCTTTTCCTCTTTTTCACTGCTGTGATGGGAGATCCACGAAGGGCAAGATGGTGTCTTGGGTGAGTTTTTTGTCCTATGGAATGTGCTGCAACTAATTATATTTCTTCCATCTTAATGAAGATTTGCAAGATTTTTCCTCTGAAACACCAGAGAATTGAAACACCTCAGACTAAAGCAAGAAGCCACAGCACTTTATGCAAGGATGCAACATATATATGGCTGGGTTATAGAATACATTTTAAGAGGAAAACTACTAGGAGATTAGCAAATAAGGAGTAGCAAAGAAATGTAACCTATGCATCTGTAGAAAATAATACTCCTGAGATTTTTAAACTTCATATTTTACTTTTTCTTTTTTTCCAGTTGCATGAACTTGTTCTCTTTAGGAGTAGATGGAGACATCACACAAAAAGCAACACTTGTAAGAATCTCACTCAACACATTTTCATGAAAGAAATTAACCAGGGACCTAGTTAATTACTCACAGTTCTTGGAAGAAGCTATATTGGCAGCCTTCCTGGTTCCACACATATTGCCTTTATTAGTCGTTATACAGAAAGTGAATCATACATGACAGAGCTGGTCTGGCTCTAATATTTTGAGGTTATCTGGTCCTATTTAGTGATGTTCCCTAGAGATCCAGATGTCCCCATGGCCCCTTATGACAGCGAAGAAGGAAGAGAACTCATCCCAAATGGATTTCTTTCTGCTGCTTGTCTCAATATCATCTTCCTTGGCTAGGTACTCTCTCCATGCAATTTGAGGATAGAGATGAAGTGGAGTCAGCTGGTCTCATTCATTCATTTCCTCTTGGACTGAGGCAGTTTCATCTACTCTTGAACTATGACAGAATCACAAAAACAGGTTAAAAGGGAAGTGTCTAAGGTCAGTCTACAGATCGGGAGTGACAGACCTCAGCCTGACATTTGTTTGTCCTTGTAATTGTCACTGAAGATAGATCCAAGCAAAAATCCAGATCTATGTCATACACTTTATGAGACAGAAAATATAGGCCTGAGCACTTGTAATGCTCAGGCATACAAGATCAATGCTTTCACTCTAGATGAGCACTTTTCAAAGGGTTGTAGGTGGCTCAGGGTTCTCAAACTATTTCCAAGAATTCATGGGTTTTGTAAAGTGTTCATGACTTAAGAAATCACAGCTTTAAAATTAGCATTGAGAAGGACATTTTGATCTACAGTGTACATATTAAAGGAAAGGAGCAATGAATGTTTACAGACATATTCTGTCTAAAAACAGAATGACAGTACTAATATTTCACATGCCTGTTTCCCTTATTTTTTTCTGTTCTTCACTAGTTACCTATTTTCTTACCATAAAGTCCTTAAAAACAATATGGAAACACATATCATTAAGCCTCCACTGGGGCAAGCAGAAATCATCCCTAGGCTGGAAAAGAATTCTAGTCAATGAGAATTTTATTTCAGGCTCTGTTGGGACTATTTTTATTTGTATTTTTATTTTTTAATTTGGTAAACTGAGTTTGTGAGACTTCTGGAGAGTAGGTGGATTAGTCAGGAACAATCATTTCCTCCAAGAAAAAACACAGAGGAGAGAAGGAAAGGACAGACCACTTCCAAATACCTAAAGCGTAATTTCCTGTGGTGTAGAGGTGGGTTCTGGGTGTCTGGATAGAACTTGGCTCAAATTAAATTGTACTGGGAATGAAGTGAAAGAAGATAAGGGTAGAGAGAGGTTTTAGCTCTATCTTTTCCCTCTAAGGAATACACAGAATAATTTATGTTTGAAGTCAGAGTCAGGAAGACTAAAATAGTTTCATTGATGTCTGCTATGAAATACAAAGATGACATTTTTGACAGGAATAATTTTATTCCTGTTAATGAAGTTCATTATCAGTGGCTGGGTGAAGTACTTACTCATGTCCAGGGATGGGATGTTGCCCAGACTCAGCTACAGACATATTTTAGAATTGTATTCCATAGCAGAGAGAGAGCATGGGAAAAAAAAAAAAAAAAAAAAAAAAAAAAAAATCCAAATTACCACTGTTTAGAGTGCTTTTCTGGCTTGAATCCACAATGTTAGAAAGAGCTCCAAATTAGAAACACACAAACAAACAAACCAAACCAAACCAACAACAACAACAAAAAAGAACAGGTGCACTATGTCCAAAGGCATTTAGGTGCCTAATTGTCTATGCAAACAGTATGAGCTGTTGAAGATCTTGACAAGTGTGATTTATCTTAAGGGGACATGGCATTCTCATGCACTCTGATAGATTCTCCTAAATCTTCACCCAATATTGCTGCTACAACCTCTTACAGAGGTGCTGAATTATCATGCAGATAAGCTATAAGCCAAGCTCTCTGCGTCAGCAATGTGATATCACGCATTATAATTCCCATTTACAAAGGTGGCTTTAAGTAGGTGCTATTAAGCAGCCAGAAGTGGGAATACTTACACATGGTGACTTACACAGCTGGGGTGGGACCAGCCACTGAGACTGACGAAACTCAAGATTAGGAGTCAGTCTCCAAGGACAGACCAGCCCAAGGCTTGTGGTGGTTTGACCGTATTAGGCAACTGAACACCACAACCGCTCTCTCACTCCCCCTCCTCAGATGAGGAGGGGAAGAAGTAAAGGGAAAAAAACAACTCACGGGTTGAGATAAGGATAATTTTAATAAAGAGAGAAATATATTATCAAGGAAATATTATATTAATTAAACAATTATTAACAATATTATTATTATTAACAATATTATTATTAATTAAACAATTCAACTAAAGGGAGGAAGGGAAAAGGGGAAGAGGAAGGGGGAAAGGGAATAACAAAACAAGTAAAGGCTATGTGGAAATGCAGAGGGGAAAAAAAAAAAAAAATTACTCTCTACTTCCCACAAATAAGCGATGCTTGACCACGTCCTTGAAGCAGGGCCTCAATGCACGTAGCCGGTGTTCGGAGAGGAGGACAGACGTTTTCGCAACGAGAGCCCACCCCCCCCCCTCTTCCTCCTTTTCCCACCTTTTATTGCTGAGTGTGACATCATATGGTATGGAATATCCCTTTGGTTGGTTTGGGTCAGCTGCCCTGGTGATGTTTCTCACTTTTTGCCCACCCCCTAGGAGGGCTAGAGAAAGTCCTGATGCTGTGCCAGCACTGCTCAGCAGCAGACACAACACCAGTGTGATACCACTGCTGTTTTAGCTACAAGTGCAGAGCATAGCACTGTATGGGCTGCTGCAGGGAAAGTTACCATCCCAGCTAGACCCAGTACAGGCTCCAGACAGAAAGTATGCTCAGGAAAATAGAGAAATTAAGGCTACCTCAAACCAAAGGGCAAATCAAGAACAAGGTCAGGAAATGAAAGAGCTTGTACTAAAAGACAAAGCTTTGGATAACGATGAGCTAAGTCTACAAAGAAACAAGGCAAATTAATCAAGAGGCAGGAAAAGCATAGAACCAAAGGGGCTGCAAGGTAGTGAAAACAGCTGTTGGGGTTAGCTCCTGAGCCTGAATCCAAAACATACACCAGCCCTAGGGCAGCCAGGCTTCTCAGGAGCCTGATCTTCCAGGAGAGTGACTGAGCCCAGTTCCTGGCTGTGGTGCTTGGCTGCAGGGCCTGAGAGAGGATGACATTCAGAACCCAACACATGTGCTCAGGTTGCCCATTCAGTGCAGGTATGCCAATTTACAAATAGGGAAAATGTGTGTAATGGAATCAACAGACCTCTCTGGTTTCTTCTCTTCCATCTTATGAAACTGTAAATCATATCTTGAGACAGGACTGAGGCTGGGATGTGTGATGGACTGCCACATTTCTCAAGTCTCTTTTGGCCCCAGTGCCGTGCTCTCCATGAGCTCCTGCCAGACATGTTCACAGATCAGGACAATCTCTGCACTCAGGGCTGCAAAGCAGAACAGAGCTGCTATAATGGCAGTGACAGAGATATAGTCCTCACCATGAAGGAGATGGGCACCAGTTGTCTGGGCTTTGTCTCAGCGGGAGACACAAGATATGAACAACAGTCATTCCTGAAGAATGGCCAGATCAGAAGGAGAATGCAGTCATGAAATCTGTAGATTAAAAACAGGTATATGCTTCATCAGTTTCCTGTGGCTGCCTCTGTAATTGCCAAGGGATGTTAAAAGGTTAGTTTGTTCATTTCAGTAGGGCATACAATAGAAGTCAGGCTGTCACACTGTAGGAAAGATGCAGTAATATCAACACAAGTGTGCTTTATAGTGGTGTCGCTAGGGAACTGCTATCTGTAGCATATAGCTGTTGTACTTTTAAAAATCAAAATAAAGCCCACACACTAATTAAAATGTTTTTATGGCATAAAATTTGACTGTACACCAGAGCAGAGAATAAACATGTTATGTAGTTATGTATTTTCCATGTCAGATCAACAACCACTGCAGTTCTCATTAACAAAGTTGTAAAAAAATAAATAAATAAAACAAAAAAAATGTCTCAGTTAGCCCTACTAGTAGATAATGTGGAAGGAATATTCACAAAACCCAAACATTTAATTTAGAAATTAGTCATATAATGATAATATATATATACATATATATATATATATATATTTATGAAGTCAAACTACTTTTAAATCTTTAAATTCCCCACATACTTTCTGGGATTATAGTGACCTGCAGAAGGTCATTATAGTTATATAGGAAAAGATTAAATAAGCACTTAAGCAGACATAAATAAAATGGACAGGTTAAAAGCTATTAAATTGAACAAGACTAGAGGGAAACCTAATCAGTGCTGTAAAGGAATCCAAACTGAATGGGAAGGAAACAAACATGGTGTTGAGAATGGATAACACAAAGTATCAACTCTGGAAGTACAAAACCTTATGAAGTCCCAAGACCATTTCACCACAGAAAGATCTAAGGTCATAAAGAGAACCACAAAGAATTTTTTCCTGTAGCAGCTTCAGAGCTTCCCCCCCACAGAAAAAAAAAAAAAAAAAAAAAAAAAAAAAAAACAGGAGATAAAATTTGCATAGAGATGATGGGATAATACATCTGAAAACCCATAACTGGAAGGAGGCCTACGGCAACAGCCTGCCATGGTGTTTGCTTCAGCAGGTGCTCAGCTGCAGGCCATGTGCCTTACCCTGCCACAGCCAACCGTCCATGAAGGGAGAAAAGGGGAAAGCTGAAAAAAGGGTCTGAAAATGATGTAAGGACTCTTCTCGGGAGAAAGCCAGCCTGAAGGTACGCATCACTTTTTGACTTAGGAAATACTGAAGTAAGATAAGCCAGTCTTTTGGATCAGGAATGTGCAGGAAGAAACATGCCTGCTGCAGAGGTGCCAGTAGAATCATGGGGATGCAGTGGCTGCTGTGGCTGAGCCTGGAGGGCCATGGCTAGCCTGAAGGGCTAGCCATGAGATCACAACTTAGCTTGATCTCTAAGCTAGTGATTTCATTTCTCTCAGGGAAAAATAAATGGGCAATATGTGACTGAAACATAGATAATAATAATGATACAGGAACATTTTTATTTTTTAGTTTTGTGTTCCAGACATATAGATCCACTGAATTCACTGAGGGATGTTTTCATTAATAAAGTTGCTAAAATGAGGGATGATTAGACCTCAAGTATGGATATTTCTAAACATCTCTGTTTTCATATATTCTCAATGTTTCTTTTTTTTTTTCTTTTGCTTGAATAAAAAATAAACAAAATCATTTTGTTAGCTAGCTCTGCATACCCCAAAGAGACAAAAGCATGCACTCTTTATAGAGAGGACAAAATAGCATCTTATTTTATAAAGAAAAAAAAAAAAATCACCAAACAACAACAAAACCAGAATCAATTTGAAATGTTCTGGAGGTTACCATTTAAAAATGTAGAGATGCTGCTGGGATGCAAAGGTATCTCAGCAGCTCCATTCGCATTGTGCTTCAAATGCTACAGTCTGCCAAATCTGGATAAATGTTGACTTTTAATGGCACCTGATGTACCATCAGGCAAACATTTCTTAATTCAACAGCATCAGTCAAATGCAGGTCACTGCATTAATTAAGAGTACATCTGTTATAACTGATCATTTTGTTCTCCCTAATTTTTAATAAGCAATTTTGCCAACATGTTTACTGGAAATATTACAACATCTTCCTGCACTGAGAAAGCCCAAAGGGCCTATTTATCTCATTCTACTGTATTCTTGTTTAAACAGAGGGCCATGCTGAAACCAAAGGATTGCCATTTCCCCAGAAGACAGGTCTAAAATTTGACTTTATACACTAGCACATCTGTGGGAGAGAAATGCCTTTTCCACAGGCCATTGAAGTCATCCCAAGCAAAAGGGGGATACCAACATCAAAGATGCACCGGGAAATGACAGTCACAGTCACTGTGATTTAATAACCCTGGGTTCAGGAAGAGGAGGCTTAGCATCCTGATTCTATTTTCTGTGCATGCCACGGTTTGACGTGGATTTGACCAAGTCAGGGCTAGGAACCCAAACAGCATTAAGAAAAGCCAACTGAACTTAGGCAAAGACCGCTTTGTCCTACCTCAGACTGAGCCCTCAGGTGATCGGGCTCTGCATGCTTTTAATTTTACTCGCTAGGGATATTTAAAAACACGTTCCCAGCACCAGCGAGGCTGGATCTCGAGCATGACACCGAATGTCACAGGCGCTTAGAGGGCAGGTCCTCGGGCCCGAGGGGGAAACGGCGTGCGGGGGACCGCGGGTGCTCTCCCGGGGGAGCCGGGGCGGGCGGTCCCCCGGCGGAGGCACGGCCGGGGGGCTCGGGGGTGGCCAGAGGGCTCGTCGTGCCGGCGGGGCTTGTCTTGCCGGCGGGGCCGCACACAGCCCGGGGGCTGCCAGGGCCGAGCGGAGCGTGTGCGGCCGGCGGCGAGGGGAGGCGGGCGGGGAGCCGGGCGGGCGGGCGGGCGGGCAGGGACGCTGGTGTGAGCTGTTTGGCCACCGGAGCCAATCGCAAGCTGGGGCTTGATCCTCTCCTCGGGCAGTGGCTGAGAGGAGCCAGTGCCGAGCTCCCCCCTCCGCAGCCGGGACCCGGCGAAGCCGCCTCGCTCGCTCCGGGCACCGCGCTCCGACAGCGGGCGCCTATGGGCATCCGCACCGCGCCGGGGCTGCGCACCACCGCCGGCGGGCGACGGCGGCGACCCCGCTGCACGCCGCCTCTGGATCTATAGCCGGCAGGACGGAGCGCGCCGCAGACCCTTCCCCGCCTCGCTGCAGGTACGGGGGGGGGGCGCCGAGCCGGCACCGGCCCGCGGCCGCCCGCCCGCTACCCCCATCTTCCTCTTCCTCCTCTTCCTCGCCCCCTGCCCTCCGACACCCGTCGCGGCGCTGACAGCGCGGCGCCGCCCCCGGGCGCGCTCTCTGCGCGGGCCCCGCCAGGGGCAACGCGGGGCCCCGCGGGCGTCTCCGCACCCAAGGGCGCTGGGGCCGGGTCCCGGCAGCGTCGGGGCTCGGCGGCTTCGCTCCAAGTCACCTGCGGGGCACAAGCCCCCCAGCGTCCCGTCCCCACGCTCCCGAGGGAAAGCAGCAGGAAAATATGAAAAAAGGAAAAAAAAAAAAAATAAGGGGAAAAGCCGCCCACCCCCTCGCGCTTGAAACCTGTGCCCCTTTGTACCGTGCTTTCTTTGCTTTGGGTTAATGATGGGTTGTGATTATGAAAGCCCAGGAGGGATCAGCTCCAAGAGGGAACAGCACTACTTTAAGTCGGGAGCTGGAAATCCATACAAGTGCATACATACGCCACTCGTTCCTCCTGTGAATGACGGTAACGATCCAAACCCACGTCTTGTCTCACAAGGAGCACCCGCCTGACTTTGTGCTGAAGCTAAAGAAATATTTGCACTCTCACAGGTCTTGCAGAATTCGAGCCACAGGTCCTGTAAAAAATTGCACTGGCATTTGGCTGAACAACTCTTATTTTTAGCTCGCTATTGTGAAAGCGGTTATATAACTTTTGGTGGATTTTTGAGGACGAAATTAACAGCTTGTAACAAGTTAAACCTCTTTTTTTTTTTTTTTTGAGAAGGGGGGGCGGGGGGAATCAACTGAATGAAAGCCCAATGACCATCATCAGGTGAACTTGGGTCTTACCACGGCAGTGGCAGACATCCCCTGAGGAAAACCCCCAAGCCAGGAATCCCACAGCCCTCCTGGGAATCACCAAGCAACAGGTGCAAGAAGCGGCAGTGCCCGCGCACGGCCCTAATTAGCAGGCTGCTTATCAGGCTGCTTCAAGGCTGTTTCTTGCTAAAGCAGGCAGAAATCAACATGACTTCAGAGTCCTTACTTCCCGTCAGTGCAGATACAATACAGATACTGTGCTTCCTGAGGGGATTAATTTGTTGCTTGAACTCCAAAAGTATGTGCTGCCTGGTATATTTTGACACAGATGCTTCACTTGCTAACCTTCGTGCATGGTTTCCAGGCTGGCTTTTGCAAATACTGAGGAGAAACAATACTGTTATAAGATTTGGTAGCAGAGCTCTTACAAAATAACTGAACAAAAGCAAGAATTCTGGTTATTACTGGGAATCAGGGTTCAGTCTCAGTACCCAGGCTCAGAGCAAGGGACCTCTCCTTTCTTGCACAGTTCCCATGAACTGCCATTGTCCAAGAAAGGCAGCAAAGTCCTAAATTCTGAAAAACTGTGATTACTGTGAAACTGAAGAGGGCAGACCTATTTGCTAAATGTGTTGTGGAATGAGGGATAGATCTAGCTAGTAGCATTTTGCTTTCTTGCATCTCCTGCCACCCACTGTGCACACAGAACTCTGGTGCTCAGGGGGAAGCACGTCTGGTAACAGAGAGGTTTGCTCAACCTCCCGTGCAGGATGATAAAAGGTGTGAAGGCAGTGAAAAGCATCAGAAGGGGCTCTGAAAGGATGGCACAAAAATAAATGCCATTAACTTTAGATTTTGAGCTGATTGGTTTAGCTGACCTATTTGCTTTTTTTTTTTTTTTTTTTTTTTTTTTTTTTTTTTGTCTTTCACATAGACTGTTGTGAAACATGACTTTCAGTGTGGAATAGAACAAAGGCATAGGAAGTTCAAGAATTGAACTGAGGGGATTTTAGTTTCTTTCCATAGTACCAGGTGAGGGTAAAAAAGTAATCTGAATAGCCAGCTGAAGTATATAGACATATCCAGTCCTGTGGAAACTGATGGGTTTCAGTCATTGTTTGTCAATGTTTATGCAGGTGTAAATCAAGTAGATCTGGGCCATTCCCTTTTGTAATAAATAGTTCAGTCCTTCTGTGATTTTTCATGATAAATTTGGTAACTGGAAAATTCCAACTTATCAGCATCTGATGCTTGAGCTAGAACTGTTTCAATGTTAAGTTTAGTAGCACTACATGTAGAAGTACAAACCCGAGCAGTCAAAGTCACCATGCAGATTTACTGACATATGAAGAGTTTCTTCAAGAGCTGTACAATAAGTTCTTTCACTTCACTCTCACAGATGCTCATGGGTGTGGTTGTGCATTTATATTAGGGTTGTGGTTCATATCAGGAGTGCTCTTTTGACGCCAGTCTTCCAGTTGTTCCCACTTACTGTCCATCTCCGTATACCTCATGGTGGGCCAGCTGGATTCCTTTAGGATGAATCTAAACTGGAAGATGTGCTTGAGTCATTGCTGGAAATTCAGTCCGTGGGACCAGACCAGAGCTAGCTTGAAGTAAAACCCTAGGAAATGCATTTAGCATTGACACAAAGTCTCCCACACATAATTGTTTTGCTCAATATTTCTGCTCCTGTTGGGCTGTGCTGCTTGCTGACATAGATGTAGTCAGTTTGCAGTGCTGATGCACAGCACAGTTTGGAGCAGACACTCGCCATCTTTTCCTGGGGTGTTGGCTGTTCCCTGCTCCTGGCACCGTTGCCTGCAGATGTGTTACCGAGAAGCTCATGCTGGCTCTGTGGGGGAGCACGACCCTGAAACCAACTGTGGCAGCCTTACTTGCATGAACACACACCAAGAACATTTCAGATCTAAAGGATGGATAGGTGGTAGTTGTAACTTTTTGTTTGTATGTTTGTTTGGTTTGTGTGTGTGTGTGTTTTAATAGTCTGGTATGTGATTGCAGACTTTTTTGAGTGAGAACTTCAGATAACATAGCCTTGTGCTTGCCTGGTGAAAATGAACACAGCAGTTGTGCTCAGAAAAAGACAACTGATGCTTCTTTATATCTGCTTCCCTGCCATTGGCCATACTCTGGTGCATGTGAAGGTTTAAAAGTCTGTGTTTATGTTCCTCATTTCATTTGGAAGCAGTGAAAAGTGTTGGCTTGAAATGTAAAAACTGTCATTTAGAAATGCTGCATTATGTTTTGTGAGTGCAGCGTCTTGCCTGACTACGTTTCCTATAACACACCAGAAACATCCCTTTGAAAAAGGTGCAGCCTGTTCTGGCCATTCCTGTGCCCTAGCACATCAAGAGAAAGAGAGTGTGGCCATGCAGTCCAATTGTCCCAGGCAGGTGGGAATATGTGATGCCCAGACAGATGTTCAGAAACATCCATTTACAGCTTCTGATTAAAACATTCTAAAGCATCTTTGTGTGTAGTTTTCACTTTAAAGATGAAAACACTTCTCTGTTTCTTTGGTGACTTGACTGACTTTTTGCACTTTCTTGTTTTTCTT
This sequence comes from Heteronetta atricapilla, assembly GCA_011075105.1. Classification (NCBI taxonomy): domain Eukaryota; kingdom Metazoa; phylum Chordata; class Aves; order Anseriformes; family Anatidae; genus Heteronetta; species Heteronetta atricapilla. Next base: position 37,809,736 of record CM021733.1, read on the forward strand.
TAGTTTGCTACTATTCTGAAAAATATTACAAATATATATACATATGTATATATAAGATTTTGTTAACTATAATCCATTATCTTTTGTATGAAAATATTTCTGACTAGAAAATATATTATTAGAGCTTATTATATTATATATATCATATATATATATATAATATAATATATATTATTAGAGCAGATACTTTTTACTCAATGGCAGAAGATATTTGTCATTCCTGCAAAAATTGGGCTTCTTATTGACACTACAGTTTTATGCACATATTCATGGGGTTCATAATGTAAGTCATGTCTGCATTGTGAATGATATATATATATATCCTCTTTGTTCTGCATCACTGTGACTGCTCCAAACTTCTTTTCAAATGCAGAAAATATTGTGCTATTCAAAACAATATGAATTGAAAAAGAATTTTTTGTTTGTTTTGTGTTGTTTCTCATGACTATATTTCTATTATTAGAGGTTTTCTACTCCAAACCTTATTCCAGTAGAGCTTCTACGGAGGGTGAAGAGTAAATTTTAAGATGAGTTATGGGTTATGCATATGCCACTTTGAAAACATGGTATTTTTTGTTCTCAGTGCATTAAGCTTTTTATGACCTTATATATATATATATGTGATATACATATATATATGTGATATACATATATATATGTGATAAATATATATATATATATATGATTTTTGAAGCCTGCTTCAGAAAGGGAAACAGACCTTAATAATCTTTCTTGCTGTAAAACACAAGGCAATATATCTTTCAATATCCAATGTGATACAATCATGGAAACTTTAGTTGTGAACTGCCCTTTTTCAAAAAAGGGCACAATATAATTGTGAGTATATACACACAATATACACACAATATACTTGTGAGTATAATGATGTTTATCCATGACATTTTGCATATATATATATATATTTTCTGTTATTGTTGTCTTTATAAAGCATATACTAGTTATAGCAACATATTTTAGATTAGTCATAAAATTAAAGGGGATTTACGAAGGTCAGTGTTATAGAGGCTATTCTGCCATGTAGAATTATATTATAAATGTATTTTGTATATAGAAATATGTATGCTACTGTTTTCACTCCAAGATTCCGCATAGAAACAAAAGGGTACATTTTCCCTATTTTGGACCATTTCAAAGTCATTATGGTATAGGAAGTGAGTATTTGAAGAAACTATCGTTTGAAATGAAACTCAGAGGATATTAAAGTTGTGATGCATTCAAATACAAAAAGTCTCATAAAGATTACATTTCTGCCTATTTTGTGTTAAGGAAGTGGGAGAACAAAAATACACTGGGAAAGGAAAATATATCATTTACCCTCCAAATTTCATTTTGGAAACAATTTTTATTGAGTGTGATGGGCAATGCACAAATATAACATCAGACTGTGGATTTAACAGCAATAAATCTTAAAAATTTCCTAAATTTTTAACTTCTCTTAAAACTTGGAATCAACATTTTTGCAACTCATGAAGAATGTGTTATTGACCTTGCCTTGTACAAACACTTGTTAGAATGGAAAACTTTATTGTGCTGGTGCAATGAGCGAGCTAGCTGCCTCTCTTCATTTGTATGCAGGTTTGTTATGGATTACAGCCCTGTGTAGTCTGTTCTATTAGTCTGCTTAAGTGCTATTATGCTAGCGCTAAATAGCCTGATATTCTACAGTAGTGCTAACCAAAAAATAAACAGCATTGTAAAAATTCTGTATGACCGTTTCTGGCGTTTCTGCAGTTTTTTCCTGGTGCAAGTCTCCAACCTAATCTCATTTCCAGTGAGGCCAAAACACTAGTTTGGCCTAGAGTTGAGCAGGATCCTGCCCATAAATCTGGCCAGTCTCCATACAGATAACATCTGGAAAGTAGTCATCTAAAATATGTGGGAGAGATTGGTACAGGGGTGTAAATAGTGGGTCAGAGCTTCTATCCGAAATGAAAACAACCCAGCTCTCATATGTCAAACTTCCTTGCTCTAGGCATGTTTTTTGTTATGAACCATCTATCATTTGTCAGTTTCTGTTCCGTCAAGATAATTTGGAGCTCAGTGTCCTTTCCTAGGAACAAGAAGAGGTTGACAGCAGAGAAGATGGGAAATAAGTGAACATACTCTGTGTTACTATTGCATGACTTAATGGATACATCCAGTAAAGTCTCCTAATGAAGGGAGATGGCTATCATTTGTATTTCAATTTAATTTGTTCTTTGGCTGACACCTTTCAGATTATGGCACACAATGGATTTATGCTAAGCATGTTTGTTGACTTTGGTCTATATTTTTCATTAATAAAGCCCATGGAAACTTTGCCTGATACTTCAGGGAGAACAGCTTTTGCCCAGATATTCCTAAACGTGAATACTTACAAATCATAAGCACCTTAGATTCTGTGTAGGTAGAGCAAGATTATTGATTTATTTCTTCCATTCCTTATTGAGGCTGGTCCTTAAGTAAAATCATAGCCCAGAACTTGTGACTTCTTAATGGTATCTGAAACTGAAGATTCAAATGTAACATAAACTGATTATTATGAAAATGTAAAGCTTTATAAAATCATATAAAATATTTGAAAATAGCGCCATTGTATGCTATTTTTGATATATCTGATGACTCTTTATATAGTGTCCCAGAGCCAACTGAGAGAAATGCATATGGCTGGAAGTTGAACTAGTTTCTGTCATCTGAAGTTATCTTGCTTTGAGATTTCCAAAGTCCCTTCATTCACTTTACATGATGTTATTCAAGAGTTTGATCTATTTCTTGGTTTGTTTGTTTGTGTTTTTTTTTTTCTTTTTCATTTGTTTGTATTAATAACTGTAAGACAAATCCCACCTTTGTCTACCATAAATTCCTCCCAAATGAAAAGAAGTTTTAAATGCAATTTGTGCCATAACAAATCCATTTGTTTTTCTTTATCCATTTTTTTTCTTTGTTTCTTTTTTTAAGTTCTCTGCATTTGATGTTCTTTCTTCTTGATAGAGCACTGAAAAAATACCTTCACAAGCTAAAGTTTATTATTTTCTGAATTCTACACCCAAAATGACAGTTGCTTTATCCTTCAGCTCCAGTAGATTGCTTCCAGAAAAATATTTTTATGTTAGTGTTTTGGTAACTGACTTTAAAAGTATGATACTTGCAAACATTATTTTGAATACCTATCAGAAATTGCCAATTGACCCTTTATAAAAATAATCTTGTATTTTTTTTGTTTTGTTTTGTTTTGTTTTTTCTTGTTTCTTTTTTTAGTTTTAAATCTAATATTTTATAAAACCCAAGCTTTTTTGGAAAAAACTTTATTGTGTCATTCCAAGTCAAGCCTAGTTTTTTTCTGGACATCTCTAAGGTTTCTTTAAAAGAAAGATATGATATTACAGGAAGAATGTTACTCTTATTTGCCAGGGGGCCGTACTATGTTTACTATAATAGGATTAAAGGAAATTTGGAAGTCAATGCTAGCTCAGTGGGAAATTGATAAACACACATTGTACTTGCAGGAACACTCTGCCCAGTAGTATTAGGAAATCTTATCGCTATTTATTTAGCAGTTCAGACTTTATCCGTTGAACAGATTTGTTGTCCATTTAAGACTATGCCAGTTTTTGAAAGACTTCACAATATGGATGTGATTTTCAGAATCTGAAGTGTTATCCTGGCATAGCCATCAACGTGGCTTAAAACTGGGACTCTCATACCATACACTCTCAAACTGAGGAGTCTGGAGCTTATGGATCCTGTTGCTTTCCAAAGTCTGTGGTTTGATTCCTGGCACTTCAGGGTAGGTCAAATATTATAGCCACAGTCGTAAACAGTGATTTTCAGAATCTAAGCAAGCTAGACGAGGGTGTAGCTCCTTGGAAAATTTATTCTGGAAGAGGCAAACCCAGCAATACCTCTGGACCCATATCTGATACTGGCAGACTCTACTGTTGAGAAGCAATGGCACTCCAGTCTCGTATTTACTAATGTTTGTTTATTTGTGCCTAGGCCAATGTTTGAACTAGAGAGTGAATTCAGGAGAAAGAAAAGGCCACAGGGATGAATTTCCATTCCTAAATACATATTAAGAGGTCACCAGATACCTGCCTTTCTACACGTACACAAGTGCTGTGTATCAGTAAAATAGAATGAAGTAGTTCTGCTATGAATGACATACATATGGAGGAAATATCAAGACTGGATGCATAATCACAATGCAATACATAAACTACTATTGTAAATGTTTTAATCACCTCCAAAGTGCTATTTGCAAAAGTGGTCAGATAATCACTTTGTATTTCTGAAAACCAGAAAAGGCCAGTGGACTATTCCCAACATTTATAGGGAATTAGTAGGAACTGTAGGATGGAGGCACTGTTGGTTATGGAAACTACTGCTGTGAGCTGTTCATTCTGTGTGGTAATACAGTTGTTTGATAAACAGACTGTTAGGCAAATCAGCTTATTTCTAAGCTGCTCTCAGCTTTAATTTTTTTTTTTTCATTATGTATATATTTCTTATTTTTTAACAAATGAGCCTAAAAATCAAGATTTTTTTCTTTTTTTTTTCTTTTTCTTCTTTTTTTTTTTTTTTTTGTATGAAATGTAGGGATTTGTATGTTCTCCGTAAAGTCCCCCCCAAAAACAATAACTCCTGCCATTCATATAATGTGCACTGTGAACAGCTAATCTACTCCCAGATATTCAAGTCTGAAAAAAAAAAAAAATCATTTATTTTGTTCAACACAGTTGTGCTAAGAAGGAACAATTTCATTTCTCCTTTGTTCCTATCCCATGTAAAATGATCTTTAAAAAACTGAAGAATCACTGAAAATGACCTTTCCCAGCTATTTCATTATGATCTGTGCCTCTCTATAGCAATGATGGCCATGGTGCAGTCCAGTGTTGTGGAGCCTCTGAGACTGCCAACAACAACAGGAATTTTCACTTTGGGTTTAGCTGCTCTGTTCAGACAGCAGAATGGCAGGCTCATGGCTGAGAAGTCTGCAACAAGGGTTTCCTGTCTCAAGAGATAAAGTTGTCTATGTAACTCTGCTGACAGTCTGGTCATGGGGGGCCTGAGTTCTTCTTCAGATCTGTCCTGGGTAACTTCACCTGAAGACTGGAGAAATCTTTATCTTGTTTTATTGTTAATCAAATCAGAATGTTGCCTATTTGAGCTCTTCTGCTTAGCTTCATCCATATAGGCTACAATCAGAGCACTTGCAGTTTGCTCCATTATATACAAATTGTAATTCAAGGCTGCGGCAAGTTGCCAGTTCATCTCCCCACTCGGACGCCAGCTTCATTTACTCATATAAATAACTGTATAGCGGTCAAACATGATTGACTTAAGCTGTTAACTTTTGTCTGAATGTGTAAAATATAGGGCGTTTGGGGTGCTAATGGAGTACTTGTTTCTTTCCCCTTACACTAAAATTTATCTGTATCTGTTGAGAATATTGAAACATATTTTTCACTGTATTTATCTTGGCTTTACATTTATCTTTACTGTTTACAGGACAACAGAAAAAAAATCCTAAGAATCCATTTTTATTGTCATATAAGCATATGGATGGTTTGATTTATATTAGTTAGAGACACTTCATTAGTCAATAAAAATGAACTGTAATATAAGATATTTTGGTATTTTGGTTATGAAGTGCTCCAAATGAGATTTTTTTCCCCCAGGATATTTTTCCATTTTCCTTAAAAAGTACTAACTACATTTGAAAACTAGCTTATTTTACCATGCCTCAAGTAAGTCATCAAAATCCACTATAACTTTGTTAACATTTTGATGCATGATACTACCTGCTAACATATCCCATTGGTCAGATAGCAATGCTGGTGGATATTTAAAATGAGAGTCACAATTCTTTTTTTTTTTTAAAAAAAAAAAAAAAAATGCTGTCTTCTTTCTAGTTGTAAGCCTTTCCTGAATCTCCTGCTTTCATCTCATGACCAATTTCTTTGGGGTGGCAAAACCTAATTGTCTCTTAAATGCCTTAATGGTCCAAGGAGTATTCCTTCCTTGTTACGATGCCTATGGCTACGGTGTCACTTTAGGTAGGCGAAAGTCTAAACTTGTGTTGAAATGGTCATTCTGCCCTTGGCTCTGCTCCTAGGCACTTGGTTGTTTCTTAATTCTGCTATAAACTTTCTCTCTGACACCTTTCATGTCTAAATGGTACAATCAAAATCTATGTGAAACTGGATTATAAACTGTGCTGTGTGTGTTCAAAACATTTCATGTCCTCTAGCTTGCAATGCTACTAAGTGCAGAATCCTTGTATGGCAGCCTGAAAACCTCATTCGTGCTGAGTGGCATTAGTAGTCAAGTTCAAGCAGCAGGTAGGTATACAAACTCAGTGGTAAGTGTGGAAGATCTTGGATAAGGTTGCTATTGAAGAAAGCCCAAAGACCAGCATTCGTGAATATTCTGAACAATGACAACTGCTATCACTTTTTGAACTCTTGGGTCTCATGGGTTGCTTTATAGGTTGTAAAAACTGTTACTGTAAATTAAAACTAAAAAAAAAAAAAAAGGCTACAATTATTCTATTACAATGCTTATTACAGTGTTATATCTGTATATGAATATTAATAGTATGCAAAACAGATTGCCATGACTGTATGTATAAATATAAAAAAAAAACAAATAATGTTTGCCTTACTGCAAGGCCTATAAAGATGTGAATTCTCATGCAAATTTGCACACACTGGATTAAATCAATTCCTCTACAGAGGAGTGGAACAGTGCTTTAATACAGTGCTTTAATGCAAAAATATTTTTATGCTTAAAAAAAAGGCACTACTAACTATGCCTTCTATATAGTGGGAAGATCTGCCATTGTGTATTACTCTGCTATCTTCATCAGTTATTATTTAAACTTGTGTATCCACATTTTTTGTTCATGGTTTACACAAGGTATCTGTAAAGTATGTTTTTTACTGTAGTAAAAGAAACAGACAACAACAGTTAATTGCCTTTGCATTTTTCTCTTTTCACTTTTCTCTTTTGAACCAGTATATACTAAGCATTTGTATGGTTGGAAAGAGAGGATTTGCTTCTGAAGAACTGAGTGATTCCATACATAGATTTTTTTTCTGAACAATTAAGTTATACTTCTGCACATTGTGATTTTAGGGATAGCTCTGAGTTGACATCATACATAAATGGAAACTTTCAAAACAGCTATGTAAATACTTAGGTTTTGTAATAAAAAATATCAATATAATTCTGCAATTATTCTATCATATTTTCCACATTTTTTTCAAATTTGCATATATTATAAATGTCAGAATTGATTTCAAATTTGATTGAAACTAAACTAGTTACTTTGAGATGTGGGGTTACCCTATCAAAGATATCTTCACTAAAGATTTGAAATTAACACTTCTGAACTTCATTCTTTAAAAGTCACCTTATTTATAGCAAGATAAATGCACTTCCAGCTCTAATTGTACAGAGTGGCAAAAACATTCTTTGGAATGTAAATGTAAAGTAATGTAAAGTATATCTTCTCTGAGAAACCTTGGAGGATCTATTTATTCAAGAAGATAGGAAAAATTAAGTGATATAAACTTACAGCCTAGGTTTCAGGATATACAACTGCAGCTTGCACATTTTATCAGGACTCCCAATTTCTTTTAATTAAATAGAATTTTTAAAACATCATAAGCTATGCATTCATAGAGTTTGTAGAACATACATGATGACATGCTAGAAGTATACAAAAGAATTTGATATGTATATTCAAGAAAAAAATGCAAACAGATTAATGCCTTTACATAACAGGAAAAAAAAGAAAAATGCAAATAGTAACAGAAGTGAAAAGCAAGGTCAGCTTTTAAGTGGTCTGTCAGCTTTAATTGCAAGTTAAATTCCAAACTGTTTATGGCTTCAGAGTATTTCTTTTATTCAACCCATTTTTTAACCAACTTTAATTTTTTTTATTCATCATAAACTATTTTTTTATTTATCATAAACTCACTCATTCAAATATTTTAAATGGAAAGTGAACACATTTCCTGAGAAATGCTTAAGAAGTATGTCTTTATTGTAAGATACCTGTCTGTAAGCTAACAATCTCTTAGGATATAATCCTTTTCTAGAGGTTTATACATACCTCTTGCTGTTGTTAAAGCTTTTTATCAAGAAGTCAAATAGGATCTATTCCTCTGCAGGCTTCCTTAGTTAGCATGTGTGAGGGAACTCACATCTAACTGCTAACAGATTTTACGTTGAGTAACCTTTCCAAGTATTCATTGCATGTTAATTCTTGACGGATTAAATTACTTATTCACTATTGACTTATCTTTGAGGGATGATTTACTTTGTCACTATTTAGTCATCTTCATGGTATGTTGAGACAGCAGTGTCTCTTCAAATCATTTTGTGGCATGACACAATTTCCCTGATACAAAGTTGTAGTTAGAGGTCTGTAGAAGAAATGTGAAGGGGAAAATGGAAAAGACAAGTTTTGGCATGTTTTTGAATCTTAAAAGAGCAGCAATTGCTGTCTGCAAAGAGGGTTGCACATTTGTAACTTTTGTTTGCTCCTGTTTGTTGGTCTACTCTCCAGGACATGCTGGAAGCATGAGGAAAGAAAAGTTAAGTATTTAGCCATTTTCTCTTTCTCTGTTTTTTTCTCATGGGATTAAGTTACTTTGCCCAACTTGAAAAATAACTAATAAAGAATAACTGCAATATTGCCTCTCTCTGGATCACCTTCTTATATCAGCTTCTTCTTTACATAAAATATGCTTATTTAGCCCAACCTTGCATGCCTTTGACTTGCAATAAAACCTTGACACATGCATAAATTAAAGAAAAGAGCCTTTTGTTTTTATTCTGGGTGTTTCAGCATAGTCTCTGTGTAACTTATGGAGAATCTGAATGTATGTCACCTCTGGCACTGCTCAGATATGTGGAGGATAAAAGTAACCTTTGCCTTCTTTCCTTCCACCTATTTTCACTATGCAGAAGACTGGCTTATTATGAAGGTCAAATGACTCTACAAATAACAATGTCAGGTTACTAGTTTGGGAACATGGAGCCACAAACTTTTGCTTAATATTGGGCAATTCACCTTAATCCTATATTTTAGAGTACTTAGACTTTCTTCTGTTCAGCATTACAAAGGTGATCAAGAAATTTGCAGGGTTCTCATTCAGTGTGTCAAGCTGTGAAGATAGATTAAGCTGACTGAGTCTGAACTTGACAAGCCTTGAAGAAGGTAAGTGCTGAGGGAAAAAATGGATGATTGAGAAATGCTGCAGAACACTTCCTAATGCTCCCATCTTTGGATGCATATGCTGAGATGTTCCCTCTGTAAGGAAAAAGGTGCAGCTGAAGGCTAGGGAGGATCATTATGAGGGCTGAATGCATAGGTTAAGCTACACTCTGGAACTAAAGGTGATAAAATCCTCAGAGCTATAAGAAGATGTAATCAGATCCAAAGTACAGCTAGACACATTTTACACCCTCCACCAGCCTGCAGTCAAGCCCTCACACAAGCAATGGGCCCCAGTGCTGGTGGCCAGAATGTCACAGTTCAGAGCTGGTGAGCCTTTCAGAGGCTGTTGGGATTTCCCAGGTACTTGTGAGGTTTTACAAATGATGATCAATGAACACAGTTTTAGTACAAGATAGACACTGCTGTATAAACACTAATTTTACAGGCCTGAAGTTCGGTTGGAAACTGTGTACTCAAAGCAACACAGACACTAGATTCTTCATTGATACTGTATTACTGTTGCATAAGGAGAGGTTAGAATCAGCCTTTTTTTCTTTGATTTTCCTGCTACAGCCAAATGGCAAAAACCTGATCCTTCCAGCAAACCTGTACCAAACAAAGCACTGGTGTTATATGAACCACACAAAAAATGCACACGTTATAGGGTCATTCTGATTGTACTTCATTGTTTTTCATATTGTCTTCCGTGGCAGTTGGGCAGTTGTACAACTAAAATGTCAAAGTTAGAGCTTTTTTTTTTTTTTTTTTAAAAAAAAAAAAAAGAAAAATAAAAAAAAGAAAATAAATAAAAAGTGGGGTGTGTGTTCTGCTGTAGTTCTTATAGTCAATCAGATATTGATCTACATGGAATACACGTGAACACTGGTAGGAGATGATAGCAAGCAAGACATTCATGTTGATGTTTCTGGCACAATGTAATTGCATTCAAGAGGAATCCCTGGACCTGTGTTCTTGTATAGCACTGGTGTAAGGAGAAGGAAAGGAAGTTGATTGAAGAAAACACTAGTGTGCAGATATATGGCTTTATGGAATTCACCTGAGCTTTGTGAATGATTTTGCCAGTCTGTACATGTTTAAAAAGAGGTTAGTTTTTCATCCTTACAAGCACTTTCAGAGGATAACTTTTTAGCCATTGTTTACAGAACCTGTTCAGCTACTAGTGCTCTTGTATATCTAAGGAGTACTGTGCCTTTATTAGGGCTAACTAGTCTATAAAATGCAATTTCAAATGTACAAAAAAAAAAAAAAAAAAAAAAAAAAGGAAGAAATGTTATACTGAATTGAAAGATAATTAAGATAATTTGTACTGAAATCACAAGTTATTACAAGACCAAAAATATTGTTAATTTATGGTTTCAAATCACTTCTTGGTAATTTTTTGATAATGTAGACTTTTTTAATTTTTTTTTTTTCATCTGTCTTCTGACACAGTTATTTGTCTGTAATCATCTCTTGTTTACTTCAGACTGATTGGGTATTTTTAATGGTAGCACTTTTCTTATCCACATGAACTGTGTGGATATCAAAGAAGCTACCTGAAGACAAATCTTTGCCTGGTCTGTGTATTTCAAACCTGAAAATCCCAGCATTGATATTCCAATGGAGTAAAATTATTGGATCCATTGAAGTAAAATATTATTTTCTCCACTTGCTTTAGTAAAGTCAATATTTATCATGTAAATGCTATAAATGCATGTAAATAATATTTAGTTAAGTATTTACAGAGAACCCTCCCTCTTTCCTTCCATTTCTTTTATGAACTTATTGGGCACAATGAAGCGGTGTGTTGGGGGATTCTTGTTGGTGGCAAACACTGCAGTATTCCCTAGTATTTCAGGAATTCTTGCAGTTTCATCTTATGCTCTACTGTAATAATATATCTCAGGATTTCAACTTGTATTAAACTCCTTTTGTTTCAATTCCGTGGAAATGAGGGATGTAATTCTTGTTAGAATGTGAACCCTTGATCATTACTTTGCCTTAAGTTATGTGATAATATAGTATACCATTGGTTTAAAAACATACTGAAGCAGTGGTCTTCTCAGAGAAACAACACTACTTAGAAGAATTGTATACATTTACTAAATAATAGCTTTTATTTTTTGGAAGTTGCGCATAGATTAATGAGTTTTCTGGCTTTTTAGGTGACAGTGCAATGTCACCTCCCTTCTTTAATGTACTCAAAAATACTAGACTATACCTGGGTATAGTCTAAGGATCTTTGGATTAGGTGATCTTTGAAGGTCCCTCCCAACTGAACTATTCTAAACTATTCTGTTCTGTTCAACTCTATTCTAAACCATGTTTGAGGACTGATTTCAAGTCAGAAAAGTCAAAACTGCTGAATCAGTTGCTGTGGGTAGATGATACTATAACAATAACCAAAGTATCTAACACCTGCTACATCCTGGGGGCTATGTCGGGGCACATTCCTCAGTTCCAGCAGTTCCTCACAAAAATGTTGAAGAGATGCCTTTACTCTGTAGGCTAATTTTAGGGAATTAGAAAAAGAAGCAAATCAAATTTCTAAACCTACCTCAGTTTTGGGAGAATAAACAAGGCAGTTGGGAAACTGAAATTTGATTCCAGTGTATGTTTAGCGTCTGTTTGAGAACAGCTTGATTTATTTATTTGTTGGGTTTTGTGGGAAAGGGAGGGTTCAACAGTGGATACATCTTCACAGGGTATTACTGTGATTATAGGACAAATGTCATAGCCTCATGATGACAACTGTTGACAAACTATTCCACACGTGTAAATTACAGGTATTATGAACAGAGAGGAATTTGGGTGTTTGCTGTCACGAGGACAATACAGATGTTTTGGGCTGTGTAAACTTCAGTGTTTGTCTCACATCTCTGAGGGCATGATTGTGTTCACGTCTGTTGTTTGGATCAAACTATTAATGCCAACATACTCCAATATATCATTTAATGCCTGTCTCCTCCACATTTGAGAGCAGATGAGAGTTATGAAAGTGCTCCTGAAACACTTTAGATACCAAATTACATGGTAAAAAGTCTCCTGTGCCTTGTAGGCCACATCCCCAAAGCAAACTGCACATGTGAACCAAGTCAGCTATGCACAGCTTGACCAGCAGCTCTCGCCGAGGGTCTTTACCTCTTGTTTTTGTCCTTTGTGCTTCTCTTGCTATCTGAAATACAATGAGAGGAGGTGTCCATTACTTCATTTCCCCACCTGTTTATCTGCCTAATGGGCAACGGTAACTATGGTGCAGCCAGTGGCCCCCCAGTCTGCTGCTGCTGCCAGAGGTACGCAGTGCCAGCATCTAGTCTCTAAGTGACAAACAGTGAATTGCAAAGGCCACCATCAAACTTGTCTTGTTCAAATCAGTGAGCGGAGACCAGTGGGGAATATTCTGGAAGCCCCCATGGTGACACTGCTGGGGCTGAACCATGGTCTGTCACAGTGCCCCGACATAGGCCCCAGGATGGAGCAGTTGTTAGGTACTTTGGTTATTGTTATGGTATCACTTACCCACAGCAACTAATTCAGCAGTTTTGACTTTTCTGGCTTGAAATCAGTCCTCAAACGTGGTTTAGAATAGAGTTGAACAGAACAGAATAGTTTAGAATAGTTCAGTTGGGAGGGACCTTCAAAGATCACCTAATTCTACTGCTTGACCACTCTGGGGCTAGCCAAAAGTTAAAGCATGTTATTGAAGACATTGTCCAAATGCCTCTTGAACACTGACAGGCATAGGCCATCATCCACCTCTCTAGGAAGCCTGTTCCAGTGTTTGACCACCCTTGTGGTGAAGAAATTTTTCCTAATATCCATTCTGAACCACCCCTGGTGCAGCTTTGTGATGTTCCTGAGTGTCCTCCTCTCATTGATGACCAGGGAGCAGAGACCGGCACCTCCCTCTGTACTTCCCCTCCTCAGGAAGCTGCAGAGAGCAGTGAGGCCACCTCTCATCCTTCTTTTCTCCAGACTGGACATACCAGTGTCCTCATAGGACACTCCTCATAGGATATGTCTTTCAGCCCTCCTACCACCTTTGTTGCTTCCCCTGGACACTTTCAAGTACTGTAACATTTTATGTGGAAAACTGGGTGCATGTGTGATTTTTGGATATTTAAGGATATTTTAGGCACTTATTTGCTAATGATTTATAAATGGCATTCTTATCCTTCAACAAATAAACTGGGCAACATTTCCTCTAAATAACGTAAATTTTGGAAAACTCTAGGCATTCTCCAGAATGTTTTGGCTTCTATTGTCAGAGACAAATTGTTAAGTATTCTGCCTACAGCAAAATAAATCAATTTAAGTCTTTGATTTGAAAACATAATATCTGCATCATAAACCTCATAGGTTCACAACTGGGAGATTTCAGTGTATTAAACATGAGGATGACTTTTAGTTTAGTGAGCCCATAGTTTAGTGAGCCCATAGCAAATGCCTCTATGGCTGTACTGCTAAAAGAACAATGCTTTCTTTCTACTGATAGCTAGCAAGAAACACAAAAGTCTAGGAAGATAGGAAAAATGATAGAAAACTAGGCAAAAATCTACTTAAAAGTTGGTTATTTGGTCCACAATAATTACTCTATATAATACCTACATGTATATCTCTTTATTTACTTGAAAAGGAATTAAAGGGACTCTGAGATGTCATCTACCTCATCTTCTGCTTGTTAGGAATCATTTTAACTAAATTAATTCCTGGGACATATGGTGATTTCTTTTCTCCTTTTGCATCACTTTCTGCTTAATAATTTTGATGATGAGTATACAAACTTAAGCAAATCTACTCCAGTACCTGACTATCTGTATATCATGAGGTTTGTTAATAGGAATATGGTTTGAAATAATATTTGCAGGCACTATTGCATTTACATACTTGAAGGATAAAGAAAGATTTTTTTTTCACCTTCCTTTATGCATTTGGAAAGTACTAACATCACTCCTGCGTCTTTGCTTCTTCATAATCCTTGATTTCTGCAATCTTGCCACATTGTTATAGTTCCTGTGTTATTAAAAGTTCTCATTTCTCTTCCGTGCCCTGCCCCTAGAAATTTTCATGTTTTTCCTGAATCATGGTGCCCAGAACTGGCATATAGCCTGCTACTTTTCTGCATGCACTTGAGCAGTCATATTTTGAATCCAAAAATCAAACTTTGGTTTGCCTTTTATGTCCTTGGAAGATGACCATCAAAGTATAGTGGGTATAGATCTGACTTTTTTTCCCCCAGAGATTTACATATAAATAGTGTTAGCTTCTGCTTTGGGATTATTTATTTATTTATTTATTTATTTAAGTTTCCAGGTAATTAGGAGTCTCTTGTCCTAATATGGGACATACAGGGACAGGCTGGTTGGTGGCTGTGACCACCATTGTGAGTGACATGACTGCACATAAAAACAATATACAGCATGGTATGTATATATGGAAGTTGACATTAAAAGTTGCAACAGACTGTCATTGAAGTACAAAAACTAAATCTTAATTGAAGAGGAATAAATATTACTTGAAGTTATTGATTAGAAATAAAAGCTATAAATTTGAGATGGTAGAGAGCTTTCCCCCATTTAAATACCATCAGACCAGAACTGCAAATGTATCCATCCATGACAAAATTTTCACCTCAATTCTAATTACAGGTGGGTAGGGTGTGTTCCCTGATGCTTATGACTTTCTGTTGTGTAGAGTTATCACACTTTTCTTCTAATATCTGGTAACTCCAACACGTTTTTCGATCTGATCTTAATACAGGATATGTATTAAGTGTTTGCGTAGCTTCTTTAGTGTTAGTTTAAGACTCTGTTCTCTTAATCAGAATGTAAATTACTAAAATGGTGTGCATTCATATCTGTATGAGAGCTTGGCCCACTCTGTTGACCATTAAGTATATTATATTTATGCATATGTCCTTCCTTCCTTCCTTCCTTCCTTCCTTCCTTCCTTCCTTCCTTCCTTCCTTCCTT
>CM021733.1:37828652-37882961 GCA_011075105.1 Heteronetta atricapilla
CCCTTCCCCTTCCCCTTCCCCTTCCCCTTCCCCTTCCCCTATGAGAATAGTTAACTCATTCTGTGATCCTTCCTGAAATTTCTGAGAATAACTTTCCGAAAGAACCAAATAAAATAATATTTAGATTTCTGTTTACTTGTCTGCTTCTAATGAACTTGAAAGTGAGTAATGGAAAATTATTTAAAGTTAACAGTGGTGACACAGTTGGGATGGCTTATGGTTGAACTTTGTGAAAAAAAAAAAAAAAAAAAAAAAAAAAGAAGTTGGTTTTTTTATCTTCACCAACAGTTGGTGCTGTTCATTTACTTATATTTATGTAAAGAGGTCTTCAATTGTTATTAGCCAAAAAAAATCTCTGAGTCAGAAGGTCCCAAAGTTGGAATCTTTCCCCTTTTTGATGCTGCAAAATGATAAATGCAACAGTGGTTACAAGGTTAGAAATGATCCTGAAATTCCCTACAGAAAGGGAGCTCTGGCCCTTTTCTGTGTGTCTGTGAGCAGAGAAGTTTGGTGATTTTCTCTGTAGGCTTCCTTCTTTCTTCATCTGTCATAGGGAGCATCTTTCCTGCCATCACTAAGAAATATGTGTGCTCATTCCATTCCACGATACCTGTATGATAAATGCATCCTTGACACTTTCTGATATTAAAACTGGATCTGCCGACCTGATTCAAAAGAATGAATTTTCCTATCCAAGTCAGTTCATCTGTTTGTCATGCATCATTCCATTTCCCAAATTCTGTATTTGAATGACAGCTCAGCTTTGAGACTCTGTCCAGCTTCACAGTTTCAATCATTGTAAAGATGGCTGAATGATTGTCTCTCATTCCAAATATTGAGTTGTTACTTTAAATCCCAATACTAGTTTTGCCTCTGATTTACTTGTCCAGTGGCACACTGCTGAATCTCCTTTTATGCTTTGAAGGGAGTCTGAAGAAACCAGCTCGTGTATTTTTAATTATATGTTTGTTCAGCCCTCTGTGGATGTCAGGAGCTGTGAACAGTAAATGCCAAGTGATTGCCAGGAAGAAAGTTGCTGACTGCAGTACATAGTAGAAAGAACCCTTCTATCTAACTGCCACTGCCTTGCCATGCACATACTGACAATATCTGATTTTGATTATAGTCTCTCCTCTGATGACAGTACTGTCTCAGGTTCTCCTAGAGACATAGTCTTGGTCAAGTGAAAACATAAGCAATGGTGTAGTCAAGGACAAAGTCAGTCTCCCCCAGATTCCAGTCTATTAACTTTTATTTCTTCCTCATTTGAAGAGAACCGAAAAGCTAACAATCCTCCTTTAAATGAGCATAACTTGCTGTATTATGTTAGTCTAGACAAAGGAAATCAAATTAATTAGCAGAAAGACTGCAAATGTGCTGTGTAGGAGGACCTGTCATTAAAGTACCTCATCCAGGCTCCTGTGGCTTGGTGTGCATTCAGAATGATAGTTCTGGTCTTCCTCTCAGCAGAAGAAGAGAAATAGAATAATACTAGGCTTCAATTAGAACCATAATTTAGTCATGGGCAAGGAGAGGGGGAGGTGAGTAGGAAGACGGTTGCTCTGCAAAGCCTAGGTCATAAAATATAAAATCCCAGTTGGGGGACATGGCAACAGATCCTTCTATGATTGAATTACAGCCTTCATTTTCAATAATGGGCCAAGTCTGTAAACCAGAATACAGACAGAACAAATATTTACATTCTTAGGGCAATGTTGGAGGAAGAATCAGTGGACAGAGCATGAATCAAAGCCATAAGAACATAGATGTGGGACAGCCACGTGTTGCCATTAGTGTGAAGTGGGAGGGATAGAGTAAGTTTCCAGTATTTGGATGTAAACTTTTCTGCAGTATTTCACTGGTTCAGCTTCTGGTTAAGCAACTTACACTGCCAATAATTATGAATAAACTGCCATTAGTATTTTTGTTCTGTGCACTATGCATTTTCCAAGGTATCTAGAAAGTCGTATACTTAGGTATTTAGCAATGTTTATATTAATAAAGAATAATTACAGTTTTATTTGTATTTCTGACTTTAGCACCTCATAACTTTTGTACTTTTGGCAGTTGATTATCTGCTGATGTGATTTATTTTGGTCCAGCTGACAGTTATGACAGTAGTAAACATTACTTTCAATTTGTAAATATTGATAGACTTGGAGTGAAATAAATGAAAATTTATTTAGTTAACATAACAAAATAACTGGAAAACAAGGGTCAGAATGGCTCCATATTGAGGAATTTGCATCAGGACATCAGTTGACACATGTACTGCCATAGCCAAAAAGCCATATAACTCTGAAGTTTTTGAACTCCAAATTCCATTTTAATTTATAGACTTGCAAACATGCGTACACAAACAACCATCAGGATATGTGGTTTCTGTCCTGCTAAACCCTCACAAATTTCAATTGCACTTCAGTCTTGTACCTGAATTTTCTCATATGTGATCTTGAGTGAACAGGTTCCCCCTCAGAGAAAACACCAACAACTGAGTTAAACTTTTGAAACAATAGTAGTTAAACAGAGTTTCTGATGGACCATTAGTTAACCCACAAAATGTAAGTGTAAAAGTAAGCCAGGCAGAGGCCTTAGGGAAACAAGAAAATATAACTCCCCAAGTAAATTTGTTAACAAAAGGGGATCCAAGATATCACAGGATCAACTCATTGGTAATACCATGCATGGTTTACAGCAGTGAAGCATTCTCGCCTGGCTTCCATCTATGCATGGTGTGAATAAGGCTTTCTTCACCATGGGGCCAGCTTACACACTGAGCAAGAGAATGTAGTAAAAACTTGGAGGTGACCCATTGTTTCAAGGGGTCTTGTGTTACACATGAACATTAGAACTCATTAATTCTGATTTTCTATAGATGTGTTTGGTTTGCCAGTCCACTACAGTAACTCTAAACATTGTCTTTACTACTCACGCCTCTTACGGTACCAAACAATGATATCCTTGACTAGTCTGACTGTCCCCTTGCCCGACATAACTTTTGTGCCTTCCTGTACACCCAGGAAAAAACACAGTGCACTGCAATGGATGTTTCAAAACTGCCTTGTTGTCAAAGTTGTTTGAAATTGGACCAGTGGATTAAAAAATGTAATTGTGAGGAATTGACAGATGCATAATTCATGTTGCTCATTAAGAAAAGACTAAAAAAAATGGGGGATTCTCTAAATTCAGCATAATTGAGGAGAAAAATGCTGTTCTGTTAAGCTAATTGTTCTGGTAAGGACTTAGTTACATGTTTGTCTGGTTGGGGTTAACATTGGCCTGATAGTTGTTTAATTTGTTCATTACCATAGGTATTTTGCACTCTGTTCCCAGAACTGTTGTAAGGTTTAGTCAGCAGAACTGATGTTTTATCAGGCAAATTTAATCAGAGATAAATGTAAATGAAAAAGTCTTTAAGCAACAAATCTATGCTATTTCTGATGAGCATTTCATGAAAATTGAGCTTCAGTGTTTCTTGCAAGTGGCATATTGGAAAATTGTGGGATACATAGATGAAATTTTTTTGGAGGGGGAATTTGTATACTACCTAATGAAAAGGGTAGCCCATCGTATATTGAGATAAGAGCAATTCTTATTTGAGCCATCCATGTGTTTCAGCTCTATAAACAGGATAAGCGCTCACTAAAATTTTTAATATAAATATTAGACCATAAGTAATATTTTAGATTTTTCAAACATGAACAGAACTATGTAAAAGTGATAATGTAGCAACTGCAGATAATGTCTAGAATATAGAGAGTTTGACAGAGTGCAATTAACTGAATCTACGAGAAAGCATGGGAAAAAATTAGATGATAATGCTCTGTTGATTAGTGTAGTGTTTTGAATATACAAGATTACATGCCACCTATTGATTTTTAGAAGGAATTACATTTCCCTGTCCCTAAGGAGAAGCAAGCAGAAACTTATGAGCACTTTTATGGTGTTTTAAGGTAGAGGCCTCAATATTATTCTGGAACAGATCTCTGTGCTCTCAGATGCCCTCTTTTGAGCAAGGTACAAATACAGAAATACACGTATATTGAAGACTAATGGTTTTCTCCCTTATTGTGAGGGAGAAATGATCTTTATGATCTGGAAAAAGAGCATTATTTGAAGCTACAAGGCAATAAAACTCCTAACACAAACTCTGTTCTACCAAATTTCAGGGAAACTGCATAGGACATTTTCACATAGAACTGCTTTCATACAGAAAAGTATTGTCTTTAAAGAAATGGTTGCCTAAGGCTAACAAATCTGGATTGATCAGCAAAAAGAACAGTATTGGTGCCATACAGTGTGATTAAAAGACCTTGTAAACTGTCCACTCTCAGTTAATTTCTGACCTCCAGTAACTCACTTCCCCTCTGTGCTCTGTTCTGGTCCCACCATATGTTGTTCACCAAGTTAGTCTACAAACATTCTGAGGTTATGCCTCTTAGTCAGGCTCTGGTCTTGGATGAGATTTCTATGTTCTGTTGTAATGCAAACAACAAAAATATAATGGAGACTACTCATTGCAAAATAGTCTTTTGTAGTATTGATTCTCCAGCGAGGAAGAAATGAAATGAGCTATTGTATTTAAATGCTGAACTTTCCCCATTCTTGTGTTGACTATCCTCTTTTCCAGCCGGCTGAGGGATAGTCACAAATGAAGACGTTTGCTCAAGCCACTGCTTCCCTTCCGATTTAGTTTTGGTTTCCCAAGGGCAGAATTCTGCTGTTTTCTCCTGAATGAAACACTGCCAAATGGGAGTGTACCGGCTGTCTTCTGCACAGAAGAATAAAGTTAAATGTAGGCTGTTATTGCTTGCTGGACAAAATGTTCATGTCCAAACAGAAATGACTTGCCTATTTGGGGCTCTTACGCTGAAAAGCTGAAGAACACTGAAAAGGAAAACAAACATCTTTTTAACCTGGTTCACTCTTGAAAAAAAGACACATTTTTAGATTCAGAGGAGAACTAGCTTCCAGTCCATTCCAAACAGCTATTCTCCTTGTATCCAAGGAGTTTTATTTATTCCTCCCACCCCCTGACTGTAGCATTCTCCAAAACCAGGTTGGGAGAAAGAAAATCAACCTCATGGGCAGCAAGCAGAAATCTGGTTTTATTTTGTGGGTTTTTCCCTCCCCCCATTCTCCCTTTTTTCCCGCGTGTTGCATGTGCTGCCAGTACTGATGACTACCCAGACACTTCTGAGTAGGACATCTCACTCTGCTTGGGACGATTCACATGTGCTCACCAGGCAGACATTTTTCTGTGGTTGGCTCTAAAACCACAAGTTCCTGAAACTGAAATTGCAACAAAATTAAGGAGTTTTAATCATAACAGTATTCCCCAAAGTCTTTGTCCAGTTACCTGTTAGTATTCAGTCTGAGCTCTGTGTATTCAGGTCCCCCTAAAAATGTCATTGCTGCATTACCTGAGTGCTATAGGATGATTTAACACTTACATTTCTTGCTACTTCTCTTCCTCATCTGTATTTTACTTTTGCCTGTGTAGAAATGACAAATGCTGATGCAGTTGTGGAATCAAATCTTAGTTGCTGATTAATAGAGAGCATTTTGAAGTTGATAAAATCTTGCTTCACTATATTACTTGGGTAAAATTCAACCTTAAAAATAAAACAAAACTGGAAGCTAGTTCCCTTCTATATTTTCTTCTAGTTGGACAATTGCATTAGGAATTTCATATATTATATATGTTTGTTTGGTATGCACTGGTATTTATCATGGATAGAAAAATAGTGAATGTATCTCAAATTAAAATACCAGGGCTGGTTTCACCAATATTTCTATTTTTTTCTTTGTCACTTTAGCCTTCTGGAATTCTAGGTCATATCTTAAATGTAAAAAAACTGATATCTTGGCTATTGAAATTTCCAGTGACAGTCCTCACAATCTCCTAGCTTGGAAAATCAGAAAAATCTCTGAATTCCTCCAATATTCATACTTTTAAAAAGAAAAATAAAAAAGTGAAGCCCAGGTTTAGAAGCTATGCAAGATAAGGAAGATTCAGCTTGTGGAGAGACGAACACCATAGATCAGTAATACAATATTTAAATCAATATACTTCCTGGCAAGATGTCAGTGCAAAGAAGAGCATAGGAGTAATGTGATCTCTTAACTCTGATGCAATGAGCAGCTGCATTCAAACCTGTTTCAAATGTGTTTGTCTGAAGTTCCTGAAAGAAGGAAACCATGGTTATAAGCATGGATTTCTGGTGGCAGAAAGGTAGATAAGAAAGACGGGGGACAAACTGGGAAGGAAAAGATACAATTTTAGCCAGTTGGCTTTAGTGCCAAAGGTGAACTTACTTAACTTTAATTTTCTTCATAATTACTCCTATCCTAAAAATAACATACCTGACATATTAAACATGGCTGAACAGGACAGGAGCAATTGCTTGAGTCCTTGATTCCTCTTATATTTGTGTGCATGCAGCAGGAATTCTTCTACACTCCCAGCCTCTTTGGGGAAAAATCAAGATAAAACTCCTGGTTGTAGAAAATTTACAGTGAGAGCTGAAATTAGTATGAAGTAACATCATCTGTGGGTTTTTTTTAACTAGCTTTAGCTTAGCATAGACTGGGTCCCTCAATATATTTGCACTACGTATTTTGGTTGTATCTATGTATGTGCTCTATTTTTCATAACTTTAAATTCAACACCTTCAGGAACTGTCTTGACAAGGAGAACGTCTAAGTTCTAACATCATTGGGGAAATGCCAACCTCTTTTGAGGGATGCAGCCATGCATCTTTGAAACCCTTCTATACCCTTTCAGAAGAGTCTGGCCAGAACAGAAACGTTCCTGAGACATCCAGCTTGTGGGCAGACCTCTCCTGTTTTCATTCACAGCTTTGTGGCATTGCCAGTAGGTTTGCATGGGCCTCACTGAGGGAGAGGTGTTGGTGGGATGGAGACAGAGGGATGGAGAGGAAAAAGATTCAGCTAGTGAGCATGCAAGAAGTTCATGATGTCTGAAAAAAATAAAAAAATAAAATCTCCTTCTACTCATTCTGCTCGGGTTGTGATGCAATAAAACTGCTTTCTCCCAGATCACTGTAGAAGGTTCTTAGAGGGAAAGAATGGAAAAACTTCTGCCTGTAATGGCATTAATTACTGTTTTTTAAACAACCATCCCCTTTGGTATTGTGTGCAGTGGTGTTTAAAGTAATGCTTAAAAAGTATTCCTAGTACATGGTAGATCTTCTTTACTGCTAAAACAAAGTAGTATTTTTATCTGAGTATCATTATAGCTGCAGTACTGGGTTTTCCAAGATTTGCTTTCTCTCTCTGCCTCCTACATGTTCTTTTGTTGTGGCTGGCCTCAGCCTGAGCATTTAATCATGAGAATCTATTAATGGTGTAATCACTCATTAAGCGGTCCATGCTTCTGCAAAAAGAAAAATATAATACAGTGTTCAGTAATTGCTGTTGAGGATCAACAGTTTCCAAAGGATACTCAAAAGGGAGAAGCTAGCACCAAATGCCTCCTCTACACAGAAAAGCCTGGTTGGTGTAGTCTTTATTTGACCAATTTACCATTAGAATCATGCTTGACCATTAATAAATTAAATAAATAGCATTTTTGGCTTCCTGGTAGAGAATCTGATATTTCCTGGCTTCCCACATATGTTGTTAAAGCCAAGTCCTAGTTCTTTGAAAAGTTACTGCCTGGCTTGTCTTCAAGGAACACTTCTTGTGTCCCATCTTAAATGCTGAGTACTGACCATTGTACACCATGTTCTTACAGTAATATACATATGGCTGTTTTTTTGTTTTTGTTTTTGTTTTTTTTTGACTAAGGCTAATAAGAAAGTAAGTGAGGAGTCAAAAAAGTTTTTGTAACAGTTTCTCAGAGTCAGCTGAATAGCCAATACCAAAGGAAAGCTCTTATATCTCTGAAGTTTGCAGGATGGAAAAGAATGATGCAGGGGATCAAATGTGACTATGTATATATCATGCCACAGAACTATACCTGATTTAATCTAGGCTATATTGCCTACCTTTTGCTGTTAGTTGAAGAGAAATAACCATTTTCCAAGGGAAAATCTTCTGTTATGAATGAAATTCAAAGTTTTCAAAAAATGAAGCCTATCTGAATTTGTGTTTTTCATATTTCTGTTCTTCTTTCCATTATCTCATAGAGTGCTTTTGATGGCTGTAGAATAGGTTTATAGTACTAAATCTTCTTCCACGTATGTATTTACAGTTTTATCAGAGAGCTCAATGCTTCCAGGCATGCTGATAAAGGCAAGAGTAGGTGTTACTTGCTGAAACAAGCAAATAAGTCTCACAGTTGCAGTTTTCCTGAGCAGTTAACATAAGACACTACAGCAGTCTTCTAGTTATATCCCTCTCTCTTTCTTGCCACCTGAAGATCAATCCTGAAGCAGGCTGTTCTAAGAAATGGGAATTCAGAAATAGTCAGAAACTGCATCCTGTGCTCAGAAAGTGAAGTCACGTGCTTGAAAATTGGAAGGAAGCACCGGAGCAGTCCCTTGGCACAGATGGGCACTGTCATTACCTACTTTCCTGTCTTTTGGACAATAGCTCCCAGTTGTGTTGGTGGACTTCTCCAAAATGATGCACTTGAATTCTGAGGTCAAAGCCATTGCTCCAATTCCCAGAGAAGTGCCCTAACCACAAAACTATAGGCTATTTTGGGGGTTATACTACTGCCTGTCCTGCTCCAGAGCTGGATTGCTTTCAAGAATGCATGAGTTATAGGACCAGAAGGTCGGTATGCAAGAGGGAGCCTGACTTGGTAGATATTTTATGTTACACAGTAATTGGATACCAACAAGAAATAAAGCTAAGGGCAGACACAGCAATCCTGGGTCTTCCCCTCCTAGCTGAGTGCTCTGACCTCTCTGGATTACAGAGCTGGATCTTGGCGTTCCTGTTTCCTTGGCCAAAGTCTTTTTACACTCCTGGGTACGTGATAGCACAGCTCCAGCATGACAGGTTTCATGAGCTTATGAACACATACTTGAAGCTGATTTCTGTATCTAAAAGAGGTAAAAATTTAACCCATTAAAAGCAAAGTCAGCCAGGTGCTGTTTTGTGTCTAGTGTAAGGTTATTTTCTGCACCAGTTCACACATTGAAAAAAAATGGGTTGGGGTGGGGAGTTGCAGCAGCTGGCACAAACTCCTAAAGAAGCTGAAAACTGTCACATAGGAGCTTCCATCATCCCTGACATGGAGAGCCCCTCAGTGCAGTGGGATTGATAGATCCAGGCTGTCATTTGCACAAGTTTTAACTGTTTTCAATACTTGAGGCCACATGCCAGGTAATCCTTTGATACCAAAGCAGGATAGAACTACTCTGTTTTTGCCAGAAGCCAGTCTTCTCACTTATGTTTTGTTTCTTCTCATTCTGCTCTGTGTGCAGACAGGCAGCATTCACCATGTTGCTTTGCATTCAGACTGAGTTTACCACAATGATCTGTTTTTATGAGAACAGAGAAGTTTCTCTTCTCTTTGCCTGTGATTACCTAAAACATATGTAGTCCATGGCATGTTATTGGCATCAGGTGACCTTGTTTGCACCCTTAGTGGCTTGAATAGAGGGGCTTGAGTGCCAGGGTTTAGTAGGGCATGATTTACCAGCTAGTCAGGGGCAACCCTGTGATTAGAAATTCCATTATCTGACATGATACACATTTGACCTGCTAGTGTAAAATAGAGTAATACACTCCTTTTACATATTTGAGGGTTCAGGTTTGAGTGGGATCAGCGACAGAAATAGGTGTTGCAGTCCTACCTGTCTGTAGAAGTACTTGCTAACATGCACTGCAGTGTTTGATTTATAACCATACAATAGAGGCTTTGATTAATAATGCTTTATGAGTTGTAAACAAACTTACTGAATAAATCTTGCTTATTCTGTTGGATGGCTTTCCATGCTCACATAGAACTGTTTCAGAAATTATAAAGCTATTTTAACATTTCTCTACATTATAGACTTTGTTAGCTCTCTGCCAGCTTTACAAAATTCCTGTGTAGGAATCCTTGACATGGAAGGGAAGCTGTTTTAACTTCCATTTTGTGATGATAAAAGGTGGTTAGAGCAAGACAGGGTTTCACAAAGAAAGGGGTTGGAGAAAGTGTTTCTCCTTTTGATGTGTCTCTAGACCTATACTTTTCTCTCCCCCATCAGAATCAGAGAAATGAAACTGGAGAGGTGATATCCCTGCTGAAAAGGGCCAAACTCTACTGAAGGACAGTAGAGTTAGTATTATTACTTTGTGTTCTTGCATTTAAAAAGAAAATTAGAAGAGTATGTCAGAGGCGTGCTGGCATAAGACATCTTGTGGAGAGTTCCCTCTGTCTTTTTCTAGAAGATGTAGTCTTGTAATTCCTGTTTTTTTTTTGTTTGTTTTGTTTTGTTTTTTCCTCCCCTTTCTACATAAAATATAAAGCAATGGGCATCAGTTGTTTTAGTTGTTTTATCTACTACTGAAAAGCAGCCATCAGTACAGCATAACATGAGAACAATTTGAGAGGAAGCATGGAACACTATATTCAACTGAAACTAATTACCTGATTAGATTTTGGCCTGGCTGTGGGGGTTGACATCCAATGGTCTTGGCGACAATACCTGTGAACAAAGCCAAGTCTGGTCTTGATTCATTTAAAGAATCTGGACAAACCTTCTGGAACTTGTGTGCTGAATGTTAAGCAGTGCAAAAATAGGCCACTGATTTAAAGTGCCCATGACTACCATGATGTCAGCAGGCACCTGGCATACTTAGAGATGAATGCGCTTTTTTGGGTTTTAGAAACACTTGTTTCTGTTGAAAGGTGATTCCGTTTCAAGCATGCAATCTGGTGAAATTTTAGGTCTGCATCAGAGCATTCTCCACTCTCAGCAGTAGGATTAGCACTTTCATTTCCTTTAGCACTTCCAACTTCTCCCCTTAAATTTTAGTCAAAAACTGACATTGAGATCTTGTAAACTTAGAAGATTACCTAAAAGATGTTGTCTTACCTACTCTGCTATAGTAGTTCCTTCTGTTTCTCTCTCTAGAGGTTAAATACATGTTAAGTCTGCTTTGTATGGTGAGAAGTATTTGTTATTACTGTGTCACGCATCTCTTAGGTCTTCACCATAAACCCATTTTTGATCTGTTGGTGTCTTTGGTAGGAAAATAGCATGTTTTTATGTTAAAGCATTACTTTGAAGGATTTGAAGCTTTACTGGGAAGAGACGGATGACTCTTCCATCTATACACTATTACAAAAATAGAGTCCATTAAGAGCAAAGGTCTTTTAAAAGACTCGAAGTATCCTTACCTCTGAACTGGAAGCTTCTGGGATGCACTCATTTCTGACCCCCTAGGAATACTCTTCTCTCCCTTCCCTGAGAGAATAAAATTAAATAAACTATCAAATAATCTGTGACAGTTCATTGGTGAGCATTGGCTTGGTGAGGAAATTTAGTACTTCTACTCTGATATCATGGAAGCACATTTAAACACACTACTAAACTGAATTGGACAAGTTGTTGATGAAAATCCAGGAGCTGGTAAGAGATGCTCTGCAGAACAAGAAATTCTAATAGACAACCATAGGAAAAATATTTTTGCCAACTGGCTTATTATTTTAAGATAACAACTGGCTTATTCTCTAACCTATTCCTTAACATCTAAAGTAAATATTGAATTCTCCCGTTTACAAACCTTCTTAAGCTATTTGCCTAGGAGGCCTTGGAGTAATGAAGTCCTCAAAGTTGTGTTTAAGCATTTCCTCCTGTTGCAATAGCAAATCCATCAAGTTTTTGGCCTCCCACAAAGACAGCAAATGCAAGGCTGTAAGAGTCTTAAGCCCCAAAACATTTCAGAAGCAATTTGAAATAACAAAAATATGCTTTTGGACACCTCTCACTCCTTCGGCATGGAACTTGTCTAGATAGGGACTCCAGGGCTGAACAGGCAGACGGGAGTTCACCTCATGTAACCTGGTATTCCCTTCTCTGCACAGCCATCCACAAATGAGCTGTCACAGTATTGGCAGGAGTCTCCTGAGCCTTCAGTAGCCAGAAGTTTGCCCAGCTGTTTGGCCCAGGATTTCACAGAAAAGGAGGAAACCTTTCTGGCTGAAGCTTCTGCAAAATCACTGGTTCAGTGATGAAAGCAAAAGCTTCCCTATGGGGGAAAGAGAGTAGCTGGAAGCTTGGACGGGGGAGGAGTGCTGTGACTTTCAACAGGTCCTGGCCTCTTCATGATAAATATTCACCCTGGAATACACCCCTAATCTCCTAGGAAAAGTGATGAGATTGCAAAGGGCAATGAGGTCTCAATTTCTTCTAAAAGCATGTGTAAAGTTAAAACTCCATTACAATCTTGTGGTTTGAAACCGTGTCTCTTCTAACAGCTACTTGTATTGCCGTTGCAGGATGATTTGGAAATTTGCCTTGTCGGTCTTCCTGATGGCAGCGCTGGTTAGGCTAACAGACACCAGGAAAAACCGCCCTGCGGGAGCCATCCCCTCCCCATACAAAGACAGCAGCAGCAACAACTCGGAGAGGAGGCAGCAGCTGAACAAGGAGGTGCTGGCCTCCAGCCAGGAGGCCCTTGTGGTCACTGAAAGGAAGTACCTCAAAAGCGACTGGTGCAAAACGCAGCCCCTGCGGCAGACTGTCAGCGAGGAGGGCTGCATAAGCCGCACCATCATCAACCGCTTCTGCTATGGGCAGTGCAACTCTTTCTACATACCGCGGCATGTGAAAAAGGAGGAGGAGTCCTTCCAGTCCTGTGCCTTCTGCAAGCCGCATAAGGTCACCTCTTCGACGGTGCAGCTGGAGTGCCCTGAGCTGGACCCACCTTTCCGACTCAAGAAAATTCAGAAAGTGAAGCAGTGCCGCTGCATGTCTGTGAATTTGAACAACTCGGGCAAACTGTGAGAGCAGGGCTACCAAGCTACTGCTTGGTGTTGTCTCCACCAGACCTACTGCTGCTTCTCCTCTACTGTTGGGCAAACTATTTTCTTTTTTTTTTTGATTGTTTTGTTTGTTTGTTTGTTTGTTTTTTCTTTTTTGTTTCTTTGTTTTCTTTCAGAAGGCATCTCTCCAGCAAGGAAAGGCTCCTTGTCACTTGCCTACTGGAATAAAGTGTTTTAATGGGCTGTGTTATGCACTTAGCTATAAAGTTTCAGCGTATGTCCAATATCATCTGGCAGTTGAGTCTTCCAGAGTGGAGCAGGCTTCCAGAAGTTGGGATTGATCATCTAAGTGACCAGTTGGCTGTATCCAGAATTAAATGTTTCCACTGTGTGGAGTAAAGCCCCCTGTCCTACACTCCAGTCCCTTCCACGAGAAGAGAACGCCTTCCTGGTGCGTTGGTCCGGAGCTTGCTGCACTCACTTTGATGTGCTGGGGTGTGGCCTGGAACCAGGTGATGCAGACAAGGAGTAGCAAGGAGTAACACACAGAAAGAAAATGAGACCCTCTGATGAGGCTCAGCTTCTTAAGACAGCTTTAATTGTGCAATGACAAACTGTTCAGAGCTTGTAGTCAGAACTGCAGATGAGAACTGAAGGGGAGAGGGCGAAGCATCAGGTCAGCCACCATGATCACATCAGCAGATTGAAGATGGATTCTTTATACTGTGGCTGGAATACACTGAACACATGATCTCTGCAGCAGTGTTTGTTTTGTAACCTAGCTATAGCAAACAGCTGTTTAAAGTATTATTGACCTAGCCATGTATATTTTTTTTTGTGGCAGACTATGCCAGAGATTAAAATGTGTTGAGTAAGAGACTTGGTTGCTAGGTCAGCTGCCTGGCTTAAAATGAACATTTAAACTAGGCTTTCAGTAGATTTTGTGTGTTATATATGTGTGTGTTTCTTACTTCAAAATGACAACATCCATTTATTACCTTATATTTATGCCTGCTCAGATTGGGGAAAATGGATGGGTAGTGGGAGAGGAGCTGAAAATGCTAACAGTGTTTCACTTAATGTATAAAAGCCCTGTTGCATAAAGAACAAAATTCGGTCATTGCTGGTCTGAATACAAAAGCTGCCTTATGCATTAGTGTCATCAGGTGTTGGGAGTGGCACCTCTCCCATGGCTGGAAACCATGTTAACATGTTAGAGTTGAAGGACCGACCCATCAGTCAGTGTTGTAGGAATGGGTCACAGCTGTATGAGCAGTGGGAGAGTCAGCGGTAATCACTACAGCTCTGGTGGTCCACTGTGCTTTTGAGTTCTACATAATCAAGTGTTGGTGAGCACTTGTAGTTCGTTTTGATCATACTATGTTGTTATTCAGTTGGTGGAGCTTAGCATGTCCTGTATATCCTGTTTGTTCCAGTTCTGATCTGTATTAGTACCAGCTGCATTAAAATCCTAAGATGTCTAAAAACAAACCAGCCCCTTTCCCCAAACCAAAGCCTATGCATGCTCAATTGTCTGAAGCTTACAAATTAAAAATGACAAGTTGACTCCCTGATGCATGAATTAGGGTTCAGCATCTGCATCTACTGAAACCAGCTTGCTGTGGGAACTCTTTCCTGCCAGCCTCTTTACATGCAGCCACTTCAAGGGGTTAACATGTTTAGGCCTCTGGCCAGCCAAAGAGTTCAGTGCCACATTATGCGAGACAGGCTGCTCTAAGAGGCTTTTGGGACTGAGCTCCACAAGAGCTCACCAAGCGGTTTATGGGGATTGGCACGGGCAGGATGAGGTTGGTCAGGTATGTTAGCCCTATTAGGTGAACAGCCATAGGTTTTCTGCTGTGATCGTTCAGATGTGCACATGGAGACCCCTCACACTGGGTTGCTTTAGAGGCTGTCACTGCGATGCTGCCAGAGTCATACCAGCCACCAAACAGGCAATGTTTATTCTAGGCTTGATAGTATTGATGTGGGTGTGGGGGAAGGTGCCAATAGCTGTAATCTATTATGACTCCTGGGATCTCAGTCTCCACTTGAAAGAAATGAACTGAAAGTCAGGCATTTTGGACTGGAGAGAGAAAAACACCCTAGTGACTTCAGTTAGGAAAAACGTGCAAGAATCTTTATCTTTAAGCTATGCCCTGTCTTTTTCACCAGATTGCAATATGAATATGCTGCAGCTTAAAGCTCCTTTTAGGAGCTGTGTTTATGTAAAAATTGAATTGAGCTTGTAATGGTTAAAACTGTATTTAATTCTTGTTTTATAAATGAAAACAAAAATTAAGAAATGCTTTAAGTATAATGTAATTATTTTATAGGTCTACTATTAAATTACAGATTAAATAATAAAGCTACTATAGGGTTATATGGCATTCAGGTGTACAGGCTTTGCTTCAACACCTTATGTCCAGCCACTCTTTAATCAGAATTTTTCCAGCTTCCTTTTGACATTACTAGATGCAGGTAAATGGATTGTCCTAACAGCTTGGGAAAACTTAGCTATTTCTCTCCTTGTCCGCTACTTCACTGCTCCACTGCAAAGGTACCTGCAAGTGAAGAGAGGAAAACAGATTGAACTAAGAGCAGATTCTGGAGTCATTTATTTATGTACAAATTCTGGCCTTTTTTTGGTTAACTGACAAGAGGGCAACCAAAGCTCCATCATTGGCTGAACTGCTGACATCATTTGTGGTAAGAGGAGTAACTATTATCTCAATCTAGGTGATTTTACTTAAAATGCAGGTAAATCCTTATGTAATAGGCACCAGCATACCTCATAGGAAAAAAAAAAAAAATAGATATCTATGTTAAGATACAGGTGAGTTTGAACTCTTGCTATCAACTTGTGAAGGAGTACACTGCATGGATCGCAAAGTATAGGGTAGTGTGTATTATTCGCTCATTTGTTTGCTTGTTTTCAACCCAGGGAAAAGGTAGCTACAAAATAATCTTAAAGGAAAACATGAGTGAGCCATCATGTGGCCAGAAGAGATGCCAGTCATGGGCTTTGAAAGAAGCACCTAGACCACAACTGGCAATGGAGGGCTGTCTTTTTTATGGCAGAGTACCTGACATCTGCAGAAACCCTTTGCTGTCTTCCTTTCCCCCAATGTCTTGACCAAATCCTCTCATAGATCACCAATTTAATTTGTGAGTTTGGGAGTTTTGCTTGTTTGGTTTTTAAGTAATTTGGTTTTACTGTTCTGCTGTGCTTTCACTACCTAAGTGTGGTCAGGACCCTCTGCTCAGAACCTGCAAATGACTCCATCACTTGGCTCAAAAGAAGCTCAGGCAGCCATCTCCTCCAACAACCCACTGTCATTTCTACCCACCTCTTAGCTACTGCCATGCTTTTCCAGTAGCTTCATTGCCCAGCACCCACCTGAACTATCTGTTTGCATTACAACCTAGATTCCAGCTTGGCTCTCCCTGCCTGACTGCCAAAGCATACCAGAGGTTTACACAGTAATCCAATAAAGGCCCTGTTGTCGAAGTAGTCTAAGACCAAGGCAAAACTCCCAGCATTGACGGAAGAGGCCCTAGGTCAAACAGATCCTGTATTTCTTAAATGTGACTAGTGTTGTGGGACAGGAAGAGGAGACAACTAACAAACGTTAGCTCTACCACTGTAGAAATGCTGACTTGGTAGGGCACCAGTCTGTGATGAGTGACAAATGAAGACTCCCAGTTTCTAAAAGCTTAAATATGAGCTACAGATGAGAATAAATAAGAAAATATTTTTGACTCAACAGAAAGTTTATCTTTCTTTACCTTCAGAGAGACACCATGCTTTTGAGACAGTGGACTTACAATTACAAGCCTTTACAAGTAGATTGGATGAATGTTTATCAGATACAGATGGGTCTGCCATAAGCAAGATAATAGCCTGGAAAATCTGTTTCATAATGTGAGTTCCATTTGATTGATGGGCAGTAGATCTGAATGACGTTGGGCATTCTTTTTTGTTTTCTTTCTTTGCTGACCACTTCATATTATGTTCAGAAAAAATCAGCTCTAGCAGTTTTCAGTTATTCTATCTACAGCAGTTCAAATTTGGTGTAACTTAAGTAACTGATATGAGCGAATTGGCATAAACTCAGTTCTCCTTATTAACCTAGAGCATGAGAAAAAATAATGGCAATGAAAAGACTTGCTACATCTTCTCTCAATGAAATTAATAACTGCTTCCAACTTCTTAAGCTGATCACTGAAAAATCAGTCAAAAAAAAAAAAAGACAACATATGGAAGATATTACTAATTGGATTCCCAATATCAGTGTTGGTTAATACTTAAATGACTTTTGGAAGTGCTTTGGGATGATGAAAGTTGCTACAAAAAAAGCTAACCACTACAGCATCATAACACATAAGACAAAGTACCATGCTTCTGAAAGACTTTAATTTGCAAAGCAAAATAACACAAACCTTCATAGCTCATCATAAAAACCAGATTTTTATTCTCATACTCAGTAAGTTACATCCATTGCTCAGGTATGAAAGTCCTTATTTAGCTGCTGCAATTTAAGCAACTGAGTGACATATAGGGTTCACAATCAACAAAGGTTCAGAATGTGTGGCATGCTTAATGTTGCAATAAACAGGGGGCGAAGGGACCTAAAGGCCTATTCCACCTCTTAAAAAACCAAACACACCCAAACAAACAAAATAACATTAGGCCAGAATTCTGTAAAAAGCCAAGTGTGCCACTGAACAAAATAGCAATGGTGTGAGTTAGGCTGGGATTCCACTGTGGGAGTGCTGTAAATCAGCTTTGATGCTGCATGTAATGGGCTACTTTACTCTGTATAGAAGTTAAAATAACTGTTTCTAACCTGTTTTCAAAAGACATGCTCAAATAGGTTGAGCCAGAGCACAATAAAAGAAGAAAATCTACATAGCAGCTTGTTTCTTCAGATCATAGCATGGTTCTGCCAGCTGCAGTCAGCCTTTGACAGAATTGCAAATGACTTTTAGCATCTGTGTGGCAGATCCTGTGAAAAGGGTAGCATGTACGTATGTTAATATGTATGTAACAGTACTACAAGGTTGTTGGACATAATGACGTAAAACAACATATACATATTTTCATAAATATGTATATAAAATATACATATATAAATAAAACTTATATAAAACATATAAATAAAATATAAATATGTATATAAAATACATAATATGAAGATAATACTTTCGAAAGCATGTCTTTGTCCAGATAGGAATTTCATGAGCCTGTTGGCAGTGTTAATATGAACAGGTTAATGGCACCTTTGTAGTAAGAATGCAGTCAGGCTTCTGTTGTGTATCAAATCATTTGTGTATCAAATCAGCTCCACAACTGCAAAGAGATGGATTTGAACCACCTAAGCCTAATGCAGTACTGGAAGGTGCATACCTTCCAGAGAAGTGACAAGCCAGAGAAGTGAGCGATACAGTCTGACTGGGTAAAGGACTCTGAAGGTCCTCACTATTTCCCCCCACACACACCCCGCAGGGAAGAAGTCATATGTCTGCATAACCTGGAATTACTGTCACTGTGCTTCCAAATGGCAAGGAAAGAATCCTTGTTTCTACTGAACCCTTCACAAAGGCTTTTCCTTGATGAGAAGTGGTGTTTAGGGAGTGAATGGTTGCAAGCAAACTACAGCACAGTGGGAAAGTGAAGAGAGAAGGCAACTATTTTGTTATTTATTTTATTTTCATATAAATTAACATTCTAAAAAAATTGAAATAGAAACACTAAATACAGTATTGCACATAGTGATCTTTGTTAGATGATCCATTATTTCATTTAGTATAGTAATATACATACTGTAGGTACTGAAGGAAACAGGAAGGCTACAAATGAAAACATGCTACTGTATCCTCACACTTAGGAACAAAGTTAAGAGGAAAAGACTATTGTTTACATAAATACAAACATGGATTTGAATCAGTGCCATTAAAATAACTTTATTTTTTAAAGATTTTTTTTTCCATAAGTTAGTTGTAACAACAAATAATCTCTTCTTTTCACTTCCCCAAATAGTAATGTTACTCCCATCAGCACAAAGTTTTAGAACTCTATTCTTGGTAATTTATATCCCTGCCAGAAATTATTACAACAACGGAATTTCAAATAGGTTTGTCTTCAACAGGAGACTTGCTTTTCACATAGTGAAAAAAAACATCATTTCTAGTGGTTGGTATATGTGAAGAATAACAGATTCCTGAGGTCAAATTTCACACTTTCTTTCATGACATCTTGTATAATATAATAGCCTCTGGACCACTAGGAATGTCTCATAATGTGCTAGATTAGACAGGGAACAACACAGCCCAACATCTTAGACCTCATTGGCTTTGCCCCAGTGTCTTTCAGGCTCCAAGGCTGTGGGCATGTGCATCTAGTTCAGTTGCACATACTGGTTACTTTCAGGAAAAGCCAGTCATGAAAGCAAAATGTTGTCAATCAGGCTGATTGGTTTGGGGCTATTTATTTAAAACCAGAGGAATGGGTTGTTGCTGGTTGAGCATATCAAAACTGATATAGTAAATTCTGGATTGAAAATAGGAATTAAGCATGTGGTCTAAAATGGAAGCCCTAAGTCATAGATTTCAATCATTGACCTCCTAGGCAGGGAGACAAAGCCTGGAGGAAAAGTCTGCAATTACGTTAAGTGTGAAATTGATGTCAATTAGTTGGTAGTCTAAGTCTGTCACTAGAATTGGCTACTGTTTTCCATAAATGTCAGTCTCCATGTGCATCTTTTAATGGCTCTCTAAAGGAGTTTTAAATTAACTGTAAAGCTAATTCCAAAAGGGAATTCATGTACATGTGACCGAAAGCCTGCCTGATGTAACTGATCGGCAGTTAAAACTATACTACACCTTCTAAAGTTCATGTAAAAGTATTAGCTACTTTATAACGTTGACAAACTATAATAGCCAAATCTCTCAAACTCTCTATAGTACTTCTGTGCTTTATTGTATGTTCCTGCTTTTCTTTTTTATTTTTTTTTAATGCTGGATTTCTGACCCGCCCTTTACCACCTGACATTCACTATCTGGCAAAAGATGAAGTAAAAGTATGCTGCCTTATTGATTTTAAAGATAGTTATAGTAAACATCTTGTTCCACAAATATTTAGTCATGGAGGGCAACCAAACGAGTTGGGAAAGCATTGATTATACTGTATAAACAGCACTTAACGATTCAAAATACAAACTACAAATGCCAACATGAAACGGATACAAACAATTCACTAGGAGTAACATTTCTTTCCCTAATCTAAGTGCAGTGCCATGAAGTATTTGTGTTAGACAGATGTTGCCAGTAGGAATGGAAATGTTTTACTTTATCAAGTAGCATTCTTACAAAGTTCAACTTAATGCAATTTCCAGCATGTTCAGAACTGATGCAGATGTTGCTTTTTATGCATGCTGACTTGGCCTATTTGTAATATACCATACACTTAACAAAATACCATTTTTGAGTGGAAAAGGAGATACACAGTACAGGAAAGGTCTTTCAAGTCCATACTTAGTCTATTTCTGGGCACTCCATTAAAGTGATTACAGTCATTCATGAACGTATATAAACACATCAATAGGTGGAAACTTCAGAGAACAAAAAGTGAATTTGAAAAGGTCAAGAAAGCAAATGATCAGGATGATGTAGTTTCCTTCCCCTTCACCCCCCACCCACAGACATGTTGAGTTTTGGTAACCAGGTAACAATGGCTTTTGCTTTTCTTCTCTCAGATTTTCATACTTATCTTGGCTTTCTGAAAAATAATAAATAATAATTTAAAAAAGCAGAAACTGAGTATACATAAAAATATCACCCAAATATGTAAAGCACACAAACACATAGGCTAACATTGAATTATACATACTCTGGAGTTAAATTCACAAATAATATCCTAACTAGAACCGAAGTAAAGTTTTCACTTTATCAAATTTTCAGTAACTGGAAATGACTGCAGTGGTAAGTAAACCAAGATCCTGATTTCAGGCCTACCTGTAAGCCCAAGTTTCAGTGACTATAATAATGGTAATGATATGGGAATAATTAAGCCTATAGTTATTTTTAGAAACTATATCAGTGCCTTTACATTCAGCAAGATGCAGGGGAGATGGAGAAATCCAAATCGACATTTTTATTTTTTTAAAAGCCTATTGATCCAGTTTCAAATAAAATTGATAAAATAAGATCTAGTTTATTATTCCTAATCAAGCTGTTACCCTATTTACATTTCCTGTGGCATGAACCACAGCCAAAACTCCTTAAATACACCACCATTTTTTGGAGCTAAACCTCTTAAAAGTAGGAAACAAATGCCATAAAATGTCTTCATGTCTCAGATTATGCTAGTTGGAATACAGTAAATTACAACCTGCTTCATCTGACAGATGTGCCATAGTAAAATAACCAATTACAACAAAACACAAAACAATTAAATAATGCTTGGGGGGGGCACATGAAAAAAATAATCTGTTATAAAATTTTACAAATATAGTTGATGGCCAGTTGCTACAGAGGTAATTTTAATGTGAGGTGCCAGAGGAAAATTAATTTGTTGTAAAAGAAGTCAAGGTGCTACCAATGTTTTGGCAATCATAGTGGAAAATTTTCACTGAATTGACAAAAATTACTCCTCTATCATTAAATTTATTTATCTGTTTTCAGGAGAACAGTCAGAGCACAGTATTATCTTTTCCTAGAGCTGCTGTTCCAAAGACATACAGATCAGTGGAACAGAAGCCACTAGTACTTGACACAGAGATCCAACTTAAAAAGTGCATATTATCATGTACTTTCCCTACATTTTGTAGGTTTAGAAACAAGTAATTTCAGACTGAATAAGCTTGAAGACTGTAACTACCTTTCTCCCATCCAGGTGCATCCCACATCAAGACTGAGATGCAGACAGATTGGCAGGACAGATCAATAATATGCTACTCTTGCTTGTGCTACATCTATTTTGTGGAGTAACATTACCAGGCAGCATTCAAACTATTTGTTAATCTAACAAGTTAACTCAATTTATGGAAGCATTAAAAAGAAAAAGAAAGAACAAAGTATATCAAGAATAACATACTTATAAAAGTAAATGAGAAAAAGGTAGGTAGCTACAGTTTTTACTTACAATTCCGGAGTCATGTTTTGGTCTTATATTGTATAGTGATTTCCCCTTTTTCTGCCTGCAGACTTCCTCTGCTTCTTTAACTCTGAAATTAGACAAATTATAAATATTCCACTAGACAAAAACAATTTTCAAAAACAAGTGTGGTATATAACTTACAAATTTAGGCCTGAAGATACAAATGGACCTTATTTCCCATATTTTTATTACCAGACTTCACAATATAGCACTTGCACTCCCTGGCTGTCGTTGCCATAGTACCAGGCTCTAGCATTTACAAGGTCAGACATAATCAATGGCATATTTAATACTAGTTACAAAAAGTAATCACTACTTGTTGTAGTTAAAGATTCAAGTCTAGCAGGATTTAAAATACACTGGAAGATGTGAAGACTAACTTTCAGTGCATTCATGCCAAACAATGCTATGAAAGCTACTTTTCTTGACATGACTATTTTGAAAACATTCTTCAACCACTCCTGACTTCACTACTTCAATTTCAGTTTAAATGAAGATTCTCACCAAGCTATCTTCCCTTTAACCGAAACTTATTTGTATTAAATATGGCAAAGCAGCTTAACCTACAATTCCAGTGTTCACCCTCTAAATTAAAATTAAACTTTTGATTTACTAGAAATGAAAATGTCCAAAATCATTCTTAAAGAACATGATTTTTACAACCAACATGGTGCACAATACTGCAAATATCTCTTTCCGAAACTGAATTAGTAGTGAAGCTTACATGAATGCTGGAGGCGAATGTACTTGGATTGCTTAGGTGCAAAGAGAAGAGCAGGTTCCAGATGTGAGGGTGTCACTTATTAGTGTTTCCTGACTTGGTAAATGGTAACAAAGTAGGCCTTGTGAAATACCACAAAATGTCACATTGTGATGAGATAAATGTCCTTTCAGTCATCCAGATAGGGAACAAACCCCAAAAGCCAGAAGGCTATATTCAGACTGGGAGTCTGCCAGAATCAGTCTGGTGGGCTCAATGGCACACTGCAGAACATTGCTCTAACATTTTTGCTCGTTTTGGAGATCAATCTTACACATATAGTTATTGAAACACTGATAATACAGATTTATGTTATGAATTCTATGAGCTTCAAAGACTTATATAAACCCTTTTTATGTGATGGTATAAAGTGGTGTGAGATATGTACACTTTGTTTTGGATGAGAAATGAGACTATTATTTATAAATAAGAAAGCAGAAAACAAAAATGTAAATCCTGTATTGGCTTGCTCTTGCCAACAATATAGATTTTGGATGGCATTTACTCTGCTTTTGCATCATTATCCAACAATGAAAAAAAAACAGTAAAATTATATTAAAGAAATGATATATCTTGGTTGGTTCCTTGCGGTTCGTCTCCAGACCACTCATGTCTGCTATTTCACTGAGGCTACATAGGGCCATGAGAGCATCAGACTTCATGTTACTATATATATATATTTTTGTGTGTGTGTGTGTGTGTGGTAAGGGCCAGATTTTTGAAAATATGAATCCAGCTGGGTCTGCTAAGCACATTACAAAAACTGCCTTTGCATTCATCTCTCCTTCATCCAGCTTTGCCAGACACACCTCGTTCTTTTCATAAGTCTAAAATTCATACTTTAAAAAAATAATTTAAACTTCAGTTCTTTTCCAGCACTTCCAAAAATCTGCTCTCTTCATTTGATGACCATATATTTTATTAGTGTAGGAAGACCTGTACGTGCACAGGTGGGGAAGCTTTTGAAACCTCTTATTTTCAAGCTATAACCCTTTCTATCTGACTGCAAATCAGACAGATTGCTGTAGCATAATGTAGAACAAAAATGTCGAACAGCCAAATAATTCACCTTTAAAATGTATTTAAATAGATTCAGTAAAAGTTGCAGCCAAAACTTGGTGATAGTTTTAAATAAAAGCTTATGGGAATAATATTGAATGCAATACAATTCAGAGATATTTCTTCCCCTAAAATTCCACTTTTTCTT
This sequence comes from Heteronetta atricapilla, assembly GCA_011075105.1. NCBI lineage: Eukaryota > Metazoa > Chordata > Aves > Anseriformes > Anatidae > Heteronetta > Heteronetta atricapilla. Next base: position 37,852,672 of record CM021733.1, read on the forward strand.
CTGATTCAATTCTACTTACATCTGAAGGAGGAAAAGTATCTGTGACATTGACCTTCCAATGATATTTTCAAAAAGTCAGACACATTCCAAGCTATCAAAAGCCACTCTTACAAAGACAGATATTAAATAGCTCATTTATCATATGATTTCCTCATTTTCAAATGCAACTATAGCTGGCTGCCATGACTGGTAGACATTTAAATAAGAAAATGAAACGTTACTTAGGGGTAAGCTAGTATTAAATCCTGGGGACAGTATTAGTACTACTGAGGTTATCAAGATGACTGTTTTATAGAAGCAATTTAATATATTCAGGTATTCAGGCTACTCAACATGCAAATGATAGCATTTGTAATATACAAAAGCACTTACTGAACCAGTTCACACAGACCTAGATGTTATTCTCAGGAAATGTCAGGAAATTTTTAGTTCTAGTCTTTGTCCAGCTTAAATAACCCCTTTAAGGATATATTGAGCACTGCTTGCCTAACATACCAGCTCATAAGACAGAATGTTTCCCTGCTGGTCTAACATTTACTCAAAACAAAGATCTTCATTACAGAATGGAACTTGTGATAATACACTGATAGGGGTTAAGAGCAGGTCTTGCTAAGCATCATTGCCAGTGTAACACCTCTAAATATTCTGCTTCTATTAGAGAAATAGCTATTTGGAGAAAGGCTGTCTTGGCTTGAAACAAGAAAGTGCTAATAACAATGCCACTCAATGAGAAAGATGGTCTTAACTTCTCTGTCCCTTAAATTACATATGAAAAAAAAATAACCCACAACTTCTAGGTAGATAAAAAGACAACCTTAAAGCTTACACTAGCCATTTTTCTAGGATTATGTAAGAGACTCTGGTATAACTGTGATCCCTAATTTTTTGGGAGCTTTTGTGAAATTCCTTGGAGTTTGAGCCTATTTATTCATAGCAACGGGAATGCAGAAGACTAAAAGCATTATTCCCTAAAGCACTTGAGAAAAAGCTGAGAGCTAGCAGCCACTCAGTTCCAGTTCCAACCATATCACTGACTCATTGTGTGGGTTTGGGATAGCTTGCTGTCTCCTGGCCCCAATCCTGCAAGAAGATTCAAGTGGTTGGATAGAGCCTCACTGAAGCCAATACAACCTACACTTATGCTTCTTCAGCAAGAGATGTCATTAGAAAGGCAAAAGGTAGCACATCAAAGTCTCATTATTAGGAGGCTTAGTTTATGACCAAGTTATAACTGGAAGCCAAGAATGCTGTACAAATATACAACTGTGTGTATATATATATATACACACACACACATCTATATATATAAAAGGCAGCAAATTGGTGAAATAGAGACAAAGGCAGTCATTAGCCTTCCACAACACTAAGTCATAAACCTGAGCTGGTATCAATTTCTGCAGTGCACAAGTAAATTTTTCAAAGACCAACCATTAAGCTTAATAATTATTTTATTAAATTTAAGATTAAAATAATCTAATCTTTCCAGAAGAACAAAATGATATGTTTTGATATGAACATCAATACCATTTAAACTGCAAGATCTAGAAAAGCAGATAAAGGGTTCTCTGAGATAAAGACAATAGTCTCAATTCAGTTGGAAAATATTATTTACTTGCCACTGGCAATTCTCAACTTCTTAGGTTTTCTCCACTGCTCCTGAATGATTCATCTTTTTGACTATCAAATTCACAGGATTTGGGCAAAAATACCTTGCTTCTGTCAACTCATTATTAGTTCAAGTCCTATTTTTACTGTAGCAAATTCCTGCATATCCTCCTCTTGCTCAGACCTGTCCTGCACTACTTCCCACTGACTTCAATGTGGAGATGCAAGGCAATAATCTAAGACCAAAATTTGCAAAAATTGTGTGAACTCCAGCTGTTAAATCAGGAAGACTGACTTAAATATTCATCTATGGTCAGTTTCTAGAGCTTCATGAAGAGGTTTATGGATCTAATTCAATGTTGGGAAAAGGGAAGGGGATGTTTTGAGAAAACACAAGAGCAATCTGTGCTCCTCCCAACAGCCACAAAAAGGGAAAAAATGCAGACAATGACATACTTCCAGGCTCCAGGCCAAAGTGACACTGCTGCTCTACCAATGTTGAGAACAAAGCACTCAAAGAGCATGAAACAGTTAACAAGACATTCCTAGGAAAGGAGCAGGGATTCAATTGTCAGGGCCTGTGTGGAAAGATAGGCTGCACTGAGGGGGGCTGTGGAAAAAAGAGTCTGAGGAAGGTGGGTGTTCCCCAGTGCCTGAGAATTATGACCCTTAGGCAAAGGCAGGCATGTGTATAGATTGATTTATTGTTCTGAAGATCTGTTTCTACTTAAACTATTTAGTTCTATGCAACTAATACATTCTGTTATAGAGGTTGTTTGGTCCCTTTATAGAGCTATTGCTCTCAAGTGCAACTAAGTATTCAGTTAGAAGTGGGACAGTAACTCCAGGCATGATCTGAGAATGGGTGAGAGAGGGAGGTGCTAAGGGAGCCTAACAAGGTCGGGGGGGGGTTCAGGTTGGCTACTAGCAAAACATTCTTTACTGAGAGGGTGGTCAGGCAATGGAACAAGCTCCCCAGGGAAGTGGTCACAGAACTGAGTCTGCCAGAGTTCAAGCAGTGTTTGGACAACGCTCTCAGAAAAATGGCTTGATTTTTGGGTGGTCCTGTGTGAAGCCAGGAGTAGCTACACTCAATGATTCTTGTGGGCCCCTTCTAACTCAGGATATTCTAAGATTTTATGAACTGGCACATGGAGTGCTCTTGAAGAAGCCAGGAGGCACAGTTAACATGGTGTGATGGGAATTATTCACAAGCTTACAGTGTGCTAAGATGCTTTCTTAGACTCATTACATCTTGACAAACCATCTCACATCATACTTTTCAATTTTTTTCCTCAAACTCACTTTATTTCAGTAAACTCATTGGCTCATTTGCTATCAAGCTGTCCCAACTCTTGCCAATTTTGGCTTAAAAGTGAGCATATCACTTTTGAGCATATCACTTTGACATGAAAGACAGAATCAGCTGAATTACCTTTATCAATTTCTACTTAATTCTTTTCCCAAGTAATTTCTTGGGAATCCAGAGGGACCTGGATGGGCTTGAGAGGTGGTCCTGTGAGAACCTCATGAAGTTCAACAAGGCCAAGTGCACGGTTGTCCTGTGTCAGGGCAATCCCAAGCACAAATACAGGCTGGGCAGAGAATGGATTGAGAGCAGACCTGATGCAAAGGGGTTGAGGGTGTTCATTGATAAGAAGCTTAAAATGAGCCAGTGATGTGCGCCCGCAACCCAGAAAGCCAATTGTATTGTGTGCTGCATCAAAAGAAGTATGGTCAGCAGGTCAAGGGAGATGATTCTCCTCCTCTACCCAGCTCTCATGAGACCTCACCTAGAGTACCACATTCATCTCTGGGGCCCCAACAGAAGAAGGATTTGAACCTGTAGGAGTGAGTCCAGAAGAGGGCCACAAGGATGATCAATGTGCTGGAGCACCTCTCCTACGAAGACAACCTAAGGAAGGTTTTTCAGCCTGGAGAAGAGAAGGCTTCTGAGAGACCTTATAAGGTCTTCTTCCAAGTACCTAAAGGGGGACTAAAAGAAAGCTGGAAGAAAGACTCTTCATCAGGGATTGAAGTGATAGGACAAGGAGCAATGATGTTAAACCAAAAGAGGGTAGATTTAGATTAGACGTAAGGAAGACATTCCTTATTGTGAGAGCTATAAGACACTGGAACAAGTTGCCTAGAGAAGCTGTGGCCAGATTTTCTCAAGACCAGGGTTGGATGGGGCTTTGAACAACCTGGTCTAGTCAAAGGTGTCAATGCCAGTGAGGGTGGGGTTGGAACTAGATGATCATTTAGGGTCCCTTCCAACCCAAACCATTCTATGATTCTTGTTTTTGCCTTAATAAGGACATAACCTTAGCAAAACAAAATGAAAATAATCTCAGTCTAGATAACCAGAGGGTTGCTTAACTCTGTGTAGCAATCTGAAGAGCAGGGGTATTAACAGCAGTGGACACAACATCACGCCCAGGGCAGATTCCATGAATGCATAATAAAGTTCAGATCTTGTATCTAGACAAATATATGTCCTTGAATATTAAATGAAAGCAATATTTTAGCTAAATTTATTATTTCAGAAAGGATAACCTTCTGAAGAGCCCCAATAACAAGAAAACATGTAGGGAACATACAGTAGTAAGCAATTAGTTTAAAGTGAACAAGAGAATGAACAGCTAGACACCTACAGAGCCCAAGAATTAACATCTCAAATGTTAAGAAACACTTAGAAACATTCAGAGACTCGAACAAGTATTGCTCATAACAAAGTAGTTTCTTTTTTCCATCAGAACTAAAACACCCTTCCCCAGCACTTTCACCTCCTTATATCTTGTATTTATTGTGAGACAAACTTACACAAACTATGGTTAAGTTTAAAGACTCTGTGAGATGAATATGCAATTTACACTTTGGCTTGTATACAGGAAAAAGGAACCAGACGTCCTTACAAACCCAAAAGACGCAGTAGCTTTATCTACCTTCTAGACCAAAAGCCAGCCTGGCCACAGTCTTATCAAGACTTAGAGAACTTTTGTCATCATTCAATCCATTGAGAAGGGGAGCCACTTTCCTGCCACTAAACATTAATAATTTTGTCTGAAGTATCTGTGGCAGACAGATTCATTTCTTACTGGCTCCATCTAGGCTTGGTAGCCTTACACTTCACTAGCAAGTACTATGACATGACAAATGTAAGCACAGTGAGAAGGCTGGAATGTTATATGCCTTAGATAGTAGTGCTGTTCACAAAAACTTCCACGATAAACTCACAGACAGATTACTTTTACAGTTTGACAGTGTAGTTTTCATGAAACCCAGGAGAATTTTTTCTGCAGGTATACTATTATTTCTATCAATGCAAAAGCTGACACCAATATTCCTTATATTCCTAAACATTTATTATCAGATAAATAAAAGGTGTTTTGCATGCCAAAATACTTTACATAGGTTAGTCTGCACTGGAGATAACTTTTTCATAATAACAACACTTTTACAAATAAATAATTTAAAAAAATCCCCTGCAAAAATATCAAGTGCCAGATATCCTTAAGATATCAAGAACAGAAAACTTTAAAAATGTTTATTGGAAAACTCTTCCTAGAGCAATGGGCCTAGATTATTTTCTTTGACTCAGTCACTAAAAAATTAAATGATTTTTTCGTAAGGAGTTTCTCTTTAGTAAAATAAATAAGTAAATAATTATTATAAAAATTGAAGTAACTTAGGGAAAATTACAATTACTAACATAAAAGTAGAGTAAAAAAAAGGTAGAGATTTTACTTTCACAACAATAGTATTGAAGTGATGACATAGATATGATTCAGTAACTGACTGCAAAGACTTTATACAGATAAAAAGCACATTTTAACCTACCTGGTCCCATCAAACGGAATGATGAAACCTAACCTCTGCCTACCAAGAAAGAGATTATATATTAGACTGTCCTGACATCCCTCCCAGCTCTTTGCCTGGCTACTTCAAGGACCATGAAGCAGACAATGGCTGGTTGAAAGATGTGGTGATTGATCATACTTTGGCTCAGAGGACCAAAGAAAAATAGATTAAAATGTTTTAATTTGGCCACTTAACACAGAGAGTAACTTGTAGTTGGACCCAGATTATGATCCCTCCTCAGTTAACTGTGTAGAACAGATTTTTGTGAATACATCTTAAATTTTCTTCCATGTTTATCATGCTAAAGTGGCCTAAAATATGAGGCTTTGAAGCCAAATGAATTGAAAATGAGACCTTCCAATTTGCAGTCCTACTGCTATCCACCACACACTTCACAACGCTCTGAAATAATTTCAGTTTGGAGGTATTGCTTTGTGGAAGTGAAATCTTTATAATTTGGCTTGAAAGGGATGAAATAAATGTTGAAATATCTTATTAACCTATGGAAAACAACTATTTGGTTTTTACTTATTCCTATCTGGCAACAATACTTTTGGTGATCTAGATGACACTTTGTTAAAATCCATGTTTAAAGATAACTTTATTATTAAAGGAAATTTCATCTTGAAAATGTAATAACACAAAAAACAAAGTCTTAAAGATATCTATAATTCTAATAAAATGCAAAGAGGCATATGACCACTTAAATACCTATTTTCTGACTTCTACTATCAAATTCATATGTTTTTCTTGTCAAAGTGGCCAATATTTCAGACTATATCTATCTACCTTCAGGCAAGGTGGAAATCACTTTCCTCCAGAATTTGCATATGAAAATTGAGGTTGCTCTAAGAAAGTCATCATTTTCCAATGTTTTTCTTGGAACTGAAGCAAAGATTGCTCTCAAAGAAGCTGGCTGCATTCTGGACTATTTGGTTAGGAAACTCAGCAGGAGATAAGGCAAGAGAACAAGATTGGAGGTGAAGTAAAACCAGTGACATAATGATCAAGCAAAAAGAAATGAAACTCAGAAATGAACAGAAACGTGAAACCATGTGTTTGCTCTAAAACATAGAAGCAGTAAATGGGGTAAAAAGATGGAAAAAAATGCAATGTGTAAAAAAGAATGAGAAAAGTCTTGGTGAATAGATTATATGGAGAAGGAGACCATCTTAAAGAGGCTGTAGTGACATATCCTGTGCAGATGAGTAGCTATGTTGGGTATACTGGGCCATACGTATATTACATAATTCATAGCTACAGGACTGACAGTACAAGCAAATATGAGAAATGAGTAAAAAGAAGAGATCGCTAGAAAGAAAATAAAGAAGTCAGCTGTAGAACCACAGAATTAGAGATATCCAGTGCAGAGGGCAGGAAAATAAGATGCCTCCAGCCTTGCTGTATCAGCTAAGTAGACTCATATCAAAAGTTGCCTATTCATAATTATATACTGACATCAAAACAACTGTTGAAACAGCAAGGTTCTTCCCAAAAATGTAAAAACACAGACTGTTCCTTGTACTCATGCCATAACACATGCATGCAGCAGTGCACTTACACTTAATGGATGTTGTCATGATAGTTATATGCATTGGTTTGGCAAAATGTCTCATTATCTAACATCTAAATCTAACATCTTCAGTAGTTAGAGAACAGTCTGGGTTGTGGTAGATTTTAAGTCATTGCTAGTGACTTGGACTTTTGGGGACCAATATTTTAATGCCAAGTTTTTTTTTTTTTTTTTTTTTTTGTAAAAATATTATGATATTTTAGTGCATCTCAAATACCAGTGTAATCACTTTGCCTGGGAATGAAAACATTTTACAGGTATTGAAATTGTAGCATTCCTTGTCAAACAAACAAACAAACACTGTTTAAAACTTTTAGTGGTGCAATTTTTCACTAATCTCCAAGTGTCTATTGATTATGTTGGGCTGATTTTTTTTATTTTTTATTTTTAACCACAGGCAGTAAATCTCTCTTTCAAGAACTAGCAAACAGGAAAGGGCTTCAAAATCTGAAAAGTTCGCGATGGGGTAAGAACCACAGTATCACCACTTCACTGTATCGTCAACACCCCATATTAGATATTAGAGCCATGAAAACAAGTAGTAAACTTCATTATGAGATGATGAATGGTATCTGACTTCTTTTATGCACAACATATACTAGAATGCAATGTAAAATGCACGACACTAGATCACCAAGTAAATAGACTGTTGAAAAATCCTTCTGCTGATTACTTGGGGGCATTCTAGAATCTGGCCTGATGAACGTCACAACACTTAGGAGAGATCAGAGACTTGGAATATTTTTTTATACTAGATCTTTCATTTTGTTCAAGCTTACAATTGATACACAATGGTTTGTTTACAATTTCAAATAGAAATATTTGTTCCTGTTTTATAAAACACCAAGGTGGGGCAGGACGGGACAAGGGGGGACGACGACGACATGACACGACTTAAATGAAGGTATTTAAAAGTAATTTCTACCAGAGATCCAGCTTAAGAAATGTATCTCAAAATTCTTATTTTTCACAAACTTTTCCTTCAAAAGTAATGCTAAAAATGAAAGTTAATGCTCTCTTCCCCTAACCAAAAAAAAAATGATGTTTTCATTGAAAAAAGTACTAATTGCCAGAAGTGCACAAGGAAGAAAAAGAAATACTGAAATATTGAGCAACGTCTCAGCTGGGCACCAAATTGTCTCTTTGTGAGGCACTGCCTCAAAGGATTCTTCCTAGCTTCTGAATCTTTGCTGTATGACTTCTTTCAAGTATGTTTTTCCAATGTCTATAATTTAACACAGTATTTTCTGATCAGAAAGCTGTTTTAACCAAGTTAAAATTTTGAAATACTCTCAGAAACTGAGGAACATTTTAATTGTTCAATTCAAAGACTCATAAGCTGAATACTGTTTTGAAATGTTATTATAACTACCCATTGTAAAAACAAAGCCTAGCAGCATGCATCCCAGTTGATCAGATAGAAATAAGGAGAGTGAGATTCAAGTTCCCAAGCCAGAAAACTTGTCTGCTTACTAACATCATGCTAGGAGCTTTTAGTTTGTATCACAACAGCATGCCAAGCAAAATGTGACCCAGTTGAACATACTACACATTTCCATCATTTTCCTCTCATATTTCCATCTCTATACATTTTTTCTACTCTTTTCTTCCATTTCCACATTTCTTTGCAAGTACATATTCCCATGTCCCCAGATTTCTCACTCTCAAGTCTGACTCACTGGTTCCTATTATAAGCGTTAACAAAATATCCCTTAAATTACCCTGAGAGGACATTGCTTGTGCTATGGGATTTAATGCCCTCTGCAAGCAGAAGTGGCAGCTTACCAATATGCTCCTCACTGTGCAACGTACAGATATCCAATGCCAGACTTTAAATTGCTCAACAGCAAGTTTTAAATCATCCTGCCAAGGAGTCTGTAGGGAGACATACCAGTCTTTCTGCAGAGAGAGATCAATGAGCTGTGGAGACATGCTGGCCAGGAATCTCCCTTTCATCTAGATATACACAGTGTGACACACCAGGTGCCAGCTTAACTGCTATTCTTACGGGAATGGGCAACTTTTACATTTGAGAGACAAGTGCTTTTTTTTTTTTTTTTTTTTTTTTTTAGTATAGATTATTTTTAATGTGTTAAAGATTTATCGTGGGAGTTAAAGGGTTGAATGAAGCCAGCCAAAAGATATTCTCTAGCTTAGTGTGATGCAAGATAACAGGGACTTACAGAATTTTACCATCATGTTGATCCTGCTCATGAACTCTTCCACTGGCATCCCTGATAAAGTAATTCTCCGTTCAGTGATGTGGCTTTTCATAAAGGCAAGGGCCATGAGCAGTATTTACCTTATGCACATACTTAAAAGGTACCTATATCTGCCCGTGTCCCCCCCACTTTTCTCCTCCTGTCTCAGAATTAAAGTTTAATTCCCTATTTATGTAAATCTTTGCAAGTTGACATAGGCCATGGAATGGCAAACATAGTCTGAAGAAACTGACACTTAAGGCAGTAGTGGGCAAACAAGTGTCAGTATCCCACTTGCACCCTGAGAAAGGTAAGGTGGATCTGTGGCCTTGTAAAAGTGCTTCTGCCTTGATCTGTTTCTACTAAGCTCTGAATCTGCATCTAAGGTCTAATGATATTAACCTTTGACAACAATGGAACTTTTCTTCTTTTCTTTGTTCCAACTTCATTTAAACATACAAGTTCTTAAAAGACTGTCTGATTTTGTTACTGTCATAAACCAGGATGTGTACCCCATCAGTACCCCATCAAGATGAAGTTACAGTCCTAATGATGTTTGTTGCTATCCACACCCAATGAGATTTTTTTTTCCAAAATAATTGTACTTTTAGCTACCAAGAATTTGCAAACTCTATATTTACACAGCAGCTGTTTCACCTTTTTTTTTTTTTTTTTTTTTTTTTTTTTCCGCTCCACTCCCTCCTATTCTTTTAATTGATCATAAATTTTCAAGATTTCCTTCTGCAGAGGTTTAATAGGTGTTGCCTCATGAGCTCTTGTACCTCTTTTCACCCCTAGGACAGGCTGTTTTTTCCTCATTCCTAAGAAAGCAGTAGGGTCTGGGCCTGTAGGCCTTTGCTGGACATCAAGAAAAACTAAAATATTTTTTTCTCCAGTGCTAGGCTGGAATAATAAATTGAATACTGAATATCTTCAGAAATATAAAGAAACCAAGAAAAAAAGGAGAACAAAGAGAAATTTATGAGAAAAGAGTTAAGATATTAAATTTGTCAGTTTGCATGAGACACCTGCTCTCTCTACAGGAGAAAAATATGAATTTCAAGAGTGATGGTGTGATCCCTTAAGAGTTTTCCTAAGGTGAGACTTTTGTATAATTGTCACTGCAGTTGTGCATTATCTGACAATATACATTCAGAGGTCAATATACATCTCAGGGTATTTAGCAACTGAATTAAACATATAGGTTTTGAGGATGCTGAATAAGCATAAGAAATTTTTAAGGTTCAAAATCATATTCTTTTTTCAAACAGCATTGAAAAGGAATTAGGCAATATGTCAGCTCTTCTTGGCTTTCTTGCTGATCACATATAAAGTGCAAGCTGTACTGTCAGATACCATTCAGGAGTTTTCAAAGTACAAGTACAAAGCATATTCTACCAGTGACATTTTAGAAATATAATGAAAGGACAATAAGACCAAAATTTAAGGACCCAAACCAAGCCTCACTGAGTTTTTGTTTATTTCTTGTAAGTTGCTTAATGAGAAAAAATATATATAATTAGATTTAAAATTTGCATTTAAAGGTGTTTAGCATCAGAAATTTAGCCTAACTAAAATATTTATAAATAACTCAGATAACAGTTTTGATTGGAATGCTCCAATTAGGCTTTACAGAGTGACCACAAAAAAATAGTATGGTTAGGAAAACCTTTGGCAGACTTATTCTTTCACTGTAATTTTCAGGTGCATTTTTCTTTTTATTGCTACTGTATTTTAACAGTTTATCATGCATAATTTTCTCTACAGCTGGTATTTTCCAGTTCTGCTTTATTTCATCTGACAGAATTGAGCAAGAGCAGTAGAAAACTTTAAAAAAATTAATTTGTTTTTAACCTTACACCATTTTTCTTCATCTTCTTCTAAAGAAATATGAAATCTGACACTTCAGTGTTTATCTTTTACATATAAATGCCTGGAAAACCAATACACAACTTAAAATGCTGACTGAAAAGTGTTTAAAAAAAAAGAATTGACTCCCTGGTAGCAAAAAGTTGTACCACCTTAGGAAACACCATCTATGAAAAGCCTTTGAGTAAATTATTGTAAAACAGCATGGCTCATCCTTGCAGACTAAATAAGAATCAGTCAATGTTAACAATAATTCCTTTCCCTACACAGTCCATATGTAAACTGAGATACAAAATATTTTGGAAAAAATACTCAAACCATTCTAAAAACACAGCACAACAGTTTATTAAACTAAATACCAAAGTAGTGGAAGAAAATGGGGAAAAAAGGTAAGGAAGATGATTAACCCAAAAAAGAAAATAGAATAAATTATACTTTTTATAAATAACGATCATAATGAAAGTATGCTACATGAGGCAGCAGCCTGGGAAATAATTCACCAAAGGTGGCAATACTTAAAGTCTCACCATAAATGCAACTTGATTATTTCCACCAATGAAAAAGCACAAAAAGTTACTTTCATGATTAATGGTCTAGCCTGCTCTTCACCTTTAGCCACAGAAAATAATGCAATTTATGCAGACAGGAAAAATTAACAACTGTTCATTGACAAGACACTTAACAGGAAATTCTCACCTTCCTGAGGGTTAATGACATTTTAATCCAGGATCAGGATTGCATCCCTCAAATTTTACTGCTGAGACATCCATATATTCTAGTTACCAGTCACCTTTAAAAAAAATATCCCTAGCATTCGATGGACATAGGCCATCACAAACTAGAGATTTCTATTAAACACTTTAGAGAATGTATTACACTAAATTCCATGCTATGTCCTAAACAAACCGAAAAACATTCATTCAATTGAAGAGTTAAAATCCAGTTTCTTGATTTTTTAATTTTTATTATTTTGTTAATTTCAATGACAACAGGCATATTTGTCACATCTGTCCATACTGGCTGAGATTTTCAAAATCATCATGATTATGTTTTGTATGTTCTTATACCTTTTAGCAACACTTAATATTCTGTTAAGATTTTTCTCCTCTTGAAATTTCAATACTCAGAAACCTTCATATCACAGCATCCTTCCTATCAATAAGAACAGTGGAAGTATCAGGTCAGGCAAACAGTCTAAAGGACAACTTCAGATATCAGGCTGAACTATGATGGCAGGCAAAATATTTTCCACAGAAGGGCTTTGATAAGACAATTGTTTATTGAATGGAGATACTTCATTTGGGGGAAAAAAATGTACTACCTGGAAGATATTTACTCTTACTGTCAATTAGGACAAAATATTTTAGTACCTAAAAGGCAATGAAGAGCATTGAAACAGCACTGTGCCAAACTTTTCATATGTGAGCACAGAGAGCAAAGGTTTCCAAACACCAAACCCTGCCCTCAGCTGAACAAACAATTTACAAAGTGGAAGACTGAAACTTGACAAGACATGTCAATATCTACATAAATAAATAAATAAAAAATTTTGATTTTCAGGATGGATCATTTTCAGTTTTAATTTCAGTGACTTCCTGGTTTGTAGTTACACATTCCTGCCCGTACCCCTGCAAAAATCTCCTCCACCCCTTCTGCTCTGAGCCTTGGTCTCTTTGTTGTTCTTTCCTGGAATATCCCAGTTGCCTTTCCCATTGTAGGCCTTTTTCAGTGTCCTTTCATTCCCCATCACATCCCCAACCTAAAGACATTCTGTAGGCAAACACATTCAGTTCCTTTCAGATTAAAAGGCACCCTTGACCTCAAGTGGCGTACACTTTTTCCCTGCTGCTTCAACACACTCTCTTAGTGTATTCATACATGGAACTGAAACAAAAAAAATAAATTATTGTATCACAATACTATTCTTAGCTTCAGAAGCATAAGAAAAATAAGAGAAAAAAATGGTGCTCTTTTAGTTAATTTCTTTTATAGCAAAATATTTAGTAGACTGAACATTCAGGGGAGCTTTAGAGGGTTTATGTTTGATTCTAGAATAACAACCTAGTACTTTGGAAAAATTTAAATGGCAGTTTAAAATACTGCTCTACAGAGGCAATACAAAATGAAATTAACCCGTATTAAGTTGGCAACTAAGTCTTTGAATGGGAAACTGAAGATCATATTTAGCTGTCAAGTCAATTCTGAAGAGATGTACTTATTTACTTATAATTAAATTAAGTCAGTAAAGTGAAATACAACCCCAGATTGCTGCTGTATTGCACTAATATTTGTACCATGCTCTTGCAATAGGAACAGATTTTTTTTATACATATATATATATATATTTTAACTGAGACAGTACTCATTCCAAAATGTATCCACTTACACTAAATATATATGGTATATATGACATTGATAATATAAGTACCTAAGGAAAGTTAATGATTTCCAAAGCCGGATATCTGTGACATTTACTTAGGGTGAGTAGTCTTGAAGATGAGACCTATTCTTACACAATTACCAAAATATAGGCTGATACCAATCATTTAAAGAACCTAAAGCTTTAGTCCTGTTAATGTTAAGGCACGAAAGTAGCTTCATTATCTGTACACTGAGATCACTTGAGTTGCTAACAGATGTAGAATTATATAACCATGTTTACAGTTTTCGTGTTTGTATTTAATTTGTCCTTATATGACATTTATTACTTTTTAAACAACTAATTAATTCTTGTCATCATTTTTATAAACAAAGAATTACCACAATGTAATATCTGCATGCAGATGAAAGCAAACTTCATATCTCTTCTAATACATAGAACAGACATTATGGCTAATTTTTCAAAACTACTATCTTAATTCTTTATGTCATATATACCACAAGGCACATGTCTGTGGGGTTGTGATTTAGAATGTGGTTCAGTTTGATTTTTTTTTCTCAAGGTGGGATCAATAGACCTTTTCTTCTCTCTTTCTGCTTCCCCTCCTTTTTCCCCTGCTTCATCGGACAAATATTTACAACATGTCATGTCTTGATGCCTTGACTTGTTTTCAGCAAATATGTGAATGGGAAATCTTTTTATCAGCTTTCAGACCTGAAACAAGTTTCCTATTGTTTGGATTCATAGAGGCTTAGCAGTTGTGTTCTACTAAAAAAGTCATTCACATAGCTGACCTGAAAAACTTTAGCACAAATTGATATTAATGTCCCATTCCAAAATTATGACGACTAGGAAAAAAAAAAAAAAAAAAAAGACTGAGAAATTCCCAGTGCTAAGGAAGTGCGGATGATTGGTTTCTGTGCAATTGCTCTCAATAACATTATCTGAGAAAAGCCCTTGAACAAACAAACAAATGTACCTTTCCTGAAGAATAAGTTTGTTTTCCTTCTTCCAGAAGTCTTTGAAGTCGGAACTAAATTCATGCCAAATACTGAAGAAAGAATGCGGGGACACCTCTTTCTCTCCCATTTTTGGTTTCATACAGAAATACGCTGCAGTTTCCAAAAAGCTGTCAAAAAGAAAAAGAAAAAAAAATGACAAATGTGTCAATGATACCCACTGATACAGATTTTTTTTTCCTACTTAACACTGACATGGCATTTAATTATCTTTGGTAGCAAATCTAAAATGTAAAAATATAAAAACAACAGTTCTCAGCTCTTAGTATACAGGTAAATACATAATACGATCCTTCAGCAAAGTTAGAATCTGTCATTTATCACAGGATCATAGGTTCTGGTTTTGACCAAAGTATTTCCCATTTCAAAAGCTAAAATTAGTGCACTCTCCAGAGCCCTGCATATCCAGACATCCACACCTGAAAGTGCTTTATTGTTGTGTTTAATTTTCAGAAATCATAATCAATGCCTATAAAGACTGAAAATGAAGTTGTTAAAGTTCTGTTAAACCTACACTACAATAAATTGGGATAGATGCATTAGATGGGAGCAAACACACACACACAAAAAAATAATTCCCACCTGGGCACAACAAGAAATGATATAACGAAAAACTAAGTGAGGACCAACTATGCTAGAAAACAAGTATCTATCATTCTACCAGAACAGTCTGCCATTTGCCTCTGAATACAACAATGAAATCTAACAAATTTGTGAATTTGAATTGCTTTTATTTCAGATTTAAGAATATGTAGAAATATTATATTGAATTATATAGGGAGGAATTACCTCAAAAACGAATTGTTCATTAACTATTATTACATATAATTTTTGAAATAAAGTTCTATAAATATTGGATCTCTTAAGAACATATTTCTCATCTGAAGTTCAACATAGAAGCCTCAAATGACACATCTCAGCACAACATTTCTTCTGCTCCCACAGTTAACCTACCATAGCAGGATGTTCTATGACAGCACTTGGTTAATCAGTAGAATATCTGTTTTGTATTTCTCCACATCCCCTCCCCCCCTCCCAAATGATTTATAGATGATTAAACTACTAAATCCCATTCTACTTGCCTTACTTGACATTTTTTTCTCACCGGTTTATACAGGGTAAATATTTATCATGTATCCTCTGATCCCATAGAACTACTTATAAAGAATATCCCTGACATACATCGGTCGACTGAATTGCTTCATTTAATTTTCAGAAGTGTTTATTATTTTTAAAAAAAAAAAAGAAAGAAAGAAAAAAAAAAAAAACATGTTTTCAACTTATTAAAAGACTAGAGCAAACACATCTGGGAAATCGTTTTGGTTTTCTTCCCAGTCTCCTCCCGATTTCTAGATATGGAGCTTGTTACTGGGGAAGTCACATAAAAGGCTCCTGTGATTTTTCAGAATGAAGTAGCAACATTTTTGAAGAAACTTGAGGAATACAGTAAGAGAGAGAGAAATCTATAGGCATCATCAGCTGAGTCAATGGCTTATTTTTAAGGAAGCTGTCTGAATGAAGGTCATTAGTGATTTGCAGAATATAGAAAGACCAGAAGTTAAAATAAGATTCCTTGACCTGAGAAATCTCTCTTCAAACTGTTCTGCAAATGACAATAAAGTGAAAAGAAACAGACAGTAATGTCTATCTTAAGTAATGCTTTTAAATTTGAGGTAAGAAGCTAGAATTCCCTTACAGGAAAACATCCCACAAAATTGGAAGCCAAGACAGAGTGAAATTCATATTGTAGAGGAGTATGCTCAAGAAAAAGTTGATGACTAATACAACCATCACTAACATTTACTGAAGACCAACTGGATAGCCAACGTTTTTTCTCTGGTGACTGAAAATCTCCCTGAGGACCACTTGTACAACTAATACAACCTTATGCACACATACAGCTGTGGCTAACAGCTGTAACTTAATTTCTAGGCATATAGATAGAAATACTCAGCCAGTTTGCTTGCCTCCCTGGTAGTTTTTTTGGATGTAAGGGAAATAAGCTGTTTGTGAAATGTGTAACAACAGCAAGGTAGCAGGTTGTCATTGTTAATGTGTCACACCTTTCTGGTAACTGTTAATGTACAAGGTGTCAGCTGCAACAGACTCCAGAGCACAGATCTCCATGAATCCTTTTTTTTTTTTACATGCATATCTATCTGTCAAAACAATTACTGTATTTATATATATACACACATACTTCAGCTGGAGGGGCCACCCTTTATCTAGTAGTTAATAGTCTCAGAGTACATTTAGAAGATATATGGAAACCTGCTTGCTATACTCTTGATGCTGTCATTTTCGTACTGCAAGACAAAATGACGTAATTCACGGATGAAAGAAAAAGCAAATAAAGTGAATCCAAATGCATCAAATAATAAAACACACAACAATAAATCCTCTTATTATCATACTCTATAAATATCTGATTTGGAAATGTTTACATACATCAAACTAGATATGTCTCAAAGCTGAATCCAGGAGGAGACACACATTTCAAATATAAAGAGAAATTTGGATGACATTTTCATAACCCTAAGAATAGATATCATTCAAATATCAGCCAGGCAGCAAATACCTTTTCTCTGATGCTTTTCTGTGGTGGAACCCATTCAAATTTTGATCCTTCAGCAGATTTGGAAACAAAACATCTTTAAATACTATCAATACCATTCCTGACTGTACGTGCAGGCACACAGACATTTTGAATCAAATAAGGAACTATAGTTGAATGGGTTGTGTTCCTATAATTAATTTCTGCAGGATGCAACTTCGGGAAACTTATCTGACCTTTCTGGATATCATTTCACCTATCTGAAAAATTAAATGTATTACACAAACAGGTATTGCAAAGCTTGCTTAGCGGCCATTTCTCAAGCGAACAGGTTCTTAGTCTCCTGTAGTCTTAGCAAATGTATTAAAAGAAAAGAATGTGCATTAGTGAAGAAAGAGTAGTCATGGAAGAGGGAAGGGAGGGCATGCAAGTTATTTTCCAGGATTAAAAGAGGTAAAGGAGGTCAGCGGCTTTGCTCCAAATAGCATGACTTTGAAAGCCTGATTAAAAGTAAAGGAGTGATGTTCACACCACTGTCTTATCCTGACATGGCAAAAGCCAAATTTTTAAAATAAATTTCAGACCAGTTTTCATATTTCACATGTTGTCTCTGAAGGAGAAAGATATAAATTAAGTCTCTCAAAACAGTGGAAGACTTTCCCATCCATGATAAATGAATAAGGAAATAAGATTTCTCCATTTATCATGTCTTAATTTCCTTGGTTAAACTGTTTGTGTTATTCAGAAAAAAAAAAAAAAACCACTGTAGACTGAGATGACTGCACTCACTGCTTAGTCAAATGTGGAAATTTGATGAATGATTCGTTGTATATTTTTGTGTGTGTGCGCTCCCTTGTGTACAACTATGAGACTATGTAAATTATTTTTTCTACTAGGAGGGATGGAAGAAATGGATGTACTAACTGCCAAACCAATTTTAATCAGAGGTGGGGGGGGGGGGGGCCCAAGAAGTCATTAAGTCATTCAGATTGTAATTGGCTTATTGACAGCATTTCTAGATAATAGGTCTGATCCATTAGGAATATTTTAAGAGCAGCTATGGATTAATCACTTTTTCCATTCCACTTTGAAGGTAGTAAGAAATCTAAAGTTTATACGATGATTTAGATTCAAGTCTGCTATATGTGATGTATCGGCTGACTAATTTTTTATAAAGATGTATAGGATATGCTTGTGTATGTGGATGTGTATAAATTCACACAGTAGGTCAAGCAGAAAAGATGAGAGGAAACTGAGCAGTTGGGAAAAAAAAAGAATAAGGAGACAAAAAAAATAAACAAAGAGCAGTAGTAATTTCACATCAATATCAGTTGAAAAGCCTTTTTGTGGCCAAAAAGCAAAGTGACAGTAGGTTCAGGCACATCCTAACATTTCTGAGAAATGGTGAACACTTGAGCGCGCACACATCTGATTTTCACATACAGTGAATTAAATCACCCGTACGAGTACAGTTCATGCTTGAATGTGTGTTTAAATGTAGAAAAAAAGTTTGCTCAATTTTGCAGCAGAGATTCTGTATTGTTTAACAGGTTATGTATTTTGTTTGAAGTTCAAATATGGATATTTTGGACAACTTGGATTTAGTTTTATAAATTGCTAAGCATCATATATGCACATTTGAAGTTAAGAACAAAAAGGTAATCTCAGTGGTGTTACTGTGCTAATTTCTGAAGTGCTTGTGTTTCAGAAGCAGTTCTGACTCAAGTAGAAATTGCAGAAAAATTTTCTTCTTTAAAAACACATTCAAACATATTTGTACTTTTGCAAGTGATTTAATTTTCTGTATATGGAAATCATGTGTGTGTGTGTGTTGATGTATGTATTTACCATTTCTCAGAAAGGCTAAAGTATATTCCAGTTTGATGAAAGTCACAGGTAAAACAGAACTACACAGTCTACCAAAAGAAACCAGGTAAAAAAAAGAAAACCGAAGACTACACATACCTCTTACTGATTTAAATCTAACATGAGTTTGATTTAAAAGCCAAACTGATTTGGCAGACCTGTAAACCTGTGCAAAGTTCTGCCCCTGGATTTATGACTACATAGGGAAGAGAAGAGTATAAAGGTAACATTAGTTGTTCCCTGGAAAAGTTATTCATGTGAATTGTCACATTCAGTCTTGCTTTGCTTTACAGTTATGAAAAGGCTTTGTATATATTTTCTTTGTGTTCTAAACAGCTGAAAACATTAAGTAGAGTTAGTCATATGACAGAATATAAATTCAGCAGTCACAATTATATGACAAAATGAAACAGAACCATCATCCTGGTAATTGAGATAGCACAAGCCTGTGAGAAAACTTACTATGCACAGCATCCTAAAATACCTTGCATCTTCTGAATTGTTTTGTTGAGGACCCTCTCTACATAATAACCCTATTTTCATTTATTTTTTAATAATATATTTTGTTTATTTTTTAATAATATATTTTGTTTATTTTTTTAATAATATCATTGCCTTCATTTATTTTTTAATAATATCATTGCCTCTACTCAGTGCTGTACCATGTCCTGCATGATTACAAGTGAAATATATATATATATAGGTTCATTCAAAATATGCTGGACTTAAATGTTGATAAGATTTTTTTAAGCAGTATCTTATATCAAAAAATTGAGATAATATGCCAGTTTAAGTAAACTACCAGAATGATTAATCTCTTCTTCCTTTTGCCAACTTATATTGTGTAACTATGGATTTTGTAATATTGTTCCTTAGAAAACAAAGGTCTCAAGAGATTTTTTCCTTTCCTCTAAAAAAACCTGCCAAACATTTGCAATGTTTTGAATCCTAAGTCATCTCCCTCATCTCTAGTCCCTTAACTCCTGTAAATTTATATTTAAAATAATAGTGTTTTAGTGCTCCAACTAGATGAAAATTAACAGTTTCAACAACAATGAAATAATCCCTGTACCTTTGAATTACTATTTTTTCCACAATGAACACCCAACATAAAACATGCAGAGGAAGAAACAGGAAATTATGTTTTGACAGTCCAGTTTGCCTCATTCACACAATTTTTTTTCCCTCCCCACCCCTAAATAGCTAGCAACAATTTACAGTTTTAATATTCACATGAAATTGTCAATATTATCAATTGCATACATTGACAAAGTGCTAAATGATGTTGTAGGCAGGATGAAGCTATCTTACCAGACAGAACTTTTCTAATTACAAAAAAAAAAAAAAAAAAAAAAAAAGAGCGTTTGAAAACTTGTTCTGCACAGACTGAGTCTCCCCTGGCCATCTAAAAATCAAAGGTCAGGAAATGTAGGTTAGAGGTATCTTTGCTACCTTCACTATATTCTGTACTAAGAATTGATTAGCCACAGACTCAAGGAATGGGGTTGAAACATTTCAAAATTTGGGTTGATGAAGTGTCAGACTGAAAAGCCCTTTACATGTATTTTTAAAATTTGATGCATTTATTTTGAACTCCTAACTTACCCCAATACATTCCTTTCATAGCAGTGACAGTATCTTTGTTTAGATGAGGAGAGAAAATAGGTAGTATTTTCCACAGGGATCAAGTTTCAATGAAAATGTGACAGCCATTGGGGTTGATGGAAAGATTATCGCACATAAGGCTATTGCTCCAGACATCTGAATCATTGATATTCACACATTTAAAAAAAAAAAAAAAAAAAAAAAAGCTAAATAAGCTATACTCCTCTGGATGTGAGGGAGTCTTTTCAGGCCAAAGGAGCTGTTCCCATCCCTTCTTCCAAAGATTACATGAGGGTTTCATGATATTTCTCGTGATCATTGTGCTGTTCTCTTTGGGATAGAGAACAAACTTTTACCTCATCAGCAGACTGATTAAGGTAGAACCGTCTTCCAGGCAGCAATTAAGAAAATAAGCAGGTGCAAGATTTCCTGGGAGAAGTGTTCATTTAAGACAGTGCAGAAGGGATCAGATTCATTAAAGCATTTCTGAATCTGCTTTATTAAGGAAGCCATCTCTTCAAAAGGAGGGAAGGAAAAAATAAAAGAGAGAAAAAGCAACAAGGCTGAGGAACAAACCAAGGAAGAATAGAAACAACACTTTTTTTTTTTTTTTTTCCTAGCCACTTAATCTCTATATATTGGAAGCACAGTGGGGTTTCAGCAGCAGGCTGAGGCAAGCACTGTACTGTGGAGGGGTTGATGGCATTATTCCATCAGCTGGAAATTATTAAGGAAGGAATGACCTATATTGTATAAGTTATAAACGGGATAGTTCCCAGATGAGTTAATAGAACTGTGACCTAATTAAACCACATCCTTTATGTCCAGCTTTTCCAATTGCACATACACGACAACAGAAATATAAATATAATATATAATATAAACCTTATATAATATAATATAAATATATATAATAAATAAATAAATAAATAAAATATAAACCTTAAAGTACATTTTAAAATACAGCAAGGAAGACGACAACTCTGGTGGCTAATCAAGAAAAAATAGTGAAAATAGAAGTGGTATCTACATTTAAGTCACAGTCATCGTAAATGCTTTTAAGACCTTTATAGTATCATGTTAACAATCTAACTAAACAACTCAGGTGGACCATATGATGAAAGAAAAAAACTACTGAACATAATCGTAAATTGAAGCACAATGGAGACTCACTGGAGCTAATCTCTCACAAGTTTCACTTCAGCTGTAACAGCTCAAAAGTAATATCTTAAATTTTTGAAAACTACTCAGTGAAACCACCTGCTAGAAATAGAGTAGAGGTGAAAATAGTGTGTCACATTTAAAGATTTTCATTTGTGTTGTTTTTTCCATAAATTTTATTAGCCACATGATTATTTTTTTAATACTGAATTTATTGCTGTAACACTAGGTTTTGGTATGAATGGACCCCCACTATAGAAACTATAGAAACTATATAGTTATCATTGATACTATCTTTATTGTCAGTGTTATTTAGTTGTGTAAGTATCTTTGCACCATAAACTAATATCTTTTTTTTTTATGGTAAGATCTAAGAGTACGTCCTCTACATAAACTGCACAATAAATGCATAAAGTAGTATACTATGCTGAATATTAGATTTCCAAATTGTATGCCATTCTAATAAAAGCCATAGTACCATTTGTTCATACTAGCATTGAATGCCATTAAAAGGAAACATTTAAAACCAATAAAATGATTTAAGCAAGAAGCCCAACATCATTAAAAGAAAAGATAATGCTCTTACACACACACACACACAAATCAATCATGCAAATAGTTAAGAACTTGCACTCATTTAGCAAATATTTTTAGAAAAGGACTAAGATCAGGGAAAGATCAATTACCCATACTTCAGAAGAAACTTTTTGACATAACTAAACTGCTGCCTATGTTTCCATTACTGCATATTTACAGACCTCGATATTTTGTCAGAGACAAGATACTAAACTAGAATGATCCAATCTGTTTAACAGTCTGTAAGCTTCTTCTATACACATCTCCTTTTCCCACTGAGTATTTACCTTTTGCTGATGCAACTAATGTATACCTCCAGCCTCAAATGTATTACCATGAGCAATTGAAATCCACATGCTAGGAGCCACACAGCAAGAAAAGAGATCTAATAACAGGAAAGGAACCAACAAAGGACAAATGGCAAAAGAACAGTGAAAGATGGAGGCCAACAGCATATTTTTACCTTTCAGTTAAAAGTGTAGTTTTTATTATTATTACTATTAAACACCTCCCTCCATTCTGAGCTTTTCACCACTTTCTTTCAATCATTAACTCAATTTTCACTTCAACTCTACAATTCGCTTTTGGAAAAAATCCAAACCATTGTGTGGAGGGTAGTGAAGCAGGAGGAACTTTTACTGTTTTAAAGGATTACCAGACTTAGGCGCTACATTTCTATGTGTTGCTTTTCAGCATTGCCATTGTACCATAGTGTCTGCCATTTCTCTAAGTGTCATCAACTTGTCAGTTCATGAGCAGGTGTAAAGGCTTTGTTCCTCCTCAAATGTAATGTTCAGTGGAGCCAATGGAAGTCTCTGAAAAGTGTTGTGTCAGGAGTACTTTTTTCCCCCCCGGGGAATTTAAAGGTAAACATTTCTCTTCAAAATCCATGTCATTTGTTGCTACAGCAAGAAAGCAACAAAACATTGCTAAATGGATTATTAAAAGTTCTGAAAACAGAAGAGGTGCCTGGGAGGCAGTATTCAGGAAGCACTTAAAAGCCTGAAAATCACTGGAATGTGCAAGTAATGTGAGCGAATTATAAAGTAAATCAAATAAAAATATCCTGATATGGGAAGATGAGCATTCTGTACCAAAGCATACACATCTGAAACTCCCCAGTTGATACTCGTATCAGAAAGCAGTAAGTCCTTTGTTTGACTTTTTGTAAAACATGTACATGCTATCAGAATGCAGAGATTTACCAAAAAAAAAAAATAAATTAAATTCTTAGATATTTTTAAAATCAGTGACATACACAGAGACATGATCAAGGCACAATTAAATTAGACTGTTGTGTCTTGGTGTTATGTTATCACTTCATTTAGGGTTATACTACCTGAAATATTAGACATAAGAGGGTCTGTAGTGTTTTTAAGAGATTCTTAGCATGCATTGCTTCTGACATGGGCTTAGTATGAGTAAACAAATTAAGCAATTCTCAGAACAATCGATTTTTCTTGCCAAAAGTCTATTTGAATTCATTATGGTTCATTAGGATTCAGCTAAATCCAAAGCTTATTTAGACTATTATAGGTATTACTGCTCTGAATTTAGAATCTGATGTTTCACTGAGTGACAGATAGGAGGAATATGTGAAGATCTTCTGAATTTTCCTCAGGTCTAAACCAAACATCTCCATTTCAATCTGTGAATGATTCAAAATGCCTTATTCCAAAAACAGATATAGCATTGCAGGTAGAAGGAAAAAAAAAGTCTTATTAACTATTTCAGTGGAAGAGAAACAGTGTTCCAGTCTGCATTTATTTTGTTATATTAAAAGACCATAATCTGTAAGCTTTCCAAAGAGATCAGAACTAAATACTGGGCAAGGCACTGTAAGAAGATAATAAAGTTACATGCTATTCCTTCTAACTTTACCTAATAACTATTAGGTAAATAAAAGCAGAGACTAGTGACCTCCTTCATTTAATGATGTTTCTGGTAATATTGGTTTGATTGCTTAGCTGTTGTTTCTTCATGAACCAAGTGCAAGAAGAGGGGTAACTAGCTTATTTCAGACTGTAAAACAGCAGGATGGTTTTTCCTTCTGATACATATGCCTTTTATCCTAGCACGGTAAACTTGACATCAACTATGATACTACTTTTGAAAATAACTCTGATGCAATCTTGGTTTCAATTTACTGTAGATACTGTGGATCAAACTATCTCCTTCTACAACTGATAACAAAGGATAATTGTTTGCATCTAATGATTCTAGTGATTCTTTTTTTTTTTCTCCCTCCATAAAGGAATTATCTTTCTGAAAGATTAATGGTATTTAAAGCTAAGTAAATGAAAATATGGAAGATATATAGAAAATATATAAAAATATAGAAAATGTACAAAAAATGAAAATATAAAAACTTGGAACATATTTGTTACTTGGTGAAAAGGGTGTTGTATTTCCCAATTTTCTAATCTCATTTTTAGTTATAAATTTGTTTAAATGTTACTAATGTTATTTCCAGCTGTGTGAATTGAGCACATAGCTATGCATCTTGGTGCATAGGACACAATATAGAAAGATTTCAAATGGAAAAAATAAAAAATCAAATTATGGGCTCCTAAAATACAGAATCATCTCTTTCTCTCCTCCTCTCCTCCTCTTTCGCTCCCCCCAGCTCCCCCTTCCCACCTTTTTTTTTTTTTTTTTTTTTAACTCTAACCTGTCATCTATTTGACAGTTTCTCAAGTATTTAGCAATGAGGATCTAATTGGAAAGTGCCAGGTTCCTTTTTATTGCACTTTATCAATATTGTTAACGGAATGATGTAATTGTTTGGGGTTTGGTGAAGACATTCCATGTCACTTCAGTGTTAATACCAGGCTGGAGCCTTCCTTGTCTGCCTGTGTAAGCTAGATAAACACAGACCTGTGTGCTTTCTTCTCATCTCAGGATACTTACTCAGAGAGATCTTGGAACATATGCCTATTGTGAGCTAAACATTTCACTTTTCATTTTATCCATGTGCCAGAAATCCATTCCTTGGATAAACACTTTACATACTGACACTCTTAAAGTTACTAAACACGATAAATAAAGAGAGAATACATCATTTCAAAACCGATTAAACATTTTCTCACTTGTGACAAATGAACAGCTATACACTGCATGGAGTCCCTGGAGCAGACATTCCGTTTTCTTTGTCTTTATTTTGCGTGGAAGATTAACTTTCCATTTCAGCTCATCTATTGCACAATTGAGCTTTTCTAAAATCGCTTTTTCACATCACTGTATTTTCCCCAAATCATTATTCATTTTAGAAACATTTTTGTTGTTATTGCTGCAAGAACTGTTCTTTTAGACTTCCGTGCTTTTAATGGAGATATGAGCTTTACTATTTTGTGCCCAAGCTAAAAGAAAGAAAATCTGTAGCTTACTAAAAGCTAAAGCAGTACTGTTTTCGGGCAGACTTGAACTTACATGTGAGCTGAAGTTATCCACTTCAAAAAGTGAAATCCAAACACATTAATCACATTAATTTTGCTTCATCTAATCCATCACTTTTCCTTGCACCACTTGCTTGTCTAGTCATCCCATGCACTGCTGTTCTACCTATGATTAGCAAAATGTAACTAATCTTTCATTTAGCTTTTTAAGCTTTCACCTTCTCTTTCCCCTGCCAAAAAAAAAAAAAAAAGTATTTTATTTTACTAAGACCCTTTAAAGATCTTAATGCAATAAACACAATACAATACCAAAACTACACCAAGAACCCGTCTTCAATATTTTAACAAATACCACAAATTTGATTAAGAATTACAGTGTGTGGGTGGAAGGGGTAAAGAAAAATGTAGTTTATATAACAGTAAAAAAAAAAAAAAGACCCTGGATTTTTTGTTTTAGGTCCCAGTGTATTTCCTCATCTGTTCTATAAGAACATTTGCACGTGATGTCAACAATGATGTAAAATTTCCTTTATGGACAAAATACTGTGCAAAAGGAGATTCTGCACGCATCAGCAGAGGGGAGAAAAAAAGAGTTAAGACAAGGAGTAGGCCAAGATGACTGAGGGTCCAAGGAGCAGTTTTATTTCTTCTCCATTACCGTATATCCTAGCTATAATGAAAGGAATATGTTGATATCATGGTTTCAGTTAGGAAAAAAATAAAAAACAAACTGGAGAACGAATTCAACAATGACAAGTCACAAGTTTTCCAAACAGATTTCAGATCCCTCTTGCCCTTAGGAATCTGTCAGCATTGTACATATAGTCTAATCCATTTTCCACAGGAGAAAGAGCAGTCAGAGATCACAAAACTGTCTTCTACTAACAATTTATTCCCTCAAAGTTTTATTCTAAAGGAATTTTTTTAAGAGTAAGAATCATGTAATTCAGCAGTTAAGCTTCAGAAATTTCAGAAACGCCTTTCATATACTTGAGCAAGATACTGGGCCAAAGCAATACAAAGCAAGTTTTTCCATCGGGATCCCACATCATTGATATACCACTCAATGACCTACCATCTCCTTTCAATTAAGGAGGGAGCTTCTGATGACAGAGGAATGTCCACCCTCCCCTTTTCAGGTACTGTCTTTATTACATGGTCCATGGGTATAGACAGAAACAACTGGTATTGGTGCTGTACCAGAAAGTAGTCACCCATAATGTGACATTGTAGCAAGTACCAAATCAGGGCATCAGGGCCATCAGATGGCTAACAAATCATAGTAATAACTAGAATCATTTATAGTGACATATTTTACTGTACATGAACTAATGAATACAGCTGTATTCATTAGTATATATTAAGTGGCAGTTGTAGATAACACAAAAAGAAGATGCTATTCTTAGTGAACAGAAAACTAATACAGACTAATACAGTTTCACCAAACTGGACTAGAAATGGTGTGTCGTATTTCAGTCTTCTGCAGGGACAGATAAAAGCATGTCCCATTTAGACACCGCTTCTGGAGAACACTGCCAGAAATTACAAGAAACCACAAGTTGTGCAATGCAATGAAGTTCACAATTTTGAAAACTCTCTCAACTGCACACATCTGTAATGAAATTTAATGAAGTATTTTACTTTTTGCCACAAAAACGATTTGAAGATCTATTAGTAACACTACAAAGGAAGTCACATTCAATTATACATATCATTAGTACATTAAAAAACAGATTTCCATTCCACATTTTATAAGTTCAGGAAGTTGTACCTAATGAAGAGTAGTTGTCTGGGGAATGCTATGTCTGTCAAATCACCATGATTCTGGCATAGAAGGAACAGTTTTCTGTCAGTCTGAATGCCATATTCTAAGTTTGTTTTTACATAAGGTATATATGCCTTTTATATCATAAAGGCAAGAGTCTTGCAATATTTTTCTAAAGGTAGACTGCATATCTATATACCTTTTTTTTTCCCTGTTCATCAAGTTGAAATTGACAATAAATATCACTTGGTTTTCTGAGTGCATTTCTTTCACTATCCAAAAATATAATAACATTGGATACCAGAACAGCAGCTTCTAAAAAAAAACAAAAGAAAAAAAAAAACAAAAAACACTTTTTTCAGAGAAGGATTTTAGCATGTTGTTCTTTCTTACCTTTTATGTGCTTCTGTTAGTGACTTCTCTTCATTTTCTTGGTCTATTTTAGCTGTAAAAAAATACAAGCAAAGAATTAACTATAAACTGAAAGATACAGTTTTTTTATTTTTTTAATAATGTTCACTGTAAAATTCATAAGTCTTTTATTCTTTATTTTATAAAAACAAGCTGAAGATACACTCATTCTGAAAAAGCTACATGAAGTATGATATCCCTAGATATCTCTAGTTAAAACGCACACACACCCAAAAGCGCTCAAAACAAGTGCTGTTTTTTTTTTTTTTGTTGTTTAAATCTTGCAGTAATATAAACAACCAAGTCATGAAAGTGACTTTAAAATAATTCTTAAAATATGACTCTGAAAACAACAAATATGGGAACTTGTCTATCAAGAGAAGGAGGAAAAGCATGAAATATTCAGCTTTATAGCTTTTCTAAAAGTTGCTTGATATATAAAAATTGTCTTCTCCCTCCCCTCCCCCTTCAAATAGATAATTATGTTATGAACTAGGAATTCCTAAACAAGAACAAATTATAACATATCAATTAGTGAAGTACTAGCACCACAGTAGGTCCATATCAAAAACATTGCTTTCTATACAAA
Source organism: Heteronetta atricapilla (assembly GCA_011075105.1). Classification (NCBI taxonomy): domain Eukaryota; kingdom Metazoa; phylum Chordata; class Aves; order Anseriformes; family Anatidae; genus Heteronetta; species Heteronetta atricapilla. The sequence goes on from CM021733.1 coordinate 37,881,102, forward strand.
GAAATTATTGCATTGCCATTATGTGAAGAAAAGTCAAAAACAGTAAGCTGTCATTGCCACACTAGTGAAAAATGAACAGTTTTCCACATCTTCTCTCATACTGCATTATGTACCAAGTTCACTTAACTTAGAAAAACTGATATGCAAAATCTACAAGAACATACATATTAACCTAGGCATCAACAACATGCAAAGCAATAGTACAATCTGCTCTGTGGAAGTGTGCTTCGATCAGATTTATACAGTTATTCAGTTATCACAACTTAAATCCATTTAAGAACTGCACATTTTAGCCAAAATCTTCTTAGCTTGGAACTTTATTCCCTTTTCAGGTCTGCTGGAATACTAGGTTTTTAATTTGCATAGAGAATTTTAGAATTCCAGAGTCATTGGGTTTGGGGGCATGAAGAGGCTCTGAATTGTCCTGAAGACAAATCTCAATAGTACAGAATTCAAAGAGAAAGCTAAAAAAGAAGCATAAACTTTACAGCAATTTCTCATTCCCTACATTGCCTTACAATAATAAAAAATATTTTTCCAATTTGTTGATGCACCACATCAACAACGTGGTAGGAAATCAAAAAGAGGAAATCTAGATATTAAACACAAATGAGAATTGGATTATTAGGGTACAAAAATAATCACTATTTTTTTCTATTATGACGTTTCAATCAGCAGCACTTTACAAACACACACTTGCACTTAAATAGACATGTGAAATCTGTAGCAAAGTTACACAAACGGAGTTTCCCATTCCAACTCCCCTCCAAAGTCAGAACAAGGATCAAAATTATGTCTGATGCTGCAAATGCTTTTTATTAGTAGTAATGTAATCTTCTGAGCTGGGTGAGCTGTGCTCAGTTTACCCGCAGCAGCAAACTTTGTATCTAGCAATTGTTATTTGAAGACTAAGGCTCCATCATTGTTTTGTTTGAAGTGAAAAAGAAATCCCAGAAAACCGCAGGAAACTTGAGGGAGTACTGGGTAAATGTTCTCAAGGAAACTCAAAAGAACGTGAAGCCTGCCTGATTACGGGTTTCATTACTGACTTGAAACTCGGCCCAGATTCTTCAAAAGGTTTGTGAGGGCTCAAAACTCTTCTGAGTGAACCTGGGCCCAGTGTTGAGTGAATCTGGGCTGACTTATAGTTTTGCTTGAAAGCCTTGTCTTGCTTTGGATATGAAACCAGGTAAAAACTGGCAGCTTTGACAGATTTTTTTTCTTTATACTTCAATCCTGAAAGTCAAGGTATGATTTCTTGTAGAACCATATGGTACAAGAGAGAAGAAACTCCACACAGACTCCTTGGATGAAGGGAGAATATATAATTTTACCTTAACACTTTTAGTAATGTACCTTCAGATACAGCTTCTAAAATAAGCAATGCTGTTACTGAAACATGTAAGTTGGAATCCTCTCAATTAAACAATGCTTGGAAATGGAGGCTAGCATGTTCCAGCTTAGGATAGTCTTTTTGTACTTAAATTTGAAGGATAGAACCTTTTTTATAATCTTACAGGATTGATGGGACATAACATCTGAACTGTCTAGTTTTGGCTTTTTCCTCATCTCCAACAATTCTACACATTCTTACAAACAATTATTTACCTAAAAAAGCAATAGAGCAAATATTTTATTATTATTATTTTTTTTGAAGAGTGAAAATACAAATTGTACAAGGCTTATCAAAGTGTGTTAGAATGACTCCATGCTGCAACAGCTTTTTTTTTTTTTTTCATTATAATTTAAAAGCTTGTTTCTGTACTTTTAATAATTTCCTGGAGAATCGGTACTACACAAACAATTTTGATAATCCCCGAATTATTCAGGTGTATGTAAGTCTTTTTTTTTTTTTTTTTT
>CM021733.1:37882971-37951904 GCA_011075105.1 Heteronetta atricapilla
TTTTTTTTTTTTTTTTTTTTTTTAAGTTAATAGGAAAAAAGCATAAGGCAGTTACTATACTCCCCCCACCCCCAGATTTCATTCCGCATCAGATCACAGCTTGGCATTAAGAGTCTTGCAAGGAAAATTTTCTCTGAGAGAGAATTCCCTTGTAGTCTGTTCCAAATATGTGATGACATGACACCTCTAAACCTTTTTAATATTATCAAAAGGACATTATTCAGGTGTGAATCAGACTTGCAATCCATTTCCTTTCTTGCTTTTCAAGATGAAAAAAGTTAAAGAACAGTTTTTAAATGCTTCTGCTTCAACAAGATGACAGGCGACACCAGTGGAAGAGAAGAAAACATGGTACATACACCCAAGGATCTGTCCCAGTCCAAAGTAAACATTTAAATGACTACTTCTGTACTAGTATAAACAACTGAAAGCTGTGGACAATAGCTAGTCAAAGACATTCACTGAGATTTAACAGGATGTTTTCTTCCCTTCTTGGTTATCAAAACAACAAAAATCTTACTGTCATTTACATACACTGGAATAACTATTAGATTTGCTGAAGCAGCTCGAGAGTCTAGTAAGTTCTGAAGGTGGCCACTGACATGATCAGCTTATATTAGTGGTTGCTGGTATTTTGCTGTACTAATTGCTCCATTGGTAAACTGTTTTCAACCCATTTTTCTGTTTCAACAAGGGAGTCATGTTTTTAATATGTTTTTTCCCCCAAAGCTCCAGGTATTTCTGAACATTACAGTTACGAGAGATTCAGCCGAAGATTCCCCATACTGCATTAGACTTTTCCATTTCATTGAATATAATGCATCTTTACTGTCACTTCTTCCTCCAAAGCAGTACATCACAACTGGTAAACAGAGTGCCTGAAAGGCACTTTCTTGTCATTCTTTCTTGGCAGCCTGTATCAATTAAGTGGTAAGTACAGGCTGAAAGGCAGCCATGTGGGGAGAGGAGTGTTGGAAGAAAAGTATGTTTCCTTTCACAGGTGAGAACTCCTCCAACAGGTGAAGCAAAAAGGAGAAAATCCCTACCCATTTCACAGTGAACCTACTATGGCAATAGCTGATGCAGCAAAATCTGTCATCTTCAAGGGTACTGTGGCAGCTGAGCACCTCAGGGTGCTCAGCTCAGCCACTAAAATTCCCCCCTCTCTCTCTTTGTCCTGAAGAAGCAAAACTTCTTCAGAAAGCTTCAAAAAGTCTTACAGCTTTTCTTTGAAAAACATTAAAAGAGGTCTTGTAGACTCATCTGCTTTTGTATATGTTTATATATAAATATATATACTTCCACTGATCACATCAGAAACTTTTTGCAGGCTCTTATGACAGATGCAGAGGTTCCCATTCACGGGTCAGTAATCTTTGCCAACTAAAAATATTCCATATTTTATTGACCCAACCTCTTTTCCTCAACCCCCTGCACAGCGATTAGTGTTTGTGATCCTTGACACTAATATTCTAAACTGCCTCCAAAGATACTGTTTCAAATCTAATAAATACCTATAAAATCTATATCATAAGAGGAAGTATTAGCCCCTATATTTCACATAATGCAGAGGGGAACAAAGGTAATACTTAGATTTATAACTGCTTACATAAATTCAAAACATTGTAGATCTTTATATGCAGCTCTCATAATCCTGAAAGTGTATATATCCTGTAAAATCTACTTATTTGAAAAATAACCTCGAGTTAAATTGATAAACATTGCAATATCAAAAAAGGAGCGCTTTAGAGTGAAAATGACCTCTCATGGAACAAGGAAGAGAAGCTGCCTTTTCTATTCATAACATATACTAAATTAACTTACTCCTTTTTCACTTTTTCTTTTGAAAGCATGTCTAATGTCTTCTTATAGGACCATGTTTTACTGTTTGTCTGCTTTTTCCATTAAGATATCTTCATACTGTTTAATGTTTGTCCCCATTTACCGAAAGCTCTGTAATTCCTAAATACTTCGTATATTTGGTCAAAATTCAAGCACATTCCTTCCTCCCTATGTCACTCTTTCCCAAGCATGAGGTTTGTACTATATCCCAGACTCTTCAATCAATTTGTCTAACTACAGACTATATGTATTTCATCAAAATTTACATCAGATATTCTAATTTGTAGCATCACGTTTTGTATTTGCTTAAATCTACTGTTGTTTAATAATCAGGACATAAAGGTTGATTTCATGCAATTCAAAATATTTCCAACAAAGCCTCACAAACGATGTCTAATTAATTAATGTATAAAAGGTGTTGTCATCAGCATATACCCACAGTCTAGAATGATACACACCATTATTGTGTTTGCTCTTCCAATTCTTCTAGATTCCAGTCCTGCAAAGGTTACAGACAAACTTCTGCAAAGGCACATATACGAACAGTCATACCAAAGTGATCTACACATTTAAGAAAATCTGAAATGTTATAAAAAACCAAATGAAAGAATGAAACACAGGCATTCTAGAAAATTACAGCGTTTAGCAAAACAGTATTGTTCACTTTTAGGTGAACATTTTTTTGTGTGTGCGTGGTTTGGTTTTGTTATTATTTATTTATTTTTAGAAGCCTAAATGATTAAATGAAATAAAGAGGGGTTCAAAGGTAAGGATATAAAAGTTTTGACCATGAATTGTACCTTCTGATTGCAATGACAACTGACATTTCAGACGTATTATGCTAAAACCTTTTTAGGAATCAAGCCACTCTGTGAACGCTGCCAAGTATTTTCTCATTTTCAGTCCAATGAACTTTCTATATCAGTCTCTTCTAAATGTAATCATTATACTTTCTGCATTAAAGCCGTTGTCAAAAACAAAATAATAAAATATATCTGATTTTTTTCATGCATATGATTATGTTCTGTACAGGCATTGAATATTATTTCTATTTTATCTATTATCATTTCTTGCAATTTCTTATTTGGAAGTGCAACATTTCATTCTTTACCACCTCTTCCAGTGGACATAAAAATCTTAGGAAATATCTGCACTAAGACTAATGGGGAGGTCAAAGACTTGAAACTACTGCTTTAAACAGGGAGTGTTCTGCCTTGAACTATGTACATTTTAAAAGCAGTGGAATTCTTAGAAATTCTTTTTACTGATAAAAAAAACAAAAACACTTTTTTTCAAAACATTTACAAACCTTTTTGCAGTTTTACCACAATCTTTAAAGAACTTTTTTACCCCTCAGTGTCCTGAATTAATATTAGCTGTGACTTTGAAAATATAACAAAATATAGCAAATATCTTAACCCTAACCACCCCCTACAAAAACAAAATAAATATAACAACAACAAAAACAATAAGGGCCAAACAGACCAAAAAAATAAATACAAAGTTGAGGGATAGACTTTCTTAAAACATGTTGCTGACCCACTCCACTGGGATCCGAGAGCTTGAAATGCCTATCTGAGGCTAGGAGGAAACCTTCTGCAGGTTATCTCAAACATGTGACTATGAGAGGAGAGTGACCACAGAGAGGTAAGATGTTGCATGAACAAAGCATGTAGTCACTCTTGTATTATTAGGATCTAAGGTTCAAGTCCGCAGGACCTCTGCCAAAGCTCCTAGGAGAGTTCTTCCATTTATTTTGTGGTACACGCAGTTTTAAAATATCCCCCAGAACGCACTTAAATTACACAACTATTTTATTTGGTCTGGAAATAAGCAATCTGTTCAACACTTGTTTTGAAACACCTTGACAATATTACCTATGAAAGAACAACAAAGACACGTGGTAAGCGCAAAGCTCTTAAAGTAAGCAACAACAAAAAATAAATCTTTTCTTCTCCCCTTTGGTCTTCTGAATATTCTTTGACTAAATTTCTATTTTTTGTTGTTTGTTCTCTTTGCATGTTTAATAACCATAATGTGGTTGGGGAGAAGAGTGGCACTGGGAAAAGCTAACTAGACTTTTTAAGTGGAATCTATCAAAAAAGGAAGTGGGTTTCTGGCAAGACTAAACAAGGGTTAGATGATGATTAAACTTTAAATGATGATGTCACTTGTTCTCAGTGGCTTTGTTAAAAAAACATAAGCTTAATATGCAATATTAATATGCAAATTTAAGCTTATAACCTGCAATAACAAATTTCATGAGAGAAAAGGGACTTTAACAGTTAAAAATAATTTGTGTGCAAATGTACTGAATAAGCATAGTCACAAGACAGGTTGACCCTTTGGTTCAGATTCAGAAATGATTCAGAGTAGACCTCCAAGGTCTATAAACAGTATCTAAATACCCCTCCCTCAGAGCTTACGTCCCACCAGAACATTTTGCTTTTAGCTTGTGCTATGATTTTGACCCAGTAATTACTGTCAGCACCATCTGGCCCCAAACCATGTTGCAATTTAAGCTACTTCTAGTGAACCAGTTTCAAAGGGCTAAGAGTAAGAAGATGCATGAAACCACCATCCCTTCTGATCTCCTGATCTCTCTTAAGGGAATATCATATATTCTCAGGTAATTGAATACAGGAATGCATCTGAGTAATCTCAGATGGAAGACAAGAATCAATCCTTTCATCTGCTTGTCTATGTCCTAAATCTTTTTGCTCCCTTCCCCCTTCTATAAGGGTGTTAACTAGTATTTGTTTATAATTAATTATGAATGATCTTTCCAGTAACTTTCAAGTGAACCTAGGATATAAGATGTTGTTTGTTGTGTTTATTTATTTATTTTTTTGACAGATACAATGCCTTTATGGTTAATTGTTAAAGCTACATTGCTGTAATTTTGAAAATTTCTATTTACAGTAAACAAAGATGAGAAATCTAAAGAAGCTTTGCAAAAAGAAGAAAGCCGAATTTCTTCTGGAAACCCTAAATAAGTCTTAGATCCTTCTGGATTTCCTATGACATCCATAGAAGGTAGTGAGCAGGAAGAACACCTCCTCCCTCTCCCCCAGTTTTCTAAAATTTTCATGCATACATGAAACAGAACATATAAATCCTTCACTCAGGCCCCAGTTTCTTTAAGATAACTGGAAATATAGCATCTAACATGCTGGGCATTTTTCCAATTATGTTGTTTCCATTTTTTTTTTTTTAACACCTGTGAGTTAAACATTTATATTGATTCCAACCACTTGTACTTTACAATGACTTCACACTCTCACTCAAGAACAACTCAGATTATGTGTTGTCCCATAGATCACTACCAATACCCACAGAACCACAGCTAAAATTCTCAATGAGTATGTGATCACTGAAACTATAAAGATTATTAAATTTATCAGCAGAAGACTCCATAAAAGGAACCTGATTCCTCAAATAAATATGAACAACAAAACAAATTAGCACAAGTCCCACCTAGCTTCAATACATGTTTCAAGATCTGAATTTTCTCTACATTTGTTTCTTCTTTTAATCCATCTCAGGCAACAGTAAAGAGATAGGTTATTTGAAAGATGACATCTTTGAAAGATGACATCTACCATCAGCTGAAGGGAGGTGGAAGTGGGACCCAGTTCCAACACTTCCAGAAAAATACTATGCCATCATTCTCTAGTTATGTGCATTTAGTGACTATTCACTATAATGTTGTTGAATGTCACATGCAAAAAAAGTAAAATACATCATATTTCATATACAGCTTTGACCACCACCCCCATACTAGTGTTTCTGAACGTCGTACTCAGCACAAAGGTCTCCGTGAAGTCAAGACTAGACCCTAAACAGACATGCAGTTAACTAGCATACTGAGGACTAAATATACATTATTATGTAAAGATCCTGCAAGAGGCTTCAGGTCTAAATTAAAAGCAAGGCTGTTCAGCTGTACGCCTGGACTCTGGACTGCCGGAGAACATGTAACGCCATGATAATTAGAGACAATACAGGAGCAAAGTTGTCTTGCTTAAGATTTAACATCTCTATTTTTCTTCACCACCCCAAGATGTAATGTTATCTGAATGCTCTTTGGATTTTACAGGAGAAGGAGATTAAGATGTGGATTATTTTTGCCTCTAATCATCTATAAACTTTTCAGTAACTTCAGTAACTGCTGCATTCTTTCTGAATAGTTTTGGGGTGAATGACATTGTAACACTCAAATACTGACCTCTTCCCAATCGATACCAAAGCCAATGCCTTTCTTACTCTATCACACCTGTGTTGTCTGCAATCACTGTACTGATGCTTATGCCTAAAAAAAATGTTTCAATGAGGTCCTGTGCCAAAGACAAACAGCTGCCATGACAGGTCCAAAGGTTTGTCCTTTCATGGATGTTGAGGCAAGGAGATGCTAATTTAGTGAACTCTAATGTGAATTAGGATTATTAGGTAATAATGTACACCAATGGAGGTGCTGACATCTGAGGTAGGGACAAGTTTATACAATACCGAGGTTAAACTATTTATTAGCATTAAGATGTCAGTGTGAGATTACAAAAATACTTTCAGCACTCAAAGAAAGTTTTAAAAGCTCATTCAATAATACAATGAAAAGAATACCAACATAAAAATGTAAACATTCATGGAACTAGTTTAAGTGTGAATTCCTTCACTTTTGTTATAGTGATTTTATGTTGCTCTATCTCAAGATCCCTCCAAAGATTTCTTTAAAAAAAATATCTCAGTAATGAGTGTATTTTGATAATATTTAAAATGAATGTCTCCACATAAATCTAGCAATATCTGACCCCTTAATGTTGTATTTTTTAAAAGAAAAACAAAACCAAAAATATTTCTTCGTATATAATTCCTAATGGTTTTAGTCATTTTCTCAAATTATTTTTAGAAAAAAAAAATAAGAAATAGTGCTACATTCTCCCCTATATTAATCAAATTATAAAAGCAACATTTAAGTAAAATGTAATCTGCAAAATCAATCATTTCTATGTTAGAAAATGCCAGAGTTAAGATTATCCTTGCAGCATTCATTTCGCAATCATGCACAGTACTTCTGGAGTCAGGAGCTGAACCCAGCCATCCAAAAGTCAGACTGATGCTTTAGTCTCATTCACAATCCATCATTTGATGATGCACAGCCTTTTGCTGCTTGACCTAAAAGAACAAGTTATGGCCAAGTAGCTGGTTGCAGCTATAAAGATAAATACAACACACTTTGTGATTTATACATTCATTTACTAAAGATTTGGATCTGGATTCCTGAATGCTCTTTCTGGCAAAAAGAAGGAGATGGTTACGGTCAGTTCCATCAAGAGGACAATTTTAGCATCTTTATTCTGCAAGATCATAAGGATGCGGCTAGAACTTGGGACTGGAGAAGAGTCCAGCAGAATGAAATGTGGGGCTGGCACTAACAGTTGCAGAATTTTGTGAAGACCAGAAGGAGCCACAGGTTGAATGGTCACCTTGTTCACCTGAACTCACAATACTGGAATTATTCCCTTTTCCAGATGAACTAGCTAATGACCTGAAAAGTATGTTTTACTTCTTTTAAAAGCAATACATTCTAGTGCTCAAATATACTACACTATAATACTTTTTAAAAATCTAAACCTAATGATATCATATTCAGAAGCTAACACAATATTGAATGATTTTGTCAGATTTGAAGTCTGTCACATTTACAAAATTTAAAAAGTTGAAAATCTGTTTTGAATATTTTGCCTCTTTCCAGGTTCAAAACCAAATTTGTATGAGGGTGCAGTGGCTACTGCCTCTTTAGAGTTTCTCCTTAGAAGTTTCCTGCCTTATTGGGCTGACAAGAATGCACAGCCAATCTGGAGTCCCTGAGGCTCCCAAAAACTGCTTTTTGCTGCAAAGTTAACCACAGTTAAAACCTGGGGACTGAGACTCGGTTGTGGTTCATCCACACACCTTTATTTATTTATTTAACATGAGCTGGCTATCCTATCAAGAGTTAAAGGATTACTAACCTCTAACAAATTTCCTCTATAACTTGCATGATACTGTCTGAGTGTCCTGAGAAGGCTTGCCCCCAGGAAAAGTGATTTCCAAAGCTTCCCAAACTGTGATCTCAGGTGTTTGTGTGTCACAATTCCACCCACAACAATGTACAGTTCCAAAGGGGACAGCATTTTCAAGTAGTGTTTTCTTTTGTGATCTCTCTTATTCAAATGGTAACTTGTTTGGCGTAACTCACAGAAAGAAAACTTCAGTAAAGATTACACTCCTGTATTGGAGAGATGCATACTTATTTAGTACTTTAAGTCTAGTACTTTTAGCACTTTAAGTCTTTAAATAAATGGTTAGAAATATGTAATAAAAATATATATATATATATATACTTCTTAGAAGTCCTTTATATTCTGACAATTTCTCTTAAATCTTTTTGGAATTTTCTTTAAAAAAATGATTTGCGAGTATGGAGAATTTCAGCAAAAATTAGTCATGTGAATCTGAGAAATACAAAAGTAATGTATGTTGTGCATTTTTTGACTGAATGTTTTACTGCATGTGGCTCCAAAAAAAAGAGAAAGACAGAAAACATGGGAGAACAGAGGGTTGCCTTGGAAATTTCAACACACATAGACCCTCCAAAACTAAATGCATAGAATAGAGAGTGCTTGCAAATATTCACTAAGCCAGTGTAGAGAGGATAGGTTTAATCTTCTGCTAAAGAGAATGATCATTTTATAAGTGACACTGAAGTCCATCAGAAAAAGACTGACATCCTTTTACTACTTTGCTTATTTTGATAAACATGATGACTATTTAGTCTACTGAGTGGACTAGCAAGACAAGCACTGGACAGCCTCAATTGTAAATACCGCTAGCATTTTTATCTAAAACATTATGACTGAACACATTCCATATTTCTTCCCCTTCTTTATCCTTTGACTGAATAATCTTTACAACTCAGCTAGAATAACTCTATTATTACAGCCATCAGAGGCAAAAATGGCTGTATAAAAGTGTTGACGTTAAGAAAAAAAGTGTTTTTATTTATTTATTAATACATCAATAATAACAATCAGCTAGACTAGTTACAGTAACTTAATTCAAAGTTACATAACTGTGTCAGACAGTAACTATTCTTATAAAAAGTGCCTTTCTAACCCCTTGCCAGGGATATTTAATTTGATGTCCAAGTATTCTTGCCGATGGGAAACCCATTTTCCATTTTAACTGCTAGCCACAAGTTTAAGTGAATAACTAGCTACTTTGAACTTTTGGGTCCCATTATGCACACAAGTTATCTACTCTGAAAAGGCATCATATAAACATGCCAAATTATTTAACCCTATGAAAAACGCTTTTCATCTGAATTATAAGTTAAAACTTTTTCTGACTTTAGAGAAACTGGAACTTGAAAAGATAAAACTTAAAGCTTGATTTTTCTTTGCCCAGAGCATATGTTATATAAACACAAATCCCCAAAAGGTGCCAAGAATTGTCCCTCTGTTTTTCTAAATGATCATGTGTGCAGTCTAGCTGAAAAGACTCATCGATTATGTCTACATAAACAACAAAAGCCTTTAGAAAAAATATCTAGATCAAAAGCCTGTCAAACACTGAACAGGAAAGAGAAATCCTGCTTTAAACATGGCCTCTTTCAAGTCTGAATTCAATCCTATGAAGTAAAAACAAAGGATTTCATAATGAAAGGTATTTAAAATTACTTTATTTTTGGAACTTAACCAGGGATTCTTTTTTCCTATACGTTAACCTTTGTCTGCCTTATATTATAACAGAATTCTGCAAAATAGTCTTTAGAGTTTTAAATCAGTGTAGAAATTGTTTAGTCACAATTCACTGTATTCACAATTTACATTTCTAATTATTTTATCTAAAATGCAACCATGATATTTTTACTGACATTATGGATTTCTCTTTTTGTCAATGACCTGTTAATATCCACTATTAACATGGAACACAACGAAGTTCTTTATGGATGAGATGCATTTCTATATGTTTTTTTCCACACTTTCCTTAAATACATACACATAATCAAGGTGAAAAAAAAATCACACATTCTTGCAAAAACAAAAATTACTGTAGCTTACCCTCTATATAATTGACTGTAAGCCACAGTCAAAAATGAAAGTAAGCTACACAAGAGTCAGACACTTCTCAAACTGTTCTGATTTATAAAAACTGAAAGAAATTTAACCAATAAACCTCTGATGTATTATAAGCCCAATATTTGAATTGTTATTCTGTTATTAAGGTTAATATGCCAACATGTGGCATGATTTACAGTACACCATTAGTGATCTGTTTCAGAGTAATTTGTGATTTGTCTCCTCTCTACATATATCAATAATAATAAAAACCTAATGTAAAATACTTGTTATATGTTTAATCATGCCAGTGGCTGTATATTAAGTACACAACCAAAATTCACTTTTAAAATAGTTCATACCTACTGTTGAAGGACACAACTTTGTGCTTGCCAGATTTGTTAAACGGGCATTTGTCTCAGGGAGCATCAGTTCACATCAGTTAGTTCAAAATAATGTTTTTGCAATACTCATTTGTACAAATTTTAATCAGAATTTATTCACTGTAATTGGGAATCTAATGGCATGAACCAGTATGTTCTGGAATGCTAACATATATGTATTAGTTTTTTAAAGTGTTTGGACAGACGATCATCTTAGATACTCTAACCAAAAAAAAAAAAAAGTACATACCTGGCTGGCCTCTCAAACATATAGCATAGTCAGTTAATAATGATTTCTCTAAAAAATAGCTTATTATCTCTCAGTAATTCATTCAATGTAACATAGATCTAGGCTAATAAGAAGTAGGAATTGACTTCTCACATAAGTCATCTGATCAGAAGGTAACAGATCTGTCTTCTATTGTAAAATACAATGTCAAAGCAGAAAGAGAGGTAATATGACCAAGTTAAAATTACATTAGTGTAACTCATCAGGCCATCATCACCCTGATGTATTCAACTCCAAGTTGTAGCAAAATCTGAACTGGTCAAGAAAGAATATACTTTTTCAGATCACTGTTTCAAGAGATGCTCTGATATACCACTAGTCAAAAATTAAGTATTCACACTCCCTATAGTCTTGCAAAAGAAGAGACTAGTAAAGCATATTCTATTCATTTTTAATTGGTTTTGGTCCATCCAGCACTCAGGATTCCAGTTCATCATGGATACTTCTAATACATTTTATCTTTCAGCATTTTCCACTAATCACATCCAGCTATTTCATATGCATTTGCCTTATATCTGGAAAAACTAACTAGTTTTTCTATGCTTACTCCATGTTTTTGGCAAATACAAAAGAATTATCTCTTTGGAAAGAAATTAATAACATAGATCCAGCTTCAATAATTTTTCAAGGAAAAAAAGTTGTAAAATTGTTTTCTCTGGAATGCTGAACTTATCGGAAGATCACACACTTGAGCCAATAGCATTTGTCTTTGCTGTCATGCAAAAGAGAATGAGTCACCTACAGTACAAGAGAATCATTTTGTAAATCTTTTAGAACTGTGTGGCATCTGATTAAACTAATCCACATCTTTCTATGATGCCAAAATAAACAGTCTCTTTCTCACAATGTATAAACATTGTTCCCATAACTTGCCTTTGAAATGTCATTAAAAGGTTAAGTGACGTTTCATTATTTACCTTGACTAATGAATTGTTCCATGCTGTCTTTGAAAGGCTGGAGGTGCTCTTCTAGTGATAGCTGATAAACTTTTGCTGCTTCTGTCTCACATACTGAAATCAAAATAACAAATTAGTTTAGGATGACACATCATAGTATGGATCTACACACTAATAAAAGACACCCTTTAATTAACATATAGCCAGTGAAATTGCTGGAGTATATTACTCAAGCATACTATTTCAAGTACATACACTATGATAATATATTCAGGAACAGCGATGTTGTGGTCAAATGTTTTTGACCAAAATATAAAAATTACATATAACCAGTGCATTATTTTAAATGAGCAGTGGTAAGATTAACAAAAGAATTCAACTGTTTTGAAGAAGACAGGCAAATTTATGAGGCTAAACAGTGATTATGAACAGTGATTGCAAGTCAGGTTGATATACACAGACATAGATGAAAATACCTTAATCAAAATAAAATTCAGTTGCAAAACCAGCACAAACTGTTTGAAGGGACCTTAATTATAGTGCATAAAGTATAGGTGATGACTTAATACCTGCAAAAACCACAGTTGTGGTTAAGTGTTTTGAATTGTTCAAAAGTAACAGTTATTGAACAATTATTGAAGTGCAAGAATATGAGAGTAGAATCATTATAGCTTGAAGAGACCTTGGGAGAGGACAGCTAGGTTCTTACTGCTCCAGAGACTAGAGCAAAGTTTGAGCCAAAACCTTCCCTGACATATAAGTAATTGGTTAGGTGGTACCACCATATTCCTACAGATGAACCAAGGTAATTCAGTCTGGGGCAACAAAATAATTGACACTACATCTGGAAAATGACTCTGCCTCAAGTTTTCCAATAAGAGTGCACATATGCAAAAAATGTATTTATTCTCATTTACACTCCAGGGTTTCTTTCAGAGGAACAGGATTATTGTTATGTCTTTACAGATAAAAAATAATTAGAGATTTAAAAAAATCCGAAGATGTAAAACGCACTATTAGAACTATCTGCTTTAAATATAGATGATGTCTAGAATGGGATCAGTCCAAATATCTACAGATGAGAAATAGTCCGTTTGATGACCAGAAATAAACAAATAGTAGCCTTAAATACATTATGTGTTCGAAAAATTTGAGTGTAATATTTTAAAGGATTTCAGGAACTAAAAAAAATAACAACTAGTTGTCAGGTCTTTCTTACCTAACCAAGCATGAATTCACAATCTGTAATAATAACATTATCTAGTTTACAGAAACAAATTAATGACATATCAGAAAGAGCATGGTGATGGCATTACAATTAAAGATAATGTAATTAAAGGCAATGAACTGGAGGTTCATTACCTATAACAAATGCTGGTCAGCCAGCCCACTGTAAATCTGTGCCTAGTCATAGAAGCACCAACAAGGTAAACAGATATGATGGTAGTCCCATCACTCTTTTGTATTGTTAGGTGTGGAAATTGATTCACCTTTACTGTACTACTCATCTGTTCTGCTATGTGTAGGACAAATCTTTGGATAATGCAGATTTAGACCTCAGACACTGTTTAATCATCATTCATCATAGTTGTGAATACACAAAAGACAACTAGCAATATTGTTTTTGAAATGCACAAATACAGAAAGGGAGATTGATTATAATAATAATCAGCAAGTCCACAGAAGCAAAGTGAAGCCAGGGAGACAATAACAATTTCAGTCTCATTTTAATTTAGCTTAGAGGAAAGTAGAAATAAGTACCAGCAGATTTTTAGAAAGCAAAACAAAATTGAACATGAATAAGTTCAATTAAACAGGTAACTCTGCTTATGAAGCATTTTTTAATACATATACTATAGAATCATAGAATATCCTGAGTTGGAAGGGGCCCATAAGGATCATCAAGTCCAACTCCTTGCACCGCACAGGTCTAAGCAAAAGTTTAGACCATGTGACTAAGTGCACAGTCCAATCTCTTCTTGAATTGGACAGGTTTGGTGCAGTGATTGCTTCACTGGGGAGCCTGTAACAATGCACAACCACCCTCTCAGTGAAGAACCTCCTCCTGTCTAGTCTAAACTTCCTCTGTCTCAGCTTAACCCCGTTCCTGCAGGACATTGACATATTTAAATGGGCAGGCCTATAAAACATTCAGTCATATGCTAAGTCAAATATGCATATGGGATTACTGTTGTATGTGAAACATTTCTAAAATTGGAGAAATCTATTATTTCAGAATGGAACGAAATTGAATCTGTTACTTTGATAAGCGGATATTACTGTTGGTCAACTTATAGCCAGTTGCCACAATGATTCAGCTTTCCTTTTCAATGCTGACATTTTTGATATACTTGAAGATTGTGAAAAAAAAAAATATCAAGGTGTGTTGATATCTTTAGCAAAGAAAACTTTTAAATTCCTTATAAAAATCCTTTCATAAGAAGTATGAACATAGAAGTGTCCTCAAAGTTCTTAAAGTATCTTCAAGGTCTTTAAAAGTTCCATGAATTTTCATACAGCACAGGATAGACAAAATAGAGGAATTATGTACCATTCTACAAGGGAATGAATTCTGACAATGACATTTTTATTATTCTTTTCACCTATTCAGAGGTAAGTGACAAAGTTGCGAGACACTATAGACCCTGCCATAACCATCCACTTCATGTCACACAAATTCCGTATCTGTTTCCAAAATATGTATAACAGTCTTCACAGGGTTAAGGTTCATAGAGACCTTAGTTTTATACCCCATTCCAATAGCCTGAAGCAGTCCTTTTTCAAAATCTATAAGGAAATGCAGGGATATACCATCTTTTATATTCAACTTGCTATGAAAAAGAAAAACATATGTAATATTATCAGAATGAAATGTCTTTAACCAGTCAGATACTGCAAGACCCCTTCCATGGCTGGTTTGTTTATGTATGTGCTGGGGTGGGAGTGAAGTTAATTGTATCTTTGTTTCTCCAGATTGATTTTTGGATGTTTGTGGGTTGGTTTTTTTTGCTTCTCCCTACATGAAAAGACTACAATTAGTCATGTTCAGAACAGCAGTTCAGGTTTCGTTTTGACCCTATTCCTTAATTGCTAATGATGTGCAAGTCACTAGTCGCTTAACAACAACAACCAAAAAAAAAAAAAAAAAAAAAAAAAAACCAAACCAGACCCCCCCCCTTTTTTTTTGCTTTATAGAAAAATACCACTTAAAAAAAATGAAAAAAAAAAAAATTAAAAAAGCAATAAAAAAGGAGAAATGCTATCATTATTACCGCACTAATACCTATGTTATAATCTGCCAGCTCTGAGACAGATAGCATTTAAAACAAATTAGCTCGTTGGATGCTTTCTTCATTAAAGAATTCAGTCCTGTCAGCTCTTTCTTCTACATGTTTCCTAGTTCTCCAGAGCACCAAGTTTGGAATCATGGTCTCCCGGCACAACCTGTTGGTTATAGCACTCATTTATCATGTTCTGTAATTTGTCACCAGAGCATAAAACCCCTCTATTTGGATGAGGTATTGTTATTTCTCACAGTAACTGAGGGAATTAAAGTAGTCATCATATGAAAGGAACATAAAACACTACACAGTTACCAATATTTCTGCCCAAGTGAAGGAACATGATACTGAATAAATATGTCAGAAGTGCATTTAATAACTTCTAAGCAATGTGGAGGTGAAACGTGGAAAAAAAAATTATGCAAAATTGCCAGTCTTCCATATTTAATTTCCCCCTCTCTCAGCTTTATACTCAATCACATTTTCCACTAAACAGCTCAACTGGACCTCCCAGATATCAAAGGACTAGGGTAGCAAATTAGATCTGCTGTAATGAGTTTGCAAAAGTTTTGTCTGGAACAAAAGCTTGTCTCTTTTCTGATTCTGTCAAGTAAACTCAAAATTTGACTATTATGTACTCTATGCTTACAGGTTTGGTTATTCTTACATGTTGGGAGATGTGTAAGCAACAGAAAGGCAATACTTGTGTAGATAGCTCAGTTTACTTTAAGCAGATTATAAATTTTCTTATAACGTAAAAATGAAACGGTGTTCAAGGTGGCACAGATGAGAGTCACGTAGACCAACACAAAAGCCAACCACTACATAGAAATTTATCTCAGAATCTGGCATTGCCCAAACAGACACAAAGGAGGATAAAAACTTTTTCACATTATTTTAGGTAGTGAAGGTTTCAGTTGTAGCTGTAGTCCTGGCCACCCAGTCCACATGCACTGACCTTGTACCTTCCAAGGACTTCAAATTCTAAGCAGGTGTTGGTGCAGGCCAAGACACCTCTCTCTCAACCCTCTAAATCATTATTAACATATAAGCAGTATTTAAACAATGGAAAAGACCAACAGTCCATCTAATTTCATCTCCACTCATAAGTTGTAGGGGACTGTGTGATTCTCTGAGCTTTTCTGAGAGGAACTTTTAAGTCTTGTGTGCTATCAGCCTCAAACTGGTGTATGAGCTATTAGTAAATCAGATAGCTTTTTGAACTAGCAGTCTCAAACTGATAGCTTTTTGCCCATACGTACAAATGGAAACTGATGTAAAAAAATCAGGTCAGGAATTAAAAATAAAATGTAATTTCGTCTGTACGCAGTATATCAAGAATCTCATCTCGTTCACTATTTTCATGTGAAAATACCATTAATTGCCATTTCTCAATCTGTGTTAGATTGCTCTTTTTTTTTTTTTAAAAAAAAAAAAACAATCAAACAACAACAAAAAATCCTACTACTCCTACTTTAGGTCAATATACTAAAACTGCATGAAGTTTCACAGCAGGCAATATTGATTAACAAACATCTACAAAAATGCAAGAAAGTCACAAAACATTCCATGCACTGTATTAATGCTTCCATTAATTGACTCCAGTAAGTGATTTAAGATAACACCTAATTTCAGCATCAAAAACAGTTGGTTTTTTTTAAGGAAAAAAATGTTTTCAAAATTTAAAGTATCTTTTTATTGCTGTTTTCCAACTAGTTCTGCTGGATGCCAAATTTTAGTTCTTGGAAGTGCAAATCTCTGCTACTCACATTAAAATATGCTTTTTTGAATAAAACGCATGAGCAGATGATCAATGACTCCTCAAGGCTTACTGTATTGTCTTTGATTAGGATAGTAGTGAACAGTATGATTTTTCTTTCAGCACTTCCAAAACATACAAGTTTCATGTCACACAAAAACAAAACAAACAACAAAAACCAGCCCAACACTAAGGAAGCAAACAGAACTGTGAATTATTTGGGGTGGTTAATGAACTGAGGTTTGTTAGGCTGTTTTGGTGAACCACATCTGAAACCACAAACTCATGTGAGTCCTGTAGAACTCAGGTGGATTTTCAAGAGTTTAAGATACCTGAGAGAACAAGCTGCACTAAGATTTAATAGACTATTTGTTTAAGTCTTTAAGGAATTTTGTCCCTGATTTTCAGAGGGTCTGAGTACTCAGACTTCCCCAGGAGATATGCCTGTGTCCAACTTGCCTGAAAAGTATAAAACAGCATAACCACTGCTTTCACAACTTCCTCATTCCTTTCTTATTCCTTATAGATGCACCTTTTGACTTTGAAAGAGAGTTTAGACTCAAAGGAGAACAAAACTCATCAAAAGAAACTGATGAACTCAGCTACAAGTACAGAAAGAGCTCTTAATTTTCTTTTATTTATTTTTTTTTGAATTGTAAAGGCTTACACTAAGAACTACTGAGTCTTCAAGGGATTCCATAGACAGCTCCTTGTTTGGAGTTTTAAGGACAGTAAAATATGACTCACAGATTGACTGAAAGCCTGGCTTTAGTTTACATCTGGTTTGGGTTTAGGAGTCTGCATGCTGCATAGCTGCAGCAATTAACCCTTTCAGCGACAGCAGAACAAACAGCTAGAATTTCTGGATGCATAGCTGTTAATGAGTAGGCAAAAGTTAAGAATTAATATGGTTAACACAATAGCTGCTTCTATAAAGATGAATTGTACAGATAACAGTAGAATTAACTAAAACAACTAGTGTTATTTCATTTTAAAAAATATTTACCTTGAAAGATTTGGCATTTTATTATAAAGGGCTGAGAGCATCTTTTCAATATAATATGTATCTATGGATCACATAACAGAACGTTTTAAAATAAAGCATGTCTTAACAATGATAATATTAATTCTCCATTATATTAAAGCCATTGACAGAGAATAGCTGAAATGCAGACTCCTTGAAAGTGTCTGTTAAAGTTTTTTGAAGTGGTAATGCATTACCTCCAATAATGCTAATAATGCTTTTTTTTTTTTTTTTCTTTCATTTGAATTCTCCAGCTCCCTGCCTTCTTTTCAAACAACTTTGAATACCAACGTGAGGGTACATTCAAAAAAATAGGTGTGTGGGAAACCTCTTTGGATCCTTTTGTCAATTTAGCTATCCAAATCCCCAGACAAGACTCAAGACCTTGCTTAGCAATTAGTTTCAGGGGAGCAGTCACTTGCTTTCCTGTTATCTGTAGTGGTACCCTAAATGTCTGCTTAACTTTCTATTATGTAAAGTTGGAATTAATACTGCTCCATATTACCTATGAAAGAGCTAACAATGGATGCAATCTCATCATGGACCCCCAAGCACAACAACTGCCCATGAAAAGGAAAACTCTACCCCAAACTACAGCTGGGCTACTCTCTTAGGGTTGGGGCCTCTATAAATTTCAGTAGTAACCATTACTATGCCAAAAGGAATGATCTGTTAAAATCCAAAAATGTTAGATAACAATGAATAGATAACTATGAATAAAAATTGTAAGAAACCAAAGCATAACATATCTATCCTATCTCTCTGCCCCATATTGACACCACCCCAGATTCAATCACAAGAAGTCTTTCTACTGCATGACATGTTACTTCTAATCCTGATTTACACAGACAGCATTAAACCTGAGACCACATATCTCCTAAAAATAGGAGATCTAAGTTGAATGGACAATTTTAGGTCATAATCAGAAGCAAAGCAGCACAGGAAATATAGGGAAGATGTTATTTTTCTAAATTATTATGGGGCTTTTTTCAAAACATACTTTTTTAAAATACAAAGTGTTCTGCAAATGCTTAACAATTTATAAACATTTTCACTCCTGTTTATTTCAAATCAAAGAGATACCCTGGGCCATATGGCCTAGCTTCTTATGGATGGATACTTTTTGATGATTTGCAAGCACTCCAGTTGGAAAAAAAAAAATCACTACAAAACAAATACTTAAATTATCATAATCATTATTACTTGTAACCAGTTTTCAATCAAAGGTATTAAGTATGACAATACTATGGCATATAAACAAGTAATGACTGACTTAATTTTATAGTAGTCTGTATTATATGGTATTATTACTCTCCTCAACATTCCACTAGTCAGATTTATTTTCTGCCTGACATTGTTTCTAATTCCATTTTAGCTGAGCTTCAGTGAAAGTATTGCAATAAATGACAGTTGAATTAGTTTTTGATTTGCAAGAATAAACTTACTATTGTAAAGCTAAAATGCTAACAAGCAGCCAAAGAACAGTTTCTAAACTATCTTAACCTGTCATAAGTACTTCATAAATACTGTTATTACCATCCTAGTTATTTCCTAAATGAAATACATGCCCTGAAGAATTTCATGGGCCACAAATCCAGATTTTTCCTAAATCACAAATCTACAGAGAGTGTCAGAACACTGAGAAGATTAAACATTAATTTATACATGTTTTCCACATCTTTCTGCACCACCATTCTGAAGTATCTAGAAAAATATGCTAATAATACTTGATATACAACACAGGTCCAAATCAGCAAGAGTCATGCATCATTCTTGTGACTCGGGATGCCCAATTTTCTTTACATGGTGAGTTGATTTAAGTCATGTGGCAAGTGCTAAAGTTTCTTCTGTGGAATGACATAGGAACAGAAGTCATTGCTTGGCATGATTGCATCAAGGAACGTTGCTGACAGCCAGGAGAGATCAAAAGCGGATCAAGTTGCTTAACAAACTATATGTCACTGAAGTCAAAAAGGCTAAAGAATCCTGGAGAGCTGTGAAATCTGGGAGCAACAGATGGGGCCATACTCACTTGGTTTGTTAATAAAAAGCTCTTCCTGTTTTTTGGTCTTCAATCTCTTATAAAGAATCCACCATATTAAGTGTATCCCTGTGGATATTATCTTCAAATAACGACCAAAAAAAGCCTGAATAATCTGCAAGCATTATATTGTATGGTTACTGGAGTTTCTGCTACACTAGCTTAGGTGACATTTACTTTTGTTTGTTTTGTTTTTATACAGAAAAAATGTAAATTTCTGCCTTATTAATCTTGGAACAGGCACACATCATGCTTTGTGAAAATCCTTTGGACTTGATTTAATTTAGAATCCCTGAAGAGGTTCTCTTTTCTAACATTTATAAATTTCAAGGTATATAGTTCATAAACCATAAAAATGGACAAGAGCATCCACAGTTAAAAGGATGAAAGCATACACTAGAGTGCTTTTTCTTCCTAGGCATATCAGAATAACTACTACTTTTATACAAAAATAAGCCTTAGCTCAGAACTGTGAAACAGCATGACAAAAATTATTTTACAAAACCATGAAGATGATTTATATCTCTATGCTTCTTTGTATGTTACTGACATATTTATATGGTAAAATACAGCATTTCTAGAATGAAATGCTATTGTTATGGTTACAAAACTTTTTTTTTTTTAATAATAAACCTCCAATCTGTGGTTTTGTTTTTTGGGGGTTTTGTTTATAACTTCATAAAAGGATCCATTTGGTACACCTCTTCCCCCGGTTTTACAAAATGTAATCTCACTGTGCATTGTTTGAAGAGTATTTTAAACTAACATACCCTTAAACTGTTGGTATTGCCTGTACCAATGCTATGTGGATTTTTTTCAGTGATAAAATACAAAATAAAGCAGGCAAAGAAACAAAAAGAACAATACACGGTGAAATCCTCTCATTAAAAATTTCACCTAATCACAGATGAAGATGGGAGTAAGGCTACCAACCACATCTAACTGTAAAACTGGAATACAACCATAGACATCTATTTCTGTCTTAAAGTTTGGCGATATTTAGTATTCCCCAGGAATACTCAATACTTATTTATTCTCATTGTCTTCAAAAGGAGAGGATCATATTTAGGATTTTGTTATGATTAGCATCTTACAGCTCTCCCTTTCTGGTCAGTCATTTAGTGAGGCACTTGCTAGCTGTAAGGTTCCAGATGCACATTAGTAAATCTGGTAGTGTACTTAAACTAAGTGCACAGGAAAACCACTTTAAAGTCATTTTAGCCATTCAGCTAAAATTTGCACTCTATTTAGAAAAGACTGGATTTAAATATGGTTATTCTGCCTCTTTGAATGCATTACAACAATTAAGCAATTGGAATACCCAGATTTTTTATTGAATGCTCTTGCAATCATAGGTTGTTGTTGATTTTAAATCATTTTTAATTCAGGGTAACACTTTTCTTTGGAAAAGAAGCACATCAAAAAGCATTTTGCATAACTCAGCGTTGATAAGAAAGCTGTGAGATTGCAAAGTGTTATTGAAATTTTTACTTCATAGCCAGGAGAGGATGCAGACAGGTCAACACTGGCCCCCAGAAAAGTTTGTCCCAAAGGGAATGGGCAAAAATCACAGTGCCTGCAGCTATTTTTCGGTTTCATTAACTACAAAACAGAGTGACAACGGAGATTCAAGCCTAAGGGCTGGATCGGGAAGCACAAAAAGAATTTGACTGCAGTCTTGTGGCAGAGTGAAGCATGTAATTTCCATTTTTACAAAACCTCCACTTTGATCACTGCATAGTGTAGATTTATTCCATGAGATTTATGCCCATGTGAAAATTTCAGTCTTGTTCTAAAAATATTTAAGCCCTTGTCTGTATAAATACATTTTTGTGAACTTGTGAGGGATAATGTTCACCTCCATGAAAGTTCTCAAACACGTGCCTGAAGTACCAAGTACTTTCTCTCAGTCAAAACTAAGCATATTTCTTCTCTATTTGCAAGCTTGGAAAATGGTCTTGAGGAAAAAAAAAAAAAAAGTTGCAAGAACTATAGAAATAAATTTACATTGCTGAACTACAAAATGTTTTCTGTCTAAATTCTTCAGGGCAGTAAGTGGATGCTGCTTTGGTTCACTCCTTAGTATCACAGTAAGTGACCTTGAAACAACTTTAAATTTTACTTTTAAATATTTAAAATACATTTTAAAACATCTGAACAGAAAGTCTGATAGCAAGAAGAGAAGGTTGGATTTTATTTTGTAATGGTGTTTTTTTTTGTTTGTTTTTTTTTTTAGTACAGAACCTTCCATTCTAGATTATTCAGGAACTAATGGTTTACCAAATCGTTCCTATATCTCAAGACTCTTGGCATTCAAAACCAGCAAGATAACAGAATTACAAAGATCATTTCACTTCTTGATTGGAATCCATCTTTCCAAGATTTAATATAATGGTACGTACCTGGCCAGTCTGGTGGAGACTTTTAGCAAAAGCATTGAAGATCATGGGTGGTATTGGCCAGAATTTTCACAAACTCTACTATTTAAACTTAGTGTTTAATCCTCAGCTTTAAGTGTTACACATGATACATGTTCTTTAATGATACATGTTCTTTAATAAAGTCTAGCAAACCTATCACATTTTTAAAAGTTAAGTTTACTCACGGAAATATCATTCCATAAACATGAGAAAAATTACTTCTTTTGCATATTATATTTTAGCCATCTTTAAAAACACCCTGTATTACTTTTTCTTGTCTGCTAGGTAGTAACTTGGAACTAATTCTTACCATTTTTGTCATGAAAATGGTCAAATACTACACAATTCTTATGACTTACTGAAATCAGTTTGAAAAAAAGAAAAAGATATTTTGTTTAGGTTTTGAGACAAGATTTTATCAAGTTGGCTTGACGTTTATTTTAACAACCTCTTCCACGTTAGCTACAGAAAATAACAAATTATTGCTTAATCATGAAAAAGCAATTTGAGGAAACAAAATACTAACAGAGGACTTGAAATACAAACAAGTATTTTTATACTGTCATCTAATTTCTCAAAGTGATACAAAATAATAACAGCAACTATATGTTGTTAACATATAATTAGCACTTAATCTAAATTCAGTACCTCGCAAATCTTTCTTCATTTTGCGGAGATCCTTTTGAAAGTCTTCAAACTTCATTTGTGAAGCCTGGAAGAGATCTTGTGGCTCTGGAAGAGGAAAGATGCATTGCTCTTTTCCAGCATCCTGACAAAAAACAAAAACAAAAAAAAAACAAATGTGCAGTTACACAGCGCTCATTACTTTTTTATGTAGCAAAATATATAACTGAAAGCACAAAGAACATTTGTATGCATTTCCTTGTCTTTGCCATCAGAAAACAATATTTACTTTTGTATTTTTAACTTGAAGTTTAAAAAGCAGAATTAATTCTTACCTCATCAAAATTACGCAAATAGTATGAGACAATGTAAGATAGAAGACTTCTGCTGTTGTCCTGCGTAGAAGAAAATAAGGTTTGTTACGTTACTAAAACTCACTGAAAACAAACAACACAAAAAAACAGATTGTTTGAGCAAAAGGAATATTTAGTCACATACAGATAACATTTTGCTGATTCAGTGCCTTTATCAAAAGAACAAAAAATCCCCAAAGTATTATTTAGTCATTAAATACAGTAACAGAAAAAATATGTGGTAACACTTGTGTAAGTCATTCCCAAGTTTTGCAATTTACCTGACTTGAAATTGAAACCTTGCATTTTGAAATTTCACAATGAGGGAAAAAGAAGAATTGTTTCTGGGTTGATACACACACCTTGTTTTGGCAACATTCAGGTCCTTATTGACATGCATCTATAGACTAAAGCAAAGTTTAATTAAACAAAGATATTTCGAAATGAATTTTTGGCACTTTTCGGGCTCTGCTGGGGGAGTGACTTTCTCTGTATTTCCCTTCTGTAATAGGTTGTCAACTGAAAATCTTACACTTGAATAAGATTTTAGATAGAGCTATGTTTTCAGATGGAAAACTGTAAGAACTTTTCTGAGTGAACAGTAGCAAATGAGCTGAAGACGGATTTTGTAATCGCAAGGTTAATGGTAACAACATTTCCAGCAGATTAAGTATTTAAGACTTGAGCCACCAAACCAAATTTAGTCAGCCTAAATGTTCTACTGGTCTAAGTTCTAAAACTGGTGACGTACACCATAAAGGTTCTGCTAAAGTAAATTGTCCTATACAGCCTGTACTATGGCGTCATTCACATTACCACTCTCTTGGTTTACTGAAGAAAAAAGTGCACCAGAATAAAGTTCCTTCGCACTTTTAGAGGAAAGTAGTTGATATAGTTAAACAATATTCTGCTTACATTATCTTACACAAAAGCTAAAGCATGTATATTTAGGGAATGAGGAAGCAGGGAAACAAACTTTTCTTTCTCTGCCACTTTCAGAACAGCAGATCTTGACAATGATTCACTAGATACATGTAGGGGCCAATTTAAATTGTTAAGAATTATTACTATAACCATTCTGATACCACTGTCCACATTCAGATGGGCCTTTTCATCATAGACATAGAGGCTCAAAGATAATTGTTTTCCTGTAACCAGAAGCAAAGCTTTTAACACAACCCCAGTACAAATAACCAAAGCCAAAAAGTGCTGGTAACACACAAGCTTCAGTCTAGCACTGTGCAAGAAACAAGACTACTCAGCCTTCTCCTTACCCATATAACTACACCAGATGAATTTTAAATCAACAAGTACTTGTTATGATTATACTTCACTCATCTGGATCCATGGTCTAATGTGAAATGTATACTATGTAATCATGATAAGGATGAATTTTGTATTATAACAAATACTCACGATGTCTAATAAACCATTCAGGAGCAACTACTACTTCTCACAAAAACTTTAAATTGGTATCAAAAAAAAAAAGTTGTGATTCAACTGTTTCTACTACTGCAATAAACCTTTTAAGAATAAGAATCATTGCTTGTGAATGCAAAAAAAAAAAAAAAAAAAAAAGTGAGACTATACAGCATACCAAAAGTCAAATACATATCAGATTAGGAACTAAAATAGTTTAAAATATTTTTGTTTATAGTGAAAATAAATAGTTCATTTCCAAACATCTATGAAAATACAATCAATTCTAGGAGTGCAATCAGCTAAGTACAGCAACAAAATAGTTCCCTTTGATATACCTAGGTTTCACACCTTTTATTTAGAAATGGAGAAAGAGTAATTTTTGGAAATAATTTAACATTGTAAGGCCTACAGGAAGTCTAAAATCAACTTACACTGCTCTTGACATCTTTCAGTTTCGGCAGGATATCCAGTCCAAACCCATCAGCTTGTCCTCTTGTCCTGTTTCCACCGTTCATGTAATTTCCAAAGGCAAGAACCAAACCCAAGACCTGCATAACTCCTGACCCGTTTTTTAGTGTCTACAAAACAGAAGAGAAACAATTCTCAAAAATCTCAGTAATGTTTACTGTTAACAGCATAACTGGCAACAGTTTTTAAGCAGATCTGTAGACACTGTGTTTAGAAATAATACTTACATCAAGGCTCAAATATAGGAAATAATATTCTGGTGAAATACAAAGATGTAGAATATTATCAATATATTGTGAATGAAAAAATATCTCCAATTAAGATATTTATTTTAAAAAATAGGAAAGCTATATGGTATTATGAGAGGTGATAATTTGGGAAAAGTTAAATAGTAATTTCTTAACTGGTATTGACAGGAATGATCTATTTTATTCAGGAAGTGGTTCTGCAATAAGTCCCTAAAACACCCATATAGAATAACTAAAACATTTAGTTTAAAACAAGCAAACAAAATAAGTGGTAAAACAAGTAAACATTATTTAAAATGGTTTTGAGTTATGAAAGATCTGCTTGTTAAAGCCATGCAGTGTTGTTTTGTTTGTTGTTGGCGGTTTTGTTTTTGTGGGGGACCACTAAATTACAGGAATCTCTTCCAGCTACAGTCAACATTGCTATCTCTAAATCATTTTAGACCTTGGAAATATAATTTATTTGTGCTTCCAAAATACAAGCAAACACAAGGTGAACTGAAATGGTATTCTTTTGGAAAGGAATGACACAGTCACTATGAAGAGGAAAGATTTTGCCTTGACAAAAGGAGATGGTGCACTGTTTTCCACAGGCTGATATGCATTGATGGCAACAATATGATATAGTTCAGCACCAAAAGCTAATCTTAAAATTTGCTTTGATGTTGAAGTACAATCATAAAACGTTCTATTCTGCAGGACTGCTATCCTTCAGATTTAATGAGCACTTAAAGTAAATAAAGAGAAAACTTTTGAAATATGAGTACAACTTAACAAGATTAAATATCAAAAATTTAGCTCTGCCTCTTTATGGAGCACAACCTACCTCACACAGTTTCTGTAACAATTCAAGTTTGCGATGGATTGAACAAATGCTTTCTGAAAATGTTGACTGAAACAGGATGCAAAATACACGTTCTGAAAAGTTAGGAATTAGTGAGAGTTCATAGAGAAACCTGTAGGAACAAATAAAGAAAATGTTTTGAGCCAATGTCAGTACATACAGAGGCTGGGCTTTTTTGTTGTTGTTTTGTTCTGCCTTTTCTTTTCTACTATAACATGAATAGCTAGTTTACTGCAACATAATTATCATTTTCTAAGTATGCTCTTACTGTTCTGGCTTATCCAAAGACTTCGCGTTTTCTTTTTCCTTAGATGCCTTGCTGTGCTTTTCTATTTTTTCTAATTCATCTGATTGTGCTCTCTGGAATAAAGAAATAAAGTAATTAAAAAGTGTTACTTAAAAACCCAGTCAAAAAGTACAAACAGATGCCCTTGTCACTAATCTCATTTATGGATATTTTTTTTCCTTTCTGGTATCTGCTTATAGTAAAAATACATAGTCCATTGAGTGATTTTAAGTACATTAATGAAAACAGAACATCTTCCATATAATTTTATTGATTACTGATAATCTGTAAAAGATTTATTCATTCAACCACGTACTGAGAATAATCTCTGTCCCCACTCCCTTTTCTTTGACTGTTTATAAAACCCTCAGATCAAAGAACTTCATTCTTGAGATGTGTTTTTCTTTCCAAGTCTGTTGGGTTGCATTTGCATACAATCTGATTTTTAAATATATTTGAATAATATTTAAATATATAATTATATATGGAGGACTCTGTGGTACATTTTGTGGTCTCTTCTTCAATATTCAAATCAAAAGAAATGGAGCTTCACTTCTTTCAGTGCTCCATGATACAAAGAAATTATTTTTTCTTTCCAGTTTCAGTGCTGGAAAATCAAATATCGTGGAGATGAATAGAAGTGGAAAGAAATTTCTCCTCCTGACCCTTCTTTTGACATCCATTGTGGTTTTCAAAATAGATTCAGAACATGAATCTGTGCAATAATGTAAGAAAAAGTAGGAAATATATCTATATTTATTCCTTTAAGAAAACACTACATATGTTTTTGAACTTACTCCACTACAGAACTCAAAGACAACAGTGGAAAATGATGTTCTAATTACTTAATGCCAAAGCAAAAGATCAGCTGCACCTGCATTCTGTCTTGCCTGATTTTGCGCAATTTGCAAGAGAAGAAGAATTAGGGAACTATCTAAAATCATACTGCCATGGCTGCAGAAGCAATCTGAAACTAGAAAGTCAGGTTTGGACAGTTGTTCTGAGATTGCTGAAAATCTCATGTGAAAAGGGAGAAAATCTTTACATGAAACAGAAAGATGAAGAGATTGAAAAGTCAGAGCAAAACTGCCTCAGTTTCTCTGATCAATCCAATAAGTCTGGAAATGTCAATAAGACCGTTTGTCTCAAGTACTATACATTCTAGTATTTAGCCAGTGTTCCTCTGGATGCTTTTCAAGGGTCATCTTCTCTAAAGTAGTCTGATCTCATCTATGAAATGCTCCAACTGACATTGCAAGCAATTCCCCCCCCTCCAACAAACCTTGTTCTTGATGCTATGATATTATAATGGGAGCAGTGCTTGTATCACAGAATTACAGAATAGTTGAGATTTGAAGGGACCTCTGGCGAGCATCTAGTCCAATCCTCTGGCACAAGGCAGAGGCAGCTAGAACAGATTGTTCAATACTTCAATCAGGTTTTGGGTATCTCTCAGGATGGAGACTTCACCACCTCTCTAGGTAGCCTGTTCCAGTGTCACAATTACAGAAAAAAAAATAAAAATGGTATTTTTATTTCTAAATGAAATCTCCAGCATTTAAATTTCAAGAGGCCCATTGCCTTTGTGGCCCATTGCCACACCAGGCATTACTGGTCGACCTCTGTTCTCTACTTCCTCTTGCCCAGTCAGGTATTAAGACAGGCTGGGTAAGACCTCCCTGAGCTCTCTCTCCTCCAAGCTCACTCCTAGCTCTCTCAGCCTCTTCTTGTATGACAGATCTTCCATGCCTTTCATCACCTCTGTGGCTCTGAGCTAGACTTGCTCCATGACTATGTCACTTGCACTGGGGAGGGCCAGAACTAGACATGTCACCCCAGATCTGGGCTCACCAGTTCTGAGAGGGGAATAATCATTTCCCTTGACTTGCTCAATCCTTTCTCAATCTACCATATCTGTCATATTCTTAAGAGCTGGTCTTAGACTACTTTACGCATACCCCAGTATCACTTCAGTGTGGGAAAACAAACCTGGGGATTCATCCTCCAAAGGCACTGTTGAAGGTATTGTTTCTTTCAAGGCAGGCATAGGATATAGGAATATAATTATGGTAGTAATTTTTGCTTCTCCTAATCCTGAGGAGAAGGAACTTTTTAAGATACTAAGGTCTAAAAATTGGATTCAGACATTTTAGAAGACTCATCTGGACATGGGGTGAGCATTAGGAAAGATGTATCTTTATAGGACTGAAAGAAGTATTAGTTCTAGATTTGATAGTCTTGGCTCCAGGCCCAATACATAACACTATTTTCTTGCATCATAACTTCATTTCTCCTACCTATCAAAGGTAGGAGAAATATGTTTATGTTATATCCATATATTTTAGAAGTAGAGGGGAAGCAACATGGATACTATTTATTCAAAGGCAGTAGCTGCATACTGAAATCCAAGTCACCTGTTAACAGAGGTCAGTAAGAGAATCCAAATCTGTGAGCAGTGGCATCTATCCTTAATGTTGGAAACACCATAATGTTCTAGCTATACTTAGAGCACATTCCCACAGTCAACAGTATCACGTTGTATCTGTAGTCATAGTATGCAACTTTACAGAATAACCAAAAAGAAGGAAAAAATATTGCCTTAAAGGGTTTATCTTCTAACAATAGGTAAGTGATGGAAAAAAACAAACAAACAAACAAAAAAACTTACTAGAAATATTGATCTTCCAAAAAAAAAAAAATGGCATTCTAAGATTTTGGTGCTAAAAAGCTCTGACGGAGATATTTCTTTCCCAAAACTTAGGGGAAACACAACTAATCCTTTGCCAGAGCATTAAACAAATGAGCAGTTTTCTTCCTTCTTAGAGGTCTCACACAGTTCTGTAGAAGAGTAGTGGTCAGAGTTAACTCTGACCCACAAAGCTTTCTGACAGACCTGAACACACTCCAAAGCTGTGAGTGTAACAAAGGTGACCATAATCAGTCTGAAATGAATGAGTTGGGTATGATATGTTTGTGCTTAGAATTCCACAGGAAAATTCTTTTGTTACTATGTTAATGCTTATTTTGTTAATCCCAACAAAAAGGAAGAAAATACATGTCCAGCCACAGGGGGGAGAAGCGAGAGGTGGAAATCAAATGCAAGAAAAGTAAGATTAATGAAAAAACTAAAGCTATGACTGTGTGTTAAAAATTACTTCCGTTTTATGCATTCATTTAAGTAACTTTCAATATATCATTTCAGATACTTAAATACATATTAATTTAAATACTATTGCTAACTTATAGTTCCTGTAAACTTCCAGAACTATTTAAACAAGTAGTTTTTATAACAAAATTCCTATATTTTATTCAAAAATAACAGACATATACACGCATGTACATATATGGGTTTGAAATCAAATGTAAGATACAATACTTTACTCCATTTTTTACAATAGCCACTTAAAGTTAAACTAAAACAATAGATTCTCCTAAAGTATTGCATTGATCACAAGACATATTTTAAAATTAGGAAATGTAAGGACACTATATTTTTAATTCCTGAGGTCAACTCAAAGATCACCTCTTTGTCACAGTATCATCCACTCTATTGCCCTTGCCCAAGCAATATCAGAACTTCAATCATCTGACAGATATTACTCTTCCCTGTCTTCTAAGCTGCAGGTGGAGGAATCCAAAACCTCTCCAGTGGCCTGTTCCAGTGTTTTCTGCTATCCTCATCCCTGGAATACTTTTCCTAATATCTTATCTAAATCTCCCATGCTGCAATTTACTATTTCTCCTGTTGCAGAGAAGATATAAGTATGTCCTCAGCCAAACATGTTTTACTCTGAACAATTCCACTACATTCAGGTTTTGACTAGTAAATCATGGTCTTGGCTTAAAATCTGTGTTTTACTCTGCTCTATAAGTTACTGGCCCACTTTTCTTTCATTGAAGTATATTATACAAAATAGAACTGTTTCAGCCTCACTTTATGCTGTTGAATACGAAAACATTTTAAAACCATTATCGCGTATATGAATATAACAGACTTAACTAAAAATATTGCATAGTTCCAAACTCTTACCTAAAAGGTGAGGAGCCATCACCAATGTATTTTTTCATTTAATAAGGAATTCCTATGATTACTGTCAGAACATACTTTTCTAAGTGGCTTTTCACCCAGCCTTTGGAAGAGCCAATTGGGCTTATCTTCCGTGGGCTTTTCTAGAACACCCTGTGACAGTGTCAAAGGCCTTTCTAAAGTCAAGATACAGAACATCATTTGCTCCTCCTCCTCCCTCCCCCTCCCCTCCCCTTCAATGCCAATGCCTGCAATACTACTATACTACTGCAGTTGGAAATGAGATTGGTCTGGCATTATATTTTCTTGGCAAAGCCATAATGGTTGTTACTCATCTTATTTGTTTAATTGCAGATAAGTGCAAGCAGCTAATTTACTCACTCTGGCATTCTCCCAGTAATTAAATTGACCCATAATTAGTTTATAATATGAATATATATTACATATATTCTCTCTATCTAACAGAGATTACTTTTTTTTTCCCCCCAGGCATTTTTCAACATTTCTAACCTAGTTTAACCTAGTTTTCAAGTAACTGCAAAAGTTTCCATTTATGAGAATTGCTGGTGCTGTTGAGAAGAAAGGCTTGCTTTATATTATGTTGTTAGGGAGCAGGTGTAAAGAAAAGAGTTCTTAATTTCACCTAGACATTCATAACCAATAGAGACTTAAAAGAAAAAAAAAAAAAAAACCTCCACTTCAGTTCCAATCAGTAAAAAGTCTGTTGACAATCAATTTAAAAAAATACAGAATTTAGAAATCCTAATGATGCCAGGAAAGACAGCATTGTTCTAATTCATGTTATCAGTCCCACAGTAGTCTAGGTATGTGAATGACATGACCTTTTAGGGAGATCAATTTTATTTATTCAACTTAAACTTTAAAAAACCTCACTTATTCAATTTACGCTTCAAAAAAAATCCTCAAAAAGTAAATGAATTTCCCTCCTAACATTTTTTTTTTAAAATTACATTCTATTATTTCTGAACTTTTTTTTTTTTTTTTAAGTATAAATGAAGTAAATGAAGTATAACACACAAAATCAAATTTCTGTTTACTTTAAATTATGTCAAAAAAGGAATAAGGATGACAAATCTTCTCCACAATTACTTTTGACAATTATTTCTCAGAATTGTTACTGGTGGTATCTTTGTATGGCTAATGTTTATCTGTTCTCAAATTTGCAGATGGATAATAAAGAAAAAGCTTTTGTATTACCCTCCAGCATTTGTGTCAAAAAAGACTGTGTCAAAAAAGACTGTTCAATGCATCTCATAATATTCATTAATCTCATTGCATTAATGCCTCTTTGAATGTCAATGCTTTTTATTTCCTTCAAGTTTTTTTAATATATTATAAATAGAACAGAACAGTGTAATATAACAGCATTTTATGTTAATTATATCTAAAATCAGACAGCATAAATCTGATAGAAAGACCACAAAAACATGCTGCTTCAGTTTTAACTCTTTTCCCACTTTTGCCAGTGTAGAATCTTGAGAATCTTATTTAGGATCAAAAATGTGGTAAGGGACATACTTCCACTTTACAACATAAATCTTCTATTTCCTGTACTTTTCTCCTTGCAACAGAACCTTAGGTCTGACCTTAGATCAATTTGAAAGCATTTATTATTATTCACATTTTATTTTTGTTTGTTTTTATTTTTGGGTGGTATTTTGGTCAGCTTGGTTTTCAAAGATTGTAATATTTCAAAAGTCACTTGTCTAAAGAACATTGTCAAAAGTAAACAAAACAAAGATTAACAAGGATATCCTCGTTAATAACAACTATCATATTCTTTCAAAGCTGCATCTTGTATCAGAAGTTTGGTATTATCTTGATGAAAAATGTTAAGATGTAGCATTTTAATTGTCAGTTTAAAAAAATCACAAGAAATAATTGGGGTGAAGATTTGAATTTTAGTGGTAGAGTGGAGGCAAACACTGTAAACTTCTTGATGCTTTTGTTCTTACAAAAGGCCTTTAGAGGTTTTTGAAAGCACTGAGCTGTCTTTTAAATATACGGATAGAATGGAATGTAAGAGGAATCAAATTAAGAAGTTATAGAGATTTGAATTTGTGATGTAAGGCAATTTTGAAAAGAACAAATGCAGAAAGCAGAAATAATCCTTTGATACAGTTTTCAAGCAATTTTTATAAACTTATTTTCACAATACAGTAAAAATACAGCAGGTATACAAGTATAATACTAACCTGATTTCAAGAAGTGGCATTTCAGATAAAATGTCTGCTAAGAAGCTACTTGCTTTCAAGGTGAATATTCACTTGTCTGCAAGTAATTTTATTTCTCCTTATAAACACTATAGTTAAAAACTTATAGTGAATTGATAACTGTATTCAGTTTTATCTGCCTTCTCCATCTCTAAATAGACAGGGCACCAGGAAAAAAAATAGATCTTAAGGAGTTTGTACGGATGTAACAATTTCTCTTTTTCCCCCCTCATAGCAAGTTGAAAAAAAAAAATAAAATAAAAACTATAATCTGCAGAAAATATTTTTATAATATCGTGTGACAAATGTGTCCCCAACGTTTGTAAAATAGATGGAAAGAGAAAAAAATATTGTAATGATAAAACAGTAAAACGGAATGCAGCTCATTAAAGGTAAATTATTAAGTGACTGTTGATTGACTTCAAAGTAGAGTTCTTTGTATATAAAGCAGAGAAACCACCAATTTAAAGTGCATTACATTTATGTTTATAAGATAAAAATAAAAAATATAAATAAAATAAAATGCAGAGAAAAACTGAGCCCACAAGGCCATTCTGGTAAACGCTAGCTGTGAAAGCACATTAAAGCAACAGTTCCACATGTAGCTTTACCTACCAAGGCTTTCCTATTAATAATGTCTTAATACATAGTTAATTGTCAACACATATTTGAACAGCTTTATAAAGAAAGCTACACAACCATATGTGGGAACAATAACACTGTACAAGCCAGGACTGCAGTAACAAAAACTAACTCCAGTACCAGTTAATACTATTAAATTAATTATTGAGAGCTTAGGTCATTGGTGGGGTGTGAGTTTCTTCATTTATAAAAGGTCACTAAGATATATACACTAACTTTGTGGTTTAACAAGACTTTAATTCCTCAGTAAACAGGAATTGAGCCCTCGGGACTGTGGTTTTTGAAATTAGGGTGTGTTTAGCTTTGGAGACTGCCCAAATTTCATTCACATCTAAGAAGGGAAAGCACCATGCCAGACATATGCAATCGGCGGGGGGGGGGGGGGGGGACGGGGGGGGAAGGGAAATACATTCTGATAGAAGACGGTAAAACAAATGCTGCCATATGTTCCATAAAGATCAAATGGAAAGGCTTAGAACTAGTATAAAGGTATTTAAATATCCAGAAAAAAAAAATCCAACTCAGTAAATAAACCCTAACAACTAAAAATTTGGTTAATGGCTACAATATACCAGAGTCAGGCACCTTATCCCCACCCACAACACAGAATGAGGCTGAGAATTAAGGAAGGAGTGAAACATGTTAGTCCTTCTTGAATCATCTATTGCTCACTTCTTTTTTTTTAATTGAACAGTATTTTTATAATTATTGAAGCTACCAATATCTGATTAATATGTTTGTATTTTCAATCTGTAATCAAAGATAAACGACAAAATAAGAGGCTTCTTTTCAGTCAGTTTTACCAGAGGATCCAGCAACAATATTCAGCTCCTCTGATGAAGGTCTCTCCAAATGAATTGAACTATGTATTTTTTTTTTCCTGCTTTTTAGCACCCAAGCAAATACAGTGATAAAGTTGGGCTGATACATCTTTTATTCACAGCAGAAGTCTATATTATAATAATTCAAACTTTCTGAGTCTCCCCCAAACTAACATATATTTTCCTCAGCTAGGCCAAATTTTCCCAGACATTCTCTGTAATTAGCAAAAGTTATTACAAAATGAGTATAATAGCATTAGGCATTTCAGTAAACTGCAAATTTGGAGGTAATACATTATACTAGAATTCAGAAGTATATTACAGATGAGATTAAGAAAGTGATTGAAAAATATCCTGCTAGTACAAATGCTACTCAGTAACAAAAGAGGACTATTTTTTAAACTAAAAAAGTCTAATGCAACACAAAAGAGTGAAGTTAAAAAAAAAAAAAAAGATCATAAGGGCAGTATCTATTCCATACTTTCAACAACTCAATCTCTCACCATCGTGCATACGTAATATATCAAATTACTTTTTTTTTTTTTTTTTAACATGCTAAAGAATGTGTGCAATGGGATATAGCTGTGCAAGGAGGCATATTAAAAATAATGCAAAATCAATAGAATCATAGAATAGTTTGGTTTGGAAGAGACTTTAAAGATCACACAGTTCCAGCTTCACCTCCCACCAGAGCAGGATGCCCAATGCCGAATCCAATCTTGCCTTCAATGTTTCCAGGGATGGGGCACCCACAGCTTTTCTGGGCAACCTGTTCCAATGCTTCATCACCCTGAGGTAAAAAATTCTTCTTAACGTCTAATATAAATCTCCACTCTTTCAGTTTTAAACCATTCCCCCTTGTCCTTTCACTACAGTCCCTGAGAAAGAGTCCCTCCCCATCTTTCCTGTAGGCCCCCTTTAAATATTGGGAGGAAAAAAATTTAAAAAAATTATAATACAGGCTTGTCCAGAAATAACGTAACACAGGACTGTTAAGAAATGCTATGGAATAAGAATGAGAAGTGTTTAAAGTATAAAGATTGGGGGGCGAGGGGGAGGCATAGTTAGGATGGGTTTCTATTTGGTCATTATCTTCTTCAGGAGCACTGAGGAAGCTAATTCTTTAGGGATGAAACGAGAGCAGTAGAGCTGAGTTCTTGTTAGATAATCGCAAGCTTCCTTCTCCCCTACCCCCACTCAGAGAGGACTAGAGCTTATTAACTCTCTTTTCATGTCTTAAAGTGTTTCATTAATGATAAATTCCAGAAATTAATAAATCATTCCAAAGTAGGCCATAAAAACAGTCCCCAAAATCTCCCCAAATCAGAAAGGTGCAAATTAAGAAATTTATTATTAAAATTATAATGTGATGGAAATAAAAAGTCCAGTGCAATATTATACATTGTCTTTTAATGTCATTCTGCTGTATACAGCTTTGTGTTTTGGAAGGTAAATAGAAAGCCTCTTTGCTCTTTCTGGAAATACCTATCCAGACCTCTCTGTCTCCAGGCAATGTGCTTCAAGAAGGCAGTAATGCTCACTGGCCTCAGCTGAAGACAGAAATGTGCTTCTGAAATCCATTTTGTTGGGTTTTGCACTTAACTTTCTAAAGCCAGTCTTTGAACATACCTAACTACATTCTGAACCCCTGATTTTGCATACCTAATAGGCAAACATACTCTGATGATAAGCACCAGTCATTTATGAAGCCTCTTACTTTTCATTGCATTAACTTAGAGTAAGCCTTTTGCTTCCAAAGAATTAAAATTATTTTGGAGGAAACCCTGAAATAA
This sequence comes from Heteronetta atricapilla, assembly GCA_011075105.1. Taxonomy (NCBI): domain Eukaryota; kingdom Metazoa; phylum Chordata; class Aves; order Anseriformes; family Anatidae; genus Heteronetta; species Heteronetta atricapilla. Next base: position 37,918,768 of record CM021733.1, read on the forward strand.
CAATTAAAACTACAGTTCCACAAATGGAATGGTTGTTCTTATTAAAACTAATGTTTTTTATTGAACAAAATTGTTGTATTAGTGAAGTTACTAGGTAAGTCCTGGTGTACATGGTGTGATGCCTACTATCCAAAGAGTGCCCTACCCCAAAATACATTAAAGGGTAAAAAAAAAAAAAAAAAAAAAAGAGCACACCTAATTTCTCATTTAGAAATTGATCACATTACTATAAGTAACACATATGCTCTGTATTAAACACATGAAGACTATTAATACATTCTAACTGCTTATCATTTTTTTCATTGCTTTGGACAAAATAGTCATTTCAAAAAGACATGTTCTATAGCTTTCTTACAGTTATTGATGCAAGTCAAAAATATTTTCATATGGACCTGCAGTGTTCCTTTATTTTATGGACTTCCTCTGATTACTCACATTCTCATACAGGGCTTGAAGGGTCTCTAGGTCAACCACAGAGTTGTCCAAGTTCACAACAGCTATAAAAAATAGTAAAAAGAATTAGTTGTCAAGATGATAATCCAGCTGTGAAAGAAAGCCTGAGCACAATACCCAGCAATAGTTTTTATGACCTAGTGGTCATACAGCTTAAGGGTTTTAACTTTATTAACACCTTGAATAGTGCCATTCCTAAGACTATGGGCTAGAAACCTGGTAGAGCCAGGTGTCAAGCGTTAAAGAATTCATTCCCTTCCCCCAAACACATACACACACGATCCCACGAGTATGGCCATTGCCAGAGATCAGAGATAAGCTTTACATCAGACTTTCACGGTCTGACTGAAAGCATTATAAAAATTTGTAAATCTGCACCACAGCCACACACACACACACACACACACACACACACAGAGAGAGAGCTCATTCCTGTCACTGGTTGGCTTCAGTCTTAAACTGATTAATCCATAAGTCAGCCAGTTAACTTCAAGACACCTGACAAGGGTCAAGTTTTCTATGCACTAAGCCGACAGGTTTAGTACAGATACAAAATATGCCTTTCCTGTTCCCAACCAATTCTGGCACCACACACATACTGTATTTTTTCAGTGTCAAAAAGCAGGTTTAACAAGCACAGAGAGTGATTTCCATCTAACTACCCTTTACCAAAGGAAATAAAATCTAGGGACACACTTTTAGGAGCACAAACCTGCCTCCCCACTAATATTAGAAACATTTACTGAGACATAGGTAGTCTTTGTGCAATCTAATGAATAATTATTCTTACCTAACACAAAGCAAGAATAATATTTTTTGTTTTCTTTTTGCATATTTTTATAAGCACACTGACAATTCACTGTCAAGACAGATAAATCTAACTCTCCTCATCCAGAATTTCAAAGTTGAAATTTAGAATGTTGCATTAGAATGTATGTGACGGTAACATATATATATATATATATATATATATATATATAAAATCACATTATACCAATTTTTTCTCCAATTTGGCCTTCAATATTTTTTGCCTCTACTGTGATGAGATGTGTGGTATGTATGTGTATGTACTTATACAGGAAGTACAATAATCCCCTAGGTGAGATTCATCTAGAATTACAATGTTGATCAGTGAAAGCACAAGGGCATTATGTCCTATAAATCCATGTCTTTAACTGTCACAGAGAAATTCTGTGTATACACCTAAAGACTACAGACAATATAATTCAAGTTCATTGGTTTCCAATTGTTCTAAACCATTTAGATATACCACTCTGAGTCTGGGACTCATCACATTTCCCCTTTCCAGGCCCAAGACATAGTTTTAGTTACAGTATAAGAAAATTATAAACAAGGTAGTGTTGATCTCAAAAGCATGGTACACTGTGTCTATAAGGAAGACATGAAACTAAGTTTTAGAACTGACATAATAATAATAAAAACAATTATAAAAGTCTTTAATTTTTAGAAATAATAATAATAAATTAAAAAAAAAAAATCTTTTCCCCATTTTTCCCCCATCTTTCTCTTACCACAAAATCAGACAATCTGAAAGATAACAGCAATGTAACAGTTAACAGTCCAGGAAGCAACACATTATTTATTTTGTTTTGGGGTAGGGAGTGCATGCAAAAATCTGCTCTTAATTATTTAACAGACTTAAAGATGCCCTCTCAACAAGGTATTGTATGTAGTTTTTTATATTCCCTTTTTCTTATTAGGCATATCTATGTGCTTTAAAATAAGTCAAACTTGCCTTGAGAACAGGAAACCAAAAACACACATATAAATAAAAACTGGGTCTAGATTGGTTAGAGACCTCTACTTTGAGGAAACACGTGTCAAAGCATCTATACAAACAGCTCTATTAAAAACAGGATATATTGTGAAACTCATTTTGCATTCTTAAGCTTATGAAATGTTTTTATATATGAACACACTTGCAACCCTTCAGCTATTTATTTTGACTTACTGGCTGTCTTCTGCTTGCTCTACCCCCATTGCCCTTCCTTCCAGAGACTGTCTGCTCCTGCACTAAGAAATATGACACAAGTTCCTGTTCTGACTTTTGCTAAATGTTACGATCACCCATGGATTACTTAGGGGAGCAATAGAACACTTTTGTTTGAATGCTTGCACGAGATAAGAGAATGCCTGGCAAACACAATGGTGCCAGGTCTGTGTACTTTCAACAAAACAGGTATGCAGAATAGTGTACATACTTCAGGAAGCTGCTTAAAACAAATCAGTCTGAGACAAGAACTTGGAGAAATTAGATCCTAATATATCTGTTTCAAACCTCCTCCCCCGTGCCCCCCCAACAGGAAAAAAAAAAAAAAGGACAAAAACATTTATATATAAAGATCTGTATGTTCCTAAATAGCACCCAAATATCCCACTAGGATTTTTCAACATTCACCACTTTTTTTCCTCTCTTTGGGAATCAAGAGATGAACTTCTGTTTCTTGGTGATATTGTAGCACTGTAAAGTAGAACATGATTGTTCATGAAAGTAAATCACAACTGTTGCACATTTAGTTCTATTATCCAGACAATTTGATAAAACAATAATGTTTTCTACTACAGCCAAGCTAACTAGCTAAATATATCCATTGTCCCCTCCACACAATGAGCATGATTACACAAAACAGACTTAAATATCTACCCCAAAGATTCCATATGTTGTCTAAATAAAAAAGAAAAATATAGACAAACATTAATTTCCCCTCAAGATCTACTGAACTGTGTTACACTTACAGTACACTTGGATATAAACATCTGGAGAAGGGTTTAAGAGTCTTGCAGTCAATGGATATTTTCACCCATATCACTTTTGTAGAAGGTGATTTTTTCATTTGTTTTGCATTTGACATTGCCATTCCCTGGCCTTGACTACTATGAAATAATCTTTAATAGCCAGCACAGCATCCAGTCTTTCAGCTACGTTCATAATGCAGCAGTGGAGAATATTTATTGCCTTTTACTCCCATAGAAACAACTTTCTTTTAGTCAAATCAAATTCAGGCATTTCATTTTTACATTCAAGATTTAATAGTTCTGCTAATTTCTGTTTTCTTGTGTTAGTATTGTCACCACTGTCAATAATACCAGCACTAGTTTCAAGCATTAATTCAGAAAAATTACTCCATGTATATAATACTACACAATAATATACATAAATAATTATTATATATAAATAATTGTGTAGTTGCACAGACAGCGATACTATTAAATGACATTTGAACCAAATATATCCAAATACACAGACAAATATGTACAGATAAAAATGAAAAGAACTACAAAACCAAAATTTATTTATTTATTAAAGCAAGCACTGGTCAACCGATGTTTATAGCAAATCTACCCAGTAAAAAGAAAAAGAAAAAAAGGTTGAAGAGCAGTCACAAAAGGTTGCTAGACTCTACAAAGGGTAGAGGAGTAAAAAGAGAACATTTCAGAAGATTCGTAGCCAAAATAAAAGATTTCTACATGGTTAGAGGAAGCTTTTTTCTGTCTTGAACTTTCCTGATATTTTCATTGTTTTTGTCAAAATCTACACAAATTTAAACTGGTATCTTTGGGACAGAAATTATATCTTTTTATGCAACTGTAGAAGAATATAGAAAATTTAGCAGAATGGAAGAGTTTTAATTGTATTCTGTACTTCTACAACATAAAATGAATGACAAAAAATATGCATATACACAATAACAAAACTTTGATAATAGTTTCAAATAATAAAATAATAATAAAAATAAAATTTATGCAGAATGCAGTATTCCTAGTAATATTGCAAATATTGCAAACCTAGCTGGGCACCATGGAAAAAAGTTTGTATGCCAGGAAAATAATATTATGGCTAAAAAAAAAAAAAGATAGATTACTGTAAAGAACATGAGTACATTCAGATGCATGCTGAACTCAGAGAACAGAGAGACTTTCTCCCATATGCATAGAGGAAAATTTGGAACACAGACATTTAAAAAAAAAAAACAACAGTAAATAATCACCACTAACATGCCTTCAGCAGAACATAGTACGTAACCAAGCCACCAATGAGATCAAAGCTTTTGCCAGCAACTATAATCATGTAGAATAAATACATGAGAAAACAAGGAGTTGTAGAATACAAACTGTATTCTCCAAAAGACTACAAATGGAAGTAGCTCTGTTTTTGTTTGCTTTGTAAAACAGATCGTTAACATCGTTTGTACATCTATGAGCATTTGAACTACCAGCTACCACTGAAACAAACGTGACAGCCAATATAGACACAGAAAATCTACAACAATAGTAACATTCACCTAAACTGTAAGAGAAAAGACTGCTTCCTATAGCTAGCCAGCATTGGAATTCTTCCTTCTAAAATAGTCAAAATTCAAAATACGTCACTAAGCAGAATTTCATGAGTAAGAAAAAGACCTAACACAGTATTTTGAATCTAAATTTTACGTCAAACTCTCATCAGGCACAATCTTGCTTATACTTGGTCCTTCATCCAAATGTTGGTCCTTCGTCTTCCCTTCTCAGAGTAAGCTTCAAATTAAAGTCTAGTTTTCTGGCCTTCCCAAGATTTTCTGTCTTAGGAGTCTATCCAGAAGTGACTGACCTCTTTATGAGGCCTCCCAGAAAACTGCTGTCCAACCAAAGCTGACTGGGCAATTCCAAATTCCACTTGACAGATGACAGTTTATCTCCTCATGGAGAAGCAGTAGCTAAAGCAAGGACACCTCAATTTTGCACAAGGAATTCTGAACCAATCCTGCTGTACTCCTTGCTTCTGGGAGAAAAACAAACAATCCACCAACATTTTTCATGCTGTTTTCTACTGCAATTACCTTTTTCATGACTCTCCAAAATACATCAGTATCACTCCAAGATGACACTCCTTTTTCCCTCCTGCACATTTTTGTCTCTTTGCATTCACATCTAGTTTAGAGGATTCAAAGTTGATCCAACTTTGTGTGACTCTAAGGTGCAAGACTACAGAACAGAGAGATTACAAATCCAAGGGACCTTTCCCTAACGTCCATCTCAGATAATTCTGCTCCTTAATAATAAAACCATCTACAACCCAGGAATGATTTTGAACAATTTTGGATTTGATTTAAAAAGGCTGCTCCAAGAGTAATCTATAGGTAGTAAACTTAAATGGTCAAAACCAACATCAGTAGAATAATAACACATTGACAAAACCTTAAACAATGGAAAATTCTGACACGAGAGAAAAAAGTAGTGCAAAAACATATATAGCCTACTCTAAAATATGAAATGTTTCTGAACAACAACAACAAAAATTAAACAATTAAAACCAACAATAAATGGTTTGTTTACTTATTGATTATGGAATAGAAACCTTCACTGACACATATTTGAAAGAATATGCAAAAACACCATGTATGCTGATACTAGCAAAACACAGACAGAAGCCTCAACATGGACAATTCCATTGTGTTCCTCAGAATGACTGACAGGTGAACTGCTCAATTCAAAAGCAGCAACAAAAGCACTAAATGTGTCTTCCTCAATGTTCTCATCAAATAAATAAATAAAGAGCCAAGAGAGCATTAGAAGTGCCTTGAATTCCTTTTCTGCCATAAAGATTATGATGGTATGATGCAATATTGAGGTAATCGAAAAAAAAAATAACTAAATGTTATTATTTAAAATCAACCTAATTGGAAAATTTGCATTCAAGTCATTGAATTAGTTACATACAAAACCACAGCTTCAAGGATTGCTATCTTCTCTGTTTTTTTCCCATATGAGTTTATTTGCATCGTTCATCTAACACAGGCCTACTGGACGAAGTCACATTTTTGTCTGTGATAGTTCCACAAACTTGACAACTACTACTGCTGTCTTGGGGTTCTTCTTCATCTCAGTTAAGGGAAATATAGAAGTGCTAATGCAGAAATTTAACTCTCAAATGAGTCTCTCTGAAATAAAACTGGAATATGGAAAATGAAGTGTAAAACAAAATACCCTTGGGCTAATGGGAGCTCCAGCAAAATACACAAGGATTATGGCTATATATACACATATATTTTAAAGATCCTCAGAAAATAAATGAAATAAAAGATTTTTTTTAAACAGGAACACCTGAACTTGCACAATTTAGAGAAAAAAATGTTGATAATGGGTAGGGTAATGAATAATGTTGATAATGGATGGTCACTACACTGGACAGAAATAGCATAAATTAAAACGATTTTATATCATTATCTACCTGCTTGCCCTAGGTATCTTTGTGATATGTTTATCTATTAGCAGATACGATACTCTCAACCTTCTCAGGATGAAAAGGTAAGAACGTGTGGTACAACATAGGTTGGATCTTCAAGACAAGTACACACGGCATGGATCAGAGGCAAGAAACAGCACACAGTTGTTCTGTGGTAGTAATTCACCTTGATTTAATGCTTGTGTAAGAAGCCAGAACAGCATACTAAATTTTCAAGCAGAAGACATAGATTAAGCTGAGCTGTTGCTTCAGGTTGGTTTTGATTTAAAGAATTTAACGTTTTTACATAAATTCAAGAATAATGAATTTACTTAAGTTTCTAAGAAGCAATAAAATTAGAATCAATTAACAAAGAAACTATATTTTCAAAATTTAGTATAACAGAAGTAGGAGACTTGATTAAGAAGTAATCTTTGGTATCACTTTTTGCATTGCTTCTTCTATTATAAATACTAGACAATTTTTTAGAAATTTACATTTTCTATTCTATAGTGTTGTTACAAATACATAGCAATAATAATTTTAACAATAGAGGCTTTTTTTAAAAATACATATAAACACATATAGAGAGGCACACAACAAAATATATAACCATACATAGTTAATATAAACAGCTACATACCTTTCAAACAATTGCTTATAATGTTAAGGACAGAGTTACTGATTATGTGAAGTCTGACTTCATACACCTATACAGTTTGTTTATAAGAAGTATGCAAGCTCAGTTCTTAGAGAACAAATATATTTTGTTTGACTCTGTATGTCGCCTTCTTGTCTAGGCAGGAAAAAAAATGGAGACCAATGCTGTAATCCTTTCAGAATAAAATGTTTAAATACAAACATGATTGCCATTGTAGACTGTTTAATTTAGAGAGATTGTATTTCAGTTCTGGTTTTGAGAGGTTTGCTGATTTGACTATTGAGAGTACACTTCAATGCTTATCTTAATTGTTTAGATAAGTTTTGTTTAAATTAGGCAGGTGAAAAAAACATGGGTGTGGGATATAGGAAGGTTGAAAAAGACTGGCATTTTACCAGATTATGCTTATTTTAGACTATAATGCATAGAAGAGCAAACAGTCTCAAAGAACCTGCCAGGGGCAGAGAGTGAATTTGAAGTGCAAGATTGACTGGCGGGAGTCAAGATTTTTCAAACTGGAAAGGATTACCATGATAACTCTAAAAATGCTACTTAAGTCTTGCTATAGTACACAAATGCAAATGATATAAGACCAATTTAATACATTTTTTAAAATGTTTTATGCATATAATAGGGTTTTATTGTTTTCTAGATAGACTCCCTGTCCCTCTTGTTCATGAAACACTTTTAAAACAATCATTGACATATGGATATACTTTACATGTAAGAAACTCTGTTACAGTAAATAAAATTAAAGCTATAAAAAATGCAATGCTAATTGGTGCTTACTTCAGTATCAGCTTGTACTATGTTTTTGCAATTTCTGGTTAAGGTAGTATATCATGTTCCATTTCAAGGTTCTCAAATGGAGACTTGTCACACCTATCAACTGTATCATTTTGGTGGGGAGACTACTAGAACAATATCTGAGGAATATATCTTTAGGATGCTTACGTGACAGTATATATTTACAGTGCATACATTATAAAAACACTGCAAAAACAGATCAGCTGCAGGTGACATGCAATAGGTTTGACATGTATTAATCTGTCTTCAGACAGATAACGTACAGCTTTGTATTCATGAGTCAAATGAAATAAAGCTTGGGTTTCGTGGGCGTTAGTACTTGACTTTTCTTTTAGAAACCCATATATCCTACTACTTTTTGATCCCTATTTCAATGACATTACATCACTGAGTTCCACAGACTATTTACCAACATGTTAATGTTGGTAAATGTGATTGACAAAGCATGTATGCAGAACAAGGTAGCATCTCTTACTAAATACAGTTGGAAGAAGTTACTAAGACTTGTTTGGAACACAGAAAATTCAAACACATCAGGATATATGTTAATTTAGACCTTTAATTATGTTTTCATTTTATTTTTAAGTGATATGAATTTTCAAGCTTTTAAGGCTTTCAAGGTTAATTCCACCTTATCTATTTGCATCTGAGTAGCTCAAACTAAACAAAGTCATGGCTCACTGAGAAGTCCAATCCATAATCAAAAAGATGAACTTATTCTTTCATGTTTCAGAGAACTCATTTTAAATGATCAAGACAAACAAAATGCAGGAGGCAGAGGAAGAGATTTACTTAAAATCATCCAATAGGTCTAATAGCAAAGATGAAACCTAGGTTTACAGTAGTGCAAAGTCAAGAATAAATTTATGTTAAAATTACTTAAACTATAAAAAGAATAATTTATTTCTTACTCTATCATCATAGTCACTAGAAGGAACTTTTTTTTTTTTTTTTATGCAGTATCTCTGAACTGTATTACTTTGCTCTGTGACAGAGTACATCTGAACAGTCCCCAGTCTTTTCATGTTCCTTATACACAATCCAGTCTTTAATCATTTTTCCAATCCATCATTGAACCTCTTGATTTTTTGATATTACACTTGTTTGAGATGAAGCAACCACAATTTATCCCTCATAATAAAGGCAAGGATATACCCTAGAGTATTCTGCATGTTGGATAAAGTAAGCTGGGTGGATACCACAAATAGATTTGTCCAGGAAAGGTTTTCTCTACATTAAACAGCTCACTCGGGATCTTAGTTTTTCTGCTCTCACTTTACCCACAATAAATAGAGGTTCAGGTAGCAATTTAGAATACTTGCTTTAAATTACTGTAGTGTCCACACTAAATCAGTTAAATACTAACGCATACATTTGCGAAATTAATGGTTCAAAAAGAATTATGAGAAAGGAGAGTAACTTAAGTTTTCATGGAAATCTGCCCTCAGTTCTCTGCAGCCAATTATATCTTCAATATCATTGAAAATAAATATGTTAAAATAATAAAGATATTAATTATCAGTGAAGTCCACATGGTTTTGTTAATGAGAAAGCTGCTCTTTCCTAAGCAGACTCAAACTCACCCAAAGGATTGTCTTGAATATGCTCTCAATAATCACAATCAATGGCTGATTTAAGATTTCTTGTCTCTCTACAGGAGTGACTAGAAGTCAAAACTAGAGGTCTCACTTAGATGAGATGTTTGAAACTAGATCGTTCCATAATTTCAGACCCCCCCCCCAAAAAAAAAAGAAAAAGATGTCTGTAAATTAATCTGACTAGTTCACTTTGTAAATAATATTTAACGTGAGTGAAATTAACCTTTTGAGAATTGTTTTGTGAGATACACTGACTTCTCCATCACTTAAAATATTTATATGAAATCCTAGACTCACCAAAGTCAATAGCAAAACTATCAGCAACTTCAAAGAATGCAAAAGGTTAAAGGGTCAGAACTTCAGCTGGAACTCAAGATCATTTATATTGTTAAAATGTTCATATTTGTACAGACTAATGGCTTGAGCCAGAAATTAGCAGGCAATACTACATGACTTGTCTTATTTAGTAGCCAGACTAAATGCTCAGAATGTTCTTTCAAACTCCACATGTTTATAGCTGAGCTGTGTGTTTGCTAGGTCCTTCTGAAGTTCTCCATTACTCTTCTCTAACATCAGCGAGCATAAATCATTTTATCTGCATGGAACTTTGCTACCTTTGATGACTTACAACATATATTATAGTGGAAGTTCATTTAGCCATGAAGATATGCAGTCATTCACATGCAGAAACAAGCTTTCCTTGCTTATAGTTCAGGCTGGCCAGATGTGCATGATGTTAGCTGTATCTGTAGTAGTAGAGTTAGTTAGAAAACATTATATGGAAACTTACATGGATTCAGAAATCAGGCAAGTCCCCATTTACCCATAACTGCAGTACAGTCAACAGCTGTGATCACAAATTGAAGTACAATTTTTCTTGCTCTAGAATTATAAACAGAAAACATTTGAGAGGCTTCATTTGAAAAGCAAGTTTTCCTTTCTACCTGTCAGATGGTAGTATCTCACTAAAATAAAGTTGTATGATTTTAATTTCTTCCCCAAATCAAATTAAATTTTTTGGCACAACAGAGACCAGTTGAGATGTAGCCTGGTATGTTCTACATCTGCCCAGCCTGAAGTTTGGATAAATACCATGGTCTTTATTGTACCAACGCACTTTAAGTCTTTGACCAAATATTCTGAAGTTAGAGTATTAAAGAGCTACAGATGCTAACAAAATGATGTAATGATCTTGTGATATTTAGTCAATGTTCTAAGTATGGTGGGATTATGAAAATAATGCAACAAGATTTTTGGCTAGGTAGAAGACAGATGACACATCTTTACTAATTCAAATCACAATACTATGGTATCTGAGGGTAGAACGATGCGTGTTTATGGTTTAAGTTCCATTTTTTTCACGCTCCAGAGCATTTCTCAAGACCTGGTATTAATAAACTGAACAAAATTACAGACCAGGATTTCAACAGAATCAAAAGATATGTGGAAAATCAAAATATATACGTTCTAGGAAAAAAAAAAAAAAAAAAAAAAAAAAAAAAAGAAAGAAAGAATCAGAGTATCTCATGTTGGAAGGGACACACAAGGATCAATGAGTCCAATGCCTGGGTTGCCGGGGCAACCCAAAAATCAGACCATGTTTCTGAAAGCGTTGCCCAAATACTTCTTAAACTCTAACAGGCTCAGTGTCATGACCACTGCCCAGGAGAGTCTGTTCCAGTGCCCAACCACCTTGTCAGCACAAAAACCTTTCACCTGTATTTATCTCAGTATTGTTACTAGATTCAGTCTGCTGATGACTGCAAGACTAGAAAAGGCATTCAATGTTTCTTCAGTTCAATACCATTGATACTTAAACATTATCTGTTTAAGTAGCTAAAGCTATTTGCAGTTTCACTAAAAAAAAAAAAAAAATACACTGAAATAGAATGCAACATATATTTCATGGGGAGTTTTCCTGTGGAACAGCAGAACAATGGAAACAAATCTCAATCTTTCATTACTCAGAGGTCATGACAGAACGTGACAAAGAAGAGAAAGAAAGTAAGGAAAACCCAGGTTTATCCAGGAACACTGTAACGATGGCTTCTAGACGAGAAAAAGCACACACTCACTCTAAACGTTCCACCATTTTTGCAGTAGAAAGCGATTTTCTAACATACAACCCTAGTTTCCCAGCCCTGTTTCCTACCCTGTCCATCACGGCCAGATCCAGCAATCTAACCGCTACCCTGTCTCTTGCACCATCCCCCTCTGCTCCTTGCTCTCGGAGCCGGGGTGCGCCGGGCTGAGCCCCGCCGCGGGCCGCTATTGCCACCTGCTGCTGGGAGCGCGGAGCCGCCCGCCGCGCCTCCGGAGGAAGGTGGGCAGCGCCGGCACGGGCGGCAACGCAGAGCTGTGGCGGGGAAATTCAAAATAAGGGGAATTCAAAGTAAGGGAGGGTAGAGCCAGGTCCCGGGCGGCTCTGTGGCACGCTGCTGTACACTGGCTACCCTGCTGGTGTTTGCGATCGGCACGTTTTTGTTAACCGATAGATGCAGTGCATGTTCCACATGAGACCGAAGGAAGATCGTCAGTGCCAGGTGCATAATAGAAGGTTGAACATGGTGCCATAACCAGCTACTGCAGAAGAGTGGAAGCAAACACTAGAGGAAGTGAGAGTCAGTAAAGATAATGTGATCAACTGAAACAGATCTGCCAGACTCCTTGCCCAGGGAGCCTATGCTGAAATATAAAGAACACAGTTAGTACCCTATTACAAATCATTCAGCAGGCATTTTGATAATGACTTCTAAACACTAACAGCCATAATATGCAAGATACAAAACATAGTAGTAGAAGGTTTAATCTGAAATAAATTTCTGAGATCTGTGCAGAGTGTAGATTTTAGGATATTGCAGTTACTACTCCAAGCAAGTAGGTAGAAATGCCAAGAGTAGAAGCAACACTTGATTCACTTCTCAATGGACTACAAAACAGCTGAAGACACCATAATAATCTTACATGCAACCCCTTTAAAGGGCAGAGAAAATAAAAATTTTTAAAATAACACCCCCAAATTAAGATGTTACAAGGAGGAAGCCTGTACAAAGGGTAAAAAGCTTGCAGGTTATAATGAAGCTGCAGACATAACATTAGTTTCATAGAATTAAAAAAAAAAATAAAAAAAAAAATCAAAAGCAGTCTTTTCCTAATCTTTCCATATCCCCAGCGTCTCTACTCCTCAAACCACATACACGATTAAACAGAGCATGGGGGGCACCTATAAGTAAACAATACTCTTCAAGAAGGGGAAATCAGCTAAAGAAAATAGAAAAGCAAAACATGTCATAAGTTCAATGTAAATTGGACAAGAACAAAAAAGCAACTTGCCAAATGCAGAAAGCTAGTAATAAAATTGCTTTCAAACACATCAGATGTAGGAAGCCTGACAGGAAACAGTTGGGCATGCAGATAATCTGGCTGTAAAAAGAGTACAAAGAGAGAATCAGAGAAGATTAAACAAAAGTATTTGTGTTAGGATTCACTACCACAGAAAAGGTCAAAGATGTTCTAATACAAAATCTATGTTTCTCAAGTGATGTATTTCGGGTACCATCTTAAATTGAATTTCAGAGTGTACCAATGCAGATTTTAAGAGGATTCCAGAGATGATGCTGGAAATTCCAAACCAGTCAGTCTGAATTCTGTGACTGGAAAGTGTCTATGTATTATATGGAGGGACAGCTTCTTCAAACATACAGAGAAACACGATGTAATGAGAAAGAAAGGTTGCAGGTTGTCTTGTAGTGGATACTCATGAGCAACAAACTGAATGGGACTCTCCTAGTGGAATTAACCAAGGCACAACAGTGATCAGACTGTTACTGGATTTGCAAGAGGCTCCTTCTTACTTAAGGCTTCAGAAAAAAAAAAAAAAAAAAAAAAAAAAAAAAAAAAAATGCTGTCATGAGATAAAAAGGAAAGTTTACTGGTGTTAAATATAGAAATTAAAAAAAATATTATAAAAATGAATGATGGATTTCCAAAGTAGAGTTGTAGCAGTGGAGTCATACTAAAATCTTTGCTGGTTCCTGTACTATTTAATGAATGTGAGGTGATAATGTTTGCACATAATAAAAGTTAGCCAGTTTAAAGCTAAGTGTAAACAGTGCAAACATGTGCAGAAGGATCTCTTTCAATGTTGATACAAGCAAAGTAAAGTACATGCAAAAAAAAAAGAACCCAAATGTAAAGACAGTGATAGATACAAAATTAGCAGCCACTGGAAAAAAAAAAAAAAAAAAAAAAAATCCAAAAAAAAATTTAAACTCAATGATTAGCAACAGTTAAAGGGCAAACAACATCAGTAATATAGAAAAATGGAGACTGAAACAGAAGATAAGATACTGTGTCATAGGCATAAAGTGCACATAAATATTGAAAATAACTTGCAGAGCTAGTCAACTTTTTTGCAGAGAGAAGAGCGAGCTATGGATGGTAGACTGGTGACAGGGAAAAACAGAAATATAGACAATGCATGTGAAGGTCTTTCCAACAAAATTTCCGATTTGTTTAGGAGAAAGACAACTACTGAAAAAAAATAATAAATAAAGATAAAATAGAGATCTATAAAATTACATGAAATGCAGTCAGTGCTACTCTGTTTTATCCTCCTCCCTTGCCATCCACAGAGGAGATTGGGTACTAAGCTAGACAGATCTTTATTTGGCCAAATATAATACATAATTTTAATTTCTTCCTTAAGTGAGGAATGATAAGAAGGGGAAAAAAAAAGGATACAATTAACGATAAAAAAGTAGGCATCCATTTTGCAAGTTTTACTAAATTTTCATTTTTATTAATTTGGATTTAGATTAGATTCTAACTGCTGTAGACATAAGAGGCATTTATTTTTTTATACATCTGAAATACGTTCAAATATATTTGAGCCTAAAAAACACATCACTAAATGGATTGTGGTGGCAAGGATCCTTTCCTTCATAACCTTTCAACTGAATGAAAAAAACATGTGACTAAAGAGCTACATTATAAAGCGCTACTGCAAGAAGAGGTTCATTCCCTCTTCTTAAGGTCTTAAGTCAACTAATATGCTGTTCTTAATGTTTATAATGTTAAAATATTTATTTGGTTCAGCAATGCATAGAAATATGGCACTGAACAATATTTCTACTGTATTCTATAAAAATATTTTATTTCTTCCCTATTTTTGCATAGTACTGATGTGAACAGCAAGCATTTTATTGCTTTTCTACTCAGAATTTCAGTCATCCCTCTTACAAGTGTCTGACTACACAGTACACAAATGAGAAATAACAGTAGTGATTTTCTTTTTCTTTGGGTAGAACAGAACTTTGCTAAAACTTTTTGTTCAATGTTTCAAAGTTAATCAGACTTCCAAGAAAAAAATAAACCGTTTCAAATGAAACAACTGACAAACAATGCAGTTAAAGTTCTTACATTTCTTACAAAACTTTTCTATTAAATTACATTCATATGTTCATAACAACAACAAAATTTTTTAATTAGCTAAACTATCCAATGTGGCAAAAATTAGTCTCTGCTGATTCAAATATTGTTAAAAAGCTCAATATATTTTTTCCTTATTTAAAATGTATTTGACTTTACAGAAAATTGTATTTAGTTCTATAAATTTATTTTTAATTGTAAATTCCAAAAGAGCGTGTTGCATGGAAACCAAGATTTGGTTCCTTACTTGACGATGTGAATATTTCTGTCCTTCATACCTGGATTTGTTGCATGCATACTTATGTCAAAAGATAAGTGAGGTTGTATTTTTCCTTAACTTCTAACAACTTAACAATTTGCTTAGTTGCCCCATGATCAATGGAATAAGCCTTCAGAAAATATCAGAGGATAGGTCCCCTCCAGTCCCTTCTTCTCTATCATTTCTTGGGACTGGCTTTTAATGCTATCACCCACAGCTCTGGGATTTGTTGCATCCATTCAAAACCCCATTCATCTCCAAAGGCCTTTGTGTCTTCCCGCCCAAACTGCCACCAGCAGATGTAGCCAGGCAAGGACTCCGGAATCAGTGTGTCCTACAATGTTCTATACCGAGCAGCTGAAACCAACAGCATCAAAGCAATAGAAACATTTATGGCAATACATGTTTTGCACTCAAATTTAATTCAGTTTTTGTTTTATAAAAGTCATTTTGTTTATTCCATTGTTTCTTTTACCACTAATTTCACAATAGGAACTTATAAAGTACTTATAAGCAAATAAAATGTTTAAGCTTGCAATCTATCAGCAGGCATAACGTAATTAATATGGTAAAATAAAGCTGGGAAGAAAGAGGACTAAGATTGAGGGTATGATGTGAAGGTTCAAGGAAGTGCTAATGCACAAGATAGAAAAAGGCCAAACCAATAAACCTTTTTCTTTGTAGTGTCTTGGAAGGATCTAAACACAAATTGGAAAGGCTATTGGAGGGAAACTTGACCCTTGATCTTGAAAGTTTTTAAACTGTCAAAATGCACAATATTTGATAAAGTTAAAATTATTTTTTTTTTAAAAAAAAGATATTTAAAGAGTTATGATTCTCAATTAATAAACCAGAACATGTAAATTTTCTAACTTTGTAATTAACCTACACAGACTATAATCAGTTTATGGATCATTCCTTTAATAAGAAAATGCAGACTTGTTGCCTTGCCTAAAAACTGATCTATATATCTACTTGTATTCAGGACTTTGTATTCTATTCATAACCTAAAGAGAGAGAAATTATAATATTGGTCATCTAGTTTGTCTTCTGGTTTAACAAAGTCCAAAAAACTTGAACCAATCATGTCATTTTACAACTTAATTTGTTTAAACTGTAAAATGCATTCTGAGAAGATATCCATTCCTGATAAATAATTTGATTTTATGAGTTTCAAGTGAGTGGTTACGCTTATAGACACATATTGTTAATGTCCTATTGACACTAGGATAAATATTGATTAGAATACCTCTTGAACTTTTATATGATAAACTAATCATGAGTTTTAGTTTCCAGATTTTTAGTCATTTTTTCCTGAATGCTTTCCATTTAGAGCATTTCTATGACTGTTGAGACTACATAGCAGTTTAATGAGTAAAGTCCTGCACAGAACCTTCAAATAATGCAGCATGAGAGACTTTCCTTCCTCCTCCAGTAAAATAATTCAGTTAGCCTTTGACAATGTTTTTCCCAGCTCATCATTTGTCTATGTGAGCAGTCAAATAAGAAAACAAAACCAGGATTCTCTCATGTTAATCTGTCACAAATAGCCTCATATTAACAAATAAGCATTTATTTTGTCCATTAACATCCATGGATGAACAACATGGATGAACATCCATTGGATGTTCATCCACTTCCTGCACAGTTGTCTTTTGAATTCAGAGCAGAAACTATGTCTGTTGTACACAGTTGTACCTCTGTTAGTAGACAAATACAACTTTCAGTAAAATAATCTCCAATCCAGATTAAAAGGTTGGACTTTACCAAGTAGTAGGTGAACCTTCCTAACTCTCCACAGTTATTTTTCCTTTCTTTCCTTCTCTCATGGTATCACTGACCAACAATGAGTTGAGAGCTGTAACACAAATAGCTTTGGTCTTCTGTACTTTTTTTTCCCTCCCAATTATCAGATCAAGAAAGGTACTTCTATCAAATTTTGTGGATTATAAACATCATAGAGAGGGTGAAAAAATAGCTATTATTAAATGAAGATGTCCTTAGAAAGGGAAAGGAACAGTGGATCTGGGGCAGAAATCTCCAAACTACTTTCAATAGAAATAAGGCAACCAGGAGGCATTCTGCAAAGCTTTAGAGAAATAGTTACACTATTGCAGCAATGCCAGAAGTAACACAATGCCTGAAATGATAAACTACATTAAAATAAACTTACTGAATTGGAAAAGATTACAGACAAGTTCAAAAGACAGATCTGTGTGTGTTGTTTTTGCCAGTCTTCTTCTTTCAACATTTACAAGACATGTTCGGACTAAGATAACTTTGTTCAACAAAAGATTAATTTATATTCTGAAAATAAATACTATATAAAACCTGACTGTGTAGTGAATATAATATTTTCATGAAACAAATTTTGCTTTCTTCTATTTGACATCTTTGGTTTATTTTTATTTTTTTTTTCTTCTGTATTTTTCCCTTATGTATTAGAAGTGTTTGCTATCGCTACTGCACTTGTTAACATGCATAAAGTTAAAAACAAGCAGAGGACATATTGTATCCTTATAACTAACTGATCAGGGAGGGAACTGACAACTATGTTCTGGGCAACATAGCTATAATTTCAAATGATTGATATATTTCTTGTGTTTGAAGGTATTTAAGAGATATGCTTAACATGTAATTATAAATATATGGGGTGTTAATCATAGACTACTAAATACAGTTTACTGGAATCTTGTGGGATCTCAAATTTAAGCACAAAAGGAAAAATAGGAAAAAAATCTGAGCTATAAAGGAAAAAATATGTAAGAAATGCTTGTTCGGCATTTCTCAAGCTTTGGCTGTATCATGCCGCCAAATGCATGTGTATTTCCAGTGGGAGCATAACACTGGATAGGATGAATGAGGGAGATTTGTGGTACAGTGAACATAAAAAGCAAGCAAAATATACGGATTAAGTGTTTTGCATAGTTGATAGGTGATTATAAGGAATAGGAGTCAGTAAAATGTTGCATGAAACCAGAGAAACCATGAGAAGAAGACTCATTTTCATACTAATAAGAGAAAAATGGCACTGAATTTAAAGAGAACATTTCTTACAATTCTTACAGTTCTAGCCTCAACTGGGTAAATTAACTGGAAGTTCTGTTAGTAATTAGAATTAAAGAAAAACAACAAAAACACAAACAGAACATAAAAAGAACAAGAAATCAAAATACCCTGCTTTACAGCACTATTAGAAACATGTACTAGAGTTCAGTACACTTACGCTCTGCTCCTTCCACACTGTAAAATATTTAAGCAGCAGCCAGGATTTTGGAGTTTGTCTTACCCCACCTAACTCAACGTCAGGAGCAAACAAATGCCAGCAGACACTTAACAATATTATCACCACCACCATCAAAATCTATTTAGCTCATAGCGCAGTAGACTAAGATCTTCCATTCAATGACATCTGATCATGCATGTACAGAAAAAGTCACTAAATTTAGCTTAAAAAATCTAAAATTTGAAAGATTGTTTTGGAAACTTGAAAAGATCATTTTTGCAGACAGTATTTCAGCTATTTTTTTAAACTCCAAAAATAAACCAACCAAAAAAAAAAAAAAACCAACAACCTTTAGAGCATTAGGCCAGGTTTCAGGTTGTTTTAAGCATTTTAATTAAACACAGTGTGGATTAAAACTTGAAATCATAAATATATTAGGTGAATTCATAGTTATCACAATTGTTTTCCCTTCTGTTCCTGTAACATTTTGAAATTTGTCTAAGCTGTTAGAAAAATAAAACACAATAGCATGCAAACCAAGGAATATCAGATTGGATACTACAGTGAGTTGAAATACTCTCCCTCTTTCTGGGTACTTTTCTAGGTCAGTAAAAACAAACAAATAAAAATCCCTACAATTCTTCTGCAATTCACATATTTTGCATTAACTCTACTTCCACCAGATATCCTTTATATATAATAAAGGAGATATTTAGAAAAACGCCTATGAAGAGGGTTTACTGGTATCATAAATAGTCAGAGTGGGGGAAAAATGTTTTGTTTGACTGACTTTCAAATTCACAAAAATAATTTTAAAAGTACTGAGTTGTACTGAGCAAGATATAAGTAAATTTTCACGTCATTGATATTCAAACTGTAGCAGATAAGCGAGAAAGCTATAAAACACTCTCAATCTTTACCCGTCTAACAAACAAGTAAAAATAGTACATACATAAAGGTGAAGCTAAATGTTTGGGTCTGTGATTTTATAAATTCTCTCACAGACTCTACGGCTAGATCACTCAGAAAACTCTGCATGGAGTTACCAATGCCAGAAATGTTTTTGTTGAGATCTCAGCTCTATTTTCCACGTGAATTTCTTTCCTGTTCCTCAACACCTTCTCTGCATGCCTATTTTATGTTAAACAAAAAGCAACAAACCATTTCTAACAACCATTTCCAAAAGTCATCCCATCAGATAAATTTTCTTATATTTTTTCAATCACTTCTGAAGAGCTAGGAAGTAAAAACACTACTAAATTCTCCTTTGCAATAACTATTGTTTTTAAAAAGCAGCTATTGAAGAAGGAATATACAAAATCTGCAAATAGCTGTTGGATGATCACGTGTACTTAATATTGCAGTAGGATAAAGGTTAAGCATAATATTGTTTGACCCCTTCAACTACTGACATTCATGCCATGTTATTGTTAGTGTTGCATGTTAAGCAAGCAAATTTTCAATGAACTTGTGTTGGCTTTACCACAGACACAGATGTTAGGCGGACTCCTTTGTTCATAAGGTTCTCATTATTAACTGAAACCAAGTTGAATATTTGACTGAAGGAAAGGACCATATCATTGTTTTCAGATTTTGCTCTATGACTTAACTGAACTACATCTGCCAGCTTTGGAAATACCAAGTACTTCTTGGCGCCAGTACTGGCGCCTTACTCTTAAGTGCTTCAGCTTGAGGAAGTCTAGTAACCACCAAAACAGTTTAATAAAAACTTAAAGTTGTGATTAAGAGTTACTCATTAGCTGACAGAGTGCACTGAAATTTGCTTCTATTTATGAATAATTTCACAAAATAAGCAAATCATAGTAAACTGAATGCATGGCTGTAAATATGTAGCCTAGAAAGTTCACAAGATGTTTTTGTGATTTATGAAGTCTGTGTTATACTTGAAACCACATTTATTTAATAGATAGGCTGGCACTTAACAGGACAGTTCAGTCTGCTTCAAATCTATCCAAAGCCTTTGGGAAACATAAAAGATGGTCTGAATATAAATACAATTCCACTTTTCACCTTTTTGCACTACTGTCTCTTAGCATAAATGTGAGAAGTATTACAGTCCTTCCAAAAAATCTCCCATTATAAACAGCTGTAGAAGATGAAACAACTGCAGTTTGTTCTAACCCAACTATAAGAACTATTTTAGACAACAAATCAATTAAATGTTATAATTCACTTTTCTGGATATACCTTTGTGATCTTTGAATTAGAATAAAACTTTCTTCCACAGAAAGACCAAAATCAAAGAGTCTAGATTTCACACCACTAAGGTAGTTGATGCCAGAACTACGTATGGCAATTTCCAAATAATCAGTTAATATTTGTTTTCTATACAGAAAAATGGAATATGTTACTACAAGGGGGAAAATAAATGACATCTGATATCTTCAGAAAAATAAAGTGTGAAAAAAAACTCTTTAGAAATTTAAAGATTTTTTTTACCTATCAAAAGATAGGTATAATAAGCATTTCCAAATTATTAATGATGCAATCTAAGCTAGAATCAACAATAATTATTTCACTTACCATGCTGAATGTCCCTCATGTCTAAATGAAGGCTAGACATTAATATTCCAACAGCTTGAGATCTTTTGTTACTTAACAACTTGACAACCTGCCAAAAGAAACCCATCTATTAGTATCCACCTGCATTAAAAAGTTACAAGATATTTTGCATTACTAATAACAAACTAAAAGTAAATATTTTTATTATTTAAGTGTTCCAACTGCACAAATCCATCACAAGTGTAAATGTCATCTAGCTGAATTTTAATCTTAAGAGTCACTATAAAATTTCCCCTAGATTCATTCTTCATTAGGATGCACACTTTCAACTTCATACTGATGTTACTAAGTGTATGAAACAGGCTGTCATATAAAAAAAAAAATCCAACTGTGTCTATCTTGGAAATGCTTTGGTTTCCAAAACCACACAATAATTTCCATCTTTGATGTAAGCTAGAACTGTGAGAATTTGTATTTTATTTGAAAGTTTGACGTAATAGGCGCCAATATGAATTTTATTTAAAAAGCAAAATAACCACGTACATATTGGTATTTTCTTTGATCAGTTTTAGGGAATACAGAAGGTCTCAAAGCTTTTTTTTTTTTTTTTTTAAAAAAAAATACATGTTAAAAAAAAGACCTCAAAACATCTTGCTTTAGGGAGTTAAAATTAGCCACTGAAAAATATTTTTTTGTACGTTTGCTTTGCAAGCATAAAAGCAACAATTCACAGCTTAGAATCCTGTGGAAGACAGTTTATTTGAATTTAGCTGGCTGTAACTTATATATCAGCAGGATGAGAAGCAAGTAATGCCAGAAAAGGATCCTTATGTGTAAAACAATGTGAATTTAAAGACATTTTCAATGTAGGGCTATAACCATTATGTAGGTGAAAGAGGTTAATACTTATCAACTCACTTTGCTGAGTTTTACATTCTACTCAACACACTGAAGAAAAAAAAAAAAAAAACAAAACTTTGGCAATTATTTGGAGGAAAGACGAAAAACGATTTGATCTGTAAATTCAAGTTATTTTTACATTTCAGTCAGGTGGTACATAAATGTTTTTTCAAGTTATGTGATTTCTATATTAGCATTGAGATGCTGTATCGCCTACAGCCCCACTGGAAAAATAATTTAGTAATCAATTAGAAGAAATTAGATTACATAAAAGATAGCTTGATCAAAGAATGTCAAAATCCAAGCCACATCTTAAAATGTATAAAAGTACCCACAAGATGTTTATTCTGTAGCCACCTTTGATTCACTCAAATTTTCATACACAAGTTTGTAAGTTGATGTCTGAGCTGCAGCTGAAGAGAAATAAGACTGACTGCCTAGAAAAGGAAGCTAAAGTCACAGTGCTTGCAGAATGAGTTTCCTGATAACGTGCTTGACTGGGCAACCTTGAACCTTCACAACCAGCAGTGTGCAAGGTATTTCATTTTCCTTTCCTCATAGATCCCTAACAGATTGCTGATTACAGCAAAGTGAAAATACTGCACCTTGCAAATGAACTGTAAGAAAGCTTAAAATTAGAAATCAGGTATGTCATAACTGTTGATCACATGATTAAAGAAACAAATCCAAGGCACAGATATTGATGTCATCTGTCAGAAGTTAGCAAGTGCCTAGGCAATATCTAGCACATATGATGTATTATTAGGAAATTAAAAATTGAAGTCAAATGGACTAGAACAAAATTTTACAGAATAGGATATGACAGTAGGATTTTATAAATTCAAAGGGAAAACTATCATAATTCAGAAAAATATAACTAAGATATCTTACACTAGCCTTCTAATAGGCTATAATTTTTAAATGTTTCCTAAAAGAAACAAATCTCATTTAAGCCCGTAACTGAGATAAAGCTAGGACAAAAAACATGAGAATTCCCTGTGAAAAGAAGCTATTATCAGTACTCATATACTACTATATTAGCTTCAAATTGTTAAAACACTATTTCTACCACTCATCAGCAACCTAAATCTCAAAGCTACCAAGGTGAGGACTACAAATATAGCAAGGGACTCAAAACAAGGTGAAAAAAGAATCACAAAATAAAGCAACTAGGTGCTTGTGGTGCAGACTAGTATATGATTTCTTACAGGACCAGATTTAGAGGCCCAGTAAATGCCTTTGAGTCCTACTCTCTAACAGCAATTTGGTCTAAAAGTTAACAGAAAAAAAAAAAAAAAAAAAAAGAAGAGGCTTATTCTTAAAGTGAGTTGCTGAATAAGAAATTTATTTACCGACTGATGAATCCTGCCTGTGATGACAGGAAAAAAGTGATGTCCCTATGCACAATAGGTCACCCTTTCTACCAAAATTCTGTACTTCAATGCCATCAAAAAGTACCAAAGAGTCAGGTAAATGGTGTGCAGAACAGCAACAGGTAAAGCATTTTGATATAGCAACTACAAATTTTGTCTGGCTTTATATAAAATGTATGTTCTATGTCAACTTCTATACTCATCTTCATTCATTCATTTCCATTTTAGTAAATTGCATGAATATTATAGATTTCCAACAAAATATGAATAAAACAATAAAATAAGTCAGCTGCACAGTCTAGGCCTACAGGCCACAGACTAGTGACGCCATTTTAAAGGCGGAACACCAAAAGATTGATAAATCCAATCTCTACAAGATCTAAAACCTCAGACACTCCTTTTTAGTCTGGGTTCTGGAACTTTGTGCTTCAAACAAACTTGAAAATAAAAAGGAAGCTAGAGATGTTATCTGAAGCCTAAATTCTAGGACAAACTTTGTAATTGTTGAGTGGTCTTCATTGTTAAGCAGTAAACAAACTACATGCCAAATTTGTTCCTGATTGTTTAATACAAGCAAAACCAGTCAAAAAGATATTTAGTGAAAGGTAATGCAAGACACATGTTTGATGAGAACCCTGAAGCAAAAATACAAAGATTCCCTTTCCCCAGAATAATATTTAGTTAATGCATGGAATTCTGAAATACCTCATTCTCTGGTTCCGATTTTGACTGCTAGCATTAAGCAAAAATTATCCCATGGTTCTCACTGGCTAAGAAAAACTACTGTAGAGTCATAAGCAAATAATACAAAAAGTCATAAGCAGGAAACTCCCCTGTACAAATACTTGTAGCTTGTAACGTTTGCAGAGACAATGCAGAAATACAGAAGTTACAAACCAGATCTTAAAAAACTAGATCATGGCAGTAACACAGAAATCATCTGACCAGGCACTGTTACAACAATTCTTTTCTATGGATTTCAGTGTATTTCAAATGTAAAATTTTACATTGGTAAAATAAAGTCAAAGAATTGCACCCATCACATCTTTCACATGTATATCATTTGCTCCTTACAGATATAAACAGAATAACATAACGCTCTTCTGAATTTACTTTCCTTTAAGGTAAATCCAGAAGTGACTTCTGGCTAGTGATGGCGTGAGAGGAGAAACAGGCACTGTGCCAAGTAGTGAGGAATTTTGGTGCAGGAGGAGATCAAACATTTCTACTTACATATAAAATAACACCCATTCCTGACAGACAACCTGTGCTGATTGCATGTACTGATTTAATTGAACTTGATTTTTATCACTTCATTTGAAAAATATAAAAAAATATTTTAAAAAGCTATAAAAAATATTGTCACCATGTACTCACATTAGGAATGCAATTACATCTTTTGATAATTTTTGCAAAAGATGTTGCAAGACCGATTTCTTTATTACATAAAAAATTACCAGATCAAATCAGGAAGACAAAAAAAAAAAAAAAAAGAAAGGATAGGTGAAAAGATAGAGGGAAAAAAAAAGCAGAAATGTGAGAAACAAATAGGCTATTACTATACAGCTAGTATATATATATATATATCTAGTGGGAGATACTCCATGATCTTAAATATAAACAAAAAATCCACCAGACGAAAACCTTTAGTATTCCCACTTTTAAAGGAAGATATACGGTTACAGTCAAAAGCATGATATTATTTGCTGTACCCACTCCCAGTGAAACCTTTCATTTACAGCTGTCTGCTTTTCTTTAACAGCTTTTTGTTCTTGGTGTTTGTACTGGTCAGCACTAAGCAACAAAATATAGCCATAAGGAAAGATGTGCATTAAACTCTAATCATTAGCAAAATCAGCACTTCTCTCACTAAAGTATTTTGATAATCTACAAACAACAACTAAAAAATAATTTTAAAAACTTGATTTTCAGGCTGACACCAAAAATCTGTTTAGCTTTTAAGTCAGTTACGATCTGACAGAAATACAGTTAAGTACACTCACACAAGTTAAACAGATTTTTTTTTTTTTTTCCAAATAAGCCATCCCATTCAGTGTACAAATCTCCATTTTTTAGGTGAAACCCATTCAATCTATACATACATTTAATTCTGAAGTAATCTGAGGTGTTTTTTTGTTTGTGTTTGTTTGGTTTTGGATCAGATGTAAAATCTATTGCTCTAAAAAGTTTTGCTTCTAACCTTCCTAGCACAATGAAGGCAGGCAGAGAGATGGGAAAAGAAATGAATATATCCATGCTCTCTTCCTCCCTTCTTCCCTTGATGGCATCTAACACTACAATGTCCAGTGCACTGAGCGGGTTAGAAAAGCACCATGGTCCTCTCAGCCATTCAGGCTGAGATGGATAAGAATGCATTTGATAGATGTAGAAGTACTGTCTATTCAAATGTGTGATCATCAGTCTCCTTATAAAGACATCTGTAACTAAGATGGCTCATTAGGTACACCAAGAATTGTACACAGCCCAGGCTGGCAGCTTTCTCTACTGGGATTCAAGATCTGGATTATGTTTTTTAGATATGCAGCTTTCAATCTCACAGAACAGCCACAGGTCATTCGCTTCAACCCAAAGCCTATTTTACCCTTTACTTCAACAAACTTTCAGTATGACCTTCCCCTACAAAGATCTTCCAATTCATAGAGGAATACAATGAGACACTCAACATTGCACCTCTGGTTTAGAAATGGGCATAGCCCTTCTTGTTCTTACAGAATATGTAAGCTTTTAAGCAGCAGCAGCTAAAACAAGCCATTAGGTCAGCAGAACATTTCAGATGTGAATACACATACAGAATAGAGAAACAAATCTGTGATCTAAATAAAGAAGCAGTAATAGAAAACAAGAATAAGAAATGCGTGTAGTTAAAAAACATCAATGTGGGAAGCCTGAACAGGCGGAGATTTGACACATGGATGCAGTCAGGTAAAATTGTGCTTGCAACAAATAATTTTGAAGATAATGCAATAACAAGAAAAAAATAATATAACAACAACACATCCAACAAGCCATATAAATAAAAGCAGAGGTAAAAAAAAAAAAAAAAAAGATATTGAATTCACAGAGTATCAAAAAAAAAGTCTTACAAGCAAAACTAATGATATTCAATTTCATAAATAACATCATTACATAATTACATATAAATAGAAAGCGATGTATCAGACAAGTCTTCCATAATTTCTGTCTGTCAGGGCAGCAGAACCCCAACTATGTCTCTGGAGAATGCACAAAATCACAAGAAACAGTTGTGCCAGTGACACTGATCAATAAATGTGTATAACAAAACTCCCTAAGACAGTGCCTCACCTATCTGAAGAGGAAATGAATCCTCCTTTTCAAGAAGGATGTTTCTCCCTTAATGTCTTCCTTGTTAATGAATAAACATGAATAATCTTTTCTCTCTTAATTCAATTTATCCAATTTATACTTATTTTATGTGGCATTTTACTCCTAGGGGTATTCTATTACCACAGCTTCTTTGTGTTCAACTTAAAAATTCAAAAATTCTGAAATCATTAACAAAACACTTTTATTGATACATCTTGTTTGCATCTAAGGCTTTTGAAACAGAATGAAACTTAAGTAACCTATTATTTATTTTCTGGGGTGGAAGTAGGAGATTAAAATCTTAATGTCAATAGATTAATAGTGGACTTTCCATATGAGAATATCTTTAACATTTTTCTTTCATTTACATGATAGATTATAAACATATGGTCCGTACTTGAAAAATTCACTGGATTTAAGTGTATATTATTTTTCAGAAATACAATTAAAAGATCATCAGGAAGGCTTCTAAGAAGATGGTTCAAAGGTTTGGAAAGAAATCTGTGCAACTCAATGCAGTCCCTTCTGTCTACCTGTTATGCTGACAGTGATACTAAGATTTTCTTATCATATGCTACTTTTCTACTATCTATTCAGTGCAAACTGGCCAATATTCTCCATGTAATTAAGTTTTTAATATTGTGTTTACCATCATTCTTTAGGGTTTGGCCTTAATCAAGGGATAACCCTTTTCTTCCCACTTCTCTGATAACATGTTTTTTTTTTTTTTAAGTGTTGCAACTACCAATAAAAGCATTGTTTCTCTGGTACCAGCTCTATTTACTAAGTAACAAGGGTTCATCATTAAGAACTGTACTCATTCCAAAGCCTACTGCAGGTATGGAATACAGCCTATGAAAAATTCTATCCAGACAGGTAACTAACATTGGTACTGTAACTACGTGGCATGGCTGAACAAGACACTCCAAATGCAAGTTTTTCATCCTTTACTTGGTTAAACATTGTAGTCTTGATGAGGTACACTATTTGCTGACAGGAACCACCCACATCAAGAATACTTAGGTTCATAATAGGTTTTTAAGAGAAATTATTTTAGATGGAGTAAGAAGTGACACACAATCATACCTACTGTACTCTATATTTCCATCTGTCAGATCTCTGATCTTTAGTCCTCCCTCAGTTATTCATCTTTATCTCCCACCTCAGTCCCTGTTTTCCAGCCTACCACAAGGTTATGAAAAGATCTTCAGAATTATATCTGAAATTTCTTCCAAGCTACATGAACTGAGATTTCATAAAACTCGGAGAGTGGTGAAATTTAAGCAACCCTTTACAAAACTTACAGAAGACATTTAGCTTTTTCATTCAACATTTTTACATATTTTGAGTCTATAGAGCTATGTGAACATTAGCAAAACCAGGCTGTATTTTTTTTTTTTTTTTAACATTGGAAAAATGAAGGAGACACCCAACGCGGGAAAAAAGGCAACAGAAAAACAACAAAATTTGCAGCTAAAGAGCTAAGTTTTGGCAAAGTAATAATGAAAGCCATACCGCTTTAATAGGTAGTGATGGCAGCTCCACCTATAATATAACCCATAAAAGGCTTTCTTTGAAGATTAAGTAGGCATTCTCGTTTAGTGAGCCTGCACACATTTACAACAGCTGAGAATTTGACATACATGTATTATCAGAAGAAAATAAATCACAGCTTTTGTCATAGCACCAAATAAGAGACAGTAGGAATAAAATCAGCTACAATCACAAATAAATATTAACCCTTCATTTTCCTCTTTCTTTATAGTTCTGGAATTCTGGAATGGATTTTAATGTCCTTCACCCAATGCTAGATGCAACATTCCCTTTTTTTTTTTTTTTTTAAATAAGAATTATTGATTTATATTGTCTTAAGATATTTGCAGATAATCATACCAAAGGAAAAATAGAAACAATACTTCACAAGGGTGAAAAAGCAAACAATATAGGTAAAATTACCACTCTAAAAGGGATTAAAATTTACGAATAATTATATCATGTATATCTACATATACACACATGCAAATGTGTATGCTGTCATATATAATAACTGCACACAGAACAGCAATGTTCTTCAGAATAATATTTCACCTACTAAAACATCCCCAAATTAACAAATTTTCCTTCAGATTACCTAGAACTTTTCTTCTCCTGTCCCTGTGCCCTCCCTCCCCCACGGCTTCTTCTGTAAATACATTTTTATTTCAGCTTACAGTAAAAATATTATGTTATTAAAATCAGATGTTTACATAGAGTACCAAATATTTTATGCATTTGAAAGTTATTTGGGCATTTTTTTTCCTGATAACTATTTCCAGTTTAGCTAGAATTTTACATTCAATAAATATAAGCAATGCATCCACTTAGCATACCTACATATTAACATAAGGAAGAAAAACGATTGCCGAACTAGAACTTTTCTGGTAAGAAGTACAGTAAGCCTTGTGGACCCCAGCTCTGTTCTGTACAATGCTCTTCTGCAGCTCAACAGGTGACAGAACACATCTGCTTTGCATAACACTTCCCTGTAAAGATCACTACAGAAACACCATTTGTAAGATCTTTACAGCACCCATAACTATCATAGAATCCATGTAAGTCAGTAACCACTTAAGCAGCACTTGGTGCTTTCTGTAAAAGCATACTTGTGGAATTACAACCATGCTTTCCCCAAGAAAACAATTTCTTCTGCTAAACATGAATGGACTTCATTATCCAAGTGTTTATTACAGTATAAACGAAGAGAATTTCAGAAATGAAGGCCTGCATTCCAAACTACTGAGAGCGTATACATAAAATATATTTTTGAAGTTGTTCTACTTCAATTTTCTCACATCGATATTATAAAAAGCCTAAACTGTATTCGCCCACAAGAAAATTGAACTTTGACATCTGCAACAGATGCTAGTTCTAATTGTAGTTCTAATGAAAGCCTGTGATGCATTTTTGTGCTAGAAACAGCACGTTTGGTTACCTGTCCAGTTATCTTTTTACCCAGATACTATTATGCAACAAATTGGACTTCTCCATTAGGCAATTTCTCTCTCATTTGGTGAGCATTTGTTTGATCAACAGACGAAAAACACATGGAAGACTCTTTGTCAATTTAAGTAGCCCACAGGAATGTATGGTCCAGGTTATGACAACTACTTAGATTGCCTTAAACCTTTGCATTGAATTTCTGTCATAAACAACTTGTTCTTTACAAAAAAGTTTTGAACAGTCATTTTCATTTAGTTTTATTAGCATTTTATTTATTGACAGCGTATTTGTCATTTCATTAAGAGAGTGTTAGTATTAAAATAAATATGTAATGTTTATTCATAATTTCTATCTTTTACCACTGTTTATGCTACAGAATTAAACAGTCATAATTTCTATTATGTTTAGAGATTTGCAACACCAAACCTCATGAAACGTGAATAAATTGACAGTTTATAGACAAAGCATCACATACTTTTGCACTTCCCTCCAATGTTTTTTTTTTTTTTCTTTTAAGTTTAAAGAGCTATCATTGATTTAATTAAGAATGAACAAGAAAAGAGGCTTCTACTGGGGGGAAGAGCAAAGGGAGATTTGTTGCAGGACAGAGAGATAGCAGCTGTAACCTGCTACCTTTACCACAGAGGTTACTCCTTTACATTTATCCCCATCCTAGTTAGCAGATTCTAGTGTAGTACACAGATACATTACTTGTGGCCGTGCTATCCTGCCCACCCTTCAAGATGAAGGTTTAATCCAGCACACTAGGATAATCATCTGAACCTCACTACCAGTTCTGTTGCCTGCAGCAGGTTGCCAGCACAGTAAAGAGCACCTGCATGTTTATACTGCTGACCAAAGGGTGTATGTGACGGGTAATATCTCCAGAGCCACCAGGCGTAGCGGTCATTTCAAACATAAAATGTACTGCACAACTGCATGGAGATTCCGAAGACTAGCATGGCACATTCAATGTGGGGAAAAATAAAAATCTTGTAAAGTGTTAAAACGCATGGAAAAATGATAGAAAGAACAGCCTACTCTTGAACTGATTTCAGAAAAGTGAAGATGTGAAAACAATAATTTTAACCATTGTTAAAAGTTTTAGAAAACAAAATCTCTTCTATAGCCTGAAATTTTAATTGTGAATTACATATCACCACGACTTGGTTGTGATATGGATACCAAGATCAGAGCCCTCTATTTAGTCAAATAAAGATTTAGATTCAGTTATTTTACCACAGGGTTTAACTTTCACATTTAAAATGTTTCTATTGTTATTTTTTTTTTATATCTTTCAAAAAATGGTTTAATATTAGACTTTCCTGTGTTTTACATTTTTGTATGCCTAAACTTCATATTCACTATATATAAACACACTCTTACAAACAACTGTTATGATTGGTGCAACAACAGGACTTAGATTCTTAAACATTTTCCTCTGAAATCATGGTAATTTTTATGCAACCCTTTCATTATTTAATTTATAAAATTCTTCAGAATAATTTACATACTGTACATGTATAGTCAATTTCAAAGCATCATATTTGCACCACCTATTTTTTGATAATTTTATAGTAGGTAATTTTATAGCAGATAAAGCAAAATTTTTTAAAGAACTAATACATACTTGAAAGTAATTAATAAAAAAGAAATCGTTAATGGACATAAGCTTAAAAATGCATCCTACATTCTCTCCTTTTATTTCTTTTATATATATGTGTATTAAAAATTTCAATCCATGTAAAATTTATCTCAGCTGCATGCAAAATTCTGTCATTATGTAAAAGCCAGCCTAGAAAAGATCTGAAATTAAATGAGTACTCACTTGTTTAGTCTTTGTTTTTGTAATGGTGTCCGAAATAGGTTTCTTCCTCTCTTTAACAGCTGTTTTAGAAAACAGTTCTTCAAACTCATGATAATCTATGGAAGGTTCTTCAATTTTTTCCCACACAAGTGAAGCACTAGAATCTCTAAAGTTAAGCAAAAGACCTATGTAGGGCAGTGTCAAACTAAATAAAGTCATAAATGGTGGAATGAAGAAAATAAAATAGCAATTTACAAGTTGTTGCCTAACTTCTACTAGCAACATTTTGATAAGACATACTGTTGATTCTCCCCATACTTCATTTTCTTTTTTGTTCACCAAAAAAAAGTCACTCAATTATGTTCACCCATTTTACATACGCAAGAATATAAACAGGTTGTATATAGGTTATGAAGTATACAGACAAGCACACAGAAAAACAGAAATGGACAGTTATCTGTAGATCACCTTTGTGACAGTGGCAAGGAGAACTTGAAAAGAAAGAAGATGTTCATCATTAAGGAATAACAGCAGAAGGACTGTACAGTCAATACTCAGAGACAAAGGAAAGATTAATAAGGAAACATATTTCATGACCAGGAATAATACTTTACAAACAAACAAAACTCACCAACAACCAAACGTACGTATTACAGTGTTGTATCAACCAAAAGAGCTACAAAAGCAGCTTTATGCTGCCATGAGGAAAAAAAAAAAATGCAGTTTGAATCTGTCTGATAAATATACAGTGTGGAAAAAGAAGGGTTTCTAGATCACCATACAAAGGAAACAAAAGCATAAAAACTGTTCAGTTTACATTTGTTTAGAGGAAAGACACTACCAAAATTTGTTCTCGCTTGCTCAAGAGAGAGACCAAATCTGTCTTGAAAGTTGAGGCACGCACAAGTACAACTCTTTAGAAAATAATTCACGGAAACTTAGTGGCATACAACCACCTTAGGATTTCTGATTAACATGTGGTATGTAACTACAAAGGACAGCTGAAAACTGTCCTTTGACAGTTTTCATGTGTAAATAATGTTACTCAGAATTTCTGCACTTTTAAATAGAATGGGTACCTTGTTTAAATACCCAACTACAAATAACATTCTGCTTGTCCTAAGGCTTCCAAAGGCCTGCAGAGTAAATAAATCCTTTTGCTTGTAAGGTATGACCAGGACAGTCTTAAAGTGAAAAGTACACCCTCTCCACAACTATATAATTTACCTTTTACTGTGGAGCTGAATTCTTGTCCAGTATAGAGGCTTCATTGGTCGAGAAGGTTCTATCACATGTTTTCTGCTCCCTTTCTCCTGATTCATCCCCATTGCAAATAAACCAGATGGTAAAGGAGGAGGAAGAAATCCACCGACCTGTGGAACTGATGGATAGGCACTGCCTTGGACTGGTGGTGGAAGTGGTGGTGCTTCTCCAGGCAAAGGCGGTGGGGCTAGAGGTGGCATCCCCAAACCAGGTAAAGGAGGTGGTGGTGGAGGGGCAATACCTGCACCAGGCAGAGGTGGTGGAGGGGGTGGTGGAGGGGCACCAGGCAG
>CM021733.1:37951914-38081607 GCA_011075105.1 Heteronetta atricapilla
GAGGTGGTGGAGGGGGTGGAGGAGCATCTGTACCAGGCAGAGTTGGTGGCAGAGGAGGAGGGGCTGGGATGTCCCCTCTGGCTAGAGGTGGGGGAAGCGGTGGAACTCCTGCTACA
This sequence comes from Heteronetta atricapilla, assembly GCA_011075105.1. Taxonomy (NCBI): domain Eukaryota; kingdom Metazoa; phylum Chordata; class Aves; order Anseriformes; family Anatidae; genus Heteronetta; species Heteronetta atricapilla. Next base: position 37,952,031 of record CM021733.1, read on the forward strand.
GGCAGAGGTGGTGCTGTGGGTAGCATTGACATTCCCAGGCCAGGCAGAGGAGGTGGTGGGGGAGGGATAGCAGTCCCAGGTAAAGGTGGTGGTGGAGGAGGAGGAGGAAGGATGCCCCAGCTGGGTGGAGGGAGAAGGACTCCTGCTCCCAACAGAGGTGGTGGTGGTGGGACTCCAGTACATGGAAGAGGGGGAGCTGGAGGACACACTGCTATCTCCCCACTTGGCAGAGGTGGAGGAGGAGGCAACAGCTGCGTGGGTGGTATCATGATGCCTGGCAAAGAGTGGTCCAGGTGTGGCATTGCTGGGCAAGTAAGAGGTGGAGGAAGTCCTGAGCCAGGCAGAGGTGGTGGGGGTGGTACTCCTGCCACAGGCATGGGAGCAGCGATGGAAGGGCCATGCACTCCAGTTACAGGAGCAGCAAGTTCAGTGCCTGATAGTGATGGGGGAACGCTACACGTGGGCTCTGGGGGCAAAGAAAGGGGATGTTCACTACAAGTCACATTTCCAGTACTTAGAGGCTGATGAGGAGATGAAAATTCAGTCTCTCCTTCAAATACAAGGGACAAATTAACTTTAGGTCCTGGAAGAGGTGACTGTGACGTAGTCTGTACTGATTGGCTTCCATCCAGTGGCACCGAGATTAGCTTCGGAGACAGAATTAAGGAGATTTCAGAACAAAACGTGGGCTGTAATTCTAGAGCTGGCAAGTTCTCTGTTGGCCCTGCACTTTTGCCCCCTTCCAAGTGCAGTGGTGAGGGGGGCTGTGGCAGTGCATTGGCTGAAGGCATTCTGTGTATTAAATAATCTTCTGTTGGTGATGTTTGTACAGATCTTGCTTGTGACACTGTTCTGGGCACATACTCCTCCCTGTTTGTTTGAAGATTCACAATACTGAGTTCCCTGCAGGCAGTGTGTGCATGCTCATTTTCCTGCTCCCTTCCAGCAGTCTGTACTTCTGTAGCAGGGAACTGTTTCTCTAATTCTGCAATTTTGGTCCTCAGATCCTCAATAGTTTGCTCAAGCTGTTGGATGACACTGGCACGCTCCTCCGATTTCACCTCAAAATCATCCTTTAAGAGAAAATAAACATGCAATAAACACAAACCAGATCACATTTGTCACTATATAAAAACAAAATTTACATCAAGAATAAAAACAGATATTTTGGTTAGCTTCTTCTTACAGCAGATGAAGACATTTTAGGAAAATGACTTGCTTCAGCATGAAACTACCATCATCAGCAAGAATATGTTTTGAACTCTGATTACACTTAGCAAAAACAAAAATCCGGAGCAATCCCTCTCCCCACATACCATGACTGAAAAAACAATCAAATATTGAATATTAGTACTGTAAGAGTGTACGTACACGTGGATACACAGCTATGATGGAGGGAAGGGCACTGCAATACTTAAAGTCGGTTAACTGAAAATATAAATGTTTCTTCAAAGACATGTACTGTGTATAACAGAATCAACATACGACTGACTGCTAGATTTCAATATGTATATATATATATATATATATGTATATTAATGATAAAATATAGATTAGGCATGCAGAACCTCTTGAAAGCAGCTAATCTCAGAACTGGGTAACAATGCTTTTCGCCAGCCAGATGCTTAGGAAGGAAAGAAGTAAGACAAAATAAGGTGAGAACTTTCCTCCCACTTAAAATTTGAAACTTCTCTGCCAAGTGACAAACTGTGAACGAGTAATGTCAGAAAAGCTTTCTGTCTGGAATGGTTATTCTGTAATTGACAGTTTCCACATTTTTCATATCTTTCTCTGAAATATCTGATCCTGTCTACTGTAGACTGAGTAGAGGAAGCATGAGCCTTAAACAGCACAGTAAATCTTACATCCTTAAATAAATATCAATTAAAAAAGTAATTCAATCAGTATGTGCTTTATCAAAAATGTAGCAAAAGATGCAACTTAGACCAGAAATTGCCATTAGTGCTTATTTAGGAAAGTTGGTCAGGATATAGAATAGAAGTGACATTACAATACAAAGTCTTCTAATAAGGAACTTTTTTTTTTTTTTCCTAGTTACACCCATTTACTTTTTACTGTACAATTTTTATTTTTTATTTTTTTAATTTGGAGCACAGGTCACCATCATCATCTGTTCAAACACTTATATTAAGTTTTTCATGCAATGGATTTCCCAAATTGTTATGTAAAAACAGTTATTTAGTGCTTTTTTCCTCCTTTTACAAAACCAAACTTCATGGATGAGACTGTTGGCTTACTTTATGGGGAATCTTTCCAATATTCAGATTTCACAGGTCTTGTAAAGAAGCCTACAAATAAACATACAATACCTGGTACACTAATTGCCTTGATTTGATTCAGGACGATGTTTTTCATCTCATCCTTTGACACATGAAACACTTAAAAGTCAATTTTCTTTCTGGTAAATGAAGTTGTAACTTCCAGCTGGGGATTATTAATAAAATATATGTTTATTAATACTTAAAAATTTGTTTCTGCACAGAGTTGTTTTTTAAACATAAATTTTCAATTTCCTGTTTATCTTAGTTTTCCAGCTGTCTTCAGGGAATCCTAAAATTTGTTTTTTTCAAAAAAGTATCTACTAGACTAAACCAATTACTGTGTGATTCTGAAGCCACTTTATCAAAACTTACTGTCCCCTATGTTACTGAACTTTCTGAGATCACAGTTTGCGCTGAAAGTTATAGATTACAATTAGTTCTCCCTACCAAATTTTGAATAGATATGTAAACCAGAGAATAACGTCCAAAAAGCCTTTTGACGAATAGTGAAGGAATGAACACAGCAGACATTAGCAAACAATATTATAACAAGGAAAAAAGCTAAAAAATACATTTCCATTACAGAGTGCTCATGGTGCACTCAGCTTATGCCAATAGCTCACTATTTTGTGAAAGCAACACTTTTGTTGAAGAAATTAATTATGAAGGAAAAAGTGAATATACTACTATCCTTTGTTTCACCTTCTATTATCCCCCCCAGTCACCTGCAAATACACTAGTAAGACCTATCTTTTCTTCAACAGGCAACATTATCAAAGGGAACTTGTTTCTAGGATTACTAAGGCTAAATCGTAGTTTTCAGTTGTTTGAGAACTCCACTTTCCCCAGACTGTAACTCTCAAGCTCCCATTTTAAACTGAAAGAACAATCTACCAACAGTTTTATGACAGATACAGCTACCCAATTTATCTGAAGTAGAGAATTACTTTCTGCTATAAACAAAGTGAAGCGAACAGGATTAGACAATAATATATGGTTCTGAAGAGTTACCTTAATGATGGCTGATCTCAGAAGAGTTCACTGTTTTTTTTAAAAAATCATTTATTCAGGAGATTGGATTCATTTTTTTTTTTCCACAAGAACAAGAGGTAATCCTTGAATTCTGAAATGCTACCTGAACTACAGGACAAATCTAGGATTTAATGTTTTACAAGACAATGTATTCCTGTAGACCAAACTTCTTTTGAGAAAAGAGGAATTTTTAAAGTTAAAAAAAAAAAGAGGGCTATAAAGTGGTATGATCAAGCAACTGAAGACAAGAAAAAAAGTCTTGATGAACTAGAAGTATCTTTTGACTCCATGCTTTAAAACACTATTTTTCCACTGTCCTTGTGACATGGTATTTCAAACTTAGTGAATTTATTATGTTGTTACATAAAAGTCACCAATACATCCAGGTTTTCAGAGACAGTATGTTGTAAACACAAGACTTTGCTATGAATGCTGAGAAACTTATCCAGAAAGAACTGCATACTGCATTGAACCAAAGTTCACTTGGTTCAAAAACAATATCCATATTTATTTGCTTCAGTAATTATTTTAGGTGGAAAAAGGTATTTTACACTTTGCGTTTTAAGATGCCCTCAGATTAGATTCATTAGATTTCTGCCTTTCCTCCAGCAAGTTTAAAATCCAAGTTTAAAATCTTCCTCCCAAGATTTTTTTTAAACCCTCAGAAATCGTTGTATCAAACAAACATAAGCCATTGCAAGTTTCCACTATCCTTAACAAGAAAGGAAATTTAAAAGAAAAAAAAAAGTGATCAGAAATGAAAATTAGACAGTTCTCTTAGAAGAACAAGCAAGGAAGGACTTAATTTTCAATATAAAAGCTGTTGATAAGAACCAGAATATTGAATGAAAAAATGCACATCATGAAAAGAAGGTTCACTTTTATTCCAAAGGACAATTCCACTGCAGAAACCTACGGGGTTTAAAAGAAATATGTGGGAACTCTGTCTTGCCTAGAGTTCTTACCCAGGACCCAGGTACTGTGGAACAGTCTTCTTTCTGTAAAGAAAGAAAGAAAGGTGGAAGCTTAACCCTTGCTTTATCCAGGTGACTTGCGTGAAAGTCGTGAGTAGGGAAAAAATATAAATATCCACAGGTGCATGGCTATAACATGGTGCTCAGCATTTCTCAAACAAGTTGTACACATTCCATGTTCAATGAGTTGGATGCATCTGGGACTGCTGGATTGATTATGCTTGTGTTGCAGTGATAGACTTGTCTGTGTACAGTATCCAACAGATCTGGAAATACTGCCTTACTGTGTAAAGGTTGTATATTTGAATCTGCACATGTACAAAAAGCCTGTACGTTACATCCAACTCATTCCAATTTTGTCATGTTTTCCACGTATGTGCAACAGATATCCAGCATAAAAGCTGATCTATGTAGATAGAACATGTCCAGGATCTTCAAAACTTCAGAAGTTCAGATCACAGCTACTTCTTCTAGTGAGTCAGATTTTTTCGATGAGTGTCTGAAACTTACAAACCCTTCCATGACTAAATTTCCAGGAAAAAAAAACAAACCACTGAGAGTTACCCCTAGACTATATATGTATATATTGGTATTGGATAATATATACATAGAATATATAATATATATAAATTGCATTCAATTACATACTTTATGAACAGCCATAGTGTCTTTCCTCTGTGGAAAAATAAACAGGATGGCAATTCTTAATGGGAATTTTGGAATATTTGAAAAATAGGCACGTTATAATTTAGTTTTAGAAGGTAATGCCTCATACTATTAGAAGTTGCATCAGTAATTTGATCATTTTCAGCAATTTGTCAGTTAGTGTCATGAAATTTCCTCTCTGGCCGAAATTCATATTTAGATGATAGGTTGATACTATTTTTTCCCAGTTTTTGTCATTACTGTTTGTTTCCCAAAAGACATTAACTGCATTGCTAACTGACTGCAGGCATGCACATGAAATACCAGCACACACTTAAGCAGGACTAAGATGGCAAAGTCAAAGATCCCTTAGTTTCTTCCAGTAAGTCAGAACATGGCACTAGCTACAACCACTTACATGGAAGGATACTCCTTCCAACCACCCTGTTAATAAAAGGTTCCTTTCTACCCCAATTAAAATTTTTTTGACTGCATTTGCTCACAGAAAGGCCACAGTAAAAAGTAACTCAGAAAAAAAAAAAAAAAAAAAAAAAAAAGGTATCTGCTTAGGTTTCCTCTAAAGATAAATAATTTTCAAAGGTATTTCTTGCATCTGCAAACCAACCTTAAGGAAAGGAGACATAACACAAACAGGAGTTCTCAGTGCTACAGCTATTGTCAAATGAGAAATATTGATGGTCACTTGATTTGCATTCAAACAACTCAACACCCATCTAATTTATTCTCTCATTTCACTTAATCCTCAAAACCCATTGCAACGTTTTACAGTTGTAGAAATTGAGTCAAAAGCTGGCAAACATTTCAATGACTTCAGGGAAAACTGCTGAAGGAGTAGAATTAGTATTGGATACCAGTTTATTCCTTAGACTACTATAAAAAAAAAAAAAAGCTTGATTTCAATAAGTTTTTATTATACTGAAGGTGTGTATATGAAGACAAGGTCTATGTTTTCAGAACAGTTTCAGCTATGCTCCATGTTTCTTCCTACAACCACAATGCAACATGATGTGCAGCTCTCCAAGACAGTGTTGGACAAGCAAGCCCTGGAAAGCAAATGCAATGCTCTGCCCTTCCGTAAGGGATAACCTTTAATTGGTGGATTTCAGCTTATCTCCCACACAGTGACGCAAGTGACATACTGGAACCAGAAACCAATTCACATTGTGCTGGCATTGGGCCTATTTAAATTCCTAAACTAAAAAGACAGGACACGTCTAACAAGCTGAGAAGTTCTCATATCCTATCACAGATGTTAAAAAAACAAACAAACAAAAAAATGCAGAAATCAATAACTATTGTAATTCAAACAATTCAATTAAGCAAAAGGATAAGTGGGGAGCAAAGATGTTACCAAAGATGTATGCATTACAAATGCCAACTTCTAAGGCTGGCAACCAGAAGAAAAGTTCCCACATTTCTTCTCAGACAATTTCTTAAAGCTACTATTCCTGAGCAGTTATTTGAATGTCTTATCCCTGGACTAAGCACACTTCAGAGAATAAGACTCCATTTCTTTTCAGTTCCTGTTTTTTTGTCAAGAAATATAAGATGCAACAAAGGTTGAAAAACCGCAGATTTTTCTCTCTATAAAGTCATAAGGCTCTTAACTGAGGTGAAATATGACTGTAGGTTATCTCCAAGTTCTGCTATAATAGGAACCTCAAAAGAGATTTTGTAGACTAAAGACAAAACAAGACAAAATAAAATCTTACAGAACCACTGACTACCCTAGAAGCTACATAGCAGTGAAGTATAACCACTGTCTTCTTACATAATATTATTTTTAGTCGGCACAAATAGCATTTTTCCACCTGACTGCCCAGGAACTTTTGGCTCTGCTTTATTTAAAATGAAGTAGAAAATAAAACAAAAACTACATTAACACAGACACACACACACACACAAAAAAAAAAAAAAAAAACAAAAACTCAAACCCTGAAGGTTTCTCTTCTAGAATATTTGAGATGTCATTATTAGAGAAGCATGAAACAGTACAGCCATAAACATGAAAGACTTCAAAAAGGCTTACCCCTCCATCTAGCTTTTTTTTACAGTGTAAAATAAGTGCATAACTTATAATAGGGGGGGAGGGAGGATGACTTATCTTTCTTAGTTTTGATATGACCTTATTATGCCTTTTTCTGCTGCCTCTTTAGGTGCTCTGCCATTGATCACAGATCGATACAATAGAATTAGTTACACTCTGATCTTTCGGCATATGAAGAGATAATTGAAACGTAGCAACCAACAGCAATCCAATAAGCAGCAGGTACCTTAAGTGTCAAGGATTTCTTTAAAAGTTGGGATAAAACTGTTCTGGATTTATTTTCATGTGGCAAAACACTTCCTTTCTTCTCTTGCCTATGGTTTTTTTCTATAGTATTTTAACAAATTTAAAAGATTTCCCATGTATTGATGCCAAGGAAACCATCAATCTCCACAGTTAAATCTGGCATACCCTGAACATTTCTACACTGGCATACTAGAGAAAGGATTTGAACTCTTCTAGACTATGCTTTTCCTTAATTTTTCAGTTCCAATTGAGATGGACTGGCGTTCTGGGAAGTTGCCCAAGTGAAAACTACATCATTCTATTATTTCTGTATTCTTTATTTAGAGCAACTAAACTAGTTTTTAGAAATAACAGAAAGGATTTTATTGCCCAAATACAAATGTTAATATAAATTTGGAGGATTTACAATGTCTTTAATTTCTTCCTCTGATGGTGTGGTATTGGAGAGGAAAAAAAAAGATTTTCCAGGTAAATTTTTGCATATACTAATAGACAGCTGCCTGGAGTTTGATACTTCTACACAGTGCACGACCTTTTTATCCAAGAGTTCAGCCAGACCACAAAATGGGAGGTTCACATGTTGCTTTTGTTTCAGGCTTCCAGCAGGGAACAACCAGCAAAAAATACCCACAGTAAGAATAAATCTTTGTAGAAGTGGAAGAATAGTCTTCACGGCCCTGAAATACGAGCCTACTACTCACTAAAGAAAAAGTGTGGTTAGATGGAACCAGTCTTCACAAATGTATTCACAAAATGTACTGAAGGTAGAGGTTGGAGGCCAGTCAGCTTTTCTAACTCTTTGAAAGTTGAAAAGCAAAAATGTATCATTTTTGGTAGGATAATGTTAAATAAAATAAGTCATAAATCAAATGATCAGAGGTGAGCTTTATGTTTTGAAAGTTTAAGTAAAAACTGTAAAAAGTAAAAAAAAAAAAAAAAAAAAAAAAAACTTGTATGTACAAACAGAAGTGATCTTACTGTTGTTACTTATGCCAACTTAAAACAGAGAAAATAATAACTTTTGATTTTTAAAAAATAGTTAAAATTTAAATGTTCTGTTTCATATACAAAGAGTAGATACAAATAATATTCTTCTCAACTTTACTCTTGAATTCTCATTCAGGTATGGTCATTTTAAAAAATCTCTTTGGATGTGTATAAACTAAAGAAATATTAATTTATTTGAAAAAAAATCTGATCTCTCTTCCATACAAAATAGGGTCCAATGGAAATTCTCAGATTCTATATAACGGTAAAATAACACCTGATCTCTAACGCTGATAGAAGTAAAAGAATTTCATCTTTAGATCATGGCCCAATGTTAACTGGATGAGGTCTCTCTGGTAAACCTCATTTTAATTCATTTCTCCCTGTTACCAGTGACAACTGTAATCCAGAACTGTCTGTAAATCCTGATCAACTTCCATTGTATAGAATTTGCAACCCCACATTTCAGACATTATTATTTCCAGAACTTTAAGGTTGGTGCTACTTTTCAAAGAAGTTGTACTCAAAAAGACAAAGAACTCTGTCTGGTTTTGAGTGTAAAGCATAGTCAAACTGGAAAATGCAGGTTCATTATTTATGAAAAAAATTATTCTGATCTACCATACATGTTATATAGAAGTCTTGAGATTGGATGAAGCACTTGTAGTTGACTAGGATTTTCTTGATAATTAATCAGCACCAGTAAATACACAGTATTTGAACTAGGAATCTATGATTCTAGAACTAACTTAAAATAAATATACGTGCTTTTAGACCACACATTTTCAACTATTCTTAAGCATGAGAAGATAAAAGCTTTATCTATTAAGATAAATCATCACATCAGAAATGTAGCAGGTAATCATAAAGAAAGTCTATCATTCTACCACTGACTAGGCAAATCAGGAAGTACATATCAGCAATACCACAGATCCATCTTTGGAGATGAGCAAAGTCCTGAGAAAGATGATCGAATATCTAAGCTAGCCTTGCTTGGAGGAGGGTGCTGGTGGGGAAGGGATTTAACAACATGACCTCCTAACATTTGTTCAGCCTAAAATTATTCTATGATCTTTACATTACTTCAGATCTGTAATTGAGGTAGTAAACGATGTATCAAAGAGGAAAAACAGAATAAAGAACCTTTCAAATTGAAACGAGTGTACAAGTAAAACTTGATCTTGACATGAACATTAAGAACAAAAATTAGAACAAAACAATTTTTAGTCTCACCAGAAGGAAGAGTGAAAAAGTGTGCTATTATTGCTTCACTTAAAATTACACCAATATTCCTTTTAAAAAGCAACCACTGCCTTCAAGCAAAACAAAGGACGTCTATCCAAGTATTGTGAAGTCTGGATACCAAATAATAATATTTGTTCTGAGAATTAACTGACTTTTTTTTTGGCCGCTATGCAGGCTTGATGTATTAGACTCCATTTATTTTTATTTAAATATGACGTCTATTATCTATATTCTATGTATATCAATTGATCAAAAATCACACCTTGTATTTGTTTTTTATTTCTCTCCCTCATCAAAACTAAATGATTCAGGGTTATGGTTGAAGAAACACCTTTTTTATTTATTACATATATCTAACATAAAATTGACCTCTATTTATATAATTGTAATTCAACAGTAAAGCTTTTGAGTTAACATTATAGAAAGTTTTTTAGAAGCCTTGTAGATTATATCAGTAAAGTGTGCTCGCTTTGCTGTCTTAAAAAACAACAACACAAAACACCTTAACAATGACAGCATAGAGCTTTCTGAACATTCAATATTTCAGGGTTTTTGTTATTATTTTTAGGACCCGGTTTTATTAGCCTTTGGAGATGCTCCAACTACTAAACCTTGGTCAGATTTAAGCACAAAACTACAAGTACTCTTTACAGGCTAGCTTATTAACTGCCAGAAAGCCACCACTTTCTGACCAAGAAAAAACAAAAACAAACAAACAAAGTATTCTCACCAAACAATGTCTTAAGGGGCCCCCCCCCCCCCCCCCCCCCCACTGGGCATGACTTACTAGTGCATTGCACGGTCCCTTCAAAAATACTTAACTGCCATCTAGTGGCTGAATAGCCCGACTTCTTTGTGATATCCTCCAGGCTCTTTGAATGCTTCTTCCCTTATTTCTATTTCTACTTGCATTCTTATCCTTCCTTCAGGGCCTGAGAAATTTTGACATTAACAGAAGCCAGTGTTTCAGTCATAAAGCTCAGATACAGGTCATACTGGAGGAAGAACAGACAATCTCACAAATTATATTGGGGTCTCATCTCAGTATAGGTGACGCTTAGTCAATCGCTTCATATAATAAAAGTTTAGTTCATTTATCTACTACCTGAAGACAAAAAATGTCTTAGTGCTTATTAGGCTTTCTATACAAGAAACGAAATCCTTAAATTGCAGCATGTTTAAATTGAAGAGTAAGTTTTAATTTCAAGAAGCAAAGACAAATCTACATTAATAGAATTGGAAACTTCTGCATAAAAACATTTAAAACACAGAGTATACCTGATTTTCCTGGGAGGCTTAACAACAGTTAGCCTCCCCTTTACTGCCCACTAAAATGTTCTGTAATTGTGTAGACTCTAGCAGTAAAGTCTTTTGCCAGGTTTCTATTATTTCTTGCATCACAAATACTTTGTTTCCTTTCTGTACATATTTGATGAAGCATTATTTTTCTCAATGCTAACAAGAGAACACAATATGCCTACATATGCTTCCGGACATTCACCTGTTTTAATTTAAGATATCCTAATTATAACATTAAACATTGGGACTGAAATTAGAATATAAGTTGCTGCACCACACATTGCAAACCTAGATAATTTTGTGAAAAGATTTTTGTGAAAAGATCAATTTAAAAAAAAAAAAAAAATCTAACTTTTTGCAGCTTTTTATTTTCTGAGATTGGGATATGCTGCCATGACATTGCAGGAAGTTAACACTGACAACAGTTGTTCTCCTTAAAACAACATATCTGTCTTTTGTGAGGACACAAACCACTAACATGTACTTTGAAGGTGCAACAGGTAGACTTCATTATCATTCTGTTCTTAGGGAACACTTCCAGAATTTTTGCTTCTTTCATACTCCTTTCTCTCCTCAATGAAAATACTTGTTTTACCTATGTGGACTAATTCTGTTTCAAAAAGTAACCTGAAAAGTAGTGTAGGGATAGAAGAGAAGTAGCATGTGTTCCCAGGATCATTGGGCCCTTCTGAAAGAACATCTCAAGAAAGAGTATGCGAAATGAAGCAGAGCAAAATATATATATATATTAATAATAATAATAGGCCAGAGCATGAGGAATGTTCCCTCATGACCTCCAAAATCATTTTTTCTCTGATTTCTACTGAACACAGTTGTTAACCAGTCTCATTTACAGTTGCATCTATCCTGATGAGAGCCATGTCATACAAAAATGAGAAAGGTTTAAAAAAAATATTTATTGTAGAATCATTTCCCCATTTCAGATAAATCTTACATTTACCTTATTTACCTCGCCTTATCTCTACAAATTATCTATCAGTCTGAACTTTCAGTTAAGAAAGCTTTGAGCAGCATGCATGTTTCCAAGACAAATTTACGCTGTGACACTGTATAATAATGAAAATAAGCCCCAATCCAGGCAACATTTCATATTTTTTAGACAGACAAATTATGTATTTATGTTTAAGGATACCTAACTTTTTTCTAGTATTTCTATGCGTCAAAATTAGAACATTTCAAATGACATTAAGTAATAATTTAATCATTTAAGCTTAAATTATAATAATTTGTAGTTAAAGGCTAAGGTAAGAAAAAAAAATTCCCCTGAAACACAGGGAAAAGGGTTGTCATCAAAGTGTAGTAGTTAGAAAAATTCTACGGAGACACTCCAATAGTTAGATTTATCATATTTTCAAAGTGGAAAGTGCATTCGACATTGCAAAAAGTGTCCTGTAATTTTAGGATTTCTAACGTTAGAATTGTTTCCCTATGATACTGTTGGAAAGTGCATCAATAGATCACGCTGCATAAATCTGTCTTTAGTGCATGAGAGCTGCCAAAATGTTGTCTGGTTCTTACTACTTGTTGAAGTACACAGCATTCCAAAAGGCTTATTATTTTGGTTGAGGGATTGTTTGTTGGTTGAAATGAGGTGAACCAAACCAAAATGAACAACTGAATGTGAAACGCTACAGACATAGTGCTTTTTTGATGGCAAAGTTTTCCACTGTAAGTATACTTTAGATACTCAATGTAAACTATCATATAACCGAACTGCTAGAAATTGGATCAGTCTGGCAAAATCTCATCTCCTGAGATAGGATTACAGAGGCCAGTCATCTTCACAGAATCACAGAATTTCTAGGTTGGAAGAGACCTCAAGATCATGAAGTCCAACCTCTAACCTAACCCTAACAGTCCCCACTAAACCATATCCCTAAGCTCTACATCTAAACGTCTTTTAAAGACTTCCAGGGATGGTGACTCCACCACCTCCCTGGACAGCCTGTTCCAGTGCCTAACAACCCTTTCAGTAAAGAAGTTCTTCCTAACATCTAACCTAAAAATCCCCTGGCGCAACTTAAGCTCATTCCCCCTCGTCCTGTCACCAGGCACGTGGGAGAACAGACCAACCCCCACCTCGCTACAGCCTCCTTTGAGGTATTTGTAGAGAGCTATAAGGTCACCCCTGAGCCTCCTCTTCTCCAGGCTGAACAAGCCCAGTTCCTTCAGCCGCTCCTCGTAGGACTTGTTCTCCAGGCCCCTCACCAGCTTCGTCGCCCTTTTCTGGACTCGCTCAAGCACCTCAATGTCCTTCTTGTAGCGAGGGGCCCAAAACTGAATACAATACTCGAGGTGCGGCCTCACCAGAGCCGAGTACAGTGGGACGATCACTTCCCTAGCCCTGCTGGTCACACTGTTTCTGATACAAGCCAGGATGCCGTTGGCCTTCTTGGCCACCTGGGCACACTGCTGGCTCATATTCAGCCGACTGTCCACCATCACTCCCAGGTCCTTCTCTGCCTGGCAGCTCTCCAACCAAATCCATCTTCAATGGAATGATTAACAATTCATTACATCTGTATGCTGACCTTTAAATAAATGCAATCAGGGCTTTCTTTCTAAATTTGTGTGATACTCAGAATAGGCACTCATTGCAAATGACCAAAAAAAAAAAAAAAATTTTTAAATAATTAAGATAACAATATAAAAGAACAAGGAATTTAGATGACCGTCAAACAATTTTAAGTTTTTGTTTCTGTGATGTCCCACTAACAAGGCTTAGTTTTCAAGTGCTCATTTTACAGTTAGAAAAAGTTTTTCTTTTGTGTTACACCTCTACCACATAAAATAAAACAAACTAAAATTGAGTTAAAGTGTAGGGAAAATTGCAATGGTACCATAAAAGATCACGGGTGTGAAAGAGAAAAGAACTTGGCTCTTGCACAAAAGTACAGCTGCCAAATCGCAACATCAGGTTTAAAGCTCAAGTTTCTAAATGAGTTTTTCTCTTCTTCCCTCACTAAAGAATTTAGGCCTAACCAAAAATTGTTTGTTCTGAGAAGACCTTGTAGACATTGTTGCTCGTTTTTGGCATTTCAAAACTAGGAGTTGAAATGGATGCCAGTTTCTCTTATTTTCCTCCTGCACTAAGAACAAGCACCCCTATGCCCTCTTTATTTTTTAATTGTGACTTTTTAAAATTTGCTTTTGTTCAGTCAAAGATAGCTATCTTAAAGCTTTAGTAAATTGTGCTACAAAATATAAGGTTATGGTCATAAAGGTAAGGTCATAAAGGTTGTATCATAAAGGTAAGGAAATGGTCAGAATATACAAAAAATAGGCCTTTCTAATGGTAAGAAAGTGCAGAATCCAGACCAGGGCCGGGGAGGGAAGGCTGGGGCTGGGGCGAGAGAAAGGGGAAGAGAAAGAAGAGTCTTCTTGGTTTATTATAAGTGAGATAATTTATCAGCATCATTTTATATTTGCATTTATTTGTATGTCAATATTGACAATATCCAATTATTTTTATATCATGTAGACAATGTCTTTTCCCAGAGAAGGCTTATGGTACAAAGGAAATCTATGAGTAAACTCAGTTGATCAGTATCAAATTTTACACTAGATCAACCCCTCTGTTATTACCCACTTGGCTAACCGCAGCCAATGCTTGCTTTCTTCAGAAAGAAAACCTGTAGACAAACTAGACAAAGAATACAAGAAGCCAGAACTTAAGTAGAGACATTTCATAGTGTTTCATCACTTTTCAAAAAGTACAAATCACACCAAGAATGAACTGACTGTAATATTTATCTACAAGCGTTGAAAGAAAAGTTATTTTTTGTCAGTCTATTTTGTAATTTTTTTTAATATATATTTTTGTTAGATACACTCAACTGTTAGGGACTACTTAATTTTATCCATTACAGTTTCTCATATCAAGTAACTTCCACTCTGATTTTCAATGGAAACCAGAATGAAGACATAATAAGAAAAATCTTGAAATAATGTTTTGTCAATGAAGTGATCATGCTTACAAAGCATTTACTGCTGTTCTTCATTGATGAATAATAGTACAGAATGGAACAATTTTACATTATTGCTGTAAAAGACAAACAGTAAGCAAGATGGATGGGGATCTCGAACACAAGCAAATGCAATTCATTAATCAGTCAACATGATAGGTTAGTTAAAGATAGAAGAGACACCAAAGAAATGTTATTTGTTCAGGCAACCAAGCAGTGCTCTAGTTCTGCTGGTTAAACTTCACTCCAATAGCAAGAGAATCAAATCTTTAGAGAAAGTACCTAAGCAGTCATAAATATTTTCATTACATTTCCAGTAAAGAAAAAAAAAAAAAAAAAAAAAAAAAGATTTTTTTTTATGATAGTGAATTAAAATTATAGATATGGATAAAAATGGATAAAATGGGCTTTTATGTGCAATATCTTTCTGGATATATATGAGTAAGCTTTAAAAAAAGAAATGCCAAAAATATTGCTAGTGAAAAGTAGTAAAATACTGAAGTAAAATAAAAGTGCATGGGACAAATATTTTACAATTTACTCTTAACATATTGCTATGCAGAATAATTTTGTGATATGATTTTAATAAAAAAATCTAAATTAAGTACTCTTAATTATGGAGATTGGAGTTAGATAACTGACTAGAACTCTTGATGTGTTGTTTGGTAAGACAAAAACATGCAGGTAATATACCTCCTTCCCCATCCATATTCATAAAATCCCTACTTGAACCTGAACTGCATTTGCAAATCTACCAATAAAGAGAATACATTTCATTAGGTATTTCTTATTTTCTTCCTCCAAAACACAAACAATGATCATTTTTATGAAATACTGCTCAGTGCAGCAATGCTTGAGGCACCCAGTCATTAGCGTAAAAGAAGGCTGGGGGAGAAAAAGACCAACCCTAACCCTCCCTGAAAAAAAATCGCTACCACCGTTACTCACACAAACTTCAGTAGAAGATCTGGTTATATTATATAATCACTATTTCTTGGCAATACCATCAGACCTCTGGAACCAATCATTACTTCTGAATGAAGTGAACAGTAACATCTCACAAGAATCATCTTAGGTAGGCAGGTACCTTGAACCTCTGTATTTAGATACATTATGGAGCATGTGAGTATTTTGAAATAAAAATTCAGATTTAAAGAACACTTCTGTTGTATTCTGAAAATTCATTACACAAATAAGAGCTATTGCATAAGTGATGTATTTTCTTTTTTTTTTTTTTTTTTTTTTTTACAGAATGCTACATTAAACACTTCTGTCAAGATCTTACCTGTACCTGCTGAACATCTGTGAATTGTTTTTCTGTTTCTAGTACAGTAGATTTCAACTTTGAATCTGAAAAAAAAATGGTATAGCTTTTACAATATATATAGATTTCATCTTTCAAAATACATACTAAGAATTTAATGACAAGGTGATAGAATTAAAAAGAAAACTGTTAAATCTCCCACTTTCCAAGTTATGCATCTGAAGTTAATTAAGCAGGTTGTATATATAAATAAAGCCAGTCTGATCTCAACATGCAACGTATTTATTAAGACTCTAAAATAAATGGTATAGTCTTATAAGTATACCACAAATCTTCAAAGAACTCCTTTAATTGTCAAAATTTCTGTTTCAAATAAAAATAGTTACTTATGGCTCAATTATTTTTATCCCCCAGAAAGTTAAGTAATAGTTCTCATGCTTATTCTTCCTATCCAACCTCATTAAGATGTATTTGTATCAGTTTGATACAGATTGTATCTGTTCACAAAAGGCTACTAGAATCCATAAACAGGCTGACTACTGTTGGCAGATATGTTGTCTTTTTGACATCCTCCACAGGCTCTCCTTCATTCTACTATAAAATTTGAGATGGCCACTAGGAGACAGACAATGATATAGATCTAAACTCACATTTTAAAAGTGTTTGAAAGATGATTGACCTTACTAGATTAATACCTTTTGAGAAATCTCAATTTCATCCCAATGATGTTATTCCCTCTCTCTGGCATCTCAGCGGTATGAAGATAGTTTGGGACTGTACACTTATTGCGAAACTGTACAGTCATAGCTTCCCAGAACTGGGGGCATTCAAGCTGAGGATATAAGACTAATTCTTCACCTTTTGAGTCTATGGTCCTCTCATTTGTGTAAAGAAACAGCATTAACAGCATTAATTTGACTTTCAGAATTTTGACCACAATACTCATTTGCGTTGAAAGACAGCAGTACTTCATTCCAATAGTAGTTTTTTCAATTATTTTCTACTTCAGAATAACTCATAAGAATCATAATAAATATCTAGGAATTCCTCCATTTAATTACTCTTTAGACAGTATACTTGTACAGTTATGATTTTAAACAGAACCACAAATCTCCAAGCAATAAAAAATAAAATGTGGGACTAAAAACTTTTATCCGCCCCCAATTGCCCTCCCTTCCCCCCTGGAAAGTAGGCATCAAAGCATAAAACTCTGCCAAATGGAATTTCATTTCTTAGTTTAGAATAACTGTTATCTAGGTTTTATCTAACAATTAGTCTCTGTAATCTCAATTTTAATAAAAATACAACTAAATCTAGCTATAAAAAGTTAGATTAAAACCTTGATTGTGCATATATTTATTTCACTGAGAAGTATGTGCTGCATATCTGCGCTGTGCTTGTGCAGTGATGCATTTTGATTACCTACTGAATAAAAGAAATCACAGATTTTGTGCTGAAAATGACAGAAGCATGTAAAAACCCAATACACACATTCAGGATTATCAAGTTTTTGATCAGTTATTGCAAAGAATAACAAAGATACCTTTTTAATGTATTTGTGGAAGAGAGAGTGTCTTGTAGGTAAAGACACAGGGCTGTGAATTTAGATATGTTTTTTATTTTATGCTTTCTGCATTTTTTTAAAAAAACCTATTCTATCTGTTCTTCAGTTTCCTTATTTTATAGGACATGATTAGTAAGGGGGGCGGGGGGCACTACACAGTGAAAAGTTCTCTAACCAGTTTAGTAGCTGCTGCTAATTATGTGGATTATGCCTCCAATTAGTCATAGTCTACTTTTGTACACATCACAAGAATAGAAATTTCTTACACCTTCCCAGAGAACATATCATGCATCCTTCTTAGGGTACCACTAAACAGCAGGCAAATCTTATGACTATTTGCAGGAACATGGGAACAGTTTTGATCAAAAACTCCACATTCCTAATTCCTGTACATTTGACCTCCTCACAGCCTTCTGACAATCCCATCTGTTGGGAGGTGAGGAGTGTAAGCAGGAAGTGCCATTGCCAGAGGCAGATAATCTGCAAGGCTACCACTTGAATACTAACAATCCTCCATTATTTATTTATTTACCCATTTTGTTTACTAAAGGTCTTATCTGGTAGAATTTTCCCAATTATAAAAGACTGGATGAGGATAGGCAGTCATTAACTAGAAATAACCCATCATGTCTCGCTTTTGTCATGTTTTGATTATGGATAAATCATGCCTTATTGCTGACTTTTACATAACTCCATTTACTGAAGCAAATTCAGGATGATACCAACAAATTGGTCACTCAACTCTCAGGGCTACTAAAACCAAAAATATTGTCTCCTCTGAAGGAAGGGAGCTTCAACATACATTTTCAAAATAAGCAACTGTCAGATATTTGTTTTACAAATTATTTGGATTAAGAGAACTTCCTTGGCTAACCATGCCTCAACAGATTTGCAAACCCAGGAAAATGGGCTTTGGATCATCAGATGGAAAGTTAGCATTTTACATACCACTACATTTCATTCATGATATCAACAGATTTTGTCCAAAAACTTCTCTGAATCCAGAACAATATTTTTGGTAAAAGTCTTTGCTGACTGAACCCAAAGTTATGTTAGATATTTCCAAATTTCATTTTATATATACATATATATTGATCACTCTAATAGCCTTCTTCTTGCACCTATCAACGCTGCATAGGATGCAGCGCAGCAAAGCTATTTAACATATACCTTATGAAACCAAAGCTATTTAATATAGACTATATGAAACAGTGATACTTTGCTTGTTTAGGAACAAATTAACTAGCACCTTGCAGAATTTCCTCTTGCCTTACTTAAAATTTGAAGACCTTGTATTGCTGTCATGCTGATGATAGCAATAAAAAGAAAGACTATATATAAAAATAACCTGCTACATTCCTCTCTGGATAAATACTTATGGTCTAAAATGCTAGTTTTTGCTTATAAACTGGTATCTCTAATGTCAATATTGTACATGTTTAACCATACAGCAAAAACAATACATATCATAAAATATAGCTACTCTGCATACATTAATTTAAATCCTTAAATAATTCTTGCCCTCTCAATGTTTCAAGGGCCACCTTTATAAAAAACAATTTAATTACAAATCATGAGGAAGATGTGAATCCTTTAGTAATCACATGAAATATCACTCACCTTTAGGTTCTTCCACATGACAAACATGCAAACAAACAAAAAGTTAGATTATTTATCTATCCGAATTGTATTCAGAACAATTGTATTTTTTTTTCCCTTTTCTATACTGCAAATTCACACCAACAAATAAGATTTCAGTAATATTTTTCAGAAGTCAACACCTCAAGTAAATTTTGAGAACTATTTATGTTCCATTTAGAAGTGGCAAAATACACAATTTTCTCTTTTACTTCAAATTCAATTTTCTTAATATTTGCAGTTTTTGAGGGCAGTAACTAAGGAACTGACAAATACTATAGACATTATGTACATGTAGCAGGAATAATATTAAATAGAACAAGACTAGACGGAAACAAGCAATGTATGAAATGAATAGATTTAAGTATTTCTTATGACTGAAGTACTCTTTCAAATAGTACTTCAGTAAAAAGTTAAAAAAAAAGTTAAAATATGTATTTCAAAACATATTAATCTATGCTCATCTAGACATTAGAAACAACAAACTTGTTTACTTGCTGTCATGATAAAACCTCAAAGTAATATAATGAAAAAAATAAAAACATTTTATCTTTTGTCTTTCAAGCGCAGAGTCTATTTATAGAAACCCTGATCCATTAGCTAAATCTCCAAGAAACACCATGTTTCTTTTTAGAAGAAGAAGAAACGGCAATAAATTCAGTTACTACATATGGCCACACTCATTTAATACTACATAAAATATTAGATTGTTAGTCAAAAACTGGACTATTGCAGTAGTCCAGTAGTGGAGTGTTCCACACTCTGAATTGTATCAGTGAGATGCAGAAATGCCTCCTTGACCACAAAGCCACTGCATAAACAGAATAATATAGCAATGTTGCATTTTTGTTGGCACCACTTATTTTGCTTGTGAGCACTGGAATAAGTGATACCAGTAAAAGAGAAGTGTTGCCATGACAAATGATGTCCACACAAGGCACACTGTGTGTTCCAGAGGAAGTGGTAGAGAAGTCCCAAAGAGAAGGAAATCTGAAATTAACTCCACCCAAAGGCTACAAGCACAATAAAGAGATCTGTTGAAATAATGACATAATTCTTCAAATTTGAGCAATGAAAAAAGGAGTGGTAGGAAATGGAAAAATTGAAAATACCCAGTGGCTCTCCATGGAGGTCATGGGAGATTGAAAGTGATGAGAGCTATTGAATATTAATGCAAAACTAAGCCCTTAACAACCTGCGGTATTCGCCCATCAACACTACTAACAGAAAACAGGTTTGAAATTCTCTCTAAATTTCTTAGTAAGCTACAGGAGGGTTTTTCATTTTGTTCAGTTCTCAGCTGGACAAAAGCTTTTCAAGTATGCTGAAGATTTCAGAATTTGGCTGGTAGAATAACCTCATGAAAATTTAAGATAAACTGACTTTTTAAACAAGACCTCAATTTATTTTTCAGACACACTATTCCTACCTCTCTGTCAGCAGGGGACTGCTGAATCCACAAAGGAATAGCTTACACCACTCTAATAGCTTTCAATATAACACCAGTGGGCTTCTGAAGTTTTCCATGTTTTTAAGAATAGAAAAGTACCCATATTTCATGGCTCTGAAGGAATATAAAACTGGAAAAGAACAAAGGTCAAAATACCTGGTAAAATCCATTAGTCAGCAGATGCCAGGTACACATCTTGATTGTTAACAAAAGGCATATATTTTTGCTGAATATTTTTTATTAGATTCATACTAGCTAACAGTATTTCTGATGCTACTCCAAGATCTTTAAAAATCAGGTATGTTTTACAAGTTAAGATATTAAGGTCATATCTTGGATTCTAAAAGGCAGCAGCTCACTCCCGATGCCATACATATGTCTTGCCTGAGTACAAGAATATACCTTTTTTCGTGATTTTGAGTCCTTGTTCTTCATCTGGTGGTTTGGGTGGGGGCCACACAGATGGAATTCTCCTTGGAAAGTTTCCTTCAACATAATCTGATGAATGTGTGGGTTGGCTAACTGCAGCCCAAGTATAGAGCTGGTCTTGCTATGGTTATAAAACAGAGGGAGAAGAAAAAAAAAAAAAGTTAAGAAGTTCATATATGAAGACATTTCAAAATATCAAAGCATTTGTTTCCAACACAAATAGTTCATTATCCACCTCTATATCAAGGCAGCTTCTATACTCATCTTAGCATAAACCTGCATTAAAAGAACTAAATGTTCTGATTTTTAAATGATCTCTATTAATAATAGAAAAACTAAACTTTTACTTATCTGCAGCACAATGAGAGACTAGAATACAGTTCAGCATTTCTTGAGCATGTGATGAAATCTGACACCTCTCCTTTCTTCAGAGAGGTAAGTTTATGTCCATCACAACTGTACTACTTTACATAGGACTAGTTCACAATTTAAGAGAAAAAAAATATTTCAGTCCATACTCTATACTATGTATATTAAATGTGCAAACCAGGAAAAGAAGCAGGAATAATTCTGGGAACATTTCAGCATAAATTGAACTGAGATATTTATTCTTCACAACTCTGATAGTTTTTGTCATTTACACTTCCATATTCATAAAGAGACAGCTAAAAAGTGAGATTGCTTTAAAAAAAAAAAAAAAAAAAGTATTCTCGATCCTCTAGGATCAGATTAAAATATATCTTTGTTTTTCAATAGCTTTGAATTTAATCTGTTTAGTAAAAGTAGGAGACATCCGGACTGTCTGATGAAAGGCACAGCAAATAGTTACTTATGCTTTAAACCAGAAAAAAGTTTAGTTGACCACAGTTCAAGCAGTTTTTGTTGCAACTCTCAGCATGCACACCAACACGCACACAATGTGATTAAACCTCTTTAATACTGTAAACACTACAAAAAAATGGAAAATTGTCTACAGGAAAATGGTCTGGTTTATAGACTGTGCTGCAAATAGTGTGAAAGGAAGCTTATTATATCTTTCCAGTATTCAAAACATGGTAAAAATACAGACACATAAACAGACCTTCAATAAAAGCAAATGAATAAAAAGCTTAATACAAAACCACATCAGATTGTTTACTTAACCATGAACTCTATGTTCCTAGAACAGACTTTCCTTACTGGCTATCCTGCTTCATTTGAATACCTAAACAGGCAAGTTACTGAAAATTTCATTAATCATATTACTTACCATTCATCTAATTAATTCAAATATTTGATTTTTAAGCATTTTTCAGCTTCAGCCTAATTTCCAGTATGGGGGGAGGGGGGGGGTGGCGGCAGCTTTGTGGGGTGGGGGAAGTGCAGGAGAAGAGAGATCTTACCAGTAGACACTGTGTAAAGAAGAGGAAAAGGTGCTAAATATTGCCATTTATCTTTTTTTTTTTTTTTTTCTGCACTATCCAAATCTCAAAAAGAGTAAAATAATTCAGCAACAAACCAGAACAAAATATTGTTGCCCATTACATTGCTCAGAATTGTAGGCCATACACAGTCCAAGGAACAGAGAACAGCCTCTGCAGAGGGTTACTTGGGTAAGCATAGTCAAGTTTTTTACTTGTAGGGCTACAGAGCTATAAAACAGAAAATGACAGACTTTAGATGATATTGACATAATATAAATGAGGAAGACAAACAATTAAAAAACATATTTCAGCACGACAGTTCTTGAAAAATATAGCATAATCATTCAACAAATAAGTTTTCAACTAGACTAATCATACTTCAGTTAAGATGTGTTAAAAATCATGGTATGTCTCAGAACTATGGTAGAGATGGGATGCATTAGCAGGGTGATAAAACATGAAGTACCTATGTTCCTGCTGATAACATTCATGGCATATGAACTATGAACAGTTAAGACATCACATAACTCCATCACAGACTCCCCTAAACCAACATGGGATATTTGTGAGGATAGAAAATAATTTGTTATTTTTATGGTTTTGGATTTTTCATTTTCTCTTTAACATAAAGAAGGACAGGAATTAGAATTGTAACATAACAAGCATTTACAGAGGAAAATCTGAACTTGCAAAAATGCCTTGAATGCACACGCATTAAAGACAAATTGCAGTGTTCAACATATAAACAAAGTGTTTAACATTAGCTAAGTTCTGATTACTTGCAAACTTATAAACAGAATTTCAGATATGAAAAGCCCTCATGACAGAAAGGCAATCTCAAGGTCTAGACTTTGAGTTGATAGTCGATAAACTGCACTTAAAATGGGAAAAGATTAACCTTGTCTCCACTTCCATGTGCTTCAAGAGATTAATCATTTGAATATCCTAATGTTCAAGACACCGTCCAAAATTTCTTTGCCTTTTGTCTTATAATGACCCATGATGTTTCTCCTTCTCCAAAACTGATAATGCCATAAATTCGCATGATTATTAGAATGTTTTGAGAAAGTCCTTTAATATAGTCCTTTAACATTAGCTGCATATAGCCTATTCAAGCAAAATAAATTTAAAAATCCAATTTTTATTTTTTTTTTAAAAAAAGCCAGATTTGCTTTTGCCATTAATATTTTTTACTACAAGGATCCATGAACTTCCACCTCCAACTTTTTTTTTTTCCCTTTGCTATTTTCATTTTAGAAGCAGTTTTTACTAGATATCATTATAAGTACAGCCAATGAATTATCTTACCGTAATCAAGCTTTGAATGCATCTGGAATTTCCACTTCATCTTGCTCAGACTTCGCTATCTAGGATAAAGCACTGCTCTGGGAGAAAAATAATAATCCCTCTACCAAGTGATCCCAATCTTATTTATTTGGACTAATTTCTGGGCAGACATTGAAAGCTTAAAGCTGTCTGAGTCCAATGTACTAAATGTGATACCAAAAAGAGTTCTTGTTTCTACATAACGTTACACAGCACTTTCCACTGGTTCTTAAAACTGCATAGCATTTGCACATGGGCGAGGCAAATTGCCTGCAGGATCTGATGATACACAATCAATAGACATTTTACCACTTATAGATGCTTGTGTTGAGAACAGAGATGCACACCATCAGGTCTGTAGTTTAACTCACTCTCTTCCCAGCCAGATGTCACCAGGCACAAAGTATGGCTTTTTGTAACAAACTTTAGTTCTTGGGTACCATAACACTACATTTGAAGTACAAAATATATTAAATATTAATTACTTTCCTTCACTATGTGAACTAAAGATATGGTTACTCTCTTTCTAATCTTTAAAGACAGAAGCCAATGCTGTGAGCTACTGGAAGTATGGGCCTCTCATAAATGACATGAAGAAAGATGCTGGTGGACCCAGAAGAGAAGACCTACAGCAAATATCAGAAGGCATAGTGGTGGTGCTTGAGCTTTCAGGAAAGGGACCACACTGATTTTTCACACAAGAGACCAGATTTTCTTCCTGTGCCAAAGACTGAATTAGAAATTATCACATTTACCACTGTAGGAATACGATGTACAAACTTGTATCCATGCTTCTGGAAGCAGTATTGCTCCTGTAGATGTGCAGATTATACAACCTTCTGTTCAATGCCACCTTGGTTTTTAAATCAACTATATCTTCTTCCAGTTCAATGGAAAAAAAATAGCCATTGTGAGAAATGGTGGAGAGGTACAAAAACTGGATATGAAACAGCAAAGAATGAATACAAGGCTATCCAAACAGGTTGCAAAAGCATAAATTAACAATTTGAAAAAATAATAATAATTATAATAATAAAACTCAGATCTGATCAGACGTATTTTGAAAATTCTCAAGAAACAAACAAAAAAAAAAGTACTTGAAGCCAGACCATACATGGTGAGATGGGAAAAGGCGGGGAAGTTTCAAAGGCCTACTGCTACCAGGAATAGCATCTGCACTTCAGCTCAGAAAAGCAGCAGATGGCAGAAACGCATTAACAGTACCTCCAACCTTTCTTATACTAGAGTGAATTGTTACTAACTTCCCTGGTGGTTCCCGTGTTAATCCATGATGGAACCAAGCCCTCCCTCTCAGACCGTTTCATTTCAAATAAAAAACTTGAGCAATTTTTCACTAGAACCCCAAGCATTCACGGTTATGCTAAAGAGGGGAGGATAAAAATGATTGACATGTCAGCAGACCGGTATAAATGGACCAGGAGTAAACACAGGGTGATAGTTACAAGAGGATTCCCACTAATTAAATCAATCTGTATCTGAACGTCCTTCTTATAGGAAGAGCTAGGAGAGTGGGGAGGGGAAAAAGCACAACTGCATTTGAGGTGGAACTAGATAAAAGTATAGAAGAACTCAATTTTATGTGACTTGAGATAAGCAGGGGGGCAGAGACCTTGGAAGGTGTTTTGCCATGACCTGGAAGGTGTTTTCCAGGCTAAGAACTCCAAGGAGCTTGTTCCACAGATGTACACCAATGTGTGTAATTTTGACTGTACTACATCGGTTCATGCAGACGGAATTAATTTTTTTTCCATGCAGGAAATTTAATCATGCCAATATACTAAGCATATAAATTCTAAAATGAAAGAAAGCAAACTGCATGTTCCCACTGCATGTAAGTAGTTAAATGGACAGGCAAAGTTTTAGTTTGAGAAATTAGAGTTAGCCTACTTCAAAAAGCTCTCATCAGCAGGAGACTGTTTTATTTTTAGCAGCTTTTAAAATAAGGAAATCAATACTATCAAGAATGGGAAAAGTGGTTTACTTTTTGAGGAGAGGTTCTGTAGCAAGGCTGTATCTGACCGTTGCCAGATACAGAGCAGTATTAAACATGGCTCTCAGTTTCTGCTACCTTTGGCTGCATTAATGAGCACAAATGCCTTACAAGGCTGAAAAATCACCAAATCAGTCAGAATACTGTAACACATCTCTGAAATAGCATTGTAACTTCATAAACTAAATTTGATGACTAAGCATTATACTTTTTCCTTCTTTTTAGGAATCTGAGGTGCCTTAATAATGCACTTAAAAATACCTCCCAATTTCCTGAAGTCATGAAACACTTCTTTCCCATGATAACTCAGAAATGACTGCTCTCCAACAAAAGAAAAACTTCTCTGATGCCACCAAACTTCCCTGATGTTTCAGTATTGTGTCCAGGGGATGAGAGAAGCCAATAGAGCTAAAACAGACCAGCAGTTACACTTGTCATGGGAAAGAAAGTCAGAAACCTAAGTTTCACATTTCCACGTGTATTCTTATCCAGTTCCAGAGTTATTGTCTCAGTCTTCCTGTTCCCCGATAACTTTTGGATTTAATATAGCTGAAAACATTGAGCTGGTGAATTTAACTGATCCTCCCACTTTCCTTGGAAGAGAGAATGGTCTTCAGAGGGAACAGCGACTAACAGTGCACAATGAAATAGAGGAACCTGAAGATTTAATCTCTTTACCCATGGCATTCAAACTTCTGTGTGGAGCACACACATCCCAGGACCTTTAGATTATCATCTTAAACCATCTAACAGTATATTAGATCCACTCACTTCAGAAATTGTAAGTTTAGGCAAGGAGCTTCGCCATCAGGATTTAGTTTCACCTACACCAAAGGCAGCTCTTTCATTGTAAAATTCCTTTCATCTCAATTCTATTTGAAAAGGTAATTACTACTGCTTTTAAAACTTCCTCTTGAAATGACATGCAAAATGCACAAATTCAGCTGTCACGGTAGTCACAACTCCAAGCTAGACATGTTGGCCATCACTCCATCTCTTAAGTAAGCTACTGTACTGAAAGTCAAAAAATATAAACATCTCTGGAGGTGACAGGGTGACCATCACCTTCATCTTCATCACATATGATGATTCTGAAAATTCTAAATGGGTGGTATAAACTTAATATCCAGCGTGTGCCTCTTGAAGGAGCTTTTCAGAATAACAAGCATGTAAGCAAAGCTCTTTCCTAGAGAAGGAAAGAGGGGAAAAAAAAAAAAAAAGAACAAAAAACCCCAGCCACCTAGCAACATCCTACGTATAAAATACCACCATTGTTAGTGGATATGGTAGCATCACCACAAGTAACTGAAACATAGAAAGGACAAAAAAAGAAAAAAGGCTAGAAGTCTATGAGACCAGATGTAACAACTATAAAATAAACATGCAATTAAATTTTAAAAAAGGAAGCAAGGAAGCAGCATAATAGGAATACTTCAGCCCAGTGAACACCCAACTGTTTTCATTTTACTACTCTTAGGAACAGAGTTGCTTACCACAAAAGAAAAAGCATCACAAAGTGTGACTGGGCAATGGAAAAGGAAGAGGAGACATGAGGGGTTTAATTCAGCCAAACTCAACTGCCATGGTAACTACATGACAAACAGATAAAGGCAACCGATTCACAAAGTATTTTCTCTGCACTGTTCCACAATTTTGCCTTCTTTACTTGAAAGCCTTATTCACTACTGACCCCCAATACACTGCTATGACAAATATAATAAGAGAGCACTACATTAATCTTATACATTTAATTCCTGAAGCATTTTAAGTATGCTTGAAGAAATACTGCTTTGGTGTCAGTTTTGTGTGGAAGAGTTCTCCTTGCTGAAATTGATTCTTACAGCAGTTGCTCCTTGGAAACTGATCGCTGGCATTTTGGCTCTCTGACTTCTGAGAAAGGGGTTTGCCTGTAATCTGTTCAAGTACTAATTTTCAGACTGGTGTAAACAGCGTTAGTAAAAACATTAAGAAAAGGCTCCACGTCACTAAGCCCTCTTCCAGCTGACCTGTAAAGTCCCAACATCTGCTATTACTCAGCAGAAAGAAAAGTGTCTTTATTTCCTTAAAAAAGCATGTGTAACACCACAGGTGGTGGAGATAAGAGGAAAACAAACATTTTAATAGCATTTTCTATTTATGCCATTTGGCTCTCTGCTTCCCTGTGGAACAGAGAGTTTATTCAGAAACAGATGACAACCTAGTCAGACATCACACCCACCAGTCACACAAGGGGCAGTCCCTATTCCAAATTGTCAAACATACCTATAAACCACAACATAACACAGTAAAGAAAGACACCCTCCTGAAAATGTCTATTTAGTTCTTCTATTATAGAATATGATGAAATAATTTCTAAATCAAGATAGCATTAACAGAAGTATTCAAAACACATAACATTCAACAAAGCACCAAAAGGATGCAAAGAGGGCTAGACTAATCAAAATGACACCTGAAATAAACAAAGATCAAAGCTTAAAGTGAGGGCAGAAATGTCTTGAAAAAACATTTCAGACATAGGGAAGACGACATTGCTGGTTCATGTCACACAAAAACAGTACCTGTTGCACATTTTATTGTTAACATGCAATAGAGACAAAGTTCCCCAACAAAGCTATGACTAATTTTTTTTTTTTTTCAAAGCTCTTACAAAGTGATAATAGAAAGCCTCTATCACAAAATTATTTTTTTTTTCCACTGAGAATTGGAGTGCTTTAAATCTAAACTACTTGGAAAGCTTACCAGAAGGAAAAATAAATAAATAAATAAAAAAGATATAACTCTGCTATGTAAGGAAAAAAGTGCCCATAGCTTAAGACTGCACAGTATGAACTGGAAAGTCTGGAATCAGAATTCAAAAGCAGGGACTAGACACCTACAGTCTTTAGAAATTTCGTCTGCATTTTATCCAGAAGCTAAATGTGAAGTACAGTAAATATTTCTTCATATGAGTGAAACAAAGAAAAGTTGCCTTACATTGATAGGAAAACGTCAGCTTTTATTGGTGTCTAAACAGTTTTAGTTCTAATGCAAATGTGTATATTTTTCTAGACATTACTGATGGTTCTCCTAACTCCTGTGATATATCCTTTCAAGAATAGCTAAATAGGAGATAAGATCTCTGCTTACTGAAAATTGTGATCCTTTTAACAGGTGGCTGCAAAACTTACCTATAAAACTCACATAAGAATGTAATCACGGGAAAGATGAACTGTTCAGGCAGCTCAACCTTATGTTTTTACTCTAATAGGGTAGTATAATGAGCTACCATGTGAAAAAACATGCTTAGGACTACACCTGCACTACAAAAGATTATTAAATAACATACCACAATCATTTTGGACTGATGGTTTCCCACAAAGCATTAATTTCTGACATACTATTCAGTCACAGTCATTTTCATTTGAAACTTTAGAAGCACTATTGAACAAATCACAAATACTAAAATGAGGAAAGTAACAGGCTACATTTATTTGAAAGGCAAGCAATTCTTTGGAGAACACTCTTTGAATAGGCTTTCTTTAACCGATCTTTCTATAAGTTGTTTATTCACTTGCTTTGTGTTTTTTATTTTATAAAATACAAGTAGAAGAATGACACGCACTAAAGATAGGCTGACAAGTAAGAAGTCATGACTTCCATGAGCCAGTAATTAGCAGCCCCTCAAAGAGGGAGGAAACTATCAGAAAAAAAAAAAAAAAAAATCATATTTCTAGGGAATGATTCTGCCATTGTATATTTACTTAATCTTTCTTATTATAAAAAGAGTAGGTAGGAAGAGCTATAGTCAAAGCTTACACCACTGCTTAACAGCAATCATTTCAAAAATCCCAATCTATTCATGTTACTTTCAGAGCTTTGATCAAATTTCTCAGGCTAATTTTTTATTCTGGGCATCTGCCACAATCTGCTTCCAAAGAAATAACAATGGGCCAAGATAGAACATGGAATTGTTCTTACAAGAACTCTTACAAGAGTTCTCAACCTTCTAGCCTTTGGGCTATAACTTGAAATTTGACAAAAAGATCACTGATATCTCAGGAACATGCTATTTCTAATCACCATTGAAATCCAACCAAAATATGACCAGGTAATAAGTTTCTGAAAATTAGAGACCCTCTGCAGAAGAAAAAAAATAAATAAAAAAATCCTGACAGCTACTAGTTCTCTGAAGATTTATGTTTTCATTTCGTATTTTTTGGTTCTTCACTTTTAACATATACTAAAAAAGTAATCACTTTTAACCAGAACTAATGAAGAAGCAAGCATCATTTTCATAAAGCATAACCTACACCACAAAAACAAGTGCTAAGAATTTTAAACTGGTTTCCAGAAGCCATTATAATACTAACCCAAAAAAGCAAGAGTTGTGAAAGTTGCCTTTATTCTTAATGAACTGTATAATTGCAGTCAGGCAGTGCAGAAGAGAAAAAAAATAGGATCTAATGAGAAAATTAAAATAAGTTATATATATTTATTTAATGGCGTCCACACTAAAGCTTGGAATGATATCTTGAGAGAAGGACAGATCTTGGTGTGTTACTGACATCACAGGCAGAGGTTTGGACACACACTTGCAGGACAGAGAGAACTAGAGGTGTCCACCGGGCATGAGTAATAAAGAAGATGAGAATATAATCAGAGTGTGTAATTGCAAACCAGCCGAGAGTTCAGCATTAGCCGTGTTAAATTAAATTCACTGGAGGACATCCAGAAAAGGAGATCAGAGTGAAAGAAAAGGACTTTTAAATAATCTGTTTATATTCATTTCAGGCCATAAGCAATAGATCACAGAGTGAACAGAACTTACTGAATTATTTTCATACACTGTAACCTAACTTTTTTTTTTTTTAAAAAAAAAAAAAAAAGTCTATGGGACCACACTTAAGCAAAAGAAGAATCATGGATTTTATTCAACATGAAAAAAATACTAAGTGAAAGCTCAGAAATACATGTGATCAGTCACAAAAGGAGAACAGAAGAGATCCAAATAAGGATTTCAGTGAGGAAAAAAAAAAGTTTGGCAATACAGCAAAAAAAACATGCTGAAGGAGTGACCTAAGAGGCTTTATAAGAACCAGACTAAGACAAAAATCAAAACAGCCACACGAGTAACTTTAAGGAATAAGCAACCACCAGAGCTGGATGCAACAGGGAGGGAGGACAGCGAAGTGGCAGATAAACCTGCCTCTGACCAGGACAGGGTTACAGGAGCTTTGAGGATGACAGTTTCAGCTGAGCGAAAAGGACACCAGCCAAACTGGAGGTGATCCAGCATGGGACTACAAGCAATAGCTGTTAAGCGGCACGTCTGATGAACTCAGAGATGAAGGAGGAATATGGGACTGGCTGTGCTCCCAATTTTGGAATAAAGTCAAAGATGATATATCTCCTAATTCTAGATGGGTAAAACTTTAAATACTGCTTAAGGCTAGTCTAACTCCTCTGTGAAATCAACAGTTAGGTCAACGTTAAAACCCTTTTCTAATGAGGTAAATGGAAAAAAGAAAAAGAATCAGATAAAAAATATGGAAATGGAGAGAGAAGCACGAGGGGACATACGAGTAACATCTTCATTTTTTTAAAAAAAAAGTAATAAACATCATCACGAGAACATTTTTTCCACAATGATCGTTTCATTTCCTTACATGACACTTGGCATTTATTTTCTGTAAGATATTTTATTTACTCACTCTATGAAGCAAGATAATCTAGGAGAAGCCAAGCTTTTAAATTCTCAGCTATGAGTTTATACTGCAGGTTCTAAAAATGAACACTTATAAAAAAAACCTCCAAAGGAGATGAGATTAATTGAATTATGTGATAAAACCAAGAGAACTGAAAACATTGCTACAATATTTAAACTGAAAAATAAGAAATGTTTTTGCCTACAGCCTTATTGAGTATGTAAGAGGAAACTTTCAGATGGGTAGTGATTTTAAAGGTGCCTGAATAACATCAGTATTATAGCCATGCTCTAATTTTCTTATTTTCCTGTTAATTTAGAAAAAAAAAAATTAAAATAGTTTTAACACCCTTAAAACACACACACACGCAGATTGAATGTTGTCTGTGTGATTTTGTAGAAAAACGAGGTTATCTAGGAAAGCTTGTTTGTTTTAAGAATTTATCCAGACATACTTATTCTACACGTTCCCTTTATGAGCTACATTACACTATTCTTTATCAAAGATGAGAAAGATTTCAAGAGTTAAGTTCTCTTATATCAAATCATTTACTATTTCTAACCATTTACTATTTCTTCAACTCCACGTGTAAAATAGAAATGATCTTAAGTTTACCAGTAAACTATTAGGTAGATTAGTTAACATTTGTACATTATTTTGAAATCAATTAATGAAAAAACACTTCAGGTCATATAAACCAGTACAAAGAATGGGTAAAGCTAAAATTTTAATGGCAAGGATCACATAAATAAGTTCACTGTAAAACTTCAATGGCTGTACAGTATCACACAATAGAATCACATCCTAATGTTGGATTCATTATCCAAGGAGAAGGAACAGCATGTTAGGCGATGTCTACAACACAATCTTTTCTAAAGTTTTGTAACTGCATGCAAATGCCACCAATAACAGCACTAAGGCCAGATAGCCCAAAGGCACAGATAACAATGTAGTTGGAATGCTAGTAAATTTGTACTGTCTCTTGCTTGATTTTGTATCAGAAGTCTTTTCAGGGGAAGAAAAAAAAAAATACCTAGCACAGATGCATCATTTGGGTTCTGTAAACATTTGTGACACACTTGTCCC
The DNA here is from genome assembly GCA_011075105.1 of Heteronetta atricapilla. Taxonomy (NCBI): domain Eukaryota; kingdom Metazoa; phylum Chordata; class Aves; order Anseriformes; family Anatidae; genus Heteronetta; species Heteronetta atricapilla. The sequence goes on from CM021733.1 coordinate 37,984,650, forward strand.
TCTTTGAAAAACAGGAAAAAAACTTTTCCAGTACTTACATCAAATGTGGGTGTGCTTTGCTGGGCACTCTGATTACGTGGTTCTCTGAAGCAATCGGTGAATGGAAGTAAGAGACCCATTGCAATAATACGAGAACATAGTTTCTCTGCTTCTTCTTGTGGTGCATTTTCCTGCTGGCTGAAGAGCTTTTCCAGTAGAGTTCGTCCTGCCAAGGTGATGACATATATCAATAAGAATTCATAGCTATCTACAGGATACAAACATTAAGGCTTTATAATGCTTATTGAAAATCTCAACAAATACTAGAAATAAAGTGAGATTAAAAAAAAAAAAAGAATTATGAAGAAAATCAACTGACAGTAAATCTTTAATACAAAATAGTTTTATAGAATAATTTGGACTGATTGTAGCCTGGTTACTTCAGGCACTAAAGAAAACATACATTGAGCTGGCTGCACTGTGGAGCAGGAACAAAATAAACGATTTGCTAGTGAAACATCAAGTTCTTATTTATATTATACAGTTACCCTGATGGGAAAAATGAGATATTACCAAGGAATGAAGTAACTTTTTCCAAGGGTGTCACGCAAAGTTATTATTGAATCAAGTCTCCCAGCTCTTGGAGTGAGCCTTTGTTTTTTTGAATCACAAAGTGATCATAGTCTTTAAGAAATTGTGCTCCAGTTCTGTGGAGAAGCTCTCAATAGCAGATCAACAAAAACACCATCAAAAAGAAACGCTGATAACTACTCCACTTAAAATGACGTTTAATACAGCTCCAGTGCAGCAGAATGCTCCAAACTAAAATGCATTGCCACAAGCAGCAACACAGATTTCAGAGAAGTAAAACTTGAAGAGTCAAAAGAGTGATCCATTCCTATTACAGGGCCAGATTTCACAATCAAAGTGTTTTCATTGTTATCTGACCAGAGCATGAAAGGAGAGCATATGTTATAAAGCACATTAGAGAAGACAATGCTAGAGGTCTGAAAGAATTTCAAGCTGTGTGAAGTTCATCAGAAAGAGACTAAAAAGAATTAGTTGTATACACAGGCTGGAGTAAAATCTACATTGTAAGAATGCTCAATTGCTTGATTAAGCTCTAAAATGTCAAAAGATGCCAAAGTTCAGATTTACGAGATATTAAAAAGTAAAAAATAGATGAAATAGACCTACTGGAATAGAAAAAGCAGAGGGAGTAATAAAGTTAATTTCATGGTTTAGTATGAACTAGATGTGAACATAATTTGTACCTAAATCAGTTTCTATAGTCTGTTTTTTTCCACTCACTCATTAGAAGCCAAAGTTATTTTCCAGAAAAAAAAACCAACACACTACATTAAGAAAGTAATTTAGTGTCATTTAAACCAATAACAATACTGCTTTTCATGTACAAATTTAAGATTTCTTTTCAAATATTGACTTTATTCAAAATGTAAAATTTCCCAGGCCTTTTTGAACATACAAAAAAAGAGATGCTTTTAAAACATCTGGATGTGATTTGAAAAGAATATTGTAAGCGACATTTAGCCCAAAGTTTCTGCACGACAATACAGCCTAAAATTAACAATACAATAAAATGTTAGAAATTATTTCTAAGATTTCCCTCTCCACATCTAAAGATCTGATAATTCTGAATTATTAGTCCAAGTTTCCTAGCCTTTCATTAGACACAATGCACAACGATAGGGGATAGGTCTGTAAGAGACACAAGATTTGCTTTGTTCTGATCAACTTGATTAATTTGTTCATTGGTTTCCACACCTATAAGGTGAATTACTTATTCAACATATCCCTCTATTTATTTATATAAAGACAGCACAGCTGTTAAATCTTCAAAGTCTGCTTTAATTAAGTTAATTGAAGAGAGGTTTTCCTACCAGCTGATAGACACTAAGTTTTTAATATCAATTTACATAAACTTGCAGCAATACAAAGCAACCCCCTACATGAAGGGGTAACAGTATGAAACCATGGAAATAAAGCACAAATAGGGAGCTACCTGCTGACATTTTGGTTATTTGTTTCAGTAATCATTCTTTGGAGCTGTACTTGGAAATGCTTAGTGGTGGTGTTAAAAATGTAAACAGCATTTTGTTTCTGCAGAATCATATTCAAGAAAGGGGAAAAATGATTAAAAAATAGCTACTACCTTTTTAATGCAATAAATGAGTTCTATTAGATATAAATAGTGACATTTCGCTATACCAGCAAGTTGTAGAAAAAATAAGACCCCAAGACTGGCATCACAGTCACACAGGGGCACTAACAGGCAGCATTTCTACTTCAATTTCTGGAGCAAAGCCCATAAAAGTCCAACAACACAGAAAGTTGTCTAGTTAAAACAGAGGCTACCAGTGATGAAGATGGATCGCAAAATTGATACTTTACATTATATAATTGTTTCTTTTGTGCATTTTAAATTATATATAAAATATTATAAAATGTACATGGCAGTTATTGCCCTTTGCTCACAAAAAAGAGTATACAAGAACACTACATATTTCTTTATGCTATATTAAATATACCGAAGTCATGTATTGCATTGTCATTTCTGACTTTATTATTTTTACAGGTGTTTCAACATTTAAATAATTATCATTTTTAAAGAGTGTTCTCCTGGATAAACGGTAGCATACTCCACTCGCCGGGGGCCCGGGGCCCCCACCATTTTTACTCAGTTTAATTTGTATAGTGGTTATTAACTGTTGCTTTTTAATAGGCAAAAATAAGGTCTTTCGAATAGTTTGGCATTAAGACAATAAAGAGTAAGCAATTGTAAAAAAATATCATTGATGAACTTCATTTCTTGTACATTTCAGGTGCAGATAGCCAAAATGACAGAAGTAATGCAGAGCAGCATTCTCTCCAGTGTATTATCAGTCTTGGAATAAGGAGGGTATTGAAACTTATTTAATTATATTAGCTAGCACTTTTTAATCTAAAAGTATCAACCATTTAATTCTGGATAACTTCAGTACCATTAAGCTGTCCTTTGCAACAAATACACATTGAATCAAAAGGATTTTTAAAATTTAAGACAAAGGTAATAAACTCCTAATAAAGCTGTGTTCTAACACTACCTACTCCTTGCAACGGTTGTGGAGACCTGAGGACAGAGACAGAACTTGAAATTAAGTAAGTATATTTAGCTAGTTCTTTTAACACATTTTACCAAATGCAAGCTGAAACACATTTAATTTTCAGTGCATACAGAAATAGTTTCTCTGTGAACAACTGGGGGGAAAAAAATCTCCGTATCAACATTATATGTTATAAATTTAAAACACTTCATAATCAATATAATTAAAATGGAAGATTAAGCCACTGAAGTTGTGTTTTGTTTTTCTAACCAACTACTGCTTATCATCAAATTGAACAGTCATTGCAAGTGTCAGAACCCCTCATCAAACATAAGAAAACAGCCAAATCTTTAAAAAGATATGTTTTTCCTCAAAACATAGTGTGGAGACAAACCCTACCAAAAGAAAGTATTTCAGAATGTTACTATTTCTCCATGAAGCAACATCACACCATGCTGCTTCATGGATGGATGGAGTTGCTGCACTACAGCAGCTCCAGAGAAAGCTGAGGCTACTTTACATAGGAGGATGACATATAAAAGCCCCTGCCTACCAATAAGTAGTTCCTCCTTCGTTCAGCTGGTATTGCTTTCAACTGCTTTCAGGCAAAAGCCACAGTCATCACTGCAGCAGAGGCATTCCACCTCCATAGTCCTCGGTGAGGACCCATGGAGACTGGTGGGCTCCCATGCCTTGCCACCACCTGATCCTCTGTTCTCCTGCACTTGTGTCAAAGCAACCATATGAAAAATGCTTGTGAAGCAGAAGAAGTCGCATGCATGATTTTGATTCATGGAAGATAAAGGTTATATTTCTGTGGAGGTATAGCAAAGTATTTCCTTTAACACTGGACTCTGCAGGCAATTAACCACTTTTGTTTGGAACTAGAACTGGTTTGCCAGCGCCTTATCTACACACATTTGGAACTAATTTAAATTAAAATGATTTTTCATCTACACACGTGAAATTGAAAACACCAACTACCATGTTAATCCCCAAATCTATACATTAAACAGCAAAAAAAAAAAAAAGAGTCACAACCATATTTAAAGCATCGGCTAAATTCCAGACAACTTCAGCAGCAATATTTTCAGCTTTTTCATTGTTAGTCTATACATAGAATGCAACAAAACCAGCCTTCTCCACAGACAATAATAATCACCTCATATTCCTAATTTACATGAGGTAATATATAAACATGTTCTCAAGAGGTGCAGATGGCAAAAAAATGGAATAACTAAGTGAGTAATGATTTCATGATTATCAAATAATTAACTGATTTCTGTTACTGGGATTTAAATGCACTGGTAAAGAAATTTCTCTGGATTACTTTCACATGCCATGAAAATATTATAGGGCAAAAATCTCTCAGCAGTCATTTTTCTAAAAGGTTAAATATTTCCAATTTTAAATTTTAATATATATATATATTTTTTTCCCTAAAATCACATGTCATGACATTCCTGAAGCCCATTCTTAACCTTTACCTCAAGGTATTAGTTGGGGGGTGGGGGGCTCTGTCAGATTTTTGAATTAGGTACAAGAACTGCTGCAAAATTTCAGCCTCAGGTAAAATCAATATTCTGAGAATCTTGCCAAAACCCATCATCAAACAAAAAGAATAGAAGTGTGAATTTTTAGAAGCTTAGAGATTAAAAAAAAAAAAAAAAAAAAATCGCAGTAAGGGACAAAAAGACTCCTTCCCCGCTCCCCTCTTACAAAGGTTTACACAATGAATTAAGGAAAAGAATGAGAACATGAAATTAATCTTGGAAGTATCAGGTACTCTGGCTTCCTGTGGATATTTTGTGAAACTTTTGCTGCCATGAGGTGAGGTCTTCTGGCTCAGCTTCCATTTTCCCTTTCTTCTCTACACCTCCATGTCATCTGCTGCTTCCTCTCATTCCTTTTAGGATGAAGCATTATGACCTTGTTATCTCCTGTGTGAGATTACAGTTCTTCATTCTATTATTGAGAGTTAATTAATGCTGTTTATCTAAAACACCTTTGGCAACAATTATAGAACATATAGGTTATTCATCAGAGAATGAAAACTCACAAGGTCCAGTATGATTCCCATTCCTCTTTGAAAAATGCAGATATTTGCAATTCCTGAATGTTCATTTTCAACTTCAGATTTACTACAACCATATCTACTCTGTGTGGTAGGAGTAGATATGTGTGGTGAAGGAAGAAAGGAAGTCTTCCTCCTACCTAAAGTCAATCTACAAACATTACTATTACAAATAAAATACTATAAAATATCAGAGATGTAATGACTATAATGATTTCATACAATCACCCCAGACAGCGCATCTCACCATAAGTGCAGGTTCTTCCTTGCCTGGAGAGGTGTGTGTGTATGCTTTATACCTCCATGCAAAGGACAACAAACCGCTGCTGCCAGCACCGATAACCCGAACCACCTTGTCTGCCGTCACCTTGATGGAGAGTCACTTCTGATGGGAGACAATGCCTGGTTTAGAAGGAAATATATTTGGTCTTTCTAATAGAGTTACTTGATATTTCAGGGCACCTTTTTTTCCTCCTCAAGCAGACACCAAAAAGATAAGGATCCACACTACTCTGAGGTGTGGGGTTGCCTTAGACTGGGCTGCCTACAGAGCTATTGAATGCTGAAGGTGTTTTCAGTGTGGTCCACAGAGAGACATGGCAGATCCTGACTAATGAATGCACTTTACAGCTTTCTTCCTATCTGATCTGCTTAGAAAACCAAGTGGCATGCAACAAAATCCTTAAGAGCAAACAAAACAGTTGCAGACATACTAGAAAACCCACACTTGCCTGCACTGAGGCACTGCACCACACCAGAGCTTGCATTTTTTCTCTGAGGAGTGTGTTATTATAACCTCACTTATCTTTGAAGATGTGGCTCTTATCCTCACACCGCATTTACAAAAGCCTGGGAGCACAGCTGCCAGTGAGCACAAGTGGAGACTAACAATCAAATCGTGTGATATTCCAAAAGCTCCCCCTTCTGCCAGTCTCATGCGATTGCCTTTTCTCACCAGCTACATCACACTTGCACCATTAGCTGAGCAGCTGCATCAGCAAATCTTAACCTATGCAGGCTGGAGACAGGCTTTCCATTTTAATTTCTCCCAAGGAGAAGTGAATGACTTCAGTGTAACAAATCCTGAAAGACCTATTCAGAAGCATGTCAAGGGTGACTCATGCACATACTGCTTATATCTTCAAAAACCCGAATCAGTTTGATTCTTTTTCCCCCAGTTTATTCCTCCTTCCCGCCCCCACTTTAGCAAGATCAGAAACACTCACACAGCAAAGTTTTTTAATAAGCTTTGAAGCAAAAAGTACCACAGGCCTTGCTCTATTTTGGAGACTTAGGAGAGTAAAAAAGGAAAAGGAAGAAGGGAGAGACAAAATGGTGTATATCCATTTTGTGTATGTTTTCTATTAGTCTTATAAAACATTAAAAGACCACTGCAGTCTTATATTTTTTCAATTCACAAAAGATTACAATTGCAAACATAGCTCTAGATATTAAAGAAAAATAGGGAAAAAATAAAAGCTGATTTTTACAGCATTCAAAAGCTAGGAAATTTTTGCTCCACTCTCTCAAAATCACTTTTTGTGTCCAATTTTTTATCTGTCTCTTTTTATACATACACTAACATCAAGGTCATAACTTAGGCCTAAATCATCTGACAAAGCACTGAGCTGCGCAGAGTCAAATGTTTCCCAGAACTCTGGAAGAGGACAAACATGTCAGAGAGAAAAATACTGCAAAAACCTCCACAGGGGCTGGTAAGTGAACTACACGTAATTTTTTAAATACCTCACAATACAAGTTTTAATCATCATATTTCACAGAATCACACAGAATCACAGAATTTATAGGTTGGAAGAGACCTCAAGATCATCGAGTCCAACCTCTGACCTAATGCTAACAGTCCCCACTAAACCATATCCCTAAGCTCTACATCTAAATTATTTCCCTAAATAATTTCCCTAAACTACAAAGTAAAATCTTGCTATTTCCTAGAGGCAAAAGCATCTCACTTCATTTTCAGCTTTCTCCTGTTTAATATACTTTCCTAGGTCTCAGATACACAAAGCACAAAGTGACAAGTATTTCACACACAAAATTAATATTTCAAGGATTAAAAGTATTAAACTTATTTAATACTTCCCTTTCATTTCTTAATATGTTCAATTTTCAAAGTAGTTTTCCAGCTAAATAGTAGCAGTCAGCCTAAATACAATGTACAACGTGATTGCTGAGAAAGAAGAGGTTTTCAAAGGTGCACGATGAACCTGGGGAAATGAAAGAACTGGAAATTGGTAATCTAGCCATTTCTTATTCTCTTCAAATAATAAGCCCAAGTGCTGCACAAATGGATATTAAACATACATTTGCATTAAAAATAACAAATTAATTCAGTGTCTTGCTTTCCTGAAACATTATGCCCACTATTCTGGGATTAGAGAACTCATTTATTGTACTTTTTCACTGCAGAGCTTCTAATCCTCTGCCGACATAGATTGGGAAATTGTTCCAGATCTCTCATCCTGTGAGGGGTTTTAGTTTTGTTTTAAAGGGGACTTAATTTTCATTGACAGATACTTTATTTAAACAATGTGAGCTTTGTTAAACAAAACGTTGAAAACCAACAAGCCACAGGTCTGCACACACAACATGGTTTTGTAACAACAGGAAATCCTTTCAAACAAAATAAATACAAAATAAAATGCATCATGAATTAGTTTCCAGAAAGCTCAAACCTTAATAATTTAATAATTCCAAAATTTGTCATGATCTATGGTTGTTGTACAAATTCTTGTGTCTGTCATTAAGATATATTTCATTTCACTTTTATTCTCAGTGTAATAACCAGTATCTGCATGTTTCTAAGGGGAAAAAAACCAATTGCAATTATCGATTTCTTTATATTTTTATATATGTTTGTTATATTTATATCTTTTAGTATTCTGAGTGTTACCAAAGTCAGGGATGCGTGGAGATTCTTAACAGTACTATTCGTTCTTCCCTTGATATCCATCTAGACTTTCTGGCTCTGTTCACAGGGATGGTAGGAACTGAACCCAAAAATCACCCTAAATTTAGATAGACTTTCTGTTTTGACTTCTGAAAAGAATTCTAAGAGAACTAGGAAAAAGACAAATATCAACACTATCCTCCTCCTTCCAGTTTTTAATGCCTGCTGCACAGAGTTCAATGTAATTTCAAAGTCAGAAATATATATTTATTAAATTATATGAAGGAATATATTTATTGATGGATTGATAACATTCATAGACTCATAAGCAACTGTAATAAAACTACCAGTTATTACTTCCACTTCTGTCAATCCTATATCACAGTAAACATCACATTTTACTTGCGTCAAGTTCTCTGGGCCTCTTGGCATCTCAGTACCCCCCTTTCTTAACACTGTCCTTTCTTACCATCCTCTGGACTGTTAAAAATTTTACTTGAAAAATCTTGACTTGTTCTGAGTTGGATCTGCAATGCACCAACTCCTGTGCAATTCAAGAAAGTACCTTTTTTATTTCAGCCAAAAAGTTATCCATAATCATTTATACAGATTCTGGATCGCATACAATAACTTAAAATGGTTTTATCACTGAGTTTTTAACTCACTGTAGTAGAACAAGCATCCCATTGCAGAAAGAAAAGCATGTAATACCAACAGCTTCATGTGTTCAAGGCACCCCCAAAAATGTCATGTGTAGAACATGTGCTCCCTTCAGGGAGCAAGGGTAAAAGCTGGAGCTGACAAGGCAATCCTACTTCTGCTGCCACCTCTGGGGCCAACACAGCACAGGAGAGGCAGAAGTGGCACCTCTAACAAACATCAACAAAAAGCTTCAGGCCTCGACAGAAACATCTGATGTCTGCCAAAATCTGAAAATGAGATTCCCCAAAAATAAAGATGACAAGGAAAGCTGCCCCAGAAAGGGGCTACAAAGCAGAGTAGTTTTTTGTTTGTTCTGATTTTTTGCTTTAAAAAAAAAAAAAAAAAAAAGCCCCACCATTGATCTCATCGCTGATCTATCATGTCCCATGATAGAACTAAGCATCTCTATGTTTTAAACAGCTTGTTCCACTTGGGCTTGCTAAGGGACATGACAACACCACCAATTTCAGCATAACATACAATGGTCTATTAAAATGTTAACTCTATATTAGATTTGTACTTGAAAAGAGACAACGCAATCTTAAATCAAGAACTGGTTAATGCAGACCTTGGTCCTGGTGAATGAACTCCTGAAACAGCCCATCTGATATTAGCTCACCTCCTAATTTTGAAATTTGGGTTTTAATACAAGAAGACCAGAGTTTACTGAAAATTTCCATTGGTGATGAAAAAGTTGAGACCAGCAAGTGCTAAGATCAGGAGCCTGCTCTACTCCCACACTAACTATGCAATGAAATTCCACTGCCTGACCAAGCATATCGAAGCCCTAGGTAGAACTGGGCCAAAATGTATTTGTTCCCCTGTGGTGTAAGAGAAGATACATGACAGCATCCCTTGTCAAAGCCAACAGTAATTTTCACCTTTGGATAAGTGATTTGCAATATTCTGTTTTGCACACAACCCAGATTAATCCCTTTCTACCACTTCTGCATTTCTGCATTGCCTAGAAAACAGCTATGCATTAAAAAAAAAAAAAAAAAAAAAAAAAAAAAAAGTCCTATTGATCTTTGTTGAAACAAGACTATTTTGTTCTATTTTACTTTACCTTCTTATTGAGTAGCCAACAATATCTTACAATTTTTTTCTTCAAGATTCATTCCAAAGTCTTGCTTGCCGCTGCTGCCAAACTGAAGAGGACTGAAATAGCCTGGATCATTTGCAATAACAACATAATACTTTTTTTTTTTTTTTTTCTAAAAAGCAAGCATTAAAACTTTGCTACCACCAGAGCTTCAAAATTTAAAAGTATTTATGATGGTCTGTGACTTTTTTTTTTTGAATCATTGCAAATTAGCAAGTCTCCTAAGCACTCCATATTTCTAGCTTGAGCATTAAGCTCCTTAAGATTTTGCTTTCACAGTGGCAAAGTTTTTAATATCTTTCTCCCACTCTGTTTTTTCTAATAATGCATATGTATTACAGCATAAATTGAGACAAAGTATTAACTAGGCTTATATATATGATAATAAAGGATAAGTTACAAAGGTAAGGATAATATCTTACATTTCAATAGGTATGTTCGATGATGAAGACAGTGAATGGTAAGAGTATTTTTACATGCCACTAAATGACTTTCAGCTGATTTTTTTTAAGGAACAAACAATTCCCCAGCTACAATGCAACAGTGATATACATTACAAAATACCTTTCTAAAAATATAAATAAGATTCATGCACCCATACCATTATATTGCTTGTCTCCTTTCACTTTCATTTCTTTTCAGTTCTAATGCATTATTATTGAAGATTACAAAGGTACATTGCTAAAATTTTCCCCCTCATTACAGAGTGGTTTATATTAAAACAGAATCTGTGTGTGTCTATCTACCAAATGTTTTAGGTATCATTTGCATCTTTGGCAACTTCCAGATTGTATTTTCCAGGTGCTTAGGTTCCTCTCAGCAAGTATTTAATTCTGTCAATTTTTACCCTTTTAGTTTCTGTGGTGATTTGCAACATGAGGTTGGTATTCTGTGCCAGGTTCTCCCAGGCTGCTGGAAAGCCACACTTCTTTGTCTGACTATTTAAAGTGAGAAGCACCTCTGATGTTTTTTTGGGCAGCTATTTCTAACTGCTTCTTTTGTCAGTCCAAACTGATACACGCAGCATGATTTTCTTTATGACCCAATTTAATAAAACTACTCGACTCCCAATAAATCCACATTTCATTTGGCATTTAATTGCATCGGGCCCACCTCTACCTTAGAAGTAAGTTCAAGTATTTGCATAAGCAACTACAGGTCACAAAACACAACTGAGCTGGACCAGCAAGCCTCTGAAGTGGGACACAACTGATTTCTTTCAACCTAGCTGTGATAACCTAGCAATGTGCCTTAGCTATCTTTCTCTACAGGACCATATGCACCCAAAGTCTAATCTCCTCCATCTAGAACAGCTGCTGACTTTTCATATCTATACAATGTTTAATAGGCTTTTGTCTGTTTGTTTGCTTTTTTAAGTTAGGTACAAAGAAAAAAAAAAAACACTCTAAGATAAAGAAATGGAACAAGCAAAAAGTTAGTTATGTTCCATGAAAAATAAATATATATGTATATGCATGCCTATTTGTGCCACATTTGCACATATTTGTGTCATGTTCTCTGTTCCTTGAGACTTCATCCAAATAAGCCCATCTCCCTCACTGTAAGTAGGTCTATATGTTCTTTCACTGATGTAATCAAATATTTCCCTCAGCCAGTTCTCGGCATACTATGTTGACTTGGCTCTTCGCATTACATAAAGAAGTGTTTAGATACACACCCTCTATTGTGAATGCAATGTTTGGGGTTTGTGTTTTTCTTTTTTCCTTTTTTTTTTTTTTCTTAAATGAAAACCACTTCTGCTCCATGATTGTTAGCAGATGTTAATGTTGTTAATTATCATGTTACTTCAGTCTTGACTTTTGTGCAGTGACTTTTTCCTTATCAGTGCAAGGAAGGGGAAGGATACAACAGCTATTTTTCCCCTGCTATACACTACTTATTATACATCTTCAAGGGACATCTGAGACGGATCTTGGCTTCAAATAAACTCTAGAATCAAAGCTACCCCCTGTAATTATTTCCACAGTGAATTTATCTATGCTTCCTCCTGATTCAAATTCACACCAGGTTCAGAGCTCTGGCACTCCTGATAATTTTCATATAAGTCTTAAAACTTAACAATTCATATTTTTACTGCTGAATAAGAACATCTTAATGGCAAGTCTCATTTCTCACTAGGCTTTCCTGTCACTGTTTAGCTGTATATGTCAAGACACCAAAATCACTAAGGTCCCAAGCATTTCTGTGTCCTCTGAATTCATATATTTCTATTTAGTTTCATCCATATTACGATATTTGAGGATTGTGCATGTGTCATCACAACAGTACTAAATCTCATTACCACTGCATCTTACCTTTGCAAAACAGCTAACCAATTTAATGTGTTATATCATATACACACCTACAGATAGATAAAATAGGTCATGTTCTGTATTTATTTGAGAATAATGCAAATTTTTGCATTAGAAAACACAGCCCACCTACTGTTCATGGTCAGGGAGCCTTGCCAATTCCATTAACATGAAGGAAATTTATCCTCATCAGCAGTAACATGAAAATAAAATGAGAAATTGTCAGTTTTTTACTCAAGGTAATGCAGACCATCTCCTTATCCTTAACCTCATCCACACAAAGAGCAATGTAGGAATGCAGGAAGTTGCTGCTACTCAGAGGCAGGAGTGCGGTGACAGTGTCAGGCCCTCACACATCCTTTCATCACCTTCTTTGCACAATGTCTGCTTCAGCCCTGTATTCCTTATATTACATCTCCTCTTCTTACAAAAAGACAAATTGTATGCATAAAGGTAAGTTTCCAGAAACTGTCATATTCCACATAGACAGTATAGAGTTATGCTTGTAGATGTGCCAGAAAATAGTCAAAGCCACAGCCACAAAATCAACCACACATATATGCTTTATCACTACTCTTCCTTACATAAGTTCACATTTTGACAGGAGTAGTTTATAAGGAATACTCTTGGCCATGTCCTGAGACTGGTTAAATTAGAGCACAAACAAAATACCTTGGCTAATTGGTATTCTCACATTTTCTGTCACTGTGATTCGCATCAGCACTTGATCTCTCATAACGCAGGCAGCCTAAAATATTCCTATGGATGCTTTTCATTGCCAAGTTTATTTTTTTATTTTTTAGACACCACAACATAGAGAAACAGGTGAAGCCTGCTTTAAGGAATAAGTAGGCCTGCTTTAAGTAGGTTTGCACAAAACCACCTACACACTTTTCAAAAAGCTTAACATCCAGACACCACCAATCCAGCACCCTCCAAAAGAAAACAAAGCACAATTAGATCCTAGAAACATATTCAAACTTAAATTCCATATAGCTATACATACTGGAAGAATCCCTTGCTCTTTTCACATAACTGAAGTCACCGAGGCATACGATGTCCTGCATGACTGGTTCTAGCCATCTCCTCTGTGGGATGGATATAACACTGGTGCTAGGCCTCAGATCCAAGCATAGCTGCGTGGACCTTCAGCTACAAACTGTTCTTTCTCCCTTTCCCCAAAAGAGATCAGCAGGTAACCAAGAAAACATATCTTTAGCTGAGGCGTGAGCCAGGCTGCCCATCAGACCTCAGACTCAGCAGAGGTTGCCCGAGAGATGCAGTCACCCAGCCTCATGACCAAGACCTGTTACTTCCAATGAAGCTCCAGATAAAGATCAAAGCATTAATCATAAGACTATCAAAACAACACTGGGGCAGCCCGGCATTCCAGTGACATTACTCACATTGCTCCAATTCCCATATTGCAATGCTGGCACAGTAACATTAAAGCTGCTTATCAGTACTCAGCAGTTTTTCCATAATGAATTGTAGCCCATTTTCAAGCACTTTTTACAGTAGCTAGACTGGATTTTTGCAGCTTTTTTGTTTTTTTCCTCTCTCCAGGCTTGAATTTTCTAAGTAAAAAGAAGAGGAGCTTTTCCTATAGATGCTTAATGGCAATGCTCAGCAGACTATGTGATCACACATCACATGAAGGGATGTTCTTGGGCAGTTAGGAAGAGGCTACATTGTCTCACCATCGGATAAAAGACGCATTTGTATTACTGCTAAAAAACATAATCAGTGAAAAAGTAAACTGTAAATAGCCTTACATAATAGTTGCACGCTGTTTTTCTCAGCATGCCAATAAATACAAATCCATATTGTGTGCAACATCACATGCATCAGAATACAAAAAAAAAAAAAAAAAACCTTACAAAAACATCTAAAAAGATCTACTATATGTCTCAGACACAAGCTTTCATTCTAGTTTTTCCAAGTTCTCACATACTTATCTTTACTAAGACCTTTGTAGGAGCTTGTAGACAATGTACTGGAGCTGCAAGTGGGTGTAGATGACATTAGAACTCTGCAGCAGTGACATAAAGTGGCCTTTGTGAGAAGCAGGCTTGCATTCCATGGAAATCAGAGAGAGACCATGAGCACGCAAGCATGAGATTGGCTTCAGGTTTTGTTTTTTATGGTAAATCAGATTTTTGTTTGCTTCCTGCTTGCAGCTAGCATTAAGACAAATATGAAACTGTGAAAAGAAAATTAATGGTAAATGGCCAGTTTGAAATAGATTCACACAGCAAACATGTTACAGTCAGCCAGAGATCAGTATGGGCATAGGTTTGTTTTGATAGAGTTTAATTACAGCCCGGGGTAGCTGATTGAACTCTTACATTCAGTTTATGTAACAGACCCTTCCTATCTGCTTTGCAATCACTGCAACTCAAATTAGTGCAAGGATAAACTCCTTTCTCTTAACTGCGCCTATTAGCTCTTCTATTTCAGTTATGTGAATGTTTGGAAACATTTTTCATTTCCCACCTCAACACCGTCTTGACATTAGCAAAAATCATTCACTGCCACATCCTGAAGTAAAAGGGCCAACCCTTATTCATTCAGGTTCAGCTTGTGTCCTCCTGGGACCACAACATGAAACCCGTGGCTCCACTGCACATCAGGTAATCTAGAACTTGTAATTACTGTCACTGCAATTTCAAATACAGCTGTCCTCATCAAAAAAAAAAAAAGAAAGAAAGAAAGAAAGAAAGATATGCTACCTTAATTACAAAATGCCCATAACTTTGTCCACACCACATTCTTAACCATTGTATCAAATTCATTTCAAAATACTGTACTGTACTTATTTCTCACATAAATCAAAATATCAATTAGAGGCAAAGTTAGAAAAGCTTTTTTTTTTTTTTTTTTTTTTTTTTGGCAAGTTGTATTCTTTGTTTCTCCCATAAAATTCAAACAGGACTATTTTTTTAATTGATACATATATATTTACAATTCCAGTTGTCAGTTTCCATCTACATTTCACATTGAAGAAGCCTTAGTTCACATGGATCATTGTGAAAACCAAATGGCACACAGCCAAACTACAGTGTTGTGCCAAAGTAAGCCAGTCATCTGCATAGAATCTGCTGTCATTAAAATCAATGACTGAAGTGTTGTGGAATATTTTACATTATTCTAGTTATAAACGCAAAACCAACATTGCAGTCGCTACACAGCAACATGGGATTTAGTGCTTCAGGCAAGAAGCTAACACATCCACACAGACATATATAGAGAGAGATATACATAAAGCATTCTTTACGATTCCTTATTTCTATGTTTATTTCTAAAAGCCTGATTGTAATCACCACATTGATGCATGTGATGCATGCAGTTAAAACACAACAATTTTCTAAAACAATATTTACATTGCCAGGAAATTATTTATGTAATTGTTGCTATGCAGACAGGTTTAAATAAAAAGATGTTTCTGCTCTTACAGCAATGACAGCTAGCTTGTGGGAATATAAATGTTCAGTTTAATTTCCTTGCATGGTAGTTATTATTTGTGTATTCCTGATAATTTTCAGCTTATAAATACATTTTATAAAACCAAGAAGACCAACCAAAAAGAGAGATGAAGTGTTATCATGTCATTTCCAATTCCCTCATTTCAAGCTACTCCACATGTACTGAAAGGTGTAATTGTCCTCTGCCTGTAAAGACAGCTGGCATATACATGCAAATGAGGGTCACAGTAATTTCCATAAGAGACAGAACTACTGTTGCATTGGACAGTGGTCCCTTCACAGTAATAGTATAACTGTTGGTGGGATAAGAGAAAACAACAACAACAAAAAATACTTCAATAACAGGTAAATCAAAAATTTGTAAGGAAACATGAAGAAGCTTGTTTCCTAGAAAATAAGGTTTTAAAAGTAACTGTCCTTGAAATTTGTCAAAAAAAATATATATATTTTCCTCATAGAACCACCATAAAGCTGAGTCTAATTACTGGTGATGCAATTTAAAGCTTTGCATTGTGCTTATAAGTTGATTGATAGCAAAAATAAATAAATAAATAAATAAAAAATGTGGGTTTTACACACCAAAAATTTGAAGTAGAGATCACCTCCAGTTGCAAAACTTTAAATAAGAATGTTTGAAAATAAATCTAAGTAAATGGGTGGAAGGGATTTAAAATACAAAAAGGATTCAGCTCTATTTGGAGAGGGCTGACTCCCCTGAGAGGAGAGGCTTTTTGTGTGAGGCTGGGGATTTCTATTCACGACAACTGAAAAATGAAAGTATTCTTGTGATTTTAATTGACAAATGTTTTACCTGAGTACTTTGAACTCCTGGAGTTTGTTACTGTGAAAAAAAAAAAACATTAATTCTAACTTCTTTTTCCGGGCAGGTTCATTCACTAATAATATTTTGATGTCAAGTAGAGCATAACTAGTACAGAGAAAGTGAATGCAAGTGACTACAAGTTATATATATATATTTTTAATCTGCATTATAAGATAGTCTTTTCATAATGAATAGATGTTGTTAGCTCAATTGTTTTGTTTTATGTGATTTTTAAATCATGTAATTGTTCCCTTCATAAATGATTCTAATTTGTTTATTTTTCATAAAAGCACAAAAAGATTCTCACTATTTTTTGCAAATGGCTCTGATACATATGTAGTTACTGTGCTCACACATCTAGAACAGACCCATTCGAAACAAACCTGGACAGTGATTATTGATTCAGCTGCATTAATCTTACAACTGATGCTTGCAGTGAATATGTATTCTTTGTGTTACAGTTTTTTTAAGTGAAAAATTAAAGGAATATGTTGCTGAACTTCCTATGTATACATACTTCATATTTGACAGATGAGACAGAGGCCTTCTCTATTTGTCAATGCCTCAGCTTTTACCAAAAAATTGCAGATAGAGGAAAGAGAGGAAAACCAAAAGCAAGCAAATGAATGGAGAAAAAAAAAAAAAAAAAAAAAAAAAAACCACCACCGTGCAGGACAACGTAACAATTTATGCACAGTATTTCATATTTAGACTAAGTTTCTAGGCCTTTTTGACAGGATGCAAGCTGCCTAACAGACAAGGTAAAAGAATGCTTTCCTGAATCTGAGTCACATGATGCAGCCTGAACAGCAGCCAGCCAGAACTACCAAAATCTACTCTACACTGTTTCTCTTCTCCATTTTATGCTGCCTTTTGAAGCCATTAACATTTTTTCCCTCTTCCTTTTTCCCTTCTGAAGGGGAAATTGGTTCTTTTCTGTAGTGCTGTTCATCTGTGCTTGCATGCCTTTTTCCTTTTTGTACTAATTGCACTATGTACATCATTGCCTCAGTCTAATACCAGGTGCAGCTCCCAGATATTTACAGCATATCAGAATTATTACAGTATATCTTGTGCCTAGCACAAGAAAAGCCTGAACAGGCTCACAGTTAAAGAAAGCTTCAGCTCCGAAAGACCATTTAAGCAGAGAGCTAGTCTACTTCAAATAATGCATCTCTTAGCATTTTTCAACAGGAACACTTTTAATGCATCCAGCCTTTTTCAACAGGATGTAGACAAAGAAGAGTAAAAAGAAAAACTTCAAAGAGTTAGGCACTTCCTTTACTGGCTGACACTGAATACAGAGAATCTATTCTCATTAATAAAACGTGAATGTGGTTGTAAGGTTAGGCCTTCCATTTTGAAACTGTCAGTTCAAGTAAAGACAATAGTACATGCAAAGGACTGAATTCAAGTATTTTAAATATAGTTCAAAGACTTCCCCCCCCCAGTAAAAAAATCAAAAAGCTTAATACACGTCACTCACCTGAAAAGACATTGGGAAATGTCTCTGCAGAAGCCTGCACCCCTGAGGACTTTCTTGAATGAGTCAAAGGCACTCTTTCTGTTTGAAATTTCTCTCTAAACCCCTTGTGCTCCAAGTAGCCCGCAGAGCCCACTTTCTGTGTTATCTCATATTTGTGATTAGATACCTCCTCTGTCCAGTCTGCTGATCGGCTAAACAAACCTGCCAAACTAGCAGACCTCTGCTTCTTGATTGGGACTTTTTCTTTTTTGTGGAAGGACTCCTGCCTCCTTGTAAAAAGTGGGCTCTGGGATGGGGATGGAGAAGGTGAATGGTTGGGAGAACTCAGTTGCCTAGTTGTGGTTTTGATGTAACAGGGATTAATTAGATAGGGCTTAAAGCATCGGGAACCAAGCATCGGACTGCCTGCTGTCCCCTCGGAGGACAAAATGCTATCTTTCATTTCTGTAGATAAACCATTATGCAGGTCCTCTTGACTGTCTGGCAGAGTATGTTTCCCTTCCTGAGTCTCAGCAGCATGATCAGGGCCTGCATCTGAAAAACCATCCTCTGTTACCGAACCTTGCAAATCAATAGCCTGCACTTCACCAATTTTAGTCTCAGAATCTACTACTGACGTTGGGGAACGTAGTGTGAAGCTCTGGGTTTCAGACCCATTTTCAACCACAGTTCTGTTTAAATCATCTTCTAGTTCACCAGTTACAACATCTACTCCAGCAGCGAGCTGTTCCTGTTCCTCGATCAATAGCTTACATTCTTGTTTTTCAAATAAGCCGTTACCAGGAGAGCCCGTTCCATTTACCGCTTCTTTCAGTTCACGTTCAGTTGCACAGGAGATGGGAACATTTTCCGTAATTTCAGATACTGCTGGAAAAGCCTTCACAGCGTCTGGGCTACTCTCTTTGTCAGTGGTAGTTACTGAAAGGAACCGTTCAAAATCCAAGGGGGCTGCTTGCAAATTAGCCATGTGTCGGCCCATTGTTTTGGTGACAAGGTCCTCAGTTCCAATGTTAATTGCCCCCTGCTGCTGCTGCAGTCTAATAGCTTGCTGGATATCAGAAAGCAAATCCTCTTGTTCTGTGGCTGAATGGAAACTGTATAAATCCGTATCGGAGCCAGAGCTGGTCCTTTGTCCATCCTGTGTCTCTGCAGCAGCTGGGACGGTTTCATTTCTGATTTCAAAATGTTCAGCATCTGTGTCTGAGAGACCCCCTTCATCGGCAGAGATGCTTATATCTGGGGTTTTAGTAACAATTGAATGAGTACTGTCCAGCTCCGCAGTCTGCAAGGCCTGGCTTTCCAAAACATCCTCCCTTGAACTACTGTTCCCATCTTTAGCCTTGGACAGATTTTTTCTGATCCTCAAATTTGAAAATACTGAGGCCCTTGAGTCTGACTTACTCTTCTTTTTAGCAGATTCACTTCCTTTTGCATGCTTCCCCAGTCCCCTTCTGCTTCCCGATACCTTCTTTGTGCCATCTGTATCCTTCGGCCCAGAGGCATCCTCTCCTCCTTCATGCACATCACCTGTATTTTTCCTTAGCTTCCCATCTTGATTCCCCATGATTTTTTGCAGTGCAACACCTTCAGTAATCAAGCCATGCTCCCGGTTTTCTTTCCTTTGGCCTGCCGGCAAGATCCCCTCTCGCGATCCAGGTTTGTTTTCAGGCGGTGGTGATGCAAGTGAAGCAAATGCTTGCTGTGCCTCTCTCCCATCTGCTAGAGCTGTCTTTTTGCATAATGTGCTGCTTGCGCTGGGCTCCGCTGGGACATGCTCAGTACAGCACTGCGAGCTGCAGACAGCTCCTTCCAATGGCTGCTGCTCACAGAGCTGCCTGCTCTCTGGGCTTCTGCTGCACTCCTGTTTCGTTAGGAAAGATTCTGTGAAAAGTATCTCTTTTATAAAAGTCACTTCTTTTTCCACAGTTTTTATTGTCTGCATTGCAAGCTCAGTGTGTCACCAAATCATTTATAATTTCAGGACTTCACTGTTCACGTTCCTGGAGGTGGAAGGAAAAAAAAAAAAAAAAGTTAAAGAAGGGCACTTTATTTTATTCATTTGAACAATTGTGGAATAATTAATAACATCGGAAAGAGAAATATTAAAATTATTCAATAATTTATAATGTGCTTAAGCATATGCTACTCTGACAGATTACACAGTACCTCTAGTGATTTACATGTTTACTTTTTAAAGGCCACCAAAACATGATAAATAATTTTAAAAGTAGAATCACTCTGAAAGTAGATAAAGATAATAAACAAAGTTCTTTCCACAGTTTTAAAGAGTAGCACTTAAAATTCAATGCATCATAGTAATTACATTATAAAAAGCCTCCCACAATTTGTATTCTGAGAAGGTACATATACTATTATTCTCAGGAGATTCAACTCATCAATATTAAAACACACCACCATTGTTTTCCCTGATAAGAACATCTGGCATGAAACGAGAAAAAACAAACAAACAAACAAACAAAAAAAAAACAAAAAAAAACAAAAAAAAAAAACAAAAAAAAACAGAATTATTCAAATGCAACTAAGGAAAAGGATACTGTAAAGCATTCCTCCATTTCACTCTATATATTTAATAATTGATTTAAACACAGATGCTTGCTAACTATTTTGGAGCATTGTGCAACAATTGTTTCTTTTCCTCCATTTTTGGTTTAGATGTGTAAGCATCCATACCTCATAGTTACATTTTCTGAACTTCCAGACAGGTATGCACTTCCCCTTTTAAAATTTAGATTTAAAATAACTCTAATAGAAACCAAAGAGCAAAAGCATACTGAATGACCAAGTTGGATCCGTTCAGTACTGTGATTCATATTCAGCCAAAAATCTCATATATCTATCTAAACTGCCTGGTCTACTTGTTTCATTTTCTGTGAAGGACTTTACACATTCCTCACACTTCTGAGCTCCTTTAGCAGCAATTTCTCTTTTGCTTAAAATAATGCATTATTCCAGATAAATGCATCCTACTGGTTTACTTAATTATTACTTCCGATATCATTCTCCACCTATGAGAGGTTTCATTTGCTTTTCTCTGCCTTAATGCATATTTAATAATAATAAAAATATCACTCACACTTTAAAAAAATATGCAGGCACCCCCACACACAGGCACTTCCTCCCCCCCATCTAGTCCGCCAAATACCTTTACAAACTTGGGCTGTTTTCGTTGTTAAATAATTACTGTTCATTCAGTTGGGAAAGAAGAGCACTGTCAATAATACATATAACTAAGTCATAACAAAGTCATTCTGAACCATCATAATTTTTTCCTTGTGCTTTTTGTTCACTAACTGATCTGATGCAAGTCTTGTCCTGAAGGGCCTGTGGCTTAGGCACCAGAAGTATTTCCATCCACAAGAACTCAAAAGTTTTAAGCATATCACATGACTTTGTACATTCAGTGTTTTTTCTGGTTTTCACTTATCTAATGACAGAATTCATCTACTTCTTCTTCTTTTTCAATTTTATAATTTAGTAAAAACGAAACAAAAAAAACCATAAGTATAATAACAAGAGCTAGTGAAGCAAAATCTGCAAGAACAGCATTAGGTCATTTTGCCTTTTGTCTCCATTTCTACCTTTATTTTCTGTTACCTTCATTAGTTATCTTAATTTAGATTCTGTTATCTTAGTTTCTAATTTTTTTTTAGTATTTAAACTTGTATGACATTATTACATACTTGAAAAAGGCTTTCAAAAGCTCAAAGAATCTACTCCATCTGAAGATACACACTAAGAATTACCTAAGGCACAACTGGAAGGAACCACAATAGTAGAATACTACCTTGACATGAGAGGGATTTTTACTCATTAGAGACCTGACAAGAACGAAACATTCGATTACAGCTGAAGCATTGTAGCCTCCAACCCCATCTAAAACCTCTCAGCCCACTAAAAACTTCCCACAATAAACATAGTACAGAAGTAAAATAAAGATACTATGGATTGAATGTGTAAAGGAAATGCAGACTTAGTGAGGTGTTCTAAAGCATTCCCCACTCTTTTCTTCTCCAGAAACTCACTGTCTCAAAACACTCCCATTACTACTAATGATAATTCACCAGTAGTAATCATACTGTCAATTACACTGCAAAATCAAGCCAGCAACAAAGCTGGGGTAATAACACAGTCAAGTGAAAGACTGATCTTTGTTTTTTAATTAGACGCTAGAAACTTATCTCTCTACAAATGCATCATGTACTTGCACTACTTCCTAGCTTTCATACAGCACATCCTGATGAGAAATTTTGTTTTTAAAAATGTACAGATAAGAATATTACCTGAGTATAAACGTATCATAATAAAAATAATAATAATTATTATTTTTTTAATCTATGACTGTAAACCTAAAAGAAAAAGAACTATAAGAAATATATAGTGGATATATACATACCCACTTTCTGAATAATCTTCCTGATTGTGGTATCCTAAACAAACGTGAACTCCAGCTAGTATTTCTGATCAATATAGGGAAATAATATCACTAAAATGAATTTACTTATGTGAAAAGCTTTGTACGTGAACATCAAAGAATTTGCTGTTTAATATATGGAAGGCATAGAGGGCATTTACAGTTACTCTGAAGTGGCAGTGATAGACACAACTCTCAATCAGCATTTGCTGAGAAGTACAAACCAAATATAAAAAATAATTAAACATTTTAAGTGCTTAGCTTCTGACAAGAAACATAATATCATTAAAGACAGCAGCAACCAGAGCATTTTGGCATCTGTATAAGCTTCATTTGAAAAAACTAAGAATGTATTCAACACTGCATGCCAAAGAACAAAAACAAACAAGCAAAAACCCCTTTCAACAGAAAGTAAAGAGGGAAAAGAGCTTGCTTGTTTGTTTGCTTTCCCAAGGTTCAAGAAGGATACTTCATTTTTAGGAGTAACTATAACTTGCTCTTAGCTTGTTACAGACAACAAACAACTTAGACCGGTCCTGGAGCCTGACTACCTCGTTTAATATAAGATGCCAATGGCCAGTCAGAAGTTCAAGAGGAGAGATCCCAGACATAGGCCTGAGCTCCTCCTCACCCCTTAATCTTCTGTAAAGGTCAGAAGATGCTAACAGCAGCAAACAGAGGAGGTTTAAAACTTACAGTTCAAGACACATCATCCTTGTATTCTCAGATACTTCCACATTAACACATTCCTCTTAGAAAAGGAAACAGCTATTGGAGACTGGTATTACTTTTAACAACAGGACAGCCCCCTAGATAGCCCCAGCACTACCAGCCAGCCCTAGCCTCAGCTTAGGTGGAGGGCAAAGGAAAGGCAGGGCAGGGCAGGGCTTCCAGCAGCACTGATTGCCCCCACCTGGGTGCAAGCATGGGCTCTCCTGGATCACAACCAGGTCAAGGTGGTTCCTCAGGATGGCAAAACCCAGGGGGGCTGGGACCACAGGAGGAAATGTCCTCACAGATTTCTCACAAAAAGCATTGGGTGGCTTAGCACAAACACGGGCTGCCTGGGGAGTCAGAGAGGTACCTGAGGGAGCACACACTGTGGAGGTAGAGCTTGCCTGTGACATATGTCTGCCAGTGTTGGGAGCTTCTTCCATTTTACCATAATTTATCAGCTGTGATATTTTGTTTTACCATTGTAGTAGTTGTTAAGCAAGTATTTTTAATTACATTCCAATAAATCAAAAGTAAACACCCCGTTACTGCTGTTGACCTACACATGGCACTGCTGTTTTCCTGCCTTTGGGACAGTCAGGCTTCACAGGTGTGATCCCAGGAGAAGGAAACCACAGGCCAACCCCTCCAGGAGCTCACAGCCACTGGCTGGGCCACATATATGTGTACCTACAGGGTCTGTCACCCCCTCCCCGGTTGGGGAGACTCAGCAGCTGGGGCAGGGGGTGGCCACTGCAGCCCAGGGTGGGTGCTCTGAGACGAGTAAGCCACAGCATGGCAGCCTGGGCAAAGGCCTGGTGGAGGCAGCTCCATCCCCTTCCCAAGGCCGCAGGCAAGGCCTGGGCTGCTACTGGCAGACCCTTCAGCCCACCTTTGACTAGAAAAGGATGAAGGCAGCAGGCTGAGGACAAGGTGGCCATGATGAGAGTCTCAGCACAGTGCTGCAGGGCCCAGGCACCATGGTGGGGCTCCAGCACGGCTGGCATGCCAGCAAGCAGGGAGGTGGGCTCCGTTGCCACTGGCATCGTGGTGCCTCCAGCCTCCTCTCACCTTATTCTGGAAAGGTTATCTTCCCAAGAGACATTAAGTACCATTACATGTTCCCTTGTACTGCCAAAGTAGTGTTCTGTGCTGGTACGGTTGAAAATCATTTCCTGATCCCCCTGCCACCACTTCCTTCAGCTGTAGTTAGAATTGTCTTTTATGACTTGACAGACTCGGGCAGGCTTACTTCCCCTCTCCTACTGGCAAGCACTGAAGACTGAGTCAGGAGATGAGGAAATGTAATGCGGGTTATGAGACCACAGTGACTAGGGATGAAGTTGGTCCTGCCATTGCCTCATTTATTGGATATGAGATTCTGCTTTTTCTTTTTTCTTTTCTTTTCTTTTCTTTTCTTTTCTTTTCTTTTCTTTTCTTTTCTTTTCTTTTCTTTTCTTTTCTTTTCTTTTCTTTTCCTTTCTTTTCTTTTCTTTTCTTTTAATACATTTGAGCATCATGAAACCAGGCCTCACGCATTGCATTTATATTAAGTAGAGGCCATCCAGCTGATGAGAAATCTGCTTTACCTATTGAAAGGTTCCTTTTATAAGGAGCGTGACTTGAATAAGCAGAGATCAAATGGAAGTGTTTGTCTTGCCTAGGAGCTTTTATTAGGTTCATGAGAAAATGTTGAGTTTTTCAAATGCCTGCTACAACATGCTCAACTTTCTCCTGCATCATTTCTAGGTAGCAAGAACTAACATTTCAAATTAATGTATCTGAAAAGACAGGATCTCCAGCAATGTAACGCTTGCCAAATATGCTGCAGTTTGCACACTTCTTAGGAGCAAAAATTTTTGTGAAGCATTGAACCCCCAGACTTTTCACCTAAATAAAATAAAGTATTTGTGCGTAGTGAAACAGATTTTGTTGTTGTTGTTGTTATGATCAGCTTGACGCAGCAAAAAGCATGCACATTTGAACAAGCTATTTTATTGTTTTCACCTAACATTTTAATATCTTTACTGCTGCATTATTGTAAAATATACTTTTTTAGCATATGAGGTATACAGAACCTTTCACAGCTACTTAGAGTGGAAGGGTTGGCTGAACAGCTGCACACAAAACCCTGCCAGCATTTCAGCAAAGTATGCATTGCAGGTCAGGGTCAGGTCACAGAAGCAGGCTCTGAAAATCCAGGCTTTTGCAGATACTGCAGCCAGGGACTCCTGTATTTGGAGCACAAGACACTACACAAGCAGCAGGGAAGTTTGAAGGTCTATTTTGTTCCCCAATATATATATCGTAGTCTGAAAACAGAGATATCTGGTGGCACAGCCTCCACTTTTCCTTGCACAAAGTTCATTTCAGTAAAATTTTATATTAAATGCAGATAGCTAGGAGTTGTTTGCTCATATCTGTGCTTATCTGCTAGCCTAGTCAGCTGATCCTTTTTTTTTTCCATGATATAGCCTACACTGTTGCATTTAATTTGCTTTGCATATAAGTCTCTACTATCTCATAACTGTAAAAGAAAGTCAAAAGTCAAAGTTATAAATTTTATTTTCTAAGAGAGTTAAATTTATGCCATAAGTGTGTTTCTTCAGACATCTTAATAGCTTTTGAACACAGTAGGAAACTTCAACCAGGTTTTTAAAATGAAGATCATTAAATTCCTACAAAATTCACACCCAGATTCAGCATTTGGGTAGAAGGAGGGAAAGATAAGCAGGACTGACTGTCAGTCGATCAAACAGAATTCACATAGTTTTAAGATTACCTAGCACAAGAAAGGATTTCATAGAGAAAAATGAGAGCAGAGGAGAAGGGATTTATTGTCCTAGAGCACAGAAAAAGGAACAAAGAATATAAATCTGTAGGAAACTGGGCCTCCTCATTTTCATTCCTTAGAGAAGAACATATTCTGTTAAATCAAGCAGAAAATTATGCATTGTCTTTTTGGTTTTGTTGGACTACTCCCAGAGTACTTAATGACAGGGTTGAAAAATGTGGACTTTGATCATATCAGTGGACATTTTTGCTTACAGAGAGCCTAAAATGCCGTGAAACAATGGCAAATTTTGGGCCTGGTCTGTTTCTGCAGGAGGCAAGGGATTAAGTTAAATACTTAGGGCTCCAATTTTATCTTTTCCACTATAACAAGTATTTACTAGTCTAAAGGCAAAGTTGACAACGATGAAGTTTTTCCTAGGATTCTTCTCTCTGTTTTTAAAGATGTCAGACAGTGCCCTTTTTTAAAAAAAAAAAATAAATATGCGGAAATATTACTTCATTAGTTTTTCACCCATTTCTTTTAGATGTCAGCTTCTGTTCTGTTCCAGACATATACATACATACGTGCATGTGCAGAGTTTGGGTCAAATAAAAAAGGAAGATATAGATCACCTTTCCATTCTTTTTATAGCAGCAACCATCCTGCTCTCAATTGCAATAAATACATTCTCCCTAGAGAGAAAAAACCTGGGCAAATTTACTTTTTAAACCACCTGCAGTAGCTTACAGAATGGGACAGTTTTGAGATTAAGGAAATAGTTTTGTACAGATTTGTGTTAATGACTCAAATACACTTAGCAATTATAATGTATTTTGGATAGTCTTTCCATAATCAGATTTGGGATTAAATGAATCCAACCTGGTATGATACAGAAAAATGTCCCTTTCCTAGGCCTTAGCTTATTTCATTATAGAATATTAGTGAGGTGAATAGTACACATACTAATGAACAAATGTGGATGTCTCTATCTGTTCATAGGATAACATAGGATAGGATGTTCATAGGATGTTCGTAAGAGTTCATAGGATGACAGCCTTTGCAGCTGGAATGACTGAAGCATACTGAAATAAATTGTCAGCCAGCATCCAACACTGCAAAAAATAAACACTAAGGAGCCAAAAATGAAAAGAGCTCTGAGAAGACCAAAGGAAAGCTGAAGGAGCATGTACCACATAAGTATCACATGGTTTTACTCTGATCCTTTGTTGTCACATGATGATCAGCAAGAGTCACCCATACAGAGATTCATGATTGCTGCTTTGAAATTTCTGCCTTTTTTGTATCTCCACAGTACAACTGAAAGTGAAATTGCTATAGCAGTTATAATAATTCAAGTTCATCCCTTAAATAGAGGTTGGGGAAGATACTGCATAGAACAATCAGGATAAATACAGTGTCTGGCATAAGTGTTGCTGATGCACAGGGGATGGTGTTCTCCAGTTTAAGGACTGGTTGGTTGAGTAGTGGCCTCTCCTCAGTGGAATGCTTGCCTTGTACATACATGCATAGCCTTAGCTGGCCCACTACTTTTGTCTTAGGGCCTTACATACTTTCACAATAGGTGAACAAGAGACCAGGGACATGAGAGGAATTTATGAATCCTGATTCAACACCTTGAGAGCCCTTCTTTCTGGGCATCCTATGTAGAAAAAGGACTGGCTGTGCAACTATTTTGCACACCTAATTTCCTGGATTGAATCATTTCTACAGAAAACTAGCTCTTTCCACCAAGTTCCTATACAAAAGACACAGGCAGATCAGCATTATGATTATCCCTTAAAGTACCCCAGAACTGGATTTTGTCAGTGGTCCAATTAACTTGATTTGTAATCAAGCATTTTGTCATTTGCCTGTTCTATTGACTGCAACATAGTAAATTAACTAGCATGGGACACAGCAGTGGTGAATCAGCCACAGCATCACAGGGCATCAGCCAGGCTATGAATCCACCCAACTACAGTACTTGCTAATTTGCAACAGCCCTGGACACCTGACTGGATTGAACTAGTTCAGATGGGACTTGTCTACCCTAAAACAAGTACAGCTGCAATGTGCACACAAAACTGGATTCAAAGCTTATGTTTTATATACTTGGTTAATGCTTATTACTAGGGACCCAAAGCCTAATTAGCACAGTGAATTCCTACTGTTTTTGTAGTTAACACAGCTTTCCTATTGTCAGCTGGACAGTTATTATAATAAGCCGAGTTCTGATGCTGATTGTCTCTGTAAAGCAAATACACTACAGATGAACAGCTGGAGATTTATTTGACTAGAATAAGACAGAAGAATAATGGTGCTGCTGAATAATCCAGATGCCCAGATAAAGTCAGGAAATACAATTAGGATGATGATGTTTTTGTGTCAAAAGAGTTATGCCACACATAGAGGCCACCATTGAGCTACAACTTTTATATGGCTTGTTACCTATGGCAAATAGTGTGATCCAGTTAGGAAAGAAAAGTCTCTCCCATGAGCAATAGAAATTAAAATTTTGCCAGTTTTGTGTACCTGCTCACTATATCTACTCCCAGTCTCTTGTATCCATATACCTTTCTTACTCAATTCTATATCTGCATTGTACCTAGTATCTAGTCTCCTAATAACAACTGTCCTGCTGAACTTGTTCTTAACAACTCTCCTTCGAATTATTCTCCACCACTGTATCCAAGAATTTTTGGTGTGATACTCATCTCGTTGCATGATTTCTCTGAGGTCATCTGAGGACCAAGAATGTTCTCAATATGTCAGGTGACTTGCTTCTGGCTACAAAACAGAATCTCATTCCTTCTCCTGTAGTTTTTTATCTTCATTCATTTCTTCATCTGAAATTGTTGATCACTTCAAAGACCTATGTTAGTTTGCCACTTTCTAATTCAGCTTCTTCTTCAGTGCCATTTCTTCCTTCTGTTCTCATCCCCTATGTGTGTTATTTTTCTACCCTTAAATGGTATATAATCACATAACTCTCTTTTTATCTTTTAATCCAAGACCTTTACTGTACCAAAATTCACATCTGTGGCTATCTTGCAAGGAGGAACTTCCATCTCTTAAGAGATAGCTGGTAATGAGTGGAAGCACACAGTGCTAAACATCACTTTACTGTGGGTAAGGAGTATATTGAAATTATCTCGTAGGTCTGCAACTTGAATGTTATCATTTCTTTTTCTTTTTCCCCCTGCGTCCTGACTTTCAGTTTACACTATTAATCATTAATGCCCATATCTTTCATTATTGGCAAGACATGAATGACCATCTAAAAAACATTCTGTATTCATCATCTGTTTTATCTGCAATTCTTAGAAAATTTCCTTTAACAGCAGATTCATTTCACCTTTGTGGGAACCCTGAGTTGGGTTCCATTCTTCTGTGTCACAATCCAAACAAATCTGGTCAAAAATGGTTTTATCTCAGCAGCCTGTCACACACGAGGTCTTTCAGGGATCAATACTGGGCTCCAAGATGTTCAACATCTTCATAAATGTTGAAGAGCTGGCTTGGGGGGACCTAACCACCAGTGCTTAAAGGGGGGCACTGGACAGGGGTTCCCTCTTCATATGGAGCCACATGGAAAAGACAAGGGGCAGTGTGTACAATTTGCACTGGGGGAGGTTTCTTCTTGATTTATTACAGTAAGAACAATCAATCACTAGAAAAACCTCCCAGGGATGTGGTAGAATCCCCAGCATGGGAGGTTTCTGAGATGTGTTTGAACAGGGTGCTAGTGCTAGATAATCTCATCTATGCTCCTTTTTCACACAAAAGGTTGGACCTGATGATCTTTGGAGGTTCTTTCCAACCTCGGCTGTTCTATGATTCTATGAAAAACATAAAGGAAAGAATTAAATATTTGCCTCCCTATCTTGTTATAGATAATTTTTACTGGGAAAACATACAGAAAATAGATTAAAAACAATTACATTTAACTACTGCAATCTTCAATTCTGAGAAAAGATGGCAAACAGTTTGGAGAGTTATAATTCAGACAGTGTTTGCATCATGTCTCAAGGTATTAATTTCTCTTAAAACATTTGAGTTTAAAATGTCACAGTCTAGAGCACTTTAGGAAATTTGTTCTGGAGCCTTAAGTAATACCAAAGCATTGATTTATGCAACAGTTGGCAAGCAAACTTTCCAGCTAATGTTTTATTATGCTCTGTCCCCACCCTTGCCAATGTCGTCATATGAAGAGCTTACATGAAATTATTTAGAAAATTGAGCAAGTCCTTCCCAATGTTGAAGCTGGTCAGCCTCACTCATCAAATAACACGAGGTATATAATTACTATTTAACTTATGTTCAGTGAAGATCAAGTAAACACAATTGAAATGCTCACCAGAAGTCCTAAATTTAGCCTAAAGAGGTCAAAATGGCAGTTTATCTTATTTATACATGTTCATTAAAAAAAAAAAAAAAATTTTTTTTTTTTTCTATTTTATACATAATGTACTCAACAGTAAGGAAAATACACCACCTGGGGAAAAAAGATCAAATGTTCAATTAACAAAATTCTTATGGTCTTTTCTGAGCCAGTGTAATATTTCCTGGGGCATTATTACAGGAAGTTTTAGCTTTACTAAAGTAGTTTTAGGCTAATTTAGTGTAGCCTAAAGTAAAAGGAGACTTATGACTTTTAAATGTGTTATTCGTTGACATGTGATGCCATATTTATTTGCCTCCATGTCAGAAATCGTCCAATATTCACAGCTACTGAAATACTTCAGGATATTTCATCTTTAAAAAAAAAAAAAAAATGGGGGGGGGAGGAGGGGGTTTTAATTTGGATTAGTGGTATGTGCAGTTCAACACCATGCTTCTAACTGTGATCAGTACAAACAAAGGTGCAAGAAATACCATGGAGGTAAGGAATGGGAACATTTATTCCTGAAGTCTATCATCCAGATTAATGTATGCCCTGAGACATAAGGGCATATTTGTTTGATTGATTGATTTTTACACCACTAAAAAATCTTGTGCTGTAATTCAGGGTGTTCTCACTATCATGTTAGCTGCATTTTGCCCTCATAGGCACATCAGTCAAAGCTGGGACCATTTGTAACAAACACTGAGCAAAATGCTACAAAAGCACTGTTCCTACCACAGAAGGCTTACAGTCTAAGTAGACTCACATGGATAACCTCATTAACTCAATTACATTTGGTGACTTCCCCCTGCCTTTCACTGCTTTTGTTTTTTGC
Organism: Heteronetta atricapilla; assembly: GCA_011075105.1. Lineage (NCBI taxonomy): Eukaryota > Metazoa > Chordata > Aves > Anseriformes > Anatidae > Heteronetta > Heteronetta atricapilla. The sequence goes on from CM021733.1 coordinate 38,015,766, forward strand.
ATGACAGTGCAGTGAAAAGGCATTTCATGGACAAACATCAGTAATCATTACTTCTGGAAATGATGAGCTCAGGCAATATTCTTTACACAGAAAAGACAGCCTAGTTTAGTAAAATTCAGTGGTCATATACACATATATAGTACAACACTAGGAAGTGTAAAGGTGGGAAGGGAAAGAGCGATAAATTTGGCAGCAATTTCAAAGCAAAAGGCAAGAAGCTTCAGAAAGAAAAGCTCTGGATAGAATATAGGGCATACATATAATATATGTGGGATAAACACAAAACAAAAAGCCCATTCACACCGCAGTATTGTAAGGAAGTGAAGGAAGGTAAAGGAAGAATTAGAGAAGGAAAATTGAAGTCAAATGGCAGATCAGTGTTTTCTGTAAAAAAGGCGTCATCATTGCTTTGATTCTCTAGTTCCTAGGTGACTTGACCATGGGCCTAGATGTTAACCTCATACCTTCCTTCCTTTGAAATACATCAAGCCTCAATGACTGTAGAGGAAATAGCATGACTCCTTTGCTGCCTTGTGGATACCAAAGTGCTGGACTTTTCTTTTTCTTTTCCTACTCTATTGCAGGAACACATTATTATTTGCGTTGAAGCACTAAGCTTAATTTTCAACCCTTACTGTTGCTGCTTTTGTGGCAAGAGCCTTTAGCCATATTCAAATCTGAAGGCAACTCTGGTCACAGGATCTAAATTGATGATAAGCCTTAATCTGGATCAAGGACTCACTGTGCACTAAGCGCTTTGTAAGGATAGCAGAAGACAAGGATTTTTTTTTTTTTAATTTTTATTTTTTAAACCTAGGGCTTAGAGTAAGGAGAACTGCAGATGAGCAGTGTTGAACAATATTAGCAAATACACTCGTTTGCAGCATGTCAGGTAAGTACTTTACATCGAGCTAAGAAACAAGGAGGAAAAGTTTGACCACATGTATACAGACAATACATCCTCCTCTTATCTGTTCTACTTCGCTGAGTTTACTGCTATTCACTGCCATTATGGACTATTTGTGATGCTATTATTCTTCTTCTTCCAGTATCATTGTCAACATCTGATTAGAAATAAGCTTATTCTGTCCCCCCTAACTCAATACTAATCCAAAATATCTCAAATACTACAACAGGGTTCTAAGCAGCCCAACATTTGTGTGAAACTTGCATCATTGGCAACCTAGCATTTCCCCTTCTGATGTGAAAGTCCAGCTGTGTCCTAGAGAGGAAGTCAGATGGCATTGCTCTCAACCGTGGTTCTCAATGTTGGCAACACAAACAGGAATTAGAAATAGTTTTAAGTAAACATATGTTTAGAAGAATGCAGGATCAAAGATTTTATAATAAATAGAGGTTGAATGATTGAGTTTTCCATATATATGTATTTCAACATATATTTTTAATTCAGCTCCTATAGTTGTCAGCACTTACAGTTCCTTAAATTGACATAAGCCCAAATCATTTATTAATAATGCCACTTTTGTTGCCAACTAAAGCCTGAAGCACATGGAAGATTTCAGAGAAGTCCTAGCGGAAAAACCCACAGACAAGCCTTCTTTATTTATAAATACACATGTATCTTGGCACAGCTGCCTTGTTCCTTCAGTGAGGGTCTGCTCCAGCTGTGTCCTAGAACCCTTGGTAGTCTAGTTGGTGTAGCATGAAATGAAGAGATCATGCCTGCTGATTTCAAAGGGAGGCATACAGAGAAAAGGCAGAAGTATCTTGTTCCTGACCTAGAAAATTATTCTTAATGCAAATATTAACATGTAGCATATCTTACGTTTCAAAGAGATAGAATGTCAAGTTACTTTAAAATTCCTTTAATTATAGCTTATGCTATGAGCTACTCATATTCATTGTTGATTATGTTTCATTCCACATTCTCTTCTATTATGAAAATAAGTGCAAAGGAAAGAGTGCCTTGAAATATTTATAATGGGTTTGTGTAAAGGCAGCTTTAGAGACCATCATTTTAAACTTCCCATTAAATGTTAGCCTGTGTGTAAAACTGCTGTACAACAGAGTAGAACATTGAAGAAATAAAGCTGCAATGGAAAAGATAGAAGCCCAGGCTGTTGCATGAAGTAGAGACACACCCAGTACAGAATATAATAATTAATGTGAATCAGAGAAACTGATTCAACACAATGAAACTGTGCTACATTATGTTCAGATGTGAAGATATCATCATAGAGAGTCTCAGTAAGAATTAAAAATTTTGAGCATATAAACATTTGTTGACTTTAGAGAGAACAAAGAATTCTATTCTTATTATGCTTCAAAATGCAAAAATATGTTTGATCCAGGTCAGAGTGGTGTATATACGCAAACTCTCTGCAAAAACCACTGGGGGGGTTCTCAGTTCAGTAGGAGGTACTTTGAAAACTGCTGAATTTAAGGGTATTGTTGAGTTGTCATTTGATGGCTAAGACTGATACATACAACTTCAATAACTGTAATTGATTATAATTGATTAAATGACTATTTCAGAGCCATCTAAGATGTTACCTTACTATTTAAATGTTTTTGTTTGCTTTTTTTTTTTTTTTTTGCCTAGCACATCTCAATTTCTGTTTTATAGAAGCATTTTTCTATTGGCTACATGAAAGTGCTTTCAACTTCACTTTCTTCTTTTAAAACATTTTTTTTTTAGTAAAACCTTGAACAGAAGATATTCCTAAATTCTGTATTCTTGAGCACAAGTGGTTTCTACAAGCACACATGTAACCAGACTACGTGGTATTAGCTATCTCAACAGTTCGTGGCTTTTGTGCATACTTTATACTGTTTCTGCTGCTTGAAGTATCCACAGAAACTGGGTTTATATTGTTACCTCATTTATCATCCCAAACCAGATAAAATGGGCCTGATGTACTAAGCCACCTACTTGGCTGGTTATTTTTAAATGCTAAGAGTATAGCTTCTTGTCTTTCTAAGATCACCCCCACTGACATCTCATACATCTGTATCAGTTAGAAATGATAAGAATCCATCTGAGGGAGATCAGTTGTATATCTTGGAAGATTGAACAAGAACCACTGTAACACCTCGTTATCTGTTATTTATTTATTTAACATACTCATCATGTTTTTCTTGGAGGACTTGTGTTTAAATCAAAATCCACATCCAGCATAGCTAGGGTGAGTACAAATTGTTTGACGCTATACCAAGGCTATTTTGGAAACATGATATAAGCATCCTTTGTCAAATGAATTGCATGTGTATTTTTCTATCATCACTCCCACTGAAAGCATGCAGGAAAGAAAAGAAAAATAAAAACTTTTGTGATGAAAGAAATGAAAACAAATAGCAACAACAAGAAAAAAAAAATCAAGCTGGTAGCCTGGGTCACATGAACATAAGTAAGTCAAGTGCTGCATGGTCAGCCTGATGTCCCTGCCTGTACTTCGTTAAGAACACAAATGTGCTGATGAAGCAGCAAATCTCCTGTGACTGCAGTGGAGGTATGGAATAGCTGCTTTTCTGTGCTGTTCTTCTCTCCTACATAAGCATGCACAGCAAGCAAGGCAGCAAAGAAAAAAGTGCAAAGGACTGCAGTTTCCATATTCTGTAGCCACTGCCTTGACAGATTTCCCCATAGCATTAGGGCTCAAAGTCACTGTGGGGAGGGAGACAGCTAAGCAGCCACATGTTTGTTTCCACATAGCCCAGAGCATGCAAACAGCACTGGTTGACTTCACTGAACAAGGAAAGGTAGCTGGAGGTTAGGGCAAGGCAGCTACTGTTCCTAGTGCTGCTTCTTCAGTAAAGGAGTATCTTAACACCATATGTACCCTAGCTACCTGGCATAGGCTCTCCAGGGCTTAGTTTTTTAAAAAAATAATTATTCCTAAATGACAAATGAAGCTTACATTACCCATATGAGCCTGTAAGTACAAACAACTTTTTTACAACAAAAAGGCTTTTCTGCTCTGGACTAGGAGCTTCGTGAGCAGTTACTCAGTTACATATTTTCTGCTGTTTTTAGACATTTCAATTTCTCTGAAAGTATGTGCATATGTCAATGTGTTATGTCTGAAATATATTTAGCTACACTAACACTTTTGGAGGTAAAACGCATACGTATGTCTGCAGCTGCTCCTAGTCCAGCCATATCTGATTGGTACACTTTTCAGTCTTTGATGCCACCCTTACAAGACAACAAATCAATCTAATTCACATGTGCACAGAGTTCAGTTCCTCTCTTTCATTCTTCATCGCTATAAATGCCCTTTACTCTTACACACAGCTGGTTACCGCATGGCATTCCTTCTCCTTAGAGAGTGAAAAACCTCTTAAGAACATAAGGCCATTCAGAACTGCTCCCTAGGGTGGCTATAAGCTAAAACCCCAAATTCTGCCTTCTTTCCTGTGAGACAATTCCAATATAATCCCAGAAGAGTTTCGAATACTGCCAGCAGTGTGCGAGCCAGTTAGCCTTGTGTCCAGCCAGAATTCTGATTTAGCAGCTCATCGTGTTTTTCCTGTTAGACCATTTCTAAAACATACCTCTAGTGAAAATAAGAATAATAAAAAGGTTGTAATGCAACCTTACCTTATTTCTTGCCAAAATGCATTCTGGTGTGGATTCAGCGACTTCTACTTGTGTTCACTAGTAACTTTTCCAAACAGACTACGCTTATATGAGAGTCAGTGTCTGGCTTTTTTGCTCTGGGCACCATTTCCAGTCACATGAACTGGGAACAGCTTGATTCAGATGTTAACAGCCACTGACATTTGCAGGAATGTTGTTTAAAAAAAAAATAAATCATAAAAGCCTTGAGAAATTTCAGTGCTTAAAAAGCTTATCACAAAAGTTACTGAAAATATGGTATGCATGTTATCTATGAGAACAGTAGCATAATGCAAGTGTTGATGGTAACATGATACATAGCTGTATAGTACATTAAGGAGCAAACCAAATACAGTTCTGTCCTGACTTTCATGTCTTCGCAAGTTCACTGAAGTAGGACTTGTGTGCAAATCAGGGAGGAATCTGACTTTTGATGTTAAATGGATGTTAGAATTTGACAAATTAAATGGGTTGAATTCCAATCCTAGATTACAAAAATGATAAATTAGAATAAATCTGGAATTAACACCTATTTTTCCAGTAAATTCTCAACCCTCTCTGCATTTATTTTAAACATGTTTTACTGTTTTGTAAGGGGATTTGTTTTTATTGTCTTAGATTTGAAGGAGGTCTGCATCAGGTAAAAGACAACATTTGTAGCTTACATTTCACAGGACTATGGTAATAGAGACATAGAGTTTAGCTCTATTTTTATTTTTATTTTTTCCAATTTCTCATATCATTCTCAGATGTCTCCTGTTCAGAAGGTGACCTCAAGGAGAAAAGCTATGTCCTTGAATCACTGTATTACAGGATAAGAGGTAATGGGCTCCAAGCATCTGACAGACTCTAATACTTCTCTAAATTGAAGTCACATGCGTTATTTTAACCCTTCCTCCCACCTGACTTGGTTTCTTTCTACATGCTTGTAAAATGAACAAACAAACAAGACCTTGTGAGGCCTACCAACAGTGTTCAGATTTGTCTAAATCACCTACCTAAATCACCTACATCTTGAGACCAGCAAGAGGAAAAGAAATAACTCAAATGCAGTTAAACTTAGGTGATTTAGAACAATACACGAACAAATATATTTTTATAACATTTGCACTATCCTAGGAGAGGCATATTGTAGTTTTTTGTTTTTCCCCCAAGGGGAAGCAGACAATAAAAGGAAGCCATAGTTCTTTACTCTTTCCCCATTAGCATGATTCCTACAGCACTTGCACCTTCATCTGAAGAGATGACCAAATGATAGCAATCCAAGTTTGTGTGCAATACACTGGAAAGGAGAAAAATTGGTAGGTGTGCATGGTGCAAAGCAGTCATTCTAACACAGCTAGCAAACATCTGCTGTCTAATGCATGCTTTGCAAGTAAAGTCTGTATACATTTTGTGGATGTCAGGCATCCAAATTTTGGGCAGATTGCATGTATTGTACTTGCACATTAAATCCATTCAATATTTGTCAGAAATGGATTTGTTTTGTATGTTTTGTGTGGACAGGCAAAGGAAAGAAGCAAAGCCATTTACTAAGGGACACTCCTAGCTGAATTTTGTTGTCATTCAGAAGCTAATGTCAATCTAATTTAGTGATCAAATCCCTCAAAGATGTATTTATGTCATGAAAATCCCACTTTTATTTGTTTCAGATGCAATAATGTTAAGAGTGAATGAACATGAGCTACAAAGCCACAATGATCCTGTTCTGCACAGATGCAAACATATGCAGTAGACAGTTTCAGTAAGAGCTCCTGTCCATGTGTTGTAGCATCCACACTGGTAGGTCTTTCTGATGCATGAGAGAGTTGTAATCTTGTAATTTCCTCAGAACATGCTCCTGAAAGATGTGCAAAACTAAACCCACCATAAGTCTGTATACACATCCCAAAACCTACATAGAACAAGGAAGTGAGCACATCAGATGATTTATGTGGTTTGAAAGTATGAGAAGATTTTTTGTTATCATAGAATCATAGAATATCCTGAGTTGGAAGGGACCCTTAAGGATCATCAAGTCCAACTCTTGACACCGCACAGGTCTACCCAGAAGTTCAGACCATGTGACTAAGTGCACAGTCCAATCGCTTCTTAAACTCAGTCAGGCTCGGTGCAGTGACCACTTCCCTGGGGAGTCTGTTCCAGTGTGCAACCACTCTCTCTGTGAAGAACCCCCTCCTGATGTCAAGCCTAAACTTCCCCTGCCTCAGCTTAACCCCGTTCCCGCGGGTCCTGTCGCTGGTGTTAATGGAGAAAAGGTCTCCTGCCTCTCGACACCCCCTTACAAGGAAGTTGTAGACTGCGATGAGGTCTCCCCTCAGCCTCCTCTTCTCCAGGCTGAACAGGCCCAGTGCCCTCAGCCGTTCCTCGTACGTCTTCCCCTCCAGGCCTTTCACCATCTTCGTAGCCCTCCTCTGGACACTCTCCAACAGTTTCACGTCCTTTTTATACTGTGGTGCCCAGAACTGCACACAGTACTCGAGGTGAGGCCGCACCAGCGCAGAGTAGAGCGGGACAATCACCTCCCTCGACCTACTAGCGATGCCGTGCTTGATGCACCCCAGGACACGGTTGGCCCTCCTGGCTGCCTCCTGGCTGTTGTTATCCTTTTGTTTTGTTGTCATATTTTTGAGTCTAGATTACAGTTAAACAATGTAGAGTTCCTCTAAATATATATAATAAAATGTATAAAATATATATAATATATATAGTTTCAGGCAACAGCTGTGAAACTCCTTAAATGCAAAAAGAAGAACTCCAGCAGCCTTCAGACTCAGCCATAGGAACATCCTACTGTTCCTGCTTCATGAGATTTCTTCTCCAAACTGCTCTTAAAAGAAAGCCATAAGGTAGCTCATCATTTTATCCTCTGCCATGTTGACTTCATTATCATTAAGCTACTGAATTAGACAGAACGGGAGCATTATAAACCTCTAAAAACTCCACAGTCCAGAAGAGGAGGGTGATTTATCCAGGTAAATTAGAAGAAGACACAAATATACCATATACTGTTTACAAAAAAGCTGATGATTTTTTTTTTTTCATGGAAGAGGAAATCTCAGTAAATTTAGAAGTTTAGATAGGCTGACACTGACCTCAAGAAAACAAGCTGAAGATGTAAAGTGGTTAACAGGATTATAATGAAGACACCATTTGAGATTATTTCATGATATCATTTTATGAAATAATAAATGATACAAAGGTATTTAGAAGAAGGAAGATTGTGAAAACAAATGAGATAAGAAGCTACATTAAATTAGCGCCAGAAACATTATTTAAAATAAATAGTAATAAAAAAGAACCTGCAAGAAAACTTTAAAGCATTGAAGGGAAAAAAAACCATTTGACTTAATTTTGGCTGCAGAACAGTCATAGCAGTAACTTAGAGATTAAACATACTCCAGCTCACCAGCCTACAGATCTTCCTCCACTTCAGTTATCAAGCTGCACGGGTTCCCCTGAACTTATGGTGCAGGTTTCAGTGCTCAAAGGAGGTCTATCCACTGATCATTTACTGAGGCACACACGTGACTGGAATTTGTGTTGTTGACACTACAGGAGCTTATTTAACTGCAGCTGCAAGTCAGAGTAAGTGTTCCTGAACCTGTTTTCCTCCAATTATAAAATCATTCTGTATTAATGTTGAAACAGGGTTGATCAAAATTGATGACCTACAAAGAAAGCCTCCCTTATTGTGGTGTTTTGCTACAAACATGTCTCTGCAAATTCTAGTAAGTCAAGAGAGGAAAGTGGATTTTAATTTGCTGTCTCTACCTGTCAGAAAAAAAAAAATATATAGTGAAGTCATGACATTTAGTAGCACTGTCTAGGAAATGGCAATGATCAACATCTGAAGCCAGAGGACATTTTGCTCTGCCAAAAGTCATGCTAGGAAACAGAAGTAAGACACCCCCTACGCCCCCCCTAGCCCCCACGAAATAGTATCTCATTTCAAAGAGATGAGATGAGAATAGGGCCTTTTGCCTTTTTCCCCCACTAACTGTTGAAGGTAAGGTATAAATTTTATTTCTTAGGAAGCAAATAATGAAGTACAACAGCTTTTGTGAAGAAGAACCTTGCAGAGTTTCTTGATGTTAAGGAGTCAGAACTTTGCTTTCTTTAAGAAAATCTCAGACAAGGTGATTGTTACGGCTAATTACTTGTAGTGAAAATGAAAAGTTAATTTGAATTTGAAGGAAACGTTAACTGCCAGCCAAGTGCTAAACCTACTCCTATTACCAAAATGGGGGTTTAGGACAGAAAACCACACTACATGACATGTAAGAACCGTAATTTGTAGCACATCATTGATTCAGGATTACAAAGCAGCAAACAGAAGAGCTTGAATATAAGGAAATACAGTCAATAAGTACAATTTTGTTTGTTTAAAATTTCAGCATATAGCAAGCTGTTCCCTGCTTTCAAATCCCATGATGCAGTATTTGATCTGATTTCTCACTTTTTTGAGATGTGTCATGTGCCAGATGTGCCAGTATTTGTGATGACTCAGACACTGAAGTTCTTGCATAGTTTAAAATGTTTAATTTTTGTATATGTTGATCATAATTCAGTGGATGCACTCAAAGTAAATGGATGAAAGTCAAATTATGGAGCAACAAGAAGGCCTGCACTTCCATTATTACTGCTCAGAGGCTTATCTTACCCCTTATGCACAAAGGGAGAGAAAAAAGAAAATCTCATAATATTCTCTGTGTGTGTGCACTTAGTAAGATGAGTTCATCTATCTGACACAGAAACCTATGGGAAAATAAATGATATATCTTATTTTTTTTTCTTCAAATTTTAGCTTTTATTTTATCTTCTGATCATTATTTCAAACTCACTTTCTGAAATATTGCTGAACATACTGCTTCATCAGGTCCTGCAGAGTAAGTTAAGATAGATATTTTGTACAAGTAAGTTTTTTTTTTTTTTTTTATATGACATAAAGCATCCTCAGAACACTGGATGGATTTTATTAAATTTTATGATATCCTGTATAGAGATAGCACACACTGTACGGAGACAGAAAGAGACCTAAAGCAATTAGAGTATCAACTTGGCCTCTACATCATACTCTGTGTATTAAAGGATGAAGCTGAATTCCCAGAATTCTACAGGTTTGGGGACAGGCAGGACCATTATTGAAAGGTTATGTGCTTACTCAAAAGATAAAATATAAAAATAAATAAATAAATAAATAGCAGGAACAGACAGAAATAGTAACAAATACATCTACCATAACTCTATACTACCAAGAAAGCATGCAAATCCTGTCCTTGGCATTAGCCTGAAACAGTAGCTTCACTGCTTTGCTAGCTGCTGTCAGCTGCAGGAAAAAGCAACATGCAGAATTTCGTGTGGCTTTTCTATATATGTAGGCCTGAGGAGAATCATAATCCCAGTTTTTGAGGTACATAACTAAATACCTCAGAAGTGAAGTGCAGCTCAGTGCTTTCCCTACTGGGTCCCTCATGCAGCCTCTAAAGTAGAGAAGTTTGTGTAATGAGAGAAAGATAGTGAGAACATAAAGAGAAGATGAAAGATACAACAACCATCATTGAGAAAACAACGTTGCAGACTTTGCAGAAAACAACTCACAGATGTTCTAACAATTGTAAGGATTAGGAAACGTTCACAATTTAAGTTGAAAATGGATTTGAGCATGTCATAATTTCTGAGCACATCCTTGGTGATTCACATAGCTGAACTTGTAAGCAACACTTTGCATGCTCTGCAAATATATGAGCTGGGATGGGCCCAGCAACAACAGCAGAAATCTTGTGGATGTCACTTGTGTCCCTTTTACAAAGGCAGATGTGTGGGTAGAAGGAGGACCTGGCCAGAAGCTGCCCAGCCATTACAGAAGCAGAATTGCCTCCAGCCCGAGTCCTGTGCCCAAGTCACTGACAATCACTGTCCTGAGAGGGAAGCCTGCCACTGTGCCACAGCTATATCTCTGTTTTGGGGTCCCCAGCTGGTCCTCAGGCTGTACTTCACTTCTCAGGAAGGCCTAAAGCTCTACCTGCTCAGTAGTACAAGTTGCATAGAATGATATTTCTGCTTAAAGACAAGTAAACAACAGTAGGTAGAATTATCTCCTGGAGGTACAATTATCCTCTTCTAACTGTTCCTTGTGTAAGAAAGGGAAATAAAACTACCCAGACAGGTGGCCACAGAGATACAGTCACTAACATTTTGTTACCAAATCATATCCTGCCTATCTGGAGCTATGGGTACCATTGCAGGTTTCCTTACATTACCTTTCAAACCAACCAGCCACCCTCCAGGTTTATTACTTATAAATGCATGTCATTTTGATGTACTGTTTGTATGCCTGCGTGCCACTCCCTCTCTATTCAGGTCTTTTTCTTCAGTCAGTATTCAGTTTCTTACTAAGAGAAAGCAAACAAACAAACAAAACACAACCCACCAAAGTTTGTTTTTATGAACATCCTCCTCCCTCCTCAACAACTTATAATAATAAGATATACACACAAATGAACTGTTTCCATAAACATTTCCATTCCTGAACTCAATAGTCTCCATGTATTTTAGTTTGAAATAGAGCAAGTTACATTTTGCTTCCAGTTTAAAGGTTCCTGCCCTCAAGATGGAAAACATTAGCTGTATAAACATGGTTAAGAGAACAACTGCTTCTGTTTGCAGAATGCTTCTTGGGAGAGTTCTTTGTGGCATAAATATAAGTTTTAGCCAGCGTTATCTCTGTTACAAGTTAGAGTAGCACGTAAAATAAACAAATAAATAAAATGAACACTTCAGATTTAAATGAAAATTCTTAAGACTACATGCTAGCCCATTACAAATCTGAGGAATTTACTAAAATGGCAGAAGACTTACCTTCAGAAGAATTGGCGAGGAGGCTGTTGTTTCCATTTTACCTTGTACCTGATCAAATGTTTAGCAAGACTTAGTTTAATGCTGACTCCCTCCACCCCTGTAGTGGTTAAAAAAAAAAAAAAAAAAAAAAAAAAAATCTAAGTACTGCTATAGGCTTGGCAAACTGAATGGCAGTAACATCTGGCTTTTTGCCTGAAATTAATTGAAGAAATGTATTACAGGCTGTGCTCTTATCATCAGCTGCCAAGAAGCATTTATATAATACTTCTTTACAAGAGGAAAAAGGAAGATTTTTCTTTTTCTTTCCAGAGCTTTGTGGGTACCAGACAATACTATCAGGCAGATAACAATTAGGAACTGACTGGTGAATATCAGAGAAATAAAAAGTTATAATATTTAGCTTTTCCTTTAAAAAGTGCAGTTCCAAATATAGAGGGAAACAGTTATCATACCCTCTGGATTTCAGCATGAAGAACTCAGAAGAAAAAGTTTCAGCTTTAAGGTGCTCCGCCCAGGTATCTGTCTTCTCTTCTGCAAGCCAGCCCTACCTCTCCTCTGCCATGGTGGACAGGAGCGCTGTGGCAGGCCTGCAAGGCCCATGGCCTGAGGACAGGCTCTTCTCTCCAGGCTGCCATAAGGCTTAGCTCCATGATGAGCCTATGTTCTCGTGGCCCGTGGCTTACCAGTAGAATACGATAGCTGCCACAGTGCTCAAACACCAGGTTAATCCCTCCTTCCAACCTTAAGCAAGCAGATGCCCCCTCGGCCACTGGTGCCCTTCTCCCGCAGCCTGGCCCAGATGCGGCTGGAGGGGCTCAGGGGCCCACCCTGGCCAAGGAGAGGCTTGGCCACCATTGATGTGAGGGGCTGTGGAGGGAGTCACTACACTCACTTTCAGGCTACCAAAGCCTTCCTGTGAGACTGGCAGCTGTGATGGCCAGGCAGCAGGTTTCTTGCCTCCTCACAAAGAGCAAGTTCCTGCCTGTGTGGTGGCACATGAAGCCATGAGGACTAGCACCCACTTCTGGAGCAGTTTTTAGGCAGAGCAGATGTAACACAGCTTCACAGGCCACAGCCATGTGCTGTTGGTTGGTGAACCAGCTAGTTGGGGAGCTGCACAGTCCCAAGTCTTCCTGTGTTAACACTGGCAAACAACATAAGTTTCCCTATATACATGAAGGTTTTCAGATCACCACAGCAGAATTCACCTCATGCTGGTCTGGCTCCATAGGCTGACAGCAGCTCACAGGGCACAGATCCGCACCTGCTGCTTGCTGTGCTCTGAACAGGGGCAGCAGCCTCAGAAAGAGCTGGGTGCAGGCAGCATCACAAAGGCAGCAGGCACTTGTAACACAGCACACTAATTAGAGCGTTAATTGAGAGTAAACCTTTCTATTTAGGCACTGACTAATACTTTATTTCAAACAACAGCAATACCACAAAATGCCTAGTTATTCCTCAATACATCTTTTCAAACACTGTACTCAACCACAAATCTAATCATTTTGGTGTTTTGTCCTGAAGTGCATTATCATGAACACATACGTGGCAGGCTTTTCCCCAGTGCATGAATTCTGTTTTCCTATCAGTGAACAGAGATAATTACAAGCTTTTCAAGTCATCCATAAAAATAAAGGTGATGGTCCCAATGTGATAAAGTATGTCAGCTCCTAGGCTTATATTTTAATCAAGTACTGTTTAAACATATGTACAACAGCAAGCGTGCAGATAGTTGGTTGAGCAGAAAAAAGCTCTGGATTGGGTACTTCTGTCATGACTTTTTCAGATACACTTTTATAAAGAGGCAGTCATAATTTAGTTGTGGAAGACGTTGTGAAGGTTTATGTGGTTTTGTTCATAATATAAATATTTTGCTTTGTTTCATTTTCACACACAGTTGTTAGGCTTTTCTGCAGAGTTTGATTAGCAAAATAGCATCTCAGGAAAATAAACCCAGGCATGGGTTTACAATCATGTTTACTGATAGAGCAAACCAATTAGGCAGAGCTAGACTTACATACCAAAGTAAAAATCTAATGCTGAAATTGGCAATCAATCTCCCCATTAGTATTTCCAGTGATGTCAGCAGGATGGTTCTTATGAACGATCACACATGTATACAGGCCTGATTTACTGTTCAGTATCATATTCTTTTCTTCTGCATCTAAATAAATGTATAAGTTATCAGTTTCTTCAGAATGGTTACTATAATTTATGGGAGAACATTTGTTTTTTTTATTATTCAAAAATACCTTATCTGATATACTGTATTAATACATACCAGATTTTGAACCAAGTTTTTCTCTCCTAAACCATGCAAATATGAAACTTCATATAACCATCCATATAACCCTCCAGCTCCAGAATGTAGAGCATTAAGGCAAACCTCATAGTGTAACATGAAACTCACACAAGATGTCAGTGCTGCAGCTTTTAAAATCACCATATGTCTCTTCTTGTTCCCAGGTTTTCCCTTCCTAGGCTCCTTTTTTGATCTCTCTTTTTGTACGCCTTGAAACTGCTCTATTTCCCCAATCCCCAGTTATATGTTCTTCTACTTCTTGGCTCTTGTTCTTACTTGCAAAAGGTTTATATTTATTTATTTTTCCCTGTTAGAAGGATATGAAAAAAAATCATACCTGGATGTGAACAAACAACCAGACAAGACGTGATGTTGGGACTGCTGAGAAACTAGTGTTTTCATCTGCCATTTAGGTTTAACAGGGTCTGGTGGTTTTACTCGGGTGGGCAGTCGAGCTCCACCACAATCGCTCTCTCACTTCTGCCCTCCTCAAAGAGAAAGGGGGAGAAAAGACAACACACAGAGCTTGAGGTTTGAGATGAGAATGATTTAATTAAAGGGAAAGGGAATGGGGAGAAAAAGAAACAAAAGAAACAACAAGGCTGGGTTGGAAGCACAGAGAGAAAAGAAAAATGTTATTGTCTACTTCCCATCAACGAGCGAAGTTTAGCCATGTCCTGGGAAGCAGGGCCTCAAAACGCATACCGGTTGTTCATGAGGACCGCCTCCTGCATGAGAGTCCCCTTTTATTGCTGAGCGTGACATCAGGTGTTGTGGAATATCCCTTTGGTCAGTTTAGGTCAGCTGCCCTGGTGATGTCCCCTCCTCATCAATTGCCCACCCCCAGCTTGCTGGCTCTTGGGGGCTTGGAGGGAGTTCTGATGCTGTGCCAGCATTATGCAGCAATAGACACAACACTGGAGTGATACCAGTGCTGTTCCAGCTACGAGTGCAGAGCACAGCACTGTGTGGGCTGCTGCAAGGAAAGGTCCCATCCCAGACAGACCCAACACAGAGGGGAAAAAGATTGTGAAAGAAATGATGATCCTTTACTGCCAGGGAAGAAAAATGGATTGCATAGATTATAGTTTATTAGTTTTCATATAAGCAGAACCTGAAAGACAGATCTGTATTAAAATATATATTTTTTTGAAATTACAGCAATTTTGCTGGGGGGGGGGGGGGGGGCCAGGGATAATCTTCCTTGAGGTCAGCAGCTGACATAAATTCTGCAAAGCCCTAGCGAGCCAGCCCCAGCATGCTTCAGGGAGTCCAGTGTACTTTCAGAGCCCACGGAGAGATGAAGGCTCCTGGTAACTCCTCATTCTTCAATGCAGAACAAAACCCATCTCCATGCAACAAGCAGAACACCCCAACCAGAAAGAGTATCCAAACAGTTTCTGAGATAGGTGCGCTTAGGATTCAGAGCATCACATCCTCTGGCAGTTTTCTAAGGAGGGCCTGCTCTTTTGCAGAAGCAAGTGAGGGGTGTTCTTGCTGTCCACCTCTGCACAGCACAAGGTGGTTAAAGAGTCAGGACACCTGGTGAAAGCCCAGCTCCCAGTCTCCATCATGAGTGAGCGGGGATGAAAGCCAGACAGACATGCAGGAGAGAAGCCCACACACAGGGCAGCCAGCTCTGGCCATGCTCACCCTCCTGCCCACACTTCCAGGGGTGTTTGTGCGTACAGTGTTACAGGCTTTGGACCAAGAGACACGTTGTGCAGCAGGGATTCAGACATTGCCCTGCTCAGATGCATGCTTTAAGTATTTCCTGCATGAGAGTCTGGAGAGTTTCCTGTGCAGTGTAGGAGGATGTAATAGGATGCACACTTTTACTAAGAGTGGAAAGAACTGTGATGATGCTGACCCCTCCTGTTCTGCCTTTGAAGAAAACCCCGGATGAACCTTTGTAAGTGCAGCTCTGTTATAGGTCTTCTTTTCCCTTATTACATTAATAATCAGTTGCACATCAAGAACCATGATACAAGAATCACAATCAAGGCCTCTTTGACTGGAGAGTTACTTTCTGTGTTCTGCTTGCTCAAAAAGCAGAATTTAGGCATAAATACTATTTAACATCATGTACACTTGTATTTTAGCTGGATAGGCTATATGACTTAGACAGGTATAGATCTACAGGCACAGATACTCAGCTAGCTATATATTAAATGTAGCTCATAGTAGAAAACTAAATATAAACAGGGGAGTGTACTAATTACTAATTAAGTACATTAATCTGTTCATGTACTCTGAATTTTGAAAAAAAAAAAAAAAATGAAATACCAACTATTTTGATGCATTTTTGTATTCCCTCACAACATTATATATAGCCAGCCTGCCTCTGCCGCCAGCACCAGGCAGCTCTTGCTCCTCCCGCAGCGGCGGTGCGAGTGAGCGCGAATCCCCATCCCTCTCGTCTCTCCGATGATCCCGCAGTGCCACCTACTTGTTGTTGCGAGTTTTTGCAGAAAAAAAAAAAAAAGAAAAAAAAAAAAAAGGAAAAAACCAAACAAATCAGAAGCGAAACCAACTACTTCTCTAATATGTTATTTATTAGAGAAGTGTTTTGCTTGGTTTGTCTGCCCCACCCTCCCTCCACCCTGTGATTCCAACATTCGTTTATAGAATATTTCAAAATTCTCTTTTATTTCAAATGTAGATGTCTCTGATTTATTACTGTGACATACAAAACATCATCTGAACACCATACAAAGTTACCTGACTTCTAACAGGCAATGAAGAAGGGACCCTTGAGAACAGCAGTTATTAAAAATGTAATTAATTAGAGAAAAATTCCTTTCTTCCCATGACAATGTCATATGAAAATAAGAACAAGAGGTAATTTACATTGCAGACCCAGGCAAATATAAGCCTCTAAGAGCAATAAGCATGCACATTAGAGCCTTTGGCAGTAACACAGCAGAAGGCAATGGAGCTGCTCCTGTAGATAATAGATGTACACACTTAAGGCCCTACCTGCACTGCAGAAAAACAGTAGCACAATGGTTAGCCTCCATCTAACTCTGTAGGTATAATGTAACCACACAAGTATCTTGAACAGCTTTCTTTCATTCTTAACATCAGTGTGGCTTCTCACTGTTGTATGAGAAGTTTTCTCTTTCCTTAGATCCATATCTCAGGTACATATGTGGTAATCTGTGCCTTTACATAATAAAAGTGATTCCAAACCAAACAAAAATGCTTCTCTCACTTATAGTGACAGAACACAGTTTGAAACCACAAACACTAAAAGCTTAAAAGATAACAAGTGTTAATTAAATAATTCTTTCTACAACCCAGCTTCCTTTAAAAAAAAGTAAGTAAATAAACGTACTAATTGTGTGAGCGCTAATGCATGACCTTTCAATTTGTAGTGTAGAAACTGATTTTATAACCTGGATCAAAACATTTTGCCTTCAGTGTGTGCGTGTGTGTCTCTGTGTGTGTAATTACAGCCTTTGGCACAGAAACGTTTTCATACAGCTTATACATGGCCTGTCGGTACCCTCTGTGGCATAGCATAGGTTGAAACAGTGGTGCATGATGTCAGCATAAGTCAGGTCCTCTGATAAATGGGTAAGGGATAATGCTTTATAATCAGCACCTTTACTTCCATCTGATCTTCAGATTTTTGTTTGACACTGGCAGGTGAGGATGAGAAAGCACCCAGCTATTACAGAGGCCAGCTTCTTGTAAAAGCAGAGAAGCCCTCTGCACATGCAAGGATCAAATCCATGAAATACCGTAACAGACCATGAAATAGTCTATTTTATTACTATTGCTTTTTAATTTGTTGTCTTGTTTAAAAGGATTCTGTTCTCTTAAGCAACATACGGGCATCCACAAAAATGCTTTTAGAATCACGTATAGTTTTAGAACATCTTGAAGGATATCTGCATGAAAACACAGAAGTCAGTGGATGGCACTGTTGGCTTGTAAATAGAAAAACATATACTAATTTATAAAGCATACAGATTTCAGGGGTAGCTGTACATTGATTTATGTGTGCCTAGCACCTTGTAAATTTCCTATATTTAAGCAAGTCTAACTTTCTTAAAGTTTATTTCCTTTCTAAAACATCAAAATTGGTGGTTATATAATTCTGACATTTTTGTTCTTACTTGCAGTAGAAAGTGTTTGGACAAAATATTAGACTGAAAAAAGTCATCCCTACAATCACTGCAAGGTGCGGTCTTGAAAAAACTGAGAAATATCTGACTTATGTAGTCCATAAACACATAGCATGGAGACTTGGTTTACTGAAATATTGTGAAAACTACACATTTTTCCATCTGTAGAGTACCTTAGAGATTTGCTCTTTAATTTAGGCTCCGATGACTGTCTCAGCTAGTTGCCTTTTCCCTGAGGTTCCTTCAGCACTCTGAGCATCTTTGAAACAAACTAAGACAGAGAAAACAACATCACTGGAAAAATGCGATGTGGTACAGTATGCAGAGAGGCCACACAAGTCCTACAAGAAGACGTTCATCTTCTCTGGAACACAGCTTACCTCTCAAGGTTTGTGCCTGGCTACATTTATTCTGTGCTGCATTTAAAGAGCTACCTGCAGGAGGAACGGGGGATCCTGAAATTTCTTCTGCAGATTGCATGTGTGGGCACAGGGAAACGACTGCCTAGTACATTTACCAAAGGTTTACAGGCTGAGGCTTCCATCCTTCATTACCTGAAGGGCTGATTCCATTAAAAATAAATGCATTTTAAGGTCATACCTACATTTTGAACACAAACCAATATCCAGTCTCAATATCAGACTTACATTTTGGATATGTTATTGCCAGATCTGCTTGTAAGCTTGCTTGAAGGAGAAAGATGAAGACTGCACACCACTGTAGGATGGATGGACCAGGCACAGGCACGCTGACATACACTGTGGCTATGCTTTGGGACTTCAGAGTGATTTGCATTCAAATCAGCCAAGGAATTATCTCCTGGGCAAGACCCAACATACCATTGCAATAGGATCTGGATTTTGTTGGGAACACAAAATTTCCCTCCTCATTCTGTGTTTTGCTTACACTTGTGGATACCTTGATCTGAATTAGGAAGCCTGCTAGACTTTAGGACAGTTCCTGCATTGTTATTCTGGCTGTAAAGGACTTACAGACCAGGGTCTGGAGCACTGCAGACAAGATAAAAACCCCTTCTGAAGTTGGTGGGGGAACTGGAGGGCCTTTGAGCTCAGTCTTGCATGCCAGCTAGGGAAGAAGGGGAGCCAAGTCCATCAGCATCTGGCCAGGGGTACAGAGCCCAGACCTCCCTGTCTGATGTTCTTCACATAGAGATTTCTGCAGAGCTGATCACATTGTTACATTGTGTTGAAAGTGATATTTTAAAAATAGTTGTCCTACAGTTTTTCAGCTGGAATATATCAAGTCTCCCCAGGTACTGGCAACCACCTAGCTCATGTCTGGATGCTGGTGGTGCCACAAGTAGCACTAAAACCTTGAGGTGTGTCATGAAGCAGAGGCTCTCCTCACTGCCCTGTAATGGGAAATCTCCCCCAAAAGTTTGGTAGTTTGTTATGCAGGAAGGGATGAGTTGTGAAGTTCAACTATTTCAAGACATAGGAGCAGTGAGGACAGAGGGTATGGTGTAACTCTATCAAACATGGAGATACCCAGGTGCAGGAATACAATTAAAATGACAACTTTCTGAATTTGACCTTGGAATAATTATGCTAACCAGCATTTCCAGGCTTTCTGGGTATTTCCAGGTTTTTCAACTATATCTCTATCCCTTTAGGTTCACTTTGACAACAGAAAAATTAAAGTCATGCCACTCACAATTATGCAACTAAAGAAAAATAAGAAAAAAATAGGACAGAAGGATTTACAAGAACAGTAAAACTTGAGGTCTTCCACAGCATATTAAAATTCACACTAAGCTAACTCCCAGGTGTTTTTACAGAAGTTTTTTAGAATCCTCTTTTTGTACAAGTCAGGAAAGATGCCAACAACAGTGAAAACTCAAAACTGAGGGAACTCCTCCTAACCTACCCAGATTTTAACAGATTTGTGGTGTAATCCTTATCAATGGAGCTCTAAAAATTGAGCAGGTTTAATTATTGATAGCAAAATGTATTAAAAATGTATTTCTATTTAAATATTTTTCTCAAGATCTATTAATTAACCATGCAGTTGCGTTAGTGGCAACACAAGGGAGTATTACTTTGAACTCTGAGTTTGTAAAATAATTTACCATAAGCTTGTAAGAGACAGGGCTGATGTTCCCTCACTACTGAGCTCTGTGAGGCTAGTACAGCCATAAATGGACAATAACATTAATTTTATTTGAGCTTACATTAGTCATCATGCCTTATCATGCAAGGCTGGCAGTGATAAAAGCCAGAAGGTTTTGCACAGTGCAGGCTCAGTGTGCTCTCCTTGTCCTGCTGCCCCTCTCCTGGGGCTGCTTGCAGAAG
Organism: Heteronetta atricapilla; assembly: GCA_011075105.1. NCBI lineage: Eukaryota > Metazoa > Chordata > Aves > Anseriformes > Anatidae > Heteronetta > Heteronetta atricapilla. The sequence goes on from CM021733.1 coordinate 38,035,953, forward strand.
CCTTCACGTAATTCCCACAGCCCAACTCATGTCTCTGTTGGACTGACACAAAGAAATAACTTCACTGCAGTGCACAGGCACAGCTACAGGTTGGGTGAGCAGTTTGCACAGCTTGCTTTCACTTGCTGCCATTCTTCTCCAAAGCGCTCAGGGGAAACCTGCTTAAATTACTATTTGACGCTGTTGCTGTAAGGTCAAACCTTGGCTTCCATGGCAGTTGCATGGATACCTTCATTTTGGAAGTGTAATGGCTCCTCTGCCAAGCTCACATATAGACACTGCTGCTCTGGGTATTATCCCAGGTGTCTGACTTCCCAAAAGATATTTAATATCTTTTTGGTAGTAGCAAACCTGCTTGCTAATACATTCAATAGGATTTTTAATCAGTGCCACCAGGATGCTCATTGGGCAACTCCTAGACATCTGTCATGTATTTCCCACATCTGACACAACTTTTCCCAAGGCACCCACACCATTTATCAAGGAAAGCACGTGATGTTGCTTGTTACCAAAACCTGTTCTGATAATGCATGTGTAATGAGGTGGATAACGCCTTGTGAGTGGGAGTGCCAAGCCTTAATAGGCACAAATATGCTCTAAATGTCTTCTGAGTCATCTGCACCAAAAATCTCATATTTATACACAATAATCATATTTGAAAAACATTAAGACTGAAATACAAGATTTTTCTTTTAATTTTCACTTTGCAGCTCTTAATCAGAGAAAAACACACACAAAAAAACACTGAGAAGCCCACAAAACCTAAGCACAAAGAACACATTATAACTGAACATTAAAAAGCTCAAATGGAGAGGACAGAAATGTTAAAAGAGATGTATAAGCTCGGCGGGAGGCTGTGCTCATTTGCCCAGTAGCCATGCCTGTAGTGTAACATCAGAAGTGATTCCAACCAGTTTGTGATTTTTGTTTCTTCTGGGCAAATGAGAAGCTATTGCATTGTGACATAAGCCACAGTCCAAGAGCAAGATCAATTTTAAAAGCAGTCTTTCACTTTCCTTGGAAAAAAAAATCAATATGCCTTTTCCCTTGCTATCTTTTCCCCTAACAGGTTACGGCACCAAGAACTTTGTCATGCACTTCTGCAGGCTGAAGTTGTTGGTGGGACAACACTTTGCTTCAAGCCCAGACTCCTAGGACACAGAGCATTGACTTTTCCAGTGGCATAGTTACTCAGCTCTGTATTTCTCCACAAATATGTCCTTTGATTTCCTATTTCTTTCTGTTCCCCATTATATAAGTATCCCACATTATATATTTATTACCAGGAAACTCTTCTTTTTTCACCCCTACACATTTGCACCCAGTGAGGGCCAACATCTCTTTCTTTTATCCCCTGCCCAGATGCCTGGGGAACAAACACCACAGAGATGCAGATGCTTACTGGATTCCCTCCTGAGGTGGCACCTGGGGCTGCAGCCAGTCCCACAATCCAAGTCCCTGGGTGAGCTACCAGCCTCCTGTGAGATGGCACCTACTGAGCTGGAACAGTGTTTGAGGCCACATAACTCTGTCAGCTCCTGCATGAGAATTACTGCTTCAACAATTAACTGATCTGTGTGTTTATGGGATTAAAGGATCTGGCTTCTCTTACTAGGTCAGTTTACCCTGTTACAATTAGCCTTATCCTTGTCTTATAACTAGTCTCACAAATCCCCAGAGCTTATTCTGAACTGAATTTTGGAAATGGGAAGATTCACATTCCACTTGTGTAATTGAAAACATAGTCTATAAACTCATATAACTCTGGATGTTCTATGTGCATATTCATGAAATGCACGAATCTGGTGATTTAAGCTTGAACATAAGAGTTTTCTTTTTCTCTCTTTTTTAAATTTAATTGGTCATAAGTGCTCAGAACTACATGGATCTGGTAATTTTGTGGAATAATATAAGACAGATTATAGTATAATAAGAGCACTATTATTAGTATCTATGTGTAAATTAGGATTGAGAGCACCTGAAAGCAAAGGAATTTCCAAGCATAGACCAAGGCATTTATGGAGTGCATTAAATAGTTCTTACCGAGGAATTTCATGAATGAACTGACATTTCTCTTTCACTTGTGTAACAGCACCATGTCTGTTCTCCGCTAGTCTTTAAGTAAACCACTCTCTAGCAGGCTGCCATGCTCAGAACCACCACTGTCCCATTCTTCGCTAAGTAAACAGAGCACAGAGTGCACCACTGCTGCATGACCTCCCTCACCTTAACTCAGTGAGCTGGATAGATGTTAGCAAGGTCTGAACTGAAAGCAGTTATGTTATCAAAAAGGATTATGGATTGCACACCTAGCACACTTAGACATTAAAGAAGCCACCTAGCTTTCAAACTAGAGCTTGCCTGGAACAGAGTGTGAGTCACCACTGCTTGGCAGTGTGCGTGGCTTACTGTGTCCATGCTCTATTGACAAATGCAATCTAAGAACACAAACTGATAGCAAAATGCTCTCATTTTATGCATGTGGTGATTTCCACTCTCAAAACAGCAGATGGTAAGATGAATCCTGACTTTTAACTTGAAATATCTGCAGTAGAGATACTAATCTGAGCTAATTGTAGAGCTACCTCTTTAGTCAATTGAGACAAATAGCCTCTTTCGTGAGGGAATTGTCTGGCCTTTATTAGATGTCAGCATTAGATGAGTCATTCTGCAAGAGGCTGATGAAGCTCACCTAAAATATAAAACAACTTCCCCTTTTATCAGCAGATGCATATTGCATCACTGAATATCATATCACATACTCAATGCTTAGAACATCCTTGGGGATTTCAGTTGCAGCTGACTTGCATGCAATGACTATATCACGGGCCCAGACAGCATCTTCTGTAACCAGCTAAGCCATTTGATTCAGTGATCTTCAAGCTATACTCATTTGTAACAGAAGGAACCAATGTTTCTGTCACCCATAGCTTGTGGCACTCTCTTCAACACCAGTTGAAGCTCTAAAATCCTTGCTGCAATCCTAAACAAGTCGTAAATTGTTCATTACCTACCTCCTCTCTTTGGATAATTCTTGATTTTGGCATTATACACCTGCCCAGAACTTAAACCACAAGCAAAAAGTTATTTACCAGTGATGAACCTCATCAAGCATTCAAGAATTGCCATCTCTATGCTACACTGAGCGAGGGGGTGCTAACATGGTGTGCTCTATTACCAGAATTTGCATGCATTTACCAGACATGATATTACCTTTGCAAACATTGTGCCTTAAAGCAGAATAATAGTCTGAGTTTTGTCACCCTCGGGATGAGAGTCCAAGAGAGAAGAGTTGTGAGCTTGGAAAACAAGAATCCAACAGTGCTAGAGAAGCTGCTCTTCTACCAAGGTGGAAGAAAAGATGGCAACTGTTAGTCCTTTCTTGCAGCAGTACTTATGATCACACATACCCTGTCCTTCTCCAGGGGCAGCAGTGTTGCCTGGAGTTCAAGGTTTAGGCACAGTTACCTTTGCCATCTTCTTTCTTCCCTCCTCTCCCCTCCAAAAAGCTACTGTCTTAATGTAAAGTCAGCCTTCAAGTTGAATCAGTAGAATGTGAGTAAACCCCCTTTTTCTGCTAATGAAACACTGTGCTGTTAAATGGTGAAAAACTCCATATGAGCTATGTTACCATTCTAGCCTGCTGCTTCTATTAATCAATTAAAAGAAAACATTAACATAAAATGCAACAGGAAACACAGACTAAGGTAATGTATTCAATGAGATCAGCTGAAAACAATTCCCTTTTTGCTCTTTAACAGCTTTTACCACATTCATTAACAAGGAGAATCAGTTACTTTAGAAATGTGTAGGCAAGTTTGCAGCTTCTGCTCTCCCCCAGTTTTCTTTGTACAAAAAGAAAATAGTGTCTGAGGTCATGTACCTTTAATAGGTAGTGAGATACAGATGGACATATAGGAATATGTAGATATAACATGAAATCTCTGGCATCCAGAAACTTCTGTGCTTTGTGAACAGCTGATGTGTCTCAGCGCATCAAAGCATCATGCCTTCTGGGTTTTGGGCTGTAATATCACCTTGCTGCTTGGAGCCACTGTACTAGCTGGAAAACAGCTTTGTATTCCATGGAGAGTCTTCCCAAACTTGTTCATAAATTGAGAAAGAAATCAAAACTTCTCTGGATTAATAAATTTCAGTGAAGTTTCATGTTTTTCCCCTTTGGCTCAGTCAGCATATAATATTGTGTTTATAAAATGCTTTTGTCCTTGACCCTGTGACTTCACCAAGACAGATAATGATGATAGCAAATACAACTTGCCCAGAATTTGTCTAATCCTTCGGTTTATCCATTCTGTGGCCATCAAAGTTATGTATTGGGGTATTGGGTAATAACAGCCAGAAGCCAGGCCTTCAACAACTGCAATAAGAAGGAATTCTTTAGGACAGTGATCAATCACAGGCAGATTAGAAGATCTGGCAGTCAGATAACTCTGACCAAGTCTCCTGAGAGTAATAGCCATTAACTGTTAAATCTGCCTGCTGAGCCTGGCCAGTTTTCCAAACAGTGCTCAGTGGCAGCTAGGAAGTTGGCCTAAGAAGGAAGGCCTGTTCTCTGTGGGGGAAAACAGTTGGCTTACTATGGAAAAGGCACTCACAACAAGGTTAACAATAACCTTTCTGGGGCATTTTTATACCACCCTGTGTTGACAGAAGTCAAGCCATCCAGAGTGGAAATTATGAGAAAATTCCAAGAACTGATGACAAGATGAAGGTTGTTTTCTTCCATTCATGGTCCTTTCTCTGCTCTACCCTCCCCAGCAAAGTGCTGATACTTATCCTCTGAGGGGAAGATCTTGGCAAGAAATGCATAGCTTCAAAACAAAAACAAAACAGAAAGAGAGGCAGTGTGCTCAGCCACATTTATGTATTGCATACAGTAATCATGAATATCCATAATAAAACCATAATTACTCATGGAAGCATAATTGCTCCACATCATCCTTCTCCATCTCATCTGTGGTCAGCAGATCTCTCATTAACGGTAATATCCACATCTCCTTTTCTCTCCTCTTTCCATTGCTTAGTTTCCCCAGGGAACACTGCCCTGGTCAAAGCTGCATACAAAGTTTTAGCCTGTTCATGCTGGATTTGTGTCCAGGGGCTTCTGCCCTGCCCTCAGTCACCACATATGTCAAGAGAAAAATGTATTTGGCAAAGACCTTCATAAGCTTTGCAGACTAGCATCTACTTGTAGTGAAAAAAAAAAAAAAAAAAAAAAAAAAAAAGTTTCTACAGTGTAAAGCACTTCATTGTTAAAGACAGGATAGGAAAGACAAGCATGTCCCCATTTATTTTCTAAAATCTGTCACTTTCTCTAAGTTGATAACATAATTAATAAATCCAAGTGACTTTTGCAACTGTTCTCATAACCGCTGTTAAAGTAACCTGAAGGTTACTTTAGGTTACTTTAACAGAAATACCATTCATTATCTGCAAAATCGCTTCTGATTTGTTTTGCATGTGAACAGCCAGATGATATTTTAAGGTAGTTACCTTTCACACTGACTATAATTTATATGATAAAGCCTTAAAACTGCTAGAAGCACCTGGAAATAAAGGTGAGCTTTTGATTGTGTCATATTAATTAGAGATTTCAATATTGCTCTTTCTCAGTATCCCTGATAAACATTTTGGAGAAAAGAACAGTTTTTTCCATTCTCTGAGATAAGCATGCTGCAATTCAAGCCATTTAAAAATCTGTCAAATAACAATACTTTATAGCCACAAAAAGAGATAATCATCTATAGTATTTCAGAGCCGCAGGTCTACTTAGTTAAGCAACAGTGCAAATCCTTGCTAAAGTAACTGCAATGAAATGGGTGAAAACTTTGAGGGAGGAATAGACTGAGTTTTGTTTGAGCAGCATTAGGAGCATTATTACTTTATTACTTTTTTTTTTTTTTTTTTTTTTTGTCACAAAGATTGCTGGGAAACATTTACAATAAGCCAGCAATTTCCCATGCTTGCCCACTGCCTTAATATTTCATGGCATCATAGGTCACTATGAAGCATACTCAAAGAGCTATGAAGGGCTGTATCAGCTGGCTGACAGAAATGCTGAAACATGAAGCATATGGCAATACTTATGTATTAAAGCAGAATCAAATTTCACTTTTTGAAAGCATCATCAGAAAACCACTTGCTAGCTGAAGAAAAGAATTTGTGCTTTTACGTTTTCTTCTTGTATCGTGCAGATGTACTTCATTGTCAAAGTGACAAACATTCTGTTTACAAGTTACAGTGATGGCATATTGTCTTATTTAAGAAGACAGGTTGAATTATATTTATAAGGAGCACAGCACAGAGCATTTTGCATTAAAGGGAAGGTTGAGGGTGTTCAGAGAATTAGGAATGAATAATGATAAGAAGTTGCATTAGGCCTTCTGGGCCAGAGCTAAATTATACTATTCAGAGGTGTCTGCCCCAGGAATTTTCTTTAGTTCCAGTCCAAAGTTACTTCAAAGCATCTTTAAAACCCTAGTCCAGGATTGTAGTCTATAGCTATTAGTACCATCATCATACCTGAAGAAAATAATGTTTCAATGCCACAGTGATAATTCTTAAGAGTTTCCAAGATACAGGGCTTCTATTGCTGGGATCCCAGTGACCAGAGCTTGGCTCACGTCATGCTACACACCTGGTCTGAGCAAACCTCCTGGTCTATCTCAGCCATGCAAACCACTGTAATAGGGTTTCAGACTTACAAAAAATAGTGGCAGTCTCCTCCTTTCAGCTGATACTTCTATTAGCTCCATAATATTTTCTTTGAGCTGTCTTCCAATGGAAGATCGGCTAGGTTCATTTGTATTACAGAGAAAGTGTTCATATTCAAGGTGGGGAGTGCTTTCAGGTGACAGCAGTAATTAATTGCTCACACATATTGTCAGTCTCCTCAGCCTGGGACCTGTGCACAAGCATATCACCACAGAGCACCTGAACATCACCTAAGCAGGGCTGGAGGAGTGGTGATCTGTGCTGCTCAGCACATCCAGCTGTGCTGCAGCTGTGGGAAGTGTTTTGTGATCCCCAGTTTGCATCTCTTCCCAGAAAGTGATGGTATGACTTGTCCATCCTGGAAGGAAGGGAAGGAAGATGGACAGGTGCAGTTTGGTATTGATCAAAAAGAAAGACCCATGTCACAAGCAGATACTCCACAAACTGGGACTATTTGTTCCCATTCACATCCTGAGGCCCTCTTGGGATGATGCACTGAAGTGGCAATCTCTTCTCAGGGGCTTCTTTACGGTGTATTCTTTCAACACTTTCAGCTGCACAGTCAACATTTGCCTGTGTATTGACTGGGCATGGGAAGACATAGTTAAAAACAATACACTATTTCCCACTATTTCTTTTTTCTTTTTTTTTTCTGATTAAATAAATTCAATGTGTGGAGCTATGTTTAAGTGAGAAGGGGCATGATTTAATTACAATGAGCAACTCAGGCCCTGAAGAACTGTGAAGATAATGTAGGCCCAGGGCTGATAATCTTGAGTGATGTTACAACTAAAATATGCGGAACTATGTTCAGGAGGAGAGACAACACTGTTGTACCAATTATATTAGTGCTAGAGACGTGTGCATGGAGAAGCTAGACCAATTATAAGTTGTTGTCTGTGTATGCTGTAGGGGTAGCATATATATACCTTGCTAGAACATTCGTTAAAGGAGAACAATTATACTCGCATCGAGGTTGCGTCGTTACTCCGGGTCACTCCCATTCCGACATCAATGTATTGATGTAAAGTCAAAAAATACACTTGAGATAAATGACAGCTGTGACAGGAGAAGGAGAACAACTTTCATGTTTTTATTGCTGCCTTAGAAGCAATTGATAAACAGTACACTTCATATATAAATGAGCATATGTCAATATATGACAACAAAAATAAATTACAGTGACATAGTATTTAACTTTACAAGGTTGTACAAAATTTCCAAATATGAATAGATTTCAACTTAAAAATTTGAAATAAGTTAAAACTTCAACTATTCTGAAGACTTGAAAAATATACATACAATTTCACTCAATCACATCATTTACAGTATGATTTTTTAAGCTGTTTAGTCTTATACACCCATATATTTTTAACTGTCTTAGTGGAATATCTCCTGTTATATGCAGCTTTACTGCACTGGGATAGTGAAAGGGGTTCCCTGAGGGCACAGAACAGGCTTTGAGTATTTATATTTTATGTAATTTGATTACATTTATTAACAAGAAATACAAAACCAAAGCATTATTTATCTGCCCTATAAAAAGAGACTGATTTATCTTCTCTCGCTAAAATTTCCATTGATGCTAATGAGAATTTTGAAGAAAGATTAACAGCAGGATTGAGCTAAACTAAGTCTGTTCAGCCAGGGTGAATTAGGTCACATTATTTAATGAAATATTTGAAGAATATCTGTTTTGTATTAGATCTCATTACAGGATACATAGCTAGTCTTGGCTATGCACTGAGATATTTACTTCCATGACAAATAGAAAAGTATATTTGATATGGTACTTTAAAATAATAGGGTGGATTTTGGACTGGTATTTTGAACAGCTCAATTATATGTACTTGATTATTTCTCTAAATTTTATGAAGATTAAAAATGCTGGACAAATCCCCTTGTCTGTGAGTGTGTGATAATTCAGAATGCTGAGGGTCTAATTCAAGCCATAAAATAAGGTAGAGAAGGTTCAAACCACAGATAGACTGCTCCTGATAGCTAGGATACTGTAGTTATTACAAACCTGGTGCAAACAGACTCCATGCACCTTCAAAAGGGCAAAAGCTCACTAACTCAAGAAACCATTAGTGAGGATACAGATGAAGGAAGAAATCAACAAACTGGCACATGGGAAAATTGCTCAACTATCTAAGGTGCAGGAAGACACTTGTGCAGCCAGAGGTGAGTCTTAAATTTTCTGTGATTAATTCAGTAAAAGAGGAAAGGAATCCAAGATATCTATTTGCATGACTGAATTTTACCTTCTCTGAATATGTTAAAATATCTATCAAAATGCGGTGTCTGTAGCCTGTGGTCTTTCCCCCAAACAAATAGGCATTATACATACATCATATAAAAGGGAAAAAGAAATCGTAAAAAATGGGGCAGAGATAAGCAATTCCTCATTTCCATTTTTCTCTAATGCTGCTGCTGGCATTAATGGGTGATGTGGCTTACAATGGAGCTGGAAATAGTTTCAGAAGCCGCGGTCTGTGCTGTGGGAGCACGTGGCCTGGCAGTGGGTGGGAAGAAAGGGGCCGGCAGCAGCCCTGGGGCTGCTGAGGCCTCGTTGGGCCTCGCTGGTGTCCTCCCAGGGAATTTGGCTGCAGGCTGGTGTCCGGCTCAGGGCACAGGAGGACTGGGAGGAGGCCTGGGGTGTGTGCAGGCAGCCGCAAAGTGTGACACAGGGCAGAAAGGGGCTTTGGGAGCAAGGTGGGGGCCTGGGCGTGAGCTGGCACTGGGCTTGGGTCAGACCCCAGCAAAGGCTGGTGGCCACAGCTGCCACCAGAGCACAGAGTGGTTTCACCGAGCAACCAACTGCAACGTCAAGCAAACTGATAGCAGCCAGAAAACACCGCTGTGCGTGGATGGAGTCCACATTCCCTCCTACAAACCTACATCTGCACAGAGGCCTCCCAGACGGAGGGGAGTAACAGTTTCCCCAAAGGAAAGGATGTACTCGATGAAGACTTCCAAAGCACTGTTTCTAGATCATTTACTGCTCTTGCAGTAATCTCAAATTACTTTAAGGTTACATTTTTCTTGATTGCTTGTTCGGTATTCTGCCTCTCTATTGGATTCAGAGGGGAAAAAAGAACACGGAAATATATTTCAAAAGTTCAACCAACATCTAGTGGTTATGTAAACCTTACATCACCAACTGCTTGGCAGACAATGCACTGTACAATCAGATATGACTCTTATATCACATCATTTACTTTTTATCTTAACTAGCAAGCCTCTCCATGAGCAGCAACTAAAGAAATGACTTTATCAGCTTATACTAATGCAACTGTTATCAGGAGCATACAGGGTAAAAGGCATTTGTAGATTACAATAATAATACATTTGCAAGGAAAGTTCCACATGGGAAGGTGCCACCTGATTAGCTTTATATGAAGGGAAAAGAGGAAAAAAAAAAAAAAAAAGAAGAAAAAAAAAAGAGAAGAAAAAAAAGAAAATATCCCTTAAGAACACAATGTTCCACAGTGGGAGTTCAGTGGGTGCCAAGTTTGTACAGCACATTTTGGGCTGATACCCATGTGATTAAAGGAGGAATGTGAGAGTTCATAAGACACTCAACCTGGGTCGATGCATTCAGTTGTCTACCACCCACCCTCTGTCCTAAGGACTGCAGTGCTCTCAGTGACTCCAGAAGGGAGAATGCCTAAAACAGTATTTGAGTCAGTCTCTGGGTGTCTTCTTCTAGTTTTGTCTTTATTTAACTGAAGGAGGAAAGGTTACTCCAAATGTTGCTACTGAGGAAAACAATTGCAAACAAAGCTCTCTGTCATTATCCACCTCTACTTCCCCCATTAATGTGGTAGTTTTTTGCAAAATGCCATCAGTATGACTTAGGACCAATTATTCTAACAGTTTCCCTAGACACAGAACTTTATTTAAAAGTCATCAGGTAAATTGCTATGCAGTACAGCACCTGTTAGCAAAACCAGAGCAACCTGGCCAATGCTTTAACCAATACTTGTGTTTGGATAGTATCTGAATGGATGACTACTACTAGCTCAGTAGATACTAGACTTTGAGTGACTACATAAGCATTGCCTGTTTATGTAGCAGAAGGTGAGGCTCTCACTTCTACTGCTTTTTGATTATTCCATGTTTCCAGCAAGTTCATCTCCACTACTTTTGGATTTGGTGAGGGGTAAAATTACAAACCCCTTTTTATGAAAGAGGCTTCTGAGGTGCACATTTACTGTGTGTAATCTGCCCTGTATTTCAAAATCAGAAAGAACAAGAAGAATATTAATTTATTTTAAATATTAAAGCCTTAAAATATATATATTTAGATAATGTCTCTGGAACTAGTTTTGATCCTTAATCAGAAGAACAGCACAGAAACCTTTCAGTTAATTGGAACAGAAATGTACATCAGGAAGCACATAGAGTATGTTCATCAAATTCCTGTAATGTTATCTCTACTTCTATCACAAAAATACTCGGTATCTCCAAGTCAAAGCAGGAAGCTTATGACTCTTTTTTGTAACAACTTGTCTTGACTTCCGTGGCCCACACCCTTCCCCCAGCAGGGTGCAAGTACCAGGAGCTCCTTTCCAGGTTCACACTAGACTAAAGCCCAGTGACTTTTTTTGGTCTTTGGAAGGGAAGAAGGGCACAAATCCTGGGAACTGAAGTGACACAGGCACGACTGGAGCAGGAGCAAACTGGGTAAGGGGACACCTCTGGAAACCCAGAGACAATTTATGTGAAAAAAAACCCTTGTATCTCCTTCATTGAACACTTAAAACTTCTACAGCCTACAACTGCAAAACATCACATTATACTTAGTATTTTTTTAGTTCTTTCAGAAAGCAATGAACAATAGAGTTCATGCTTTTTTAACCTTTAACTTCTGAATTGGCACTTTCATGCATTGGGTGTACTGATTTCAATGATCTTTCCCTAAGCATTTCGCTTCTGAGAGCAGCAGTGAATAGGTATTCCTACTCAATATTTCCCTTCAAGGGAAGGGAAGGGAAGGGAAGGGAAGGGAAGGGAAGGGAAGGGAAGGGAAGGGAAGGGAAGGGAAGGGAAGGAAAGTTATTGTGATTTTGCAGGTGCTAAAAATTGCATACTTATACATTGTTGGAGAGGGCATTGAATAGGTTTGTACAGCTGGAGGGGACTGAATCAATTTGAAAAGTGAAAATAATGAATAGAGAAAAATTACTGAGCATCAGGAAATACCACATAGGTCTATTTCTTGTTATATATCCACACAATACAGGGTTCATAGTAAATTGGCTTATATCTTTTATCATGCTGTGGCACTGGTCTGTGCCACAATGGTTACATTTTTTTCAACGTGACCTTTTTAACCACAAAATTATGAAGGCCATCTCCTCATCACTTTGACACTTTGTGTCTTCATCACTTTGACAAAGTGACAAAGTGACATCACTTTGTCACTTTGACACCTCTAGGCTAGATCACATTTGAGGAGTGACTATGGTTGCTTTGTTAACCCAGAGATTTCAATCCAGAAGAAAAATATTCTCAAGAGGACTGGATAATATGAAGCCCAACAAGAAATCAGCTTCTTAAGTTTTCAGATCTTTTGGGTATTTTAAGGAAATAAACTATGCTCCTATGAAGCTTTGAAAAAGAAATTTTAAAAGTTCTATTCGTACACTAATGTCATGTGCTTATCTAATTATTAGCTATGGCCAAGTATTAATCATTGGAGCACTTCAGGCATTCTTTTATTACAGATACAGCATTAAATTTTTGTCCTGGAGAAAGAATTTCCTGTAAAATTCCTGGAAAATGCATATATGTGCATGCACAAGCACAAAGACAAATAAATCACATTTTCTTATGAATGCCCAATTATTTAGCCCTATAATAAGGATCTCTTCATAGATGTTTGAGTAGGGTATGTGGCTGTTAGGCCAAAAGTGTGGCTGTTGGTAATGCGTGCTCATGGCTCCCAGAGTCATTCAACCACTGAACTTTTCTGGGCAGTTTTTGCATGTGTTTATTCACCCTTATGCAGAGAGGATGTGCACATCTATAAAAACTTTAAATGTCTTGTTCTTTTTCCAAGTTTACTGCCAAGTTAAATACACAGTATAGCCTCACTAGCTTAGAAATGAGTTAGCTCTTCTCACCAGAGATCAGCTTTTTTATCATCATTTTCATAAGACCTTCCCTGAGGCCAGCATCATATGTCCCAGTTAAACTCAGTCAAGGATTAATTATTTACAAAAACAGAAAAGGACGAATGACCTAGATATACCTACACTGTGTATTTCACCGTCCTACCAGGAAAACAACTACTTTTTTATTTTTTTTTTAATTGCACAAATCCACCTGTGGGACTGGCAAATGAAAAGTACTACTCCATACAACAGAAAGGGCAGAGCAATAGCGTGGGGTGGGGGAAGAATTATACTATTTTCCTCTCATTTCTCATTTTTCCCTTTATGCATTTGCTACTTTCACCTCAAACTGTTTTAATAGTGCCTGCATTCATGTAACCCAACTGAGAAACTGACTGTGATGTTTGCATGATTGCAAGAGTTTGGGACCCCTATTTCTCTTTGGTGAACTTAGACAGAATCCACCCTTAGAACCAGAAGCCATCTTCATATTGATGAAGCCAGAGTGGTTTTGGTTAAGCTAATGGAGTTGAACCTAGTATAGTGTTGGTGCAAAAGTTCAGCGTGTGTCATGCATTTCTAAATTCTGGGTAATGTCCAAAGAGCCAGCACAACAATATAATAAAAACAGCACGTTCAGAAATAAGGACAAGGCATTTTGAAAAATAAGCACTAAGGAAAGATGTGAAAACTTTTCTTGCAGCTAAGCAGAGCAGACCTAAACTGTCCGGTTACAATTGATCAGGCATCAAAGGCAATGTTCACTATGGCTGACAATGTCATCATAACTTTGTACATACTTCCATAAACATCACTGTAGATGTGTGTGCCTCTTGCTGTATGCACATATATAGTACTGAGTCATACATATGTTATCCTTCTGAGATGCAAAATGCATAGAGATGCATAGGTACAAAATGCATGCCACTTGAAACACATTGGAATAAACTATGAAAATGATCTCTGCCAAGGTTAACTAAGTCTTCTCTGGTCATTTTAGTATATAATCGAAAAACCTTCAAGCACCTGTAGGAGTGTATCTGTAAATAACCACAACAATCTTTCTTAAGGATAAAAAAAAAAAAAAAAGACAATCTGTGTTATAATATATGTATTTAAGATGCTATGGGAGTGGTGAAAAGTAAACAAAGTCCCAAATACCAGAATGGCACAGTAAATCAGTAAATAAGCTTGCCTGTTACGACTGTGAAGACCTATCAGTGACATCAAATACTGTGATGATCAAGCTCAGTCAACTGTGGTGCCACGGGGTATGAAATGGAATAAACAGTGTGGAAAATAACAGCTCCAAACAATCCTATTTATATCAACTTGTTTCCAACAAACAGCACAATCAGATTAGCTACCCTATGTGTGCTCATCCTAAAAGCTGAAATACAAAAATGCCCAAATAACAGACTTTACAAATTAGTATTTTCCCACCATCTGTCTACAGAAATAGAGAAGTGCAGAATCAACAAATGATCTATGCCTGGTACAAGGAAGAGAATCCTAGTTAAATAAAACTTTTAATTCTCTGAAAACCTGAATGTCATATATGATCTAGCTAAGCTTCCCAACAGAAGTGCTTGGGTATCCTGGGAGTCCAGTTCAGGAACAGAAAAGACAGCCATCATCAAACACTACAACTCCAGCACATAACCTCTGGGTTAACAGAAAGCAATCTACAAATATATACCATTCCAACCTGCTCCCAGAAGAAAGTATGGGTAAACACCTAAGAGACAAAATGAATATATATATTTATATATATATATAAAGGATCCTGCTCCAACTCCTCTTGCTAAGTCTTACAGACTCTCAGGAAAGAAAGTACTAGACCTCAACACTAATAATATACCCTTGAAGCAGTTTAACTTGGCATGGAGATTTTTTTGAAAGGGAATAAAGTCTGATACCAAGACAGGCTTGGAAAACATTTTATGAAAAGAATCAAGAAAATGTTTTGGGGAGAATGAGATTTAGGAATCTCAACCATACATTTGAATGGGGGTGCCCAGGTAATCAGATAATCAAGGGGGAAAGTGAAATGCAGTTTATAAGTGGCTTAGGATGATGCTCCATAACTGTCCCTACTGTATATGTGGTAGCATAATGATGTCCATAGATTCAAAATTACTGATGCTGATGACTAGGAAAAAAAAGACAAAAAAAATCCTTTTTCTTTTGATGTTTGTATTCCATACAAGCAAACTGAGCGTACTGGAAGAGTTCCATTCACTTTTTATATACACTAGGTTGATACTGAGCCAAGATGTTTCAGGATATTCTTACAGAAGAAGTAAAGAAATATAAAAATCAAGACAACCAAATAAGAAAATGAAATTGTACATAATTGAGGAAGGTCATCAGCTGCCTCACAACATTGGCGTGGGTATCCTCACAAAACTGTACATTTCTGCAGGTCACTTATTGTTCAGTCTATATAGATCCAGGTGTTCAAACCTGGGGAACTGCTCAGGCCTTTCTGTACTTGTTTAACTTTAGAACAGCGACCATTATCTGCTCTGCAGATTAAATTCTAGGAAGCGTGTTGTGCTGTGGCAGGATAAAGCACTTAGTGCACCACAACACCTGTCCTTGGCTCTCTGGATCAGACAGAGATCTCACAGCTACTGGTATTGAAGCAATAAACCATCATACAATTTTGCATCCATATAACAATGGATGAGCTGTTTGGTGGTTGACAGCAATTGGGGTCTATTCTAAAAAGCTTGCTGCAGACAATCCAGTGGCTCCTGTCTGGCTATCTCCTCTGATTTTTTGATCTTCTTCATATTGAATCTGATCTTGTATTGTTGCAGCTAATGGGGATGATGCCTGGTCTTTGAAAGCCAGCTTTTCATGTGAGGAATGGTTATGGGACTGAGCTGTTTGCCCTCAGATTGACACTTTCTATCATGTTTCTGACTTAATTTTCCTGTAAACAGATGCAATTTTACATATTTTCAATCTTTTAAAAGTAGTCCTGTGTCAGATTGTATCTTTGGGTCTTGAATTGTTTTTCTTCTGAAACCTACCATGTGCGTGTGCCTATGTTCATAAATAATACATCCTCTTGTGCCTATAGTTACAATTCCTGTGTGTGCATGAGTTTAATGCAAACACGTAGACATAGAGGATACAAATTAATTTGATCCCCACTGTACTTGCAACAGCCATATTCTTAATATTTTATAGTGCATATTCCATTAAATAAATAGTAACAAAATTGATCTGTGCTACAATGTGTACACATACACAATTTATGATGCCTGCAATAACATTTTAAAGCCTGTTCACACATCAAATGACAGGTTGTTTATTTCTCTCTTATAACAGTCCAAGGGTTTAACTCTTCTATTATGTAAACAGTGGTGACAGCCGCTTTCAAAGAAGCTTTACTTCATTAAAAATTAATAGTTTCCCATTGTAAAATCAATACTAATATAACATAAATCCCCCTGATGAACTCTGGCTTCCTTACATGCTCTCACATTTTGTGTATTAGGGGCACAGCACTACTCTAAATATCAGAAGATAATAACATGGCAATATATATAGATATAGGTATATAGTTAAATGTTAAAAGATTAGTTAGGTCGACTTGAGTAATGAATATATTTCAAATATATGCTTCTTTCTATAAATAAACGTCTTTCATTTTCTTTGCAGAGTGGGTGCCTTGCAAGTCTTTGGCTGTATGTGTCTACCAAACTGGTAAACCAAATCTTTAGCTCAAAATGCAATCATGACATATAGATGAAGCTTTAACTTTTTTTTTTTTTTTTTTTTCTTGTTTTATATTGAACTTGTACTTGAAGTAGACTTACAATATCATTTACAAACTTACTTTTAGGTAGACACTTTAAACAACTCATACGAAAGAAAGATTTGTATGTCAAGAGTATTTGTTTTAGTGACAAGAAAGCAAGGTATACTCTATTCATTTCTCAAGCAGACCTTTATGAATCACTTTAAAAGGACACTACAGCTGAAGACCGAAGAGCAATATTTATCAACATTAAATAAAACATTTGGTGAAGTATGTATAAATATTTCTCCATATGAACATAACACAAAATTAAATAGTTCAGATACACAGACACCATTTAATATATTTCCACTGTTGTCAAAATCATCTGTAAACACCATCTCACACTGAATACAAAAGCAGCTTTTACATCAGTTCTGTGTTCACAACACTGATGCCCCTTTGTAAAAGAAGATATTTGTTTTGTTTTATTTTCAGCAAAACAAGAGTTTAAGCAATAAAAAAAGTTTTGGTCAGTTCAAAGAAGAATACAAAATTATCTTTCAACATGTAACTAAATCAGATTTAGAACAATAGTTTAAAGTACAATCCTTTCCCTGGGGGATCTCTGACTTTTATAAATCACACTATGTTTGGTGCAGACCACATCACAAATACCAGGAAATACTGGTCATGTCTAAGCTATAAATATGAAAGCCCTTTTAAAATTTTCTCTATTAAAAATTACCAGGTTACAAATCGGCAATACTCACATTTTTGAAACACCAAATAACCTGGCAATAAACAGATTTAGGTACACTTCTACTGATGATTTTTCAAACAGATTCTGGAAAAAAAAAACACTTTATAGTGAGTGTCCTTCATGTACAAAAATAAAGCATTTCTTTTGCACGCATCTTTTGTGTTGGAAGATCACCTGTGGGCCGAGCAAGAAATAGAGATGCTACTCATGGCCACATCCTTCTGGCTCCTGAACCTTTGACGATCAGTGGCCCAGGTGTGGTCTCTTGCCATCCTACACCCTATGTTGAGGGCAGAGCCTTCAAGGTAATCTTCAACTCCTTTCACTTTCATATCCTTTAAAGAGGCGTGATCACTCTGGGGAGAGATACTGTGCTCAAGACAAAGGTTGTACTGGGCACATGCCCTGATATATAACTCAGTAGACTGTCAGACTCACAGGCTATGCTTTGGTTCTCTCGATTTGAAATGTGGACAGTGTGTTTTGGTTGCAAATATAAACCTGAATTTCAGGTGGTGAACAATGAGATAAGTATTTATAAGACTTCCTGATATCTTTTTTTTTTTTTTTTTTTTTAATTTCACTTATGTGCAACAGTGATGTGGGGCCCTGTAATACCTAGACCAATAGATCACCTCTTTCCTGGTATGTGCGTATTGTAGAGGTGTGAATGTATGTTTTGCATACATGCACACTCACACACACATATATATAACATGAGCTGCACACATAGATACTTGTCAATCAGGGGTACAATTAACAATACACCAAAAGAGAAGTAGACAGGAAGCTCTACCTGGACAACAAGAAGCAGTTTTGCAACCTATACAGTGTCTCAAATAATTTCTTAATCCTGTTTCGCTAGCTTGCTACATCTCTGTGTGACTGGAATTGAAAGTTGTTGGATTCCTTGGAAACAGAAGAGTTGGGCTAGCTAGATGTGCTTACCTGAGATCCCAGAGTTGATTACAATCAAAGAGCTGGGCAGATCAGTAATGGGTTTATAATTGCTATACAGCTTCTTGCAAATTTGTAGGAAAACTTTATTAAGTCTTTCATTGCTTAGTAAAAACACTGAAGTTTGTTAGTTTTTGCTGAATGCAGACTTGATTTTTATATTAAAGTGGATTTATTAAAAGGATACATAAGCCTGGCAGCTGCTTTCATGTCATGATGTTTAAATGTTTGAATCAGCACCCTGGAACCACCCTCCCACCCCATCCCAATCCCGTCCCCCTCCCGTCCTGTCCCATCCCGTCCCATCCCATCCCGTCCCATCCCTTCCCATTCCATCTCATCCCATCCAGTCCCATCCTCCGTTATTTTTTAAGGTGTTTAAAAAATACTATTCTATGAAGCCTCCCTAGGGATCCGCTTATGAAAAATGACAGACTGCCTTTGCTGATACTGCTGTTTGCGTCGTTTTCGTTTGTCACACTGGCACAGCAGTAACATCTTGAAAGTGTTTCTGAATGTTTTGTTACACAATGCATAGCACACAGGGTTCACCGTGCTATTGATGTAGCAAAGCCAGTACCCCAGGTTCCATACAGTTTTGGGGATACAGCTGCAAAAGGTGTTCACCAGAACCATGATGTTATATGGGGTCCAGGTAATGATGAAGGCAAACAAAATGGCACTGAGTGTCTGTGCCGCTTTCTTTTCTTTGATAAGAGACATTCGCTTTCGCTTTGTGATCTGACTTCTGGTTTTCAAGGCAAACTTTTTTGCCAGGGTTGCCTCCTTGAAGGACAAGGGCAGGGCTGCAGATGTCTTGGTCACTGATGAGATGCCATCAGAAGCTGCAGCTGTCTCTGCTGACCCTGGCTGAATTGGAAGCTTTGAAAAGCTCTTCTGGAAACTTCCACCATCCTGAACGCTTTTGGAAGGGTGCAATTTTTTAGATTTCTTTTCCTGTGACTCTGTGTCGGATTTCTGCAGTTCATCCCCTGACTCATTCAAATCTTCTGAGGATGGCAGTTTTGTGGAATTGAGGATGGCGCTGTGACCAGGAAGCTTCAGCACAATCGAATAGATGGCTCTGGTCTCAGCAGTGATGTCTTCTTCATCGGAGGAGGCTGAATTTTCAAGGGAGGCAGCAGCATCGTTGTTGTTCCAGCTGTCACTGCTGCTGTGCTCTTGGTCCCCCTGGTCCGTGTTGGGTTCCCAGCTCTTCATTGTGAGCCAGAAGTGGCAGCGTCTGTATTTCCTTCGGGTTGAGCGTTTCATGCTCTGCCGTTGCAGCTCATAGCTGCTGCAGCTGCGGGAGCTGCCTGTCTGGTGCACAAAGCGTGCTGCCTCTGCTTCGCTGCCCGAAGCCTGTAGCCCTGCTAACTCTTTGGTGCGTTTCTCAGTCTCCTTGTAGATTCGCCAATACAAAATACTCATAATGGTGACTGGCAAGTAAAAGGCAGCTATGGCAGTGCCAAAAGTGATGATAGGTTCACTTAGAAACTGGATAAAACATTCATCAGGAGGCACAGTCCTCTCCCCAACAAAATACTGCCAGAACAATATGGCAGGGGCCCAAAGAACAAAAGAGATGACCCATGCTAAACCAATCATCACTCCAGCCCTTTTAGTTGTTCGTTTGGCTCTGTACGTAAGTGGCCTAGTGATGGAAAAATATCTGTCAAAACTTATGACAAGAAGATTCATGACAGAGGCATTACTGGCGACATAGTCAATAGAGAGCCAAAGATCGCAGGCCAAGTTTCCCAAAGCCCAGTGGTCCATGATGATGTATGTGGTGAAAAGATTCATGGAAATAATACCGATGATCAAATCTGCACAAGCAAGACTCAACAAGAAGTAGTTGTTGACTGTTTTCAGTTGTTTGTTAACCTTAAATGCAACAATCACTAGAATGTTTCCTATGATGGTCACCAGTGCAAGGATCCCAGTGAGGAAAGCAATCAAAACTACTTGCCAGACTGTATGTCCACCCAAAGGGTCTTTGCTTGTGGCATTTAGGGATGTGTTTACTGATTCCACAGTGGAGAAGGGAAAACTCTCTGTGGTCTGAGGGAAATCATAGCTGCCAATGAGTGATGCTGCTTCATCAAGTAGTCCTGGTCCACGGGAATCTCTCTTCCAGAGGGAGCTCACATTTGAAAACAGGGACGAGGCTGAACTGGTGTTGTGCATGATCATTGTGGCTCTCTGACATAGTCTGCAGTGGGGAGAAAAACAAATAAAAACCAAGTGAATGAGTGAAGATGGTAAATAAAAAAAAGTCCACGTACACATAAAATCCCTTTAGTCTTTAAAAGCACAGCAGTCTGTGACACAGTCCAAGTCAAGCACATATAAGACAGTACTTGGCATACAGCTGTGATTAATCTAAGCTTTTTGTAGTAATCACACAGTGTTTCCTTAAAAACATTCAGTCACAGAGGAACCAAACACTCAGGAGAATTTCAACCTGCAATAGTATTAAAATGCCCCCTAACTCTAACTCTTAATTAAAATGCTCCCTAATGGATCTCCACCAAACTCTACATCTCAACAGCTGGCTATCCTAGAGCCTTCAAAAACTAAATGCCAGACACATGCAGATACAAATCCTCTGAGACTGAGTCAATGCTGGTCTCCACAGCTCTGGTAGCATGAGCAGAACACAGAAAAGCAAGATTGTTGCCTCCAGCTACAGCTAATGATAAACAAAATATTGTTCTGTCTCCTTAAACTACAGAGATACAATGTCAGCATCATTTCACTGTGTGTCAAGCTACTTGCTATATCCCTATATTACTCTAAAATGTAAAGTTCTCTTTGTCTACATTTCAGCTATTTGATAGAGATACTAGAAGTTCTCATTAGCACTTTTTGCACATGCCACTATTCATTTTGCATGCACATTTTTACACTTGGACTAAGGATATTGTACATCTAATGACTTCAAAATGTCTTTGGGGCAACACATGTTAAAATTTCTTTTGAAAGTATGGTCTCTAGAGCTGGGAAAAAGTGCTTGGCAGATGTATGTCAAAGCAATTATTAAACACTTAGGAAAAGATGAAAAAAAGCATGAAAAGGATTCATAATTAAACTTTAATCCTTTTCCCCAAGTACTTATGTAAAATGAAGACACAATCAGAATAGGGATTTAGATTTCCCTTATTTCATTAACTTCTGTGGTCAACTGACCATATTCATTGTAATAAATCAATTATATCATCAAGCAGCAAGAATGTTGATGAGAAAGTCCATCACTGATGGTAACTGTTCAACAAAATGCGCTTTCAAAGACTAATGCTTATTTTCTCACAGAGAACCATTCCAGAGTCAACATATTAAAGCATGAGATAATAAGGCATAGCATAACGCACTGGTGTTACACAAAATATTTAATCAAGAGATGTTTTGGTTCTTTAATTTATAAATTTTGTTTTCTGTTGAACTGTACTTGGTTTTGTTAGCAAACCATAAGACAATATGAGATTTTAAATGGTACAGTTCCTCTGACATATGCTGTAAACGGAGCAACCATTTGTTCTTTAATTCATGAACAATAACACAAAAGAGCATCCTATCTTGGTACCTACTATTAATGAGATATTAGCTTTTTTCTTTCAGTAATAAAAAGACAAGGTTCAATGATGCTGCCTAATCTAATTCAACCACTTTTAATGTATTCATCATCATATCACAAAGGATGTGTACATAATAACAACAAAATAACAGTAAATATTACTATGGGAAACCACAGGGTTAAATGTAACTCTTATGATAGAATCTCGAATATTGAAATTTGGAGCAAGTCGATTACAACAAATTTATTACAACAAAACAAGGAGGTAAGAATTTTATACACTGTAACATAATTAAAAAAAAATAGTTTGAAACTAAAATTATCTTTTAGCAAAAAACTTTAACATTCCAAATTTTATTTACTTTACAGAGATCACATAAAGAAAATGTGCATATTTGCAAGAAAATTCAGGCAAAAAGAGATTCTCAAAATCTGTCAAGCTGTTCCTCTAAAATGGTAATTATTTTCTACCATTTTAATTGTTCCCTAACTATCAGTAGTACTGACACATATAGACATATGATCACAGAAAATGACTATAAAATGTATTTTCTAGGAATAGTTTTCCAGATAAAACAAGGATTTTGAAAAAGGCTACTCCTTTATTTTTTATCATAAATGTTAATTTTATTTTCTAGACCAAAGTGCCAATCTGCTTCAATACAGAATGAACAGTAGGCATTTTGATCTGCCAAAGGAGATGAAATATTTAAGCTATACCCAATACTGTACGAACAATATAAAATAATTTAAATGAAAATGAAATCAGGATTTGGTTTTGAAACACTTTTCAGAATTTCTTTTTTGACATTGAAATATTGTGGAGTATTTTATACAAAGCTATACAATAACCTAACATGCATTTAAAAATTAAAACTTTATTTTTTTACGAGTAAAATTTACATTTTTCCACTAGTTTTTTTTGTTGTTGTTGTTTGGAAATAGAAGACTGTGAGGCGCTGAAGTGGCTCCATAGGAAGGAAACAGAGAAAATGAAATAGAGAATCAACTATGCAGTATAATTAGCAACAGGCTACCTGTATAATTTGTGTTCAATAACTGGTTTAAAAAAAAGCAGTAAGTTAGAGCAAATGCACAACATTTTAACTAATCACAAAGATTACATAGATATCCTATAATATGATGATTATACATATTATAAAAATGCATGTTAATCCTTCTGCAAAATGTACAAAACTGATTAGAATTCCCCACATTTTCAGCTCTGATTTTCTCATAAAAAATGAGATACGAACCTAAACCTAGATACGAATAAGGAGTCTGTAACTCTGCCTGTGTTAAATGTTGCATTATAGGTGACCATCTAGATATGCATTTGGCTGGTTTTTATGACTATCACACGCTTGTTCTGCCCAATTGATTCAGACTTTATGGGCATTTTTATTACAGGATTTAAACCAATCAGAATAACGACTCCTATCAGGCTTAACCTAAGATATATAATGCCATAATAGAGAGCATTCTACACAATGAAGATTGGTCTCGAATTTGTATCTGCTGCATAAAAATGAGTAATTTGTACCTAATACATAATTCACACAGGAGTCTTCCAAAGGATTTAGGACATGGTAGGTGAGAAAGAGTGGTCCACACAAGATGCTTGTAAACTTGTGAGTTATGAAGCAAGACAAGAGAAAAGAAGGCACAAGGAAGACATTTGCCAAAGAAGCTATAAAACGTTGTTGTCAGTTGTGTGGGAAACCGCTCCCTATAAATTAAACGATGGTGTCAGCAAACACATCTGTTTACTGCATACTAAAGAGTTGTTACGTTTTTCATTCACCTACATTTTTATGCAGAAATTTTACTCTCTACGGAAATCCATGAGAACGATTATGTCTTGGAACCACTAAAAATCTGAGCTCTGAACCTGTGGAGCTACCAAAATACAAATACTATTGGAATAAGTAGTGCACAGTGCATGATGACTTTGGTCAAATACCAAATACCTCTCATTGCAAGAACTCCGTGAGGACACAGAGTGAAGTGGCTATCAGTTTTAAAGTCAAGTCAGGAGGATTTCCTTTATATTGCACGAGTGACTATTTTATTCATTATGAACAACGTTTAGTTCATAAAGCAAGTATTTACCACTATAGGTTTCAGCATCTTTAGATATACAGCTAATACGAAGGTGAAATCATGAAGATGGATCTAAAGGTATAAAAAAAATGAACAAGAACATGCAATTAGTAACAGGTTTCTAAAACAAAGAACAACATTATGCACATTTTCAAGGACTATCTATAGGCAAGCTCTGAAGGCAAGGCACAGAAAAATGCTATTGGATAGAAAGTACACTACAGCAGGTGAATCATTCTCTGAGGCATCCTCCATCTCTACTATTATGTGACATCTAAATGGTCATCTTTTTTTCTTCATTCTTGTCAGGCTGCTTTTCCCAAGAAGACCTACAAGAACTTTTCTGAAACAATTTCAATATGTGCTTGCAATCAATTAGAGAAGCTGTGGGACACAACATGCTTCTTTCTTTGCTTTCTCAAGACACATTGCTGACCATAGTAGAGCTGATGTAGTTCAGGCCACCAAACACATTGCATCATGTCCTCACTGATCCTTACCATACTGCTTCAAAGAAGCTGCAGAAGTCAAATCTGCATGGTGTCAGACTCATCCCACTTACACTAATGAAAGTCTACAGAAAGCCATTTGCAAAAAGGCAGGCAGTCTGGATGAGAAACACAGGTTTGATTTTCATTCACACCACCTCCGGCACACTCACACCTGCTCACCCCTTTGCCTTGATCAAAGATGACATTAATTTACATGTAGAATGGCTAGAAAAATGGAAATCACACATACTCTGAAAGCATAAATGAAGGCATGTGGAAACCCAGTGTACAACAACATTCTCCTTTGAAAGAGATGGAGAAGCTCTCTTAAAGTTCAACAAGCTGCTTCCAAATGCATGGGTGAAACAAAGACACAGTTTACTTGTCAGCAAAAAAATTAGCAAGTATTGACAATGTTCTCACCAATTGTTTTTGGGCCAGAGTTGTTAGGTACAGTGGGAAAGAAATCTTTGCCTCAAACAGGATTGGTGAGAAGTATCCTTCTTGCAATGTTTTACTTAGGAAGCAGGCATCTTTTCTACAGCTGTCAAATAGGATGAAGTCACAACTAGAACAATATGAGAGAGAGCTGAAATATGGTATTTATCAAATATAAGACAGAAAATGATTGATTTTCTAGGGTGCAGATCTTCCTTTACTGACTTGAGAGACAGACAGAAGAGGATGAAAGCAAGAAAGCATCTCCTTTGCACACAAACACTTGCAAAAACTCTACAAGGTACATGCAACATAGTCAAGTATTGACTAAGAAGTCTGAAACATAAATTTAGATGATGATAGTGTTACATTGCCTTTGCATAAAAAAGGCAAGCTGGCATCTTCTCATAGATGAGAAAGGACCAGGGAGAAGATGCTGACAAAGAGATAAAGGACATGAAACTTCCATTGAAGGTCAAAGAATAAAAAACAGTGTCCCTTAGAAGTGATGGTAGAAATAACAGTGTTACTAAAAAGTAACAATAAAAATAGTTGACCATTCAGTAGCACTTCACCTGTTCAATACTTATGTGTTAGCCTTGGAAGTCCAAAACAGCTATTGCGTAAAAGATACAAATAACCTTGCAAAATTAACGTGTAAATGCATTATCTATCACCAACTCCACTAAAACAATTGAGAATTCTGATTAATTGTATACACTGAAATGCAGTTTCATTGTAAATTAACCAATAAATCCTTTCAGAAATGCCACGCCTTGAAAGAGTCATCAAGAGGAAATCTGATAAAACCTTACTTCAGCTGCACCTTTCTGATGCTGAGCATATACTGGAACCAAAGCTTTGTTTCTCAGGTCAGCTCTGCTATCACCAGGCTGCAAAGTAATTTGTCTAAGTCATTGTTTCAATGAATGCCCGAGCAGCCTTTAACAGCCCAGTAACTGAGGAAGAGGAGGTGCCAATTGCCACCCACCCCCGAGCTCCCTACTGCCTAGTACAATCCTGCAAGCTGTAACTTGGCTTTTTAAATCTCTCAGCCATTAAAGGGACCCTAAGTTAGGCTCCAAGGTAACCTCATTACAGCTTTTCAATACTTAAAGGGGGCTTATAACGAGGTTGGAGAGCGACTTTTTGCTCAGGCAGATAATGATCAGACAAGGGGGAATGGTTTTAAACTGAAAGGAGGTCTTTAAAAGATGTTTAGATGTAGAGCTTAGGGATATGGTTTAGTGGGGACTGTTAGTGTTAGGTCAGAGGTTGGACTTGATGATCTTGAGGTCGCTTCCAACCTAGAAATTCTGTGATTCTGTGAAAGAGGGAAGATGTAGATTAGAAGTTAGGAGGAAATTCTTCTCTCACAGGGTGGTGAGGCACTGGCACAGGTTGCCCAGATAAGCTGTGGATGTCCCATCCCTGGAGGTGTTCAAGACCAGGGGGGACAAGGTCCTGGGCAACCTGATCTAGTGGGTGGCATCCCTGCTCACAGCAGGGGGTTGGAATGAGATGGTCTTCAAGGTCCCTTCCAACCTGAGCTGTTCTGTGATTCCGTGGTTCTGTGATTCAAGTTGGTGAGTAACAAAGGAAACTCCATGCAATGAATTACATAACTGTTTCCTACTATAAAGAAGCCAAGCCTTTAGAATGCTTAATGCAGTTATCTAACCTAGCACAGAAGGTTTGTTCCAAAACTACAGTTTGCTAAAATAAAAAATAAATATGCATTTCAAAGTTTTCCTGAAATTACTCCCAAGATTACATATAACTATTTTTCAAATCACACTTAAAACAACAACAACAACAATAAACACAATCAAGAATTTAAAAAACTTAAACAAAATGAGGATGCAAGAATTTATAATGCCGTTTATCATTTTACATTTGTGATGTCACATCATTGCAACTAATGTAGTGCACGGTACAAGATTCCTTAAGAATGTGCAAGTGATAACAGGAGGCACAGTGCAATTACCAGAGAACAGGACCTCAGATTTACAATGACTTATCTATACTGATGATTAAGTTATTTCGTACTCAATAGTTTTGCATCTTTGCAAAATGAGAATACAGAGCCATAGAAATTGATCCCATTATCAAATATCATGGCCGGTTGTCTTACATATTCATAGTTGATGCAGACAAGTAACAGATACACTCTTAAACGTTTATGCATATGTAAATATGCACATAAGACTATATATATACAAATATATCACATATAAAACATGACAAAAGTATGTGTGTATATATAACTGCAGATATATACGTGTTTATATATACATACACATACATCTGCATATTATACACAAACACTGTTGTTGCTTTTCCAAATACTGTTATATGGAAAAAATAAATCTTTCACAAATTAGCTGTCAACTTGATATAAATAAAGCTCAGTCAAACATACTACTCTAAGGTGATCATTAGAAACACTTCAACCTCAACCTCTTCCATTTTCCATCCATAAAGATGTTTTGCTTAATCCTACTAAAATTAGCTAGATTTAATAAGTAACAGCTTTAAAATCACTTTTGTGATTCATGAATTTGATTTACTTATTATTTGCTTATTATGTTGCTGCTGTTAGTGTGTGAAGCCTAGCAATGAGCATGCTAGACTCATTCTCTATGAGGAAACTCATTCCCAGGGACATGGTAGAATCCTGATCACTGGAGGTTTTCAAGATGTGATCAGACAAGGTACTAGATAATCTCATCTAGGTTCCCTTTTCCCATGAAATATTGGACCTGATGATCTTTGCAGGCCCCTTCCAGCCTGGGCTGTTCTATGGTTCTACAATACATTTTATTTTCATGATTTTGGTGAGCATTTACAGAACCCAATGCAAAGCACTGAGTTACCTGGCCCACCTCCTTTGCTGTCCTGCAGTCAGCAGAAGGGAGCATGCGTCCAGAGCAACTCCAGTTCTCTAGCTGGGATGCATGGGCATGCCGCACTGGGAGCACCTGAACCACCACCCATCACAGCCAGGAAATTTGGCATCTAAAGCTGTGCCATGCGAAGAGCCTTTTTTGTTCCTTAATTTGCCAGTTAGTTTTTGGTGAACATCCACCATGCCATTCACTTTGACAGGGAGGCCTTTGCACTGCTCAGCTGTCCATGCAGAATCCACTGTGGGCCTTGGCTGCTCACACTGCTTTCGCTTATGCAATATGTGGTCTTCCCAACACGGAAGACCATGTGGTCTTCACGTAACATGGACATCTTGCTTTGGGCTTTTATATTACAGTAGAAATGCAATAAGTTTGAATATGTTTTAATGGCTACTGATTAGAATGGAAACATCTGATTATTTACAGAGCTATAAAAGAAAAAATAAGTCATGTTTTAAAACTAGGACCAGAAAAGAAAAAAAAAATCTCATACATTGCATCTGTTGCCATTTCAAAAATCCAGATGAGTATTTCTGATTCCTTGCATTTAGGACTTCTACTTCCAAACAACTGGATTTGTTACATGAACTGTGTAATTCTCCTGCCTTTTTTTCCAAATATGTTGTATATGACAAACATAAATTCTAGTCTGCATAGTTAAGAGGACAGTGATTGTAACAGATAGCCACATTTATTGGATAAGTGTATCTGTGCTATTCATTATCTACTTGTTTGCTAGCTTCAATGACTTAACACTTGCTCACTCCATGACTTTTAGTCTCAAAATAACCTGATCTTGAAATCCTCTGAAATGATTTCAGTGGCAAGCACCTCACTCACTAGGGCTCCTAGTCTCAGTTCTGATGTGGCTGAGATGTAATGTCTGGTTTACCAAGGGTAATAGCAGCAGATTTGCTCAAGGAATGGCACTTTTCATTCACATGCACTTTGTGGTTATTGTCTGAACAACTCCTACAGAAGAAAGTGAAACCTTCAAAAGACAGAGCTTGGATGTGCCTACAATTTTTAATTTACTGAAAACCAAAGCATATTAAGTCTTGCTTAATTAAGATTACGGTAAATATTGACTGTCAGATATAATGGCTAAAGCTAAAAGGTGCATTTGTATGAAGAGAGGAAAATATTTAAATTCCAGACAGTTTCTCTTTCAGAGAGTTTTATTAAAGTTACACCCCATCTGTCTAATTGATATTGGAAGAAACGGGCATATGGTCTGAAACCTAGTCAGAATTATAATCAAATACTGAGAGTTTAACTCACTTGAACAATCTACTCACTTTAATGCTATGCATTGCAGGTATCTGGGGACAGGAAGGTTTGGCTGAAGGGTTGCATACTATGTTGAATTTAAACATGAAATTAGATTGAGATTAAAGGAGAAAACCAGCTAATCAGACATCTTGTTTATGCATTAGGGGTGTGCATTTTTTCCTTTGAGTAAAAACCTATCCACTTCATTTCAATAATTTATTACATATATGTTTTAATGTAGTTTATTTCAATATTTTTTTACTTACTGTTACGTTGAATCCAAGTCATGATCTAAAATTTCGCTGTGTAGTGTGTGCAGATAGGTACTTGGCTATCTCTTTACAAAAGGCTATCTATGGATTCCCCAGTAACTCTTCCAACAATATATTCAAGTATCATGTACTAAAATGTTAAATGCGTGAAATATAGTAGTAGGAATTCTTACCTTTAACAGTATATTTCTCCTAAATGATGTTAAAGGCTAGAATACCTTGAATTAAGGAGGGAAAAAGATGTGCCTACATAGAGAGAAAAAAAATCAAGCCTTCTGAGTGAATTTTTCTTCTTTTACTGAACATCATTCTTCTCTAAAACAATAATCATGTTTGAGCAAATTAATATCTAGAAGATAGAGCTTGTTAAAAATCACATGTTAAATGAAAAAAAGTAAAAACAGTAATGCATGTGTAAACTAACCCTACTTTTAGTAATCCTTGGATGCATTTAAAATTCATGTTGAACGTGAATAAGAATATTTACAGAGCCTTTAAAAAAATTATAAAGAATAACAGACCTCATCAGAGGACTTCTTTATAATCTTAAAGGCACTGTTTTAAAACAGTGTAATCAAATGATAATGTAAGAAAAACAAATAAAATTTTGCTTTTACGGTTTACTCACTGACACAATACACCATCAGAGAAAACTGGAAAATAGAATTTTTTTTTTTTTTTTTTTTTTTAAAGTATCAAAGAAGACAGAGAGCTGGACACCAAGCTTTAAAGAAGGCACCTGACACATACCTCTCAATTTCATTGGTCTGCAAGAGGAAAATGAAATGACAAAATGATGACAAGACTTGAAACTAGGAAACTGAAAAAATGTATATTTTTTTCTAGAAATACTTTTCAAGGAGGGAAAATACACCAAACTAAACAACAACAACTGCAAGAAAACACACAAATAAAAACTCAAACCACAGTTTTGATTTTTTGCCTTTTCAAAAACTATGTTTTTTTTCTTGGGGAAGTAATTTAATTTTCTGTCAGATTCAAACTGAACACCAGATTTTTTTTTTTTTATTTTTTGTCAAATGCTGCTGAAAGTAGATGAACTATTGCTATTTATTTAGAGAAAATAATAACTAAAAAGCTGGTGTTTATATCAAGGTCTATTAAAGAGCTATCAAAGCCTCCAGTAAAATATCAGTGTTAACCTCGTATCAGGTAAACAAAGATGAAAGATCTCTAATATCCATCATTTAAACATGTTAACTAACACAAGGTTGATGTTCTCTTGAGAATGAGAGAATCCTGAAAGGCTCTAAATTGTACTTTTGATGAACAGTACATTTAATACTGTAGCTATGGCACTGCACCCAGGTGGTAAAAATGCTCACTGCCTAATATAACTTGATGATGGACAGTTTGGCAATTTTATATTTGGTGCAATAAAGTGATTTGAACCATGCTAGGAAACACTTTATTAGAGGAAATTTATTGTTATTCACTTTGGTGATTGAAATATTGTTGCTATCTACCACAGTAAAACCAACACTCCCACATTGGACAGATGGTTTACTCAAAAATCTGAAAGAAAAAACAAACAACAAAAACACCTACAGATAGAGGAAAAAAATGCTAAGAAATATCTATTATCTAATGAAATCTGTACAAATATGTGCATAAATACTGAATTTGTTTCATTATTCACTGGTATGTGTTAAGTCAATCTTTCCATTTATTTGAAAGTGTAGTTTAATACCCACTAGGTGGCACAACAGTTATTCAAAAGCAAACGTCAGAACTTTGCAATAAAATCTTAACTGGTATCTCATCAAGCCTACATATCTTACATGTGGAAATAATAACTAATCAAACTATATCTACTCCCTGATAAGGACAGCACCTAGAATAAATGAATATAACTCAAATATTGGTCTGAACCAAAGCAGCGACCAAATTACCAAGAACGTTTTGTGCTGTAGACTAACTTACTTTTTTCCCCTAAAATAGACATATTCCACATGGTGGAATTCTGTAACGTAATTCCAACGCCCATTCCAAACTCCAACCCCTTGTATGCAGGCTGCAGGGAATTTTTAGGCTCTGGGAAACCAACAGTAGCAGTCACTGTGGATTTCAATGAATGCAAACAATTATTCCTTATTCATAAACAGACAAGTAATTAAATAATGTTATCAATGCTATTATCTTTTTTTCACTGTTTGTGTGCAGTTTTTTTGGTGGTTTGTTTTTTTCCAGTTGCAAAGCAAGATAAATGGAGGCATGCACAGTGAAAATAGTCATGACAGAAAGGGAGAAGAAGCTAATGAGAAATGTATTTTGAGTTACTCTACATGATGGTAACCTACTCTGATGGTTACCCTTGTAGCAGAGTCCTCTCCTACCAGGACTTTAGGTTGCTATATATTTGTTGGTTTAATATCTGCCTTTTCTTCCTGTTTGATATACATACTGAGAGCTTGAAGTTTTTGAACTACAGTCTTGCAAGATCAGTTTTAGTATAAAGAACAGGCATGCACAAAACTGTGGTTTTACTCAGTATGCAGAATGGATGTGTCCCAGCAATTAATCACAGTTGCACAGGAAAGCTCAGGTTTCTTTAGGACTTTCTTGCATTATTGTTGTAGAAGGTATGTAGCAAAGGAGGCACAGAGCTGAGGAGGAAAAAGGAAGGACTAATAATTAAGGTAAGTTAAATGCAGAACTCAAGTTCATTCCTAACTCTGTTAACAGGGTTTCTACATACTACCGGAGGAGTGACTTACACAGATTTTAAAAATAATATCACCTTACCTTAAAAGGATACTGCAAAGTTGAAATTAGTAGTGCACAGGCATTCCTCAAATTTTGTACAGGCAATTTTGCAAAATGAATGGTCTTGAAATATTATCTTTGCAGGTTTGCATCTGAATGTTTCTAAACTGTTAAAATTCATTCTATTGACAAAAAAGACCATTTTTAAATTTAGCAATGATGTATTCATCTACTACACAGGTTTTGTACTCACTATCTAGCTAATATTCTCATGGTACTCTGTACTTTCTCCTCATTTCGGTTTCCGAGGTTTCATGCATTTTGACATTGAAAATAGAAAGACATATGGAGATGTAATTATATTTGGTGAAAAGGTTGCCATCTAAGTAACAGAGTTTCGCTTCTAAAATAAGAAGGTAAATTGGACCATTGATTATCTGTATTTTGTCTTTCAAGCCTAAAAGCCCTGTGTTTTGCAAACTCATTACAGCCTGGGATAATTAAAAAAACAACAATCCATGCTGAAACACTGGAGTCCTAGCTTAAATAGAAAGAAGGTATTTCAGCTTTGATAAGGTTGCTTAGATGGCAGGTGGAATATGTAACTTGCAGGAAGGAAGTGAAATGCCAGTAGAAAGAAAATCTGGACCTAGAAAATTTCTCTCCCGCCCTGAAAGGTCAGAGGCATTTTAATGTTTAAACCTTGAATAGGGATGCTTGCTGCATGTGGTTCCACTGAGTCCCATTGACTAATAAAAAGAAGTATTAATGCTTCATTGAGTATTAAGTATTTCCTATCATTCATCTGCCTTTTATCATCCAGCTGCTCCATTTTGATGCTTTGTTTTGCCAAGCTCTATTTCCAGATTGTTGTGGGCCTATCTGACTTTTTCTTTTCATATATATATATATATATATATATATATATATACTTAAATAGTATATATATATATATCTGTATATAAATACTAAGGATGAGAATTTCCTATTTGTCTGCTATTCAGGAGGATATATATTATATATATTAATCTCGGCACTACTATAGTGATACATTTGCGTAAAAGCTCCTAGGACTAAGAAATCTTCATTAGGTAGCAATCTGTGATTTCAGATGAGTATATGGACTGCAGATTTCTGCTGGTGGACATCAGAGCAAAGGAGGAATGGAAACCTCACTTGCTCCTCTTGGTACCCTACCCTGATATTTCTTGCAGGTCAAATGGCTTAATGTAGAAGGACCATGGTAGACTCTGCCTCTTGTTCACCTGAATGACCTCAGCAACAGCTCTTGGAGATGTCTTAAATTCATTATTCCCTGTTTGCAGAACCTGTGGGCCGGTTCCCTGTGTTCACAGAGAACCTTATAGGTTAGTGTCAATGTACTCCCCTAAAAACCTGCCTTGTGGGCCAAGGGATGTCCTTTGAAGAGGAAGAGGTATGTCTAGGGTTTGTACCTGAGGGCCAGGGTAATGAGTTTATGTTCTTGTGAATGCTTGTGTGTTAAAAGCTCTTGGAGACCTGCATGAAATTTCACTGTACAAACAAGAGCGAACTGGATAAAAGAAACTGGATAAAAGAAGCTGGATAAAAGAAACACAGATTTTTAAATACAGTGGAAGGAATGAAAGAAAGGAGTGAAAATGAATGAAAAGAATGAAAGAAATGAATGAATTGAATAGGTAAAGCACGGTAAGAAGATGCCAGATGCAATCTGGTAAGTCCCTATGGGAACCTGAAGTCTGCATGGAAAGCAGGGAGAGCATGCAGGCCATTTCCCACATATATGACACAAAATGCATGATCATGAAGTCATTAACAAATAATTATTTTTACCAAGATTAAAATGTCAAAACATGATGAGTCACTAAGTAGCCTTTTCCCATTTTACCAAAGTCTATGTATAGCAGTGAATGCGGCAAGTGACAATTCCATGCCTGCGAGGAAGTCTACAAAATCTTCCTTTGGCACCTGCTCTACTGAGTGCTACATTACCATTACTGCTTTCATGATGCTCACATTGATTCCTCAGCATTTGAATGTAAGCACCATCATTTTCAACTACAAATTCCAAATCTTTATTTTCCCAGATATCTCTGTCAGTAGCAGGATAAAATTCTGGATCCCAAAATAGTTTGCAGGTGAAACTAACATTTTCTAAGCACTTTTCAGGAAAAAAAAAAAAAAAAAAAAAAGCCTCTATCCTAAAGAAGCAAGATTTTAGATTGTCATTGCACAAAGTTCAAAGAGTTGGAGAGGATGGACAAACATACTTAGATATTTACAGAGTGAGATGAGTGCACAGAATTGCTTCGGAGTATATAATAAACAAATCAACATAATCAACATCTCATTTTCACGTGTGACAACAAGTGCCAGTGATGACCTTAACGAAGAGGAGGAAAAAGCCACACTGACTCCCCGACTTTCAGGAAACCCCCACCTTGTATAAAATAAATAAATAAGCAAATAAATCCCTCACCCAGTTGCTTCAGATATACACCATTTCAGCTGAGACTGAGATCTGGTGTCAGATGCTTGGTATGGCAGCATGAAGAACAGAACTAAAAGGAGAACCGGGTTTCCCAAAAGAGCAGGAGGAATGGAGAAGCCAGGGACTCAGATTGGTGACTCGAGGCTAGGTGACAGCAGAGAAATGTTCATGCCTCTAGGTCAAGTCCTTCTTCCTGTGACTCAGCTGCAGCAGCACACACCTCCACCAGGACAAGTGTCCGAGCAAATCCACCATGCCAGCTCCTGAAACAGTCATTGCACGGGACCTCTGCAGTTCAGTAGTGCTTCATGAGAGAGAGTGGGGTGGAGAAACTCAATAAAACAAGAAGACATTAAAAAGGACAGACGAGAAAAAGGAAAGCAACTTGTTCCCAGGCCTATCCTCACATCAATGAATTGCCGTCGCAGAAGACTGGCACAGATAAGCAGTGGCATATCTGATACAATGATTCTCCTGGTGATACAAGCCGGGGGGGGTGAACCGATCCGCTCTGGTGCTGGCCGTGCTGGCAGTTACTTAGGAGGCTGTGGTCACTGAAAGGGAGCGAATGCATGATATTTTAATAAACCTCTGCATGCGAGGAAGATGTACTGCTTGGATTTATCTGTGTAAGCATGAAATACAGGGGAAATGGTAGGTGGAAGGAAACTGGTGGTGGTTTGTTTTCTAGCAGTTCTGTGCTGTAGTATGATAAGAGACTGGAGTCTACATCCTGACTGGCTTTATCTTTTCTCTTTAAGCAACATTCATATGTTAGTGACAATTAGTCATTTTCATGGCTCAGTACAGAAGTGATGTGCAAGCAGCAAAACCACTTCATTATGAAAGTGACCATGCAGGTATGGTGTTAACAGTTGAAAGGCCTTGGTCTTCATGAGGTC
Organism: Heteronetta atricapilla; assembly: GCA_011075105.1. Lineage (NCBI taxonomy): Eukaryota > Metazoa > Chordata > Aves > Anseriformes > Anatidae > Heteronetta > Heteronetta atricapilla. The sequence continues at coordinate 38,071,466 of CM021733.1, forward strand.
ACACATACTTACATTGTATGATTCATGCCAGCATATATGACTTAGACAGGTGAGACTGAACCATGCACGAATGTGCATGAGCTCTTATATTCATGTGCAGTGTTTCTAATGATAGCAGAGTAGGATATTTTTGGTAATACTTGTAGCTATAGGGATCCTGTGTCGTGAGTGCACTTCAGTGCACGGTTCACAAGCATACAAACAAACAAAACACAGAACGCATTCCCTATTTTGCATCCTTCGGTGGTACAGCAAAGCTCAAAGTTGCTTGGTTTTCAAGGATACAGAAGACGTACCTGGGTTATCACCCAGAAAACAGGTAAGAAACAGAATGGCCATCTGGTTGACATACAGTCTTCATGTATCCATCAAAGCTTTCTATGCCATTAATAGAAATGCACGCTTTGCACGCTTCGTTGGGTCAAAAACTGGCTGGATGGCCGGGCCCAAAGAGTCGTGGTAAATGGAGTCAAATCCAGTTGGAGGCCGGTCACTAGTGGCGTTCCCCAGGGCTTGGTGCTGGGGCCGGTCCTCTTCAATATCTTCATTGATGATCTGGACGAGGGCATTGAGTGCACCCTCAGTAAGTTTGCAGATGACACCAAGTTAGGTGCGTGTGTCGATCTGCTCGAGGGTAGGAAGGCTCTGCAGGATGATCTGGATAGGCTGCACCGATGGGCTGAGGTCAACTGCATGAAGTTCAACAAGGCCAAGTGCCGGGTCCTGCACCTGGGGCGCAATAACCCCAAGCAGAGCTACAGGCTGGGAGATGAGTGGTTGGAGAGCTGCCAGGCAGAGAAGGACCTGGGAGTGATGGTTGATAGTCGGCTGAATATGAGCCAGCAGTGTGCTCAGGTGGCCAAGAAGGCCAACAGCATCCTGGCTTGTATAAGAAACAGTGTGTGACCAGCAAGGCTAGGGAGGTGATTGTCCCCCTGTACTCGGCTCTGGTAAGGCCACACTTTGAGTACTGTGTTCAGTTTTAGGCCCCTCGCTACAAGAAGGACATGGAGGTGCTTGAGTGAGTCCAGAGAAGGGCTACGAAGCTGGTGAGGGGCCTGGAGAACAAGTCCTATAAGGAGCGGCTGAGGGAGCTGGGCTTGTTCAGCCTGGAGAAAAGGAGGCTCAGGGGTGACCTTATCGCTATCTACAGGTACTTCAAGGGAGGCTGTAGCGAGGTGGGGGTTGGTCTGTTCTCCCACGTGCCTGGTGACAGGACGAGGGGGAATGGGCTTAAGTTGCGCCAGGGGAGTTTTAGGTTGGATGTTAGGAAGAACTTCTTTACCGAAAGGGTTGTTAGACATTGGAACGGGTTGCCCAGGGAAGTGGTGGAGTCACCATCCCTGGAGGTCTTTAAAAGACGTTTAGATGTAGAGCTTAGCGATATGGTTTAGTGGGGACTGTTAGTGTTAGGTTAGAGGCTGGACTCGATGATCTTGAGGCCTCTTCCAACCTAGAAATTCTGTGATTCTGTGATAAATCTCTCATGATTTTACAGACAATGAGAAATTTCACATCAACAGTCAGTTAAAACATTGTTGTATACCTGCTCCCTCTGGAAGGAAGCAGTTTTTAGCATTGTAGAACTCATGACATTTCTTTCTAAAAAATGATAAATAGACTTTCAAGAGCACAAAATACAAGAACCTCCAAGCAAAATAAATAAATAAATAAAACCGTATAAACTGGGTGTCCACCTGCCTCTGCCTTAAAGGCTTGTCTTCTCTCCAATATTGGTTATATTATTCCCACCTTAACTCTGTCCAAGTTGTTTCAATAGTATGAGCTTTCAAAGAAGACATTAGGATAAGTTCACAAATAACAGGAGGATAATTATTTCCCTTGTGGCACATGAAGACTAATTTGAATTTGTAACAGTAAATTGAACGACAGCTGTGAATAAAAATGCAGAGCCCTTGTCACTGAAACATACTCTGACCAGAGGGGCTGAACAATAACATGCTGGTGCAACAGCAGAACAGCTGGAAGCAATGTTTAAGGGGTTTTCAGAGATGAGGCAGCTCAGTATCCCTGTCCTGCTCTAAGCTGAATCCATAATCATTGGTTGCTGTCTCTTTTCAGAGGCAAACTACTTATGCTAAATGGACTTCTGCTCCTTAGGACTGCAAAGCCAAAAAAAATGTATTGGGGAGACATATAAATTTAGATTTTTTTTATCAAACCAATGTTAGCAATTCTGAGAGGTGAGATAAGGAACAGTATTTGTCTGGTCTCTCAAAATAACTGTTTTAAAACAGTAGTATACATTACTATCATAATTAAAATATGCATTATTTCATCATTTAAGAGTACATTTGGCCTACATTTGTGCATAGGAAAACCAGCAGCGACAAACTCCATTATATCAGGTTGGAAATACACACAGTGGGGGGAAATCTTAGGTGCATCAGCTCAGATATAATGGCATCTGAGGACTCTTCTATTATTTACTTTGTACCTACACCACTGAGTATGAAGGATTTCACTCAATCATTCTATCATGAGTATAGAAAACAGCAGGGTTTTCTGTATTTTTTGCCTTATTGTGAATTCATTATCAAAATGGTGCTGTGTTTCCATGTCATTTTCAATACTGTGTGCCAAAAATAAGTTTTCTAACTTAATCACTAGTGAAAAATAAAGCACTGGGGTACCTATTGACTTTGAATAGGCATTTAGGATCCAGAATCTGTAGGTGTTTTTTTTTATCAAAAATCCTACCCTTAGTCATCAAACCTATCCTGGTTTCAGAGATTCAGATACATTTCTACAGAGATTAGAGATAAATTATTAATTCATATAGGAAATTCAAAGCCTAATCTTGAAGAAGGTAATGTTAACCTAGGTATTGACACTTAACAGTATTAAGTGTTGCCAGAGAACTGACAAGACTTCCAAGAGGCAAAATGTATCCATGAGGGACAGATCTGAACTACAGTCACTGTGCTATGTATTAATATTTACCTTAGCTTTTGAAATGGAGAATAGTGCATAAATGTCTCTGTAGCCTGTTCTGATCTGAGGTTACTTTTCCAAGTGTCTTTACTTCACCATCAATCCCTCTCCATAATCTTTATTCCTAACTGAGAATGTTTCCTACTGAAAATGTATACATGCAGTCAGTATCCTCCAGGCTCTGGTTTATTAGAGAATACAAATAAGCTGCAAACCTTTAGGATTCATGTAAACCTACTAATACTCCCACACTGGCTATGCTTTCAACTGCAAAGGAAACATTCCTTATCTGCAGCTGCAGAATATTAAAATGCAAAGATGAGGGGTTTGATGGCACTTGAGCATTTCTGCCCTTTCATCTGTCCTTTATCACTCTAGCACTCATTTACGCACAGGAGGAAGTGACTTGCTGCCAAGGTAGATGTAAATTGTATCACACAAGGGGAATAAGAAGTTCATCAGTGCAGCGTAGGAAACAATTTCTGAAATGCAAAATGTCAGCAGAAATAAGTTTCTGTTGTACCATTGCTGTTCTACTCCCATGACCCTATTCAAAAGAACTAATAAACCACATGGCTTTTTGCTATTTGAATTAATTTTCAAATTGTAAGACCTAGATGAATTAATTTTTCACTAGAGTCTCTATACCCAACAATCTTTGTTTTTCCTTTCTTAAATACAAAACAAAAAAAAAAAAAAATCTGAGAACTAGAAATTAAAACATGGGCTCTACCTATAAAAATGTGAGAGTTGGGAAAAAATAAATAGTGACATAATTGGAGATATTACCCATTACTCTAATGGTGAAGATCTCACATTGAGTTTATTTCAATACATTTTGCAATTTCTACTTTTTTATTTTTTATTTTTCCAATTGAGTAATTTAACACAGTTTCAAAGCCTCTCACCCCTCTTATTTTGTAAAGCAGAAAGAAGTTCCCAAACACTGTCTCCACTGTGCTTTCAGCTGGCCGCAATGCGTCCAGGTACACTGCCAGGTCAGGATGCTGTGCAGAAAATACCAGAAGTTATCTTCCCAGTAATGGCCCTCACAACATGGCAGGTCAGAGTTGACTGGAGTATCAGTGATATTTGATAGAATTCTTCATTCATCCATTGAAACATATTGGCAGAAATCAAGCCAACCAGAAAACCAGGAGATTAAACCTGGAAGCCATGAGTCTGGGTGACTGAATCTCAGCTGATTGCACTTTTCAGAGTGTCTTGCCTCTAGTCAGAGGCAGCAAGCACCAGACATGATCTCAAGATACTGGCAGAGAGAAAATCAGCACTGCTAAAAAACCATATGGGGATAAGTGATATGCATGCACACAGGGTTGGGCTCTGGAATGCCTCATTTTAGCAGTAACTAGAGAACCTGTGTGGATTTCCCTTTACGGCACATACTCATCTTCTTCGCTGCATCAAGTACTCAACCATCACCCAGACTGATTAATATTTATATTATAATATTCACTTGTAACTGTTATTGCAAAAAATCTGCATTGATATAAAATAGGAATGTCTTTATTGCAAATCTGGTGAATCTATAAAAATAATTTCCCTATAAGAAGGTTACTTAAAGACAGATTTTTCCATTAAGCAATTTTCAATATAATGTCCACTTAACTTTAATTGACACTTTAATTGACAGAAGTGAAATGCAAGCAAATTCAGATCACTTTATGGTCTGGTAAGTGCATATTAGAACTGGATGGGAATGAGGTTCTTCTTTCTTTTGGAATTAGGCAGCTACTTCTTTTCATCTAAAATATGAAGAAATTTCCAAATAAATCAACTAATCACTGTGCTTCCCCTGAAATTGTAAGAAAATATTCACATGCCAACACTTTCTCAAAAAAAGACTTATTCAAACATCTTCCACTGTACATGCTAAGGCACGGAGTCTCTTGTGTGTGCATGTACACACACAGAAGCAGTGCTGCAAGGTTGAAGTCTGTAGGTTACAATGGTCTCTGTTCCTAATGGCAGTCATTCTGGAAGGCACTTCAATCTCTCATTTTTATTAATAGGTATAAAATCAATTTTTCTAATAGCGATAATCAAATCCCAACTGAATTGTTCCTTAAGACACATTTATACCTTCAGAAGAAAACTCTGTCAACTCTGTCAAGCTAATAGGAAATAGCTAGTAGCTATTTGGCTTTTTTTTTTTTTTTTTTTTTTTAAGCCAGGTAAATATCAAACCTTAGTTTCCATATCTAGATAAAATTTATTTGAGAAATGCAAATGGGATAGTGATACCTTCACGGCTCCTTAGTGATGCTATCGCATCTTGCTTGTCACTCTGAGAATCAACAGAACCCTGGTTCTGCTCCCTGTGCTCAGACATGAATAGTACAAGTAAACTTAGTGGGGTAATTAAGATCACTCAGGACTCTGACAGAAATGTTGCCATCATCTGCATTAAGAATAGGTACTTATTAGCTCTATTTTATTGGATTTTGCAAAATCTCTACCTGCCTCCTGTTAACCAATAAGGCCTGAAATGTAACCTGCCAGGGATTTTCCATGGGAAATTTACACTGAGTGCAGACAGTCCTTTGTGTCCAGAGGCTTCCTGGACACTCTCTGTCCTCATGACTTCTACTGGAGAACCAGAGTTCTTCACCTTCAGGCTGCTGTGCACTATCATACTCTTAATAGATTTGGATTCAGCCTTTTAAATAACAAACTGATTTCTTTTTTAATAATTTTTTTTGTTTGCCATATGATCTTCATCCTATTACCTTCTAAATATATAAATTTATGAAACTTTGGAAGTTCCTCCTATCTGTGTTAATATGACTTTTCTGCAAATTTCCATTGACCTCTCATTCTATCTTTCAGCTTGTGTATTCATTTCCATTCATGCAAAATGAATGTAAAAGCCTATTGTTCTTAATTGTGATTTGTTCTTATAACTCACAAATGCAAATAAGTTATAGAGTGTAAATTAGCAAAGAAGGATTATTTTTGATTGTTTCTTTCCTACAAAAATGGTATTAAGCCTGGCTCATAGTAAATGAAGGATAACATTTATGTCTTCATTCAAAATCTACTCAACAGGAAACCATCCCGAGCACTGGGAAACATTCAGCTCCTGAGTGCTCTGCAGCTCAGCCCTATCTATGTCCTCTGCTCTGACCTGTGGACAGAGCGAGTTGCGCCCTCACTGCATCCATACAACCTCTGCAGGTCACAAGGATCTTGCTTGGTCTGTCAAATTTACAATTTACAATTACCCTGTTGTTTATATAGAACGTATAAATCATTTGCAAGCAGAAGTTTGCATGCAGGTCTGTTGTGCAGCTGTACCATGTGATACATATGTGTGTATATATACATATGTGTAAATAAATATATATAAATAACAGAGGTTGCGTTTGCTGTCTTGTACACAACCTGCCATTCTAAGGATATTTCAAGTATTGTTAAAAAATAACTTATGGTTATATTGCTCAATGGTTGTTTTCTACAGTTTTTTGACTATATGCATGACTCCCATATACTTTTATACCCATAGTCATGTTTGGCAGCCATCTTGCAAGACTTTGATATATCTTCCTTTGGCAACAATTTTAGAAAACAGTTATTGACAATCGGTCAGTTCTACTGTATTGTTATTCAAACCAAACCACCATCCTTATCAGAGCTGTGGGGACAAAACCATAAAACCCTTAAAACTTTAAGGTGGAGCACAATACATTTCTGAAGAAGATTAGCTGATGGAAACAGGAATGTGTGTTAGAACACTCATGATGTGACCCTCACATTTGTGGCCCTAATTAAAATATGGTCTTCATTCAGAAAAGCATTTAAGTACATTCATCATACACCCACATTCTTAAGTTCAGTTAAATCTGCTATGTTTGTAGAGAATATGCATACTGTAGAGCACTGCATTCAGCTCTGGGGCCCCCACCACAAGAAGGACAGGGGCCTGTTGGGGTGAGTCCAGAGGACGGCCACAAAGATGATGAAGGATGATGAATATCTATATTATATAGATAATATATATAATTTATATATATGTTTTTTTCAGAACTGTTACTTTTTTTGGGTGTTAGAATAAGAAGCCAATAGTTCAAATTTTTGTTGTTGTTGTTTTGCTTTGAAATCCAAGAAGGTTTCATTTTAGCAATGCAGAAAAAATATGTCAGTGTCAAAACATTTTACCTTGATAATTTCATACAGTGTTTTAAATATTTAAATAATAAAAAGACAGCAGTTAATTAGTAGTCTACATAATGCATTTTGACATCTTTCTCACATCTAACATTTCAGTAGAATTGCCATATTCCAAACGAACTCTTCTATTTCCTGAAAAACATATTTAGCAGTAGAAATTTCTGTACCAGAAGCTTTCTGACCAGTTCTATTTATAAGGCTTATAGATGTGAAGCTATTTGCTATTCTGCTGAGGTGCAGACACAGTCTCATTAGTAATGTCCAAAGTAGAATTTCTCTCAGTCACTTTTTTGAAAGACATTGTATCAAGCATCAGGTATTTTTCTATCAATCACTACTGCAGTACTGACCTAAAGGGCTGTGAAGGAGGCTCAGGAGAGCAAGCTGAACTATGAGAAAACATAGGGTGTTTTTTGGTCCCCTAAATAGTACACCTGCCCAAACTGAAGGATTGGTTCAACAGCACTCATTTTTGATCCATCTGAAGAATTAGAAGAACCATTGTCAAAGGAATTAAAACATCAATGGTTTAAAGATACTAAACAAATCTCTGATATGATGTACAGGAGTAAACAATGCTGGCCAGGGTTGGAATGAGTTATAAGGTTATGCTGATTATATATATGTTATTAGAAACTGTTAACATGTGGTGTATGGAATTCAAGTAGAGTCCTACAACTATAAATCAAATTCATTCACATAATTCTCACTTGGATTATCATTAAAACTAATGCTTTCTAACTTTAGATAACTAGACAGATAGACAGATCTGAACTTTCTAAGGCCCCAGGGTTTTGGGGCTTCTACAGTAGCAGTCAAACTTTTTTTTTTTTTTTTTTTTTTTTTTTGTTCTGACTGATTATATGACTTTGCAACAAAGTTCCTCATTATATAATTTTCAAGGTTTTAAGGCTGGTTTTCACCCTGAGCTGTTGTCCATTGTATACAAAAAGTGTTTAGAATTCCAGAACATCAAGACCAAAGATGGCTCAAGGTGAATATCAAACTATAGACTTGTAAGTGTTGTTTTATGATCTTGGCTTTTAACTGTTTTGTACCTCAGTTGATCTATCAACTGAGTAGATCTTTTATTTTTTTTAATTGTCAAGATTATTCCGAACTGTCACTAATTATTTATAAGTGCACGAATCATAGAATCATAGAATCATAGAATATCCTGAGTTGGAAGGGACCCATAAGGATCATCAAGTCCAACTCCTGGCACCACACAAGTCTACCCCAAATTTTAGACCATGTGACTAAGAGCACAGTCCAAACACTTCTTAAACTCCGACAGGCTTGGTGCAGTGACTACTTCCCTGGGGAGCCTGCTCCAGTGAACATGGAAGCCTCTGTAGTTAATTTTTCATTTCCCGAACTCTCAATGAGTTTTTGTCTTTCATTTTTTATTTTCTACGAACACTTCACACTACTCTTTCCAAGCAAACATGTAATAATCTTTTGAAGCAAGATTATGTTCAAATATTGTGGCAATTTTATTTATTTATTTATTGACAGAATATGTTTCCTACTGTAGGCAACTGCCCAGGTCCTTGAAATCCCCGCTCACCCATATTTAGCAACCTTGCCAGTTTGACAGATCATTGTGTTGGAGCTCTGCTTTATATCCAGAAAGAAGTCTTTTCCTCAGACTGCCACATTTCTCCAAGGCTGGCATCCAGTCATCTCTGTTGGTGGCAGGTAGAGAGCCCAAAGCTGATCCCCTTGTGGCCACTGAGTCACAGAAATAGGGACTTGATCTGATATTGGAACATCTTTACACAAAGGATGAACTCCAGCATATTCTGGAATGCAGCATGGACCTCTAAGCACTGCTCTGCAAATGCCAGTGGCAAAGAGACATAAGACTTATCATGGGTAGGAAGCAGTGTAAGAAGGAGAAGCGTGGCTGCACTCTTGCCAGCTACCATCACCCTGTGGGAAAGCACCCCATTCAGGCAGTCTCATACTCATGGAGGATTTGGGTCCAGTTCTAATGGCAACAGAATTTTGCCAGAGAAGAGTCAGTTTGTCAGTTATGTAGACATATACCACTCTTTTTCATGAATTCTTTCGTTTTAGGTTTAGTTTCTAAGCTTAAATTAATAATAAAACTACAAAACACCTTTGAAAATTTGAGTATGAAGCAAACATCCAGCAATTTATTTTGAGGCCTGATCTTATACATTAACGTTTTAAAAAGTGCAAGAACATCTCCAGGAACATCAGATTTAGTATTAACACCCCTCAATACACCCACTGCCTTAGTTCATGGACTTAGTGAAACATACTTTGGTGCATTATCAGTACATCATTTTTTAACAAAGACTTGGTTAAGCATATACCAATTTCTTCCAAAGTAATGAAAGAAGATATAATTCCTCAGTAAAACTTATTCCTCTGCCGAACTTCCTCTTTCCCTTTTCTGGTTTGGCAATAGATATGTACAAAACAGATCACAAGCTTGACCTTTGCCAGGGATCAATATATTGTCCATTTACCCATCTATACAAAAAATACATGCAATCCTACTTGATTAAACAAATAGGTTTGGGAAAGTTAAAAGTGCATCATAAGAGGAGTCAAGAGAGAAAAGTTTAATATATTAATTATGGGTGGTATTAGTACCAATCCTACACATCCATGTGTATGTGCATCTATGGGGACTGCTGGGAAGAGAGCCTCTTTTCTCTCAGGACACATCTTTAACTCCTGCTAAAGGTGGTTTATTGTCCAGGACAAGTTACTCAAGGCTAGGCATATCAGTTAGGAGTGAAAACATGCATGTGACAGCATGTGTATACATACATGCATACACTTACAGCTCTTGTTAAATGTCTTCTGAGTGATTATGGAATATTTCTAAAACTAGAACAACTAGAACATGAAAGTTAGCACTTTTTTTTTTTTTTTTTTTTTTTTTTTTTTTTTTTTAATTGTTGGATTTTTTTTTTTTTTTTCTTTTAAAAAATCAATTTTTTATATATTTTTTAAAG